>CM042990.1:6974910-7648482 GCA_023678885.1 Pogostemon cablin
GCATAGAATGCCTTTAGAAGGGTATAAATACCAACTCCTCTATTTCTATATTCACATAGGAATTTTTCCAACGATCTTTATAATTTGTTCTCACGCTATATATGCTTAAATATATATATATATATATATATATATATATATATATATATATATATATATATATATATATATATATATATATATATATATATATATATATGAGGTCATGACTCAAATTTAACAAAATATGGTGTCTGGGTCTTCAATAAGGAAGCCTTGCAAATTACCATCCATTCAAAGATAATGCTGAATCATTCTCATCATATGGTACATGTAACGTAATAGACCTTAAGCATTTCAGATGATAGTGAGGAAGATGCATAAAAGATCTAGTTCGACCCCAATTCTCTACTACTACAATAAAACTCATATCATCACAAAATATTAAATCATTGAATTGGGGGTAAACCTAATATATAGTCAACAACGCAACTTAGCCAATTTCAGAAGTAACAATATTACATCCCCATTCCCCACGATATAGGACGCCAGTAAATGAAACCCAGGAGCACGCTAGCTAATGTGATTTTAAGAAAGAGAACACGATTTACCAGTGTTCGGAAAGCATCAATTGCCTGGATCACAGTTCTCATATAGAGAAGGGGGAGCGGAGAATGTCATCCATGTATTAAATATAAACAACTAGTTACACACAGACAAAAGCTCAAGATAAACAAGGTCATATTTGAATGGACTTGATAAATAATCAGAATTATTGCTATTCCAAAATAATGCTCCCTTCGTCCTACTCCAACATTTACATTTGTTTTCTGCACAGAGATTAAGGAATATACTCCCTCCGTCCCAAAAATTTTTTCACATTTTTTTTGCACGTAGATGAAGAAAGTTGTGACTTTTAGGGTTCTTTTGGTATTTTTTGGTAATAAATAAATGATAAAGTAAGTTATGTGTGTTAGGTTAGGGTGGTGTTTTTGTAAATAGAGTGAAAGGGGGAGGTTAGTTGTTTTGACTTTTTTAACATTTTATAAATGTGAAAACTTTTATGGCGCAGACGAAAATGGAAAATGTTAAATTTTTTATGGGACGGAGGGAGTAGTATTTTAATGTGTATTGGGTGGATTTAGTTGTACTTTTACTTTTTTGCCACTAACTTTAATTTGAATTGATGGTAAATTGTGTAATATAGTAAAACTTTTAGGGGCATTAATTTTTAGGTGTAGGGTCCTCACTTACTAAAAAGTGAAATGTAAACCTTTAAGTGGGACGCACAAAATGGTAATGTGTAAATCTAATGGTGGGACAGAGGGAGTATTGCCTAATCAACAATGCATTTACATGTTAACTAATGACTAAGTCACTCAATGAATTACCAGGTTTAATAGATTATGCCCTTCGAAACCATCAGTCTTCTCCTCCAATCTTGATTCATATCCACATCTACTTTCTTTGCGAAAGTAAATTATTAGAACTACCAAGATCTGGCTGAAGTTGGATATTTCATCTGAAACTGTAATGGTCAATTAATTTTCTTTTAACCCTAATTTGGATTTTGTATTATATTTGCAAATGCATCACCAATCAAACTATATGAGAGGTATAACTATAATTGACAGACTGTTGATTATTACATCATGGAAACCCAGGAGCACGCTAGCTAATGTGATTTTAATAAAGAGAACACGATTTACCAGTGTTGGGAAAGCATCAATTGCCTGGATCACAGTTCTCATATAGAGAAGGGGGAGCGGAGTTTGGTCAACCTAAGAACGAAAAAAAAAAAAAATTGTTAAGTATTCTAGGAATCCTTGCATTCATGCTACAACTATTATGCATACCATCTGGTTTAACGCCTTCGCCAAGACTTGTTGCGTGAAAACTGTGCGCTGCTCAAAACAAGCTGAACAAGCATCTGTGATCTATAAACAACAGATGAAAATATTAGGGAAGAACATATATATACGATAGTTTCTCACAATTTTCAGGTTCCAACACCCAAAAAATTAAATCCACGCTCCACGAAGTACCAGAAATTAAAGAATAAGACATGCTGGAGCATTCTACAGATGGAAGACAGGTGCCCTGAAATTCTGAACCATACATAACAAACTTACTGTAACTCCACATATTATTCAGAATCTGATTCAGCTGCTTAAAGCTCCCAATAGTTCATTTTAATAATTGTAAACTCTAATGAATTGAGCCCATGTTCTTTCTGATATGTCAAAAGTAGACATGTTTTTTTATACAGGAAACTAATTTTCTTTTTATTTCACTTGGAAACAAAGATTTCAAGGAGGCTTAGGTAAACACCTTTTTCAGTGGAAGAGAGTCTTTCTCAGGAGAAATGTCATGGATCGCTACCAACACTTCAACGGGTGTTAATGCAGGACCCGTATGAGCAGAACCCTGCAGGTAGAAGCAGACAATGAAATCACAGATAGTCGAGATACCACTAGCAGTCTGTGTTAGACACATAAGCTAGGGAGCCCTAACTTCACCTAAAACGGATTGTTATGATATCCCACATCGGTTTCACATGAAAGTGTGGAAGGGCATATAAGTGGGGGTCAACCCTTCAACTTCAGCCATGGTTTTAGGTGAAGTTAGGGCTCCCTAGCTTATGTGCCTAACAATTTGGTCCAACCTGCCGGATCCGGAGGGCCACGGGAAGGGGCTACCCGATGTGTGGGCCCAGGAGGGTTGCCACCCGGAGTTGTGGGCCCTAGGTATGCGGGTTGCCACCCGGAGTGTGCCGTCCGTGGACGTCCGGTTCGAAAGGGGGATGGATTGTTATGATGTCCCACATCGGTTACGCACTCAAGTGCGGAAGGGCATACAAGTGGGGGTCAACCCTTCACCTTCAGCCATGATTTTGGGTGAAGTTAGGGCTCCCTAGCTTTATGCCTAACAATTTGGTCCAACCTGCCGAATCTGGACGGGCCACGGGAAGGGGCTACCCGATGTGTGGGCCCAGATATTGCCACCCCGGATGTGGGCCCGAGGGGGGTTGCCACCCGGAGTTGTAGGCCTAGGTGCGGGTTGCCACCCGGAGTGTGCCGTCTGTGGACGTCCGGTTCGAAGGGGGATGGATTGTTATGATATCCCACATCGGTTTCACATGAAAGTGTGGAAGGGCATATAAGTGGGGTCAACCCTTCACCTTCAGCCATGGTTTTAGGTGAAATTAGGGTTCTCTAGCTTATGTGCCTAACAGTCTGATTATAAGTTCAGATATTATTGAATCAGCAACCTTTTATATTTTCATTTTAACCATTACATACATAATAGATGGTGAAATGATTGGTATTTGACTGCTCAAAACCAAGAATGTAATTGCACTGCGTAGACTGGATATCGACTACCAATTATTTCATAAAACTTTTCTTGTCATCAAGATTCTTATATTTCTTATGAGCCATTAAATCAAATATAAATATTTTAAGAAAATCAACCAAATAAAACTGATTAATTTACTAAAAAATGTCCTTGAAAAACAGTATCATCATTATCCATTTCCATATTGAATTCAATTAAGGAACCAAACTACAAACAGTTGTTCATAAATGGTTCTCAATCTAAAAACTCAACCTGTAAAATATGGGCCAGAGCCATCTGAAACTTGGGTAATGGAAGCTGGACAAGCTGAGGGAAAATAGGTAAAACCTGGAATCAGGTAGATAACAAGAAATTAGTTTTAAAATTCATAAAATAAAATAAAATAAAATAAAAATAGAAAAGGCAGAGAAGCTAACAAAAGAAGAACAAGCAAGTTTTAAAAAAGAATTGGCAAAAACTCCCAATGGTAATAATATGCACGAGGGTTTTCTTGCTTGTTATGACAACTGAAAAAGGGAAAGTTATAGAAGTCACTAGGCTTCTAATTTTGTTGAAGAAGATAGCTGTCGCATGTTGTGATGATAACATTCTATCCACTGAAAGTCGATAAGTAGAATATTTTCTTGCAGACTAGTCTATCTGATAATAAACAAAACTAAACAAGAGTTGCATCAAAATAATATCAGTGCTTCTGACTCTCAACTCTCATGAAGAAAGCGTAACAATATCTTGTTTCAAGATAATACTGAGACATTAGATCAAGAACCATTTTGGGAAATACAGAACATTTAGCTGTAAGATAAGAGATTACATCTGAAAAAAGTTCCTCTGCTACATGAAAACAAGTGAACTAGTTATGATTTTTGCACTAGATAATCTGCATTCATGATCACAAAACTAAAGAAATTGTCTCATTTGTGGGCTCGAATTATATATAAGTTGAGTAATCTAAAATTAGATTGTTCAAATATTTACCTATCAACTAGTCGCACAAATTATGTTGATATGCTCTGTATTTGACTCAGAACTGATGCAGAAAATATTTCCATCCTTATAATTGAATCACTATTCCCTTTGTTTAAAATTTCCCAGTATAAAAGTATTTTTAATGAAATAATCAATTCAAAGGCAGCCTTTATTTTAAAATTTAACAGCTCATCAGCTAATGTTTAATTTCATAACCAATTACTCTTAGTAATGGGCAATATAAGCTCCCGATCAATTTCAACGAAAACATACAACCTTTTGCAATTCTTAACTAACTAAGAACTCATGTTATTAGAAACTTGCTTGATACTTGTGTTTTCATTAATAAGAAAATGTATGCAAACTCAGCATCAGACATTAACATCCAAGGCATTCTCTTTATATAGAACCTATTATGACCGAATTTTGAAGGCACAAAATTGTTTAATTTATCACATACAAATACAACCTTTTTTTTACATACAAGACATTTAATTCTAGATCATCTATACATTTAATCTTCCCCCCGCAGCCATCCCACTTACGCAAGTAGAGTCCTAATATAATATTAATATGTCATCACCCATGACATAATGTTTCAACATCAAGAGTAAGTCCCTTTGAAGATAAAAACAATAATTGGCTTCATGTGTTATGTTCTTGTGGCCTAGTCCAGTGACCATTACACATCTTTTCAACTTATATCGTCAACTGTAAGATTCTATGCACAAGCAAAATACATCCTTCCTAGTGATTGAGATTTTTTACCTGACAGCAGCAAGTTCTAAGAAACAATAATATAAATGATCAATGAAATTTAGTAAATATTTAATCTGGCCACATTTTATTTGTGCTGGATATAATTTTATGCTATAACTTATGATTTCAAGCTTTATTTGGTTGTCCAGAAATTTAGTGATTTCTGCATCGAGAACCAGAATTTTTAATCAATTTCACATTATCATTACAAACAAACAAAAAACAGGGTAGAAGTGAGCACCTCATCTTTAGAAAAAGCTGACAAAATAGGTATAAGAATAGTAGCATCCTGCATGAGGAAAAAAAATCATCATGACCACAGTGTTATAAGGTTAAGAGAAGTAAGAAGAAAAGACCCAAATAGGCACCAACAAGAACCTTTAGTCTAGTATCATATAAATGTTTGACAGTCGCAACTAAATCAGGAGGTGGAGCTCGCCCCTCAGACAACAGATGAAGAACCTTCACGTAAAAACAGAAAAAATGTCAGTATTCTACTATTCTTAGGAAAAGAGAATTGAAAGAACAAGAGATTGCAAATATTTGGAAAAAAATTGTGAAGATTTTGATAAGCAACCTGTATTAATAGATCATCACTTCCTTGGGGTGGATCAGATATAATATGAAGCAATTCAGAATATGATCCCAGAGCCCTCATAAGAACAGGTATATGATGATGCACAGCCTACACCAGTGAAAAATATAGTATTTCTTGAGAAAGGTTAACTAATTAAAAGCCATGATAAATAAATGCACCATTACAATGGAAAACTTGCCATACTCATTCAGCAAAGCAATATGGGTCTCTTTTAATATCTACAAATATACAAAGTCCCTCAAACAGAAAAAATGACCACGGCCAGTTGTCCATTTGAACATAGCAGCACTTGGGTTTAATTTTGTAAAACAGTTTCCAAATCAAAAGCAAAATAAAAGATTAGGAATACGAAGATTAAGCATAGCTAACAAAGGGTAGCACAAGCAGCTTGATAGATCTATATTCTCATTCCAATACATTGGTTAGAATAGGACCAGTGACTTCATGCAACCTAAGACAGTTACAATAATACTCATCACCGGAAGACCAGAACAATGCAAATCAACTTAGCAGACAGCCACTACGGTACATGGATGATAAGTTTACACGGTGAATTTTCACACATTATTATAAAAAACCAAAAAATTGTAAGGTATAAACAGAAAGAGAGGGGTGAAGCATATGCACTTAAAGAACTACTGAATCCAGCAGTCAACCAATAAAATAAAATATTAATCAATGTCTTTATTATGATCTGCAACATCTATAATTCTTGAAGTATCTTAATACTACAAATAATTCAGCTAGAAACCTAGAACTAAGTTTGCTAATCGAATCTTTAAATTAAATATATCTTTTGGATAACAAATGAGCAGATGATGCCAGATATTGGTCCAGAAAAAAAGAAAATGAGAGAGAGAGAGAGAAACATGTTTTCTTGTGCTTCTACAATTAGTATGCTTGCTAATAGAACACCAAATTATATTGTAAAAAAGATGCATACTCCATAATAATTGGTATAAATTTAGGACAAACAATAAATTTAAGATGCTGTGGTGAATAGATTACTAAACTCTGAAACTAAACATAAGAGATAGTGACCTGCTTAACAGCCTTCGGGGCACGCTCAAAATTGTCAAAAACTAGTTGCAGAAGAATTGGTTTCTATAAGGGAAAAAAAAACCAGCATCAGCAGTGGCTATAAATAACTGAAAACTATACTATCATCTCTTCATTATCAAGGAGAATGTCCCACCAACAAGGAGAATGTCCCACCAACCTTAGCACATAGTGCAAAAAACAAGGACAAGAGCCTGTAAGCTTGAGAACAAATGCTCGATGAATCATCAAGTGATGCATCCTGCACTCCTCTAATAGAGTCATTTTGAGAAATCCCAGACTCAGAAACTTCAGAACCACTTATGGATGTTTCCGTGCTTCCTACCTAAATAAATGTTGAATAGGGTAGATTAATTAAAAGGACACTACAAATAAGCAACTGAACTAAAAAATTAGGACTAAAATTATGTATTAGACTCAGCTGGCATTGTCCATTTCACATTTTCTTTAGCAACCATTGAAAATTTGATGATATAGATCTGAATTTGGAATCAATGAAAGTTACTAAGGTGTTTTTTTCTCAGTTTCAAAATTCATGATTTGTCAAGTCATGAGCAAACATCTTTTCAAACATCAGAGGTCCAGTAACAAGTAGCATGCATATTAAAAAATAAACAAGTGAATAAACAAGAGACAATTGAAAACAATATTGAGCAAATTTTAATCTGTGAAAATCATACAAAAATATTCTTGAGTGTAAGTATACAAGAGAATAAACAAGGGACAACTGAAAATAACAGATAGAATTAAGAAATAAATTGGCGGAGACAAAACTTGTACATCGGCGCATCATTGTCGTTATAGTAAAACTAATGGAGAAAAACAGCAATATAACATCCAACACACCTGCCCTCCAATTCTTATTTCAGAGTCAGCAGACTGTGAAAGCAACGCATCTGATTTCTGATTTACAGCAGACAAGAACATATTTGTTGCAAATTGCTCAATGTTCTCAGAAATGTAGGTAACTGCATATAGTTTCTTCGACACCTAACAAAGGCATGGAAAAAGAAGTTTGAACATCTAAGATAGGCTTCCAAAAAATGCCAAGATACAAGATGTATTTTAGTAGTTCTCTCACCAAGCGTATAGCTTTGGCTTGAATGTCATCCTTTGGGTGAACAGTACACTGCAATGTAGAAGAGAATATAATTTTGGCACAAGCTGCAACAAAGCTAAGGCTAACAAGGACGAATGTTTCTGTGGCATGTTTTTGGCCCAGCACAAAAATTATTAAGTTCATTTGCATCATCTAAAATGTCATCCATGTATTAAATATAAACAACTAGTTACACACAGACAAGAGCTCAAGATAAACATGGGCATATTTGAATGGATTTGTTAAAGAATCAGAATTATTGCTATTCCAAAATAATGCTCCCATCGTCCTACTCCAACGTTTACATTTGTTTTCTGCACAGAGATTAAGGAATATACTCCCTCCGTCACAAAAATGTTTTCACATTTATTTTGCACGTAGATGAAGAAAGTTGTGACTTTTAGGGTTCTTTTGGTATTTTTTGGTAATAAATAAATGATAAAGTAAGTTATGTGTGTTGGCTTAAGGTGATGTTTCTGTAAATAGAGTGAAAGGGGGAGGTTAGTTGTTTTGACTTTTTACCATTTTATGAATGTGAAAACTTTTATGGCACAGACGAAAATTGAAAACGTGAAAATTTTTATGGACGGAGGGAGAAGTATTTTAATGTGTATTGGGTGGATTTAGTTGTACTTTTACTTTTTTGCCCCTAACTTTAATTTGAATTGATGGTAAATTGTGTATATAGTAAAACTTTTAGGGGCATTAATTTTTAGGTGTAGGGTCCTCACTTACTAAAAAGTGAAATGTTAACCTTTAAGTGGGACGCGCAAAATGATAATGTGTAAACCTAATGGTGGGACAGAGGGAGTATTGCTTAATCAACAATGCATTTACATGTTAACTAATGACTAAGTCACTCAATGAATTACCAGGTTTAATAGATTATGTCCTTTGAAACCATCAGTCTTCTCCTCCAATCTTGATTCATATCCACATCTACTTTCTTTGCGAAAGTAAATTATTAGAACTACCAAGATCTGGCTGAAGGTGGATATTTCACTCTGAAACTGTAATGGTCAATTAATTTTCTTTTAACCCTAATTTGGATTTTGTATTATATTTGCAAATGCATCACCAATCAAAATATGTGAGAGGTATAACTATAATTGACAGACTGTTGATTATTACATCATGGAAATGCATGTTGCAAATAATGTCTCTGTGAGATGTTGAGTATAGAGTATGAGTGGAACTGTAAATAAACCCCTTGGCATTTCATCATCTAGTAATCAACTCAGGTTAAAATCTGGCAGCATGAACTAAGAGAGCGATCAACATTGAAAACAATGGCTTGTGCAGCTAATGATTTATAAAATCCTATTTCAAAACGTTATTAGCAAGCAAGTTATCTAAAAGATATGGATTTTCAATACAAGGATGCACGATCATTTCATACCCTGCACAACTGAGAATTAACCCATTCAGAGACCATATGTGGTAGTAATCATCTACACCAGGTCTTTCTCTAGCCAACAGCCATACAACACTTGACCAGCGTTCTTTACAATGGAATAAAAGTATTTATTGAGTATGCATTCTAGGTCTACATTTCATCCTTGCAATATAAAATCTATCATGAAAGAAGCTACTAAGAGTTAATCCAACCAAACAGTTTCGGTTTAAAGCACATCCATCAATCAGATCATACCTTCAGAAATGTCCCCCTCTCTCGATTAAGCCCGACAATTAAACCTCAGTATGATCAACTTTAGACAGCAAAATAATTGTACTCACCTAACACCGATTTTATAAAAGAAGTGGAAATGAAAAACCACATTTTACCCCGAACTTCAACGCTGAAATTTTCAAGATGACAGACTACCTATATTGGGATTTTGCCATCTGTTCCGATTTGCTAAGGTTCACATTTGGAATGAAATGAAAACTGTAATAGAATAAGTTCTTCAACTATTAAGAAAAAATAATACTTCCAACTCTCTTCCAACCATATTCAGCCATCATTAATTTCAAAATCCACACAACACAATTTTGTGAAAAAATTTAAGCATAGGAGGGTTTCACACCGTCGGTTAACATGATATTTAAAGAAGAGAATGGATTTGAAATTCAAAACACCAGAAGATATCAACTCCAGAGGAATAGCACTCCAATTATGATAATATAACAAAAGTTCTCTTAGATATCTAGATGAGTATAATTGATGTATAATAATACAGTTATTAATTCTGAGTGTAATATTCATGATGAAATTACCTTCAGGGCTATATCTAAACATGCTTGACGAACAAGAGGCCGGCCCAAAATCAAGCTCCACACTGCACCAAGGCCCTGAGTGACACGATCGCCATCAGTTCCAGAATGACTCTTGGTACATATGTCATCCAGTAGCCCCAATACAGAATCAGGTATGAAAGGAACTTCACCAAGAAGTCGACTAAAAGACTTGTTAGATGCTGGTAAATCAACTAGCAAAGATTTTGCCTGCATATAATTTTATATATGAATAATTTAAGGCAACAGTAAATTTAAGGATCAGTTAAAAGTATCTCCAACAACTTACCACTCCCAGAAGGAATTTCTCATATACAGCAGCAGCTGATGAAGCAGAATCTGAGATCACCAGACTATGCAGATGGAATAGGATATGCAATACAAGCTCATGTCCCTGGGAATGACAAAACAAAAGAATAAACAGAAAAGCTTTAAACACTTTAAGCAAAGTTAAAAAACTAAAAGACCAACCAACTCCACACATTTCTAAAATGCAATTTATTATCAGAATTTAAATCTTTGTTGTGAAATGTGTACAATGGGAGGTGGAATTGATAAGAGTGACTGATGCAACAAAAAAGTAGAAACACACAGCAGAGAGTCTAGATTCAGCTCTTTTGGTGTGACGTGGGTAGCCTTACAAACAAGTTTTCATGAGTTTTTCCAAGGGAAATAATTTTGTTGGCCCTCTTTCGTTGCGTAAAATCAAGACTTCATCTTCCATCATTAATATGGCATCCAGAATACAACTTTTTACTTGGTTTATCTTGATCATTTAAATTATATTTTTTTTCATAATTAATTCACAGTTCATAGTTAAGAATAAATCTGAGGTAAACTTTAAAAATCTCTTAGCTATTTAATGAGGAAAACAAACAGAATGTCCAGAACTTAAGTTCAAATTAAAGGTGCAAAGGGAAGATAGAGATTATCTTAGGCAAATATCATTATAGAAAAGACCTCTCCATAATACCAATTATGGTATATTTACCATTAAATTATGGTATGGATGCAGTGGGTAGCTGCTTTTGTACAATTAGAAGTATACGCCTCCAAATCTTCTCATGATATAGAAACCATATTTTATTACTAGAGTAATGGTGCTGTCAAATTATCTAGTTAATCTATACTCTCAATTTCTTCAATATGAAAAATTTAAGAGGAAGGGAATAGAACCTATCCCTTGAGTTGTATAAGAAAATAAAAAGGCGCAAATGATTTTGACTTCTCACAGAGACTTCAGGGATGACCAAAAAGCCTGTTCTAGACATAATTAGGATTCGGGTATTCAAGGGCTTGGGTAGTTATGGGGGTACTAATCAGCAGTGATAAAGGATAAACTCATCTAAGAACTTTAGCGGGTAATCTGGAAGAGAGAAATATTAATTTAACATTGGCTTGAGTAGTTATGGGGGTACTAATCAGCAGTGATAAAGGATAAACTCATCTAAGAACTTTAGCGGGTAATCTGGAAGAGAGAAATATTAATTTGACATTTAATTAATATCTTCACCAAGCCCCCTGGCATGCAGGCCGGTTCATTTGTACTGATGCCTTGCACATAAATTTTTTTGAGATTGACGGCAGTGAGATATGAACAGAAGCTTTCATTTAGATTTTGGCCTGGCTTTGATACCATGGTAAAGTCCATTTCATCTAAAAGGTTATGCCAGTAGAGAATATTATCATTTTCACAGTGATTGAATACTTCAACAATCTAATATGCTACCCCAGTATCCCCCAATATAGTTTAGAATCCGTATAAATCAGGTATCTGACTTCTCAGATCAATTAACCAATGAATTATTCTATCTTTCCATCCTGCACTTTCAAATTCCTTCTCTTTTACTCTCTTCTCACTTCATTATAATTTATAACTACTCTTTCTTTCCTTTGTTCCTGAACTTTTTTTGCCCTCCGTTGTCTCTTTTCTTCTTTTCCTTTTTCTTCATCCGCAACCCAGTTATTATTTCTTCTTCTGTCATTCCTACAACAACAGTGGCCCTCTTCAACCATGGAACATTTCACTTGACCCTTTTTTTTTTATTATTATTCATCTCAATTCAGAAACCAAGAATTTGGGATAGAGTTTGGAAACATAGATTGGGAATCAATACTGGCATAGGGTCAGTCCTTTGACTACCTAGTCCCTTTAATTAACTCTGTTAACTGATAGGGAAAAGCACAGTACTAATTGAAACCTAAAGAGAATTCATTTTTAACAACTGAGAGGCCGACGACGCACAGCCAAAGAAAGCATGTTTAGACCTATAACAGCTTCCATTATAAAAGACACTAATATAACGTAGTATATCAGCCCATTATAATATGGTTATCATGTAGATCTTGACACACCTGCAGAAAAGCAAATTCTAAAGACAACAGACAAGTATGAAAAGATTTTCGCACACAACCAACTCCAAGCAGAGGTGTGGAATGCATATAACAGTGTGCGGACAGATGAAGGTGAAGCTAACAGAAAGGGGAGGATGAAGGAGAGACAGAGAGAGACCTTTTGCTGCTCATAATCTGATACGATAAGTTTATGCGCCATTCCCATGACATCATTGACATCAATCTATAAAGATACACAAAAAGAAAATTTCAGGACCAATGGAAACTGATGGCATGCACATGTAGATATAATTCTAAGAAATATAAGCACCAGCAGCATAGCTGCAACACATTGTCTTAAGGAATTGAACTTCATTATGTTTTGCATATTCTAGAAGTCTTCAATCCTAACATTTTTACCAAGTAAAATTGAATGCGTGGAGTTATCAAGTCAATAGCTTAAGAATAAAATAAAAAATATAGATTAATAGTTTGTAAGCTGAACCTTTACTTTTCATACAAGTCCATTAAAAAGTACAGCCCTCACTTATTTCATCAGCCTGCTGAGAGAATAAATGCAAGGCAGGCGATCAAATAAACAACGACAATACTAAATTCCTCAGCTAAGTAATTTTCGTTGCATTCCAGTGCAGTTTAGACTTTAACAACCAATGATATCATGTAAGATTAATCCTACAAGCAAAACACATAATGATCTCTTTTTAGTAATGAATTTTAGTCTGAGATCTCCAATATTAAGTTCATGAAGCAAAGAAGCTTTCCCTACTCAAGCATCCACCTAGAAATCTCACATGATCAGAGAGACTTTTCCTTCATCTGCTAACAAAGGATAACAGAACAAACTGTACTTCTTTTATGCTAATAGGTAGATGAGTTATCCATGCCAGATCACTTTCTTTATATTTGTGATTTCAACCTTGCTAACATGTGTTTACCCCTGGAAACTTAATACATCAGATTTATCCCACAACAGAAACACCATGATTTAACATAAATCACCACCAACTCCTGGAAAAGATAGCTCTTAAAGAATTAAACAGCAATGATCCAAAATTTTATCAGCACAGAATCAAAACAATACTTTCCAGCATCAATAGCAAGAAAATGTCAATATGTTCTAGTTTGTGTATCAATGGAAAAACTCAGATGTACTATCAAGAACCCAATCATAAAAAAAAGGTATTTATATTAAAAATATCATCATTCACCAGGTGGTAAGTGAATACAACTTCGTAAGTTCCTGTTTCAAACTTAATCTTATACAAGCAGGGAAGGAAGTCCCTGCAAAGGAAACTATAAACCAACACGACTGGGATTGAAATAGCAAAATGAACTTCACCCAAATTAATCAAAGGAATCTTGAGACCTGCCTGAGCAAACAATCGGGCAACCATTGCAATTTGTGTTTGCTCAAAATTTGTTTTCTGCGGATTCTGGTATTCATTAATTATCCGTTCAAGTGCCAATCTAATGGCATTTCTTTGACTGTCCTCAGATAGTTCAATGTACTGGGGAAGCACTGGCAGCTCTGCACATGCAAGCTCTAACGCTTCTGCATTAGAGCTATCAGGTGATTGTTCATCAGCTTCATCCGATGAAGGGGAATAGGCTTCATCAAGCATGACAAAATCAACTGATGATTGCGAAACAGTATCCTCAAATTTGTTAATAGGGGATGGGGAAAGTTGTATAGTTTTATTTGTTTCACTATCTGGGCTAAGTACACGGGGTTCCACTTCGTGAAGTTCATATTGCTGAATAGCCTCGTCGGCCTCTGTTATAACGGAAGACTCTGATAGACTGACGTTAGTTTGAGTTGTGGGCATTAGAAGCTGAGGGGTGCTTTCAGACACAGATGGAGGTGGTAATATGCGTGCACTGGAGGAGACGGAAACATCCAAATCAGATTGTACAGCAAGACTTGGGGCAGAACTAATGTTATCTTCCACAGCAGTTGTTGCTGGCACATCACCAGGAACAACCATGCGTCTCGGATCAAGGCGACGAGGATCCTGAATCAATTATTATCAAATGTTAACAGACAAGGGAAATTTTGATGTGATAACATATGAATGAGATGAGATGTTTCACATTTCTACCAATGGGAACACCTTACCCTTCGTGGATCACGTTTAGAATCTGTGGATAGATTAGCAGAAGCAGACATATCAGAGGATGTAAAAGTAGTCATATCTGAATAAGATGTAGATAACTGAGCTGGAAGGTCCAAAGTCTGTGTAGAGGCTGCAAGACCATTCGACGCTGTCTGGGCAGGATCACTAGAATCACTAGGACGACTTAGTGGCAAATTACCAAATCTTGTCAAAGGAGGGGGATTCTCTGGTAAATGCCTCATATTCGTAATGACAATATCAGCAAGTAAATCTGCATGTATATTGGATATAAGAATTTCCAGGGATTCAACTCCTCTTTCTCCTTCTGCAATTAAAGCACCAATCATGGCAATCATCTGTTCCACTGGAGTCAAATCTTCATCCAATACAGGGAGCTTAGGCGAAATCCCATTGATATGATCTTGTCCAACATCACTGATATCAACAGGGGCAGTGGCATTGTTATGAGGGCCATAACGGAATCTCTTAGCAGAGGCATCAAAACTATTACTTTGATCTTCATTATCCAGACGTGCCAGCCTTTTCTTTGTTAAATCCCCTGAAATATGCAACTGAATTGACAGCTGGTCATCCTAGAAAAGAAGGCCAATTTAGAAACAATCTAAAATAATATTTGAAATCAGCAATCAAGCTATTACAAGAAATGCAATTTCCTCCCAAACCTTGTTCAACTGCAGATCCCGTGGGATGCGCTCATTTTTCATTATTTTATCCATTTGACGAATAACCTGATCAGCAGCATCTCCAGCATGCATTGCTCGTAATTCTTTAAGCAATCTCTCTCTTGACTGAAAATTAATAAATGATTCCAAAATAAAAATAATCTATACCAATTAAAAAATATATATTGTTCTTTCTAAATGCCAGGGTTGTGTGGAAGCAGGGGTCTGACATTCTGGACTTCGTGATTCTTGCATTATACTTTTCCAAAAAATAATTCAACAGCGGGTCAAAGCACCAAATCTTTATTACCATGGATTTTGAAGAAATTTTCGAATGTGAATATGTCACATTAAGCCTTATTTTACATTATGACAAATTTTACATCACTTAAGCCTTATTTTGGTGTATTAAAAGTGAGCATGCCTTGAATACTGAAAGGTCTTCTTCATAGAGATACATATATTAAATTGGATATGATTCGCAAGAATGGATACAACAATTGCCCTAGTTAACTTGGTCAAAAATAAATAAATAAATAAATGCATCCAAAAAGGATTAAAATAGAGTGCATTTTACACCACAAATTTAGAGTTGTAACCTCTTTAACATCACTAAATTTTTGTTTAAAGCTTAAATTTTCTGTGGAATATCGAATTCAGTGAATTTAAAATGTCATTAAAGCAAGCTGCCAGGGGGTTATACGTCATTCATATTTCAATTAAACAAGCAAAAGAAACCATAATCTTGAAAAAGTATAGCAAGAATGACATCAATATTTTTAACAGAATGATCATATAACCAAAAATAATGATTAATATGAACTTTACCTCTGCAAAGACAGGATGAGTACACCTAAGGAATCCTAGAAATGCAGTTCTCAATGAGTACTGAATACTAACTACATGGCGAACTTTTGCCGACTCAAAACTTGGGCTAAGATCAAGCAGCGCACTAAGGATAGATTTACAGTAGACAAGCCTCTTCCTTGCTATAGCTGCAAGACTGAAAAAGAAGATGTTAGATGATGTCCAAAGCTGTAACATGCATCCATTTAACAATAGTATGTTCAGCACTGTCAAGATCATTAGAAATAGAAAGCACTTCTTAAGATGGGTACGCAGCAGCTATCAGAGAATGATAAATGATAAATTATCCTGTACGAGTATAATCCATAACTCAATTTGAAAAGTGCAAAGAAAGATGATATATTCATGATATTACACAACCAAATAAACTAATGGAAGACAGAGAGAACAAACACTAGCAAGTAGAACATCTATGGTTTTTTAAAAACACTTTCAACATTCAGGTCTTATTATGCCCACCACATCACACCCACCTATTCTATCCCCATATCAACTTAGATCGGTTTGCTCCCAGTTTGACAAACCAACAGTCACAATGGTAGATCACAATAACATAATCACATAAGCCAAAGCATTGTTGCATTTTAAAACTGAAAATCAAATAAAATTAATCGGAGAGTGCAGTTACCAGCTTTATTGGTTAGAAGACATTAAGAGCTTACTTAGAAAGCATGAAAGTGAAAGTAACTTTAAAAAATGAGTGACATACAAATGAAAACAGAACCAGAAACTATGATTATATTCATTTTCTGTAAATTCGCTACCATCATATATAATGTTTATTAGAGGTTTTTATAGAGAAAGCAGATATTTATCAATAACAAAGGAACAAGTCATGTGGAAAGGAAATTGCAGTTCATAAATTATAAGGTATTATTCCTTTTACATCATAAGGATTGTTCATCCAAAGATGGAGGAAGAAACATTCAAGCATAGAACATTCTCTAGCCCGCAAAATTAGAAAGCTTCGAAGGATGAACAAGCAAACATTATTTATCCAGCAAAATTAAGTTGGAAAACGGACAGTAGGGAGATCAATATTACACTCAAAACTAACTGCACACTCATGGACAATAGATCATAGATATCAACTGCAAGGCCATCATAACATCAGATCCCAGCCTTCCGAACCTAGTTACTTGGAATAACACAGTAACTGATCCGAGATGCTCATAAAAATTAAACTCAAATAATAAATAATAAGCACACCATAAATCAAGGTGGCACAGAAGCACACATAAATTACTTCCTCCATTCCAAAAAGATAGGCTCGATCAAATTTTCACACAGATTAAAAATATTTATTTATTGTTATATGTATTGTAAATTTACCCTAAAATTTTATTACTTTACCCTTTATGCTAAAAAATTAAATGAACTTGTGTTAAAACCTAGAGATATTGAATAGGGCCATTTTAGATAAATTACACTTAATTAATTTATTAGAAGGGGAACAAGCCTGCACTGTAGAACAGACCAAAAAGGAAAGCAAACCTATAGTTGTGGAACGGAAGGTATGTCACTAATCAGGCAATAACCACATGTCATCCCATCCCTTTGGAAAAGGTCATACATCAATAACAAACTACAAAATCAATCAAGCACACTATATACTAAAGAAGCTGGGCCTTTGACATGCATAGGATCGGCAAGAACTTTCACCCAATAAATCATCTTACTGCGCCCAGATAGAATGTAAATCTTAGCAAGAGAAAAGAACTATTATAAAAATGTTTCAAATTCAATAGCTAATATTATTGAATTAAATAATCTCATTTTCAGTCACCAAGCTAAGAGAAGTTACATTTTGCAGAATTTCAGCATGCAACTGAAAGCAAAGGCTGCCTCTTCCTTTATCAATTACTCCTCAAAGCTCCAACATCGTTAACTAATCATAAAACTCACATTGCTAAGTTGATCAAAAATAACTTCAAATTGCTTATGTTATTACATAAAATTCTAGAACACCCTTAGTTTGCGATAAGCTTGACTTTTGACTATTGGCTTTGTAACCCAAGAACAGCAAAAATTGATTTGGTTCATGAAGTATGTTTGGTTTGTAGAGTTATGGTGGGATAAGATTTTGAAAAGTAGTTGAGGTTGTGAATATTATATTGTGTGGTAATGATTGAATGATTGAAAGTATGAGAGAAGCAAAAGCATGAGAAATAATGTGTGTTTGAATAAAAAAAATAAAACGAGTAGGTATTACAGGTAATTACAGAGTGAGATATTGTGAATTTGAAATCCGGCTTTAAAATCCAATCAAAACAAACAGGCTGTTGGCTTACAAAGTAAAATATAGATAATATAAGTCGTAAAAAAACATAGCGCCAGTTATTCATCAAGGTTTCGACCCACCCCGAGTTCATTGTCAAATATCAAAAGAATGAAGACAAGCTTTTCAACTAAAACTAGGAATAGATGAGGAACTCAGTCTAGGTTTGTAAAAAAAAGACTGCTCTGACTCCGTATTATTTAAATCAATCTAAGCTATTGCATAATCATCTTCTCAAGAGACATTCTACACCACACGCACTTTAACATATTCCCAAAAGGCTACATAACTTGAGAAGCAGAGCATCCTATAAAGCATGGAAACAAAGACCTAAGCAATTACGGTATAGCCATTGCTTTTCCTTTAAGAAATCTACCAATTAGTCAAAAAGAAAAAAACATTGCCAAAGTTTTGCGTATATCACTATGAGAAGTATTAAGAAACTGCCAACTTACTCACAAAAATTACTGCAACTAAATTCCAATCAGTTGTTTGAATCTTAATGAGAGTACAGCACAGCCCCTCAAATAGAAGGTCATAACATCAATAAGAGTTCACCATATTCCAATAACATCACAAGTTAAGAAAAAAGGTCAGATGGAATGTGAACGTGGGCATAAATCACTATGCATGAAGACATTGAGTAGAGCAGAAAATGCACATAGACATACATAAGAACACTAAAAAAAGTTGTAAACTAATGTTAAGTACTTATTATAATCATTATAGAGTGGGAAGGCACATCTAGATTTCGAAACCCATATTGACACAATCCAGGTAATACCACAATAATTACAGCATGTCAGTACAAAATATATAGAATCCGGAAAGCAGGTGATTCATTCTTTGTTCTAACTTGAAATGATCGAGATCAAAGAAGAGGAGACGTGATCAATAATGATATTCATTTTCTCAAAGCATGATCACAAAAAATAAAAAAGAGTTTGCAACAGTCTGATAACACAGAATTTAAATTTTGCTAAACCAAAGTAGCATTAAGAAAGTACAATTGAAATGTTAAGCCACAGTTCATTGTTCATATGAAAATATTATGTCAAATATGATTCAGTATAACCAAGGGGACTGTTAACTAATATTAATATATAAACCTCTGATCAAATTTATGTAACTGAACACCAAAGACATTCTCCAAGATAAGATATCAAACGCAATTTCATAAATTACTGAAAAGAAGCTGTTGCTAAATCATTCAAAAATTACAAACATAATCCTTAATATGGACAAACTCTACCAGAGGCACAAATATGAGTTCAAGTTTGTAGTAGTTTATGAAATTGCACCTGTACAGTAACTTATAAAGAACAAAGACTTTATAAAACTGGAGAAACAGATGATATTCAAGTTCAGCCTTATAACAAACACAAATGGTTTTGATGTAATACATAAATCATATTTATCAGTAAATGTGCTCACACTTATGTATTTGAAGAGCTCATAAACCCTGAAATTCCTTTTCCATGATGTCCTTTTCACTTTTGGCTATAAACCAAGAAAATTGTATTCAAATACTCACGTCCAGATTTATGAAATATTGAAATAGTTGTTATTTGCAAGTGTACATGGAGTACTAGATATCATAAGGCAATAGGACTCAGCTGATTAAGAACTTTATGTGCAAGCCTTTAAAGTTGCGAGCCTGTGAGTGGCTTGAGTTGCCATCAAATTACACAACATACATAGAATTATCATACATGATCATCCCATATATAGCAGATCACCTTTTTTTACTCCATTCCACCACCAGACTATTCCAAATGCAATAAGACATGCATAAAAAAGTTCCAAGTTTTCCAAATTTTAGTGGCTCTTGAATTATTAATGCAGCCGCATTGACCACATTTCCAATGAGATAAAACAATCAATTCATTCTTGTACCAAATTCCATTCAAGAGATTTGAGTTTGGTAAAATCTAAAACACAAATTTGATTGGCATAGCCTTGAGACAATTTCACATGTATTTAAATGAAAATATTAATTGTTGGTTATTTTAAAGAAAAAAAGAGAAAGATACATTTCCCAAATTAAGTTCATATAATGTATAGAAACGGAACAAGGAAATGGTGATTTGTGCAGTGGGGAAAAAGATTGTAGCGTGGCAAAGTAATTATTAAAAGAATTTGTATAGGCAATAGGTATAAGAAATCAGAAACATTTATGATATATTAACACAACAGTATTTACAAGCTGCACATGTTGCAACCATATGTTCATACAAAAGGATGTGCTGAATGGTGAGGTATTTTAGTCTTACAATCACTAATACAATGCATTAAGTTTCTTGTCCAAATGATTTTTAAACCAATCAGATGAAATAGCTTAATCAGTACTATCAAACGCCAATGTTCTTGCCATCAGCTAACTCCTACTTCTCTTATCCAATACACCAATTCAGCAGTCCCAGGAAAACTGCCATTTAACTCCATGTTAAAAAGCCGGAGCCTGGACAGCATGCTGCAATAGCACAAAAAGATTGAACTCATACTAAAACAAATTGCCAACTTCAGCGATCCCTCCAGATAAGAAGTTGATCATTGCGCACAATGAACTATGATACTTTTTTTTTCCAGTTTACATGATTGTTGATTAAAAAAAGCGTCTAAACAGTTCAGACTGTATGAATGTAATCATAATATGTATGTATAAGGCCATCAATTTACATGAAGCAAGCAAAACACAGCAATATGAATGCCATAGAATTTAGATGAATATTTATGGTATAATTACAAAGAAACTTCTCAGAGAGAAACATTATGGCAAAAATAAATCATCAGAGTTTTAATCACAAATGCCCCAATATGATAATATGGCCTACCCATAGGCCACAACGTTAAATGTCATTGCAAATGAAATACACAAACAAACACAATTTGAAATAAAATAACTAGATATAGAATGGGAATTAGAGGTAAAAAAATGTGCATACTGAGAAAAGGAATTGATACGACATCTACAAAGGTTTATGGCCCACTTTAGATCATGTCATATAAAGAAAAGACATCAACAGTGTTTAGATAATTGGAGATAATTCTCAACCAAAAATAGTTATAGAATTTAAAATTTAAAATACAGTGTACACATACATAGGATTTTTCTGTTAAAAGAGAAAGTGAATTAAATTTAATATAAAGGAACTTTGACAACCTGCCTACATACAAAAGGATAATTATATAAACACACACGCATGTATATATATCTGTCTACAAATACATTGGATGTAGTTGTTAAGCGAGAAAAAATAAATTAAAACTTGGCATCGCACAGAAATTTGAGAACCAGTATGAGTTCAAAAAAATAATAATGGTATCTCAACAGACCTGAGAACCAAACAACTTTCGAGGAATCATGAACACAGGTATTAAAGGTCAACCCTTTCACGTCCTATGCTACGTCCCGCAAACTAGTCATCATTCTCGACCAAGCTTCATGTATCCTCTAAACATGTTAATAGCTAAATTGATTCGTGCTATTTTTTATGAGTGATCTATAATAATTTTCTTTACTAAATTGTTCAGCAAAACACCGAAAAAATCCGTATGGATATCCAGTATTTTAAAATTTAAATACATTATAGCGATAAGGTATGCGCCTCCGACGCTCCTCTCACACAATACACACAGTCTAGCTCCCTTCTAAACACATTTTTGTTAGATTATTAAGATGTGTTTTGTCTTCTAATAAAAACATTTTTATTTACTACCCACAACCTATTATTCTACCTAGAGCTTCTATTATTTTCATAAAATTAAGAGAGAGAAAAAAATATAACAATTTAATGTTGAACTTCACAGTATTTTAGAATTTATTTTCTTTTTAATTAGTAACTTAAATAATAATTCCAGTTCAAGCTAATATTTATTAGTATGCGTTTTCCAACTTAATTTTATTATTTTAAAGTTATTTGAACTCTGAAGTTGATTAGGTACATTAGTCTTATTATCTTATTTATGAGTTATTATATATTATTATGTAATATAATGTTTGATCTTTATTTTTGTTAGGTAATTATTTGCAAAGTAGGATATATTTATTTTATATTATTTGTAGAAAAGCCAGAGCAGGTATACAAGAGGCATGCGCCTCTCACCTCAGGCTACAATAGGGCCCTTGCGCCTCCATGCAACTTTCGCCTTTATCAACTATACATATATCAAATAGAATAGGCAAAAAAAACTAGATGACTTTCAAAAATATCACTTACCAAATTAATTGCAAACAGGTATTTCAGGATATTTCTTATCTTCAGAAAACTTGAAAAACAAAACATCAAGTTGATATTCCAAGCAATATGGTAATTTATTAGGTTAATTAAAACTTACTACTTCAAATATCTCCACCAAAGATTTAAATATTAAACCAATCATGCCAATTCCAGTATTACATGTCAAATGCACATACCATTTGACTTTAAGACCAAGCAAATTTAAGTTTCCAGTAAAAGGATTTATTTATTTATGAGCAAGTTCAGATTGATACTCAAGCATTTAAGATACGATTTATAAAAAGTGACTAATCCAGATAGCTAAGTTCTAATATAAAAGAAGAAAAATCCACAATTTTCTGAAATGATTGACAGAGAACGAACATTTAGTACCTACCCTATATTTCTCATTCCTTTCCATCACTATTATGCTAGAAATTATCTAAAAGTAAATTCAGCGCATTTCTCTGTTATCTTTACATTTTAATCCATATGAACTTGGCAGTGTACAATACAAGATAAATCACCAACAGGGAGAAGTTCAAATAAAACTCAACACGAACTCCTTTATTGGATCTTCAGTATACATATCTTCCTGTGAATTTATAAGACCCTATCTGTTCACATATTTGATACCACATGGAAGTCTTACAATTTTCCAATAGACCATGAAATTATGCATGTGTATATTTTAAGTGTCTCACTCGTTTCTAAATCTGACTTAACATCACTATTTTGAAAGCACAATCATCGCGCGTCAGTATTTTTTTCCAGAATCACCTCTCATAGGACACAATAAGACCTGCCACCAAGCTTTCTTACACACCAACTAAACCAGATGCATACAGTCCATAGAAAACTATACAATAAGATGGTTCACATGTAGGCTTCTACAAGCAAATTAACTCTTGTCATGGAAGACTGCATACTTCAAGTACTCGGGCTGGGCAAAGTAATTTGGAAGAATGAAAGTATTGAATATATGCCATATAAAAAAAGTTTCATTAATATCCATATTTCCATAATGCCCATAAGACTTACTTGCGTTCTAAATTTGATAAAAATATAAATCATGTTAAGTAATGACATTGAATAACACACACACACACACACACACACACACACACACACACACATATATATATATATACACAAAGTAATTTGGAAGAATGAAAGTATTGAATAAATGCCATATAAAAAAAGTTTCATTAATATCCATATTTCCATAATGCCCATAAGACTTACTTGCGTTCTAAATTTGATAAAAATATAAATCATGGTAAGTAATGACATTGAATAACACACACACACACACACACACACACACACACACACACACACACACACACACACATATATATATATTCACAAGTCAAACAAAGAGGGATTAAAGATTGATTAGAAAAGCTTACCTATTGATACCAGCAATCGTCAAGGAACCAGGAAAATTATTAGCTGACAGTAACATGTTCAATAAAAAACCTAGGGATCTGTTTGCATCTGACATGAGAGCTGGTGGATCCAAAACAGGATGGCCATCCATAATCCACGAAATGTTAAACGTCCTTCCTTGCCTTATCATTACTAATGGCAAAGCAGAATCAGAATCATATAAGAGCATAAATTAATGGAGTAAGTGTAACAGAGCCAAATATAGAGAAAATCTATAAAAGCTTCCAAAGACAACATCATTATGTTATTACCTTCTGGGTTGGATGCTTCAAAATCATTTGATTCTAATGAGAAGCGTAAAACATATGTCTCGAGAAACTTAACAGCTAACAACTTTGGGCCAACAGAACCCACCTGCAACACACAATCCAGGAATCAGCGGTAACCAGTATAATTCAGCTTTTGAAATAGAAAAGGATCAACACACAATGTCCGAGCAGAGACATGAAATTTTGTGACCAGGGAATGGAAACGGACATTAGACACCGCAACTAATAGTCCTGTGAGTGAAGCATTGCTTTCATGCTCATCTACTACTTAACCAGACATGTATACAGATAAATTGTTAAACCAGATCAGTAAACCTTAATATTCAAAATGAATTAGCCTTCGAAATTCAATTTGTTGTCAAAGCAGTTTAAAAATGATTCAACTCTATAAATACTCTAAAAGTCAGAACAAACCTTCCAAATCCTAGAACAGTATATTATTTTGTGCCTGAACTTAATTGCACCATTCTGAGGCTTAGTTTGCATCTTTTTTTTTTTAGATTAAAAAAGTTAAGCTAGAAAGAGAGCAGGTATGAGGAATTCTTAACATAAAGCACAACAAACTACATACAAAGCACAGCACCCATTTCTAAATTAATTCAGAGACAAGAAACGTGAAGAATTTTTTAATATCATGACCTGATATGCGAAAACAACTCTATATTTGATCCCATCCAAACATTTATTAGTGATTCATTTGAATTCTCATTAATCTCTAGTATCTTTTAAACCAAATGGACCAAGATACAGCCTGCATTATCGTCCCCAGATGTTGCCCCTTTTGTTAATGAGACAACCCAGATTTAAGCACTTCTGAGGCAGAGTTTGGTGCCATCCAGTGCAGACCCTACTCACTTAGTGCTTTTTTCTCCAAAGTAGGAAGCTTCCAGATTGATTTGAGCCAAGGGGTATTACTCATTAAGAGGACTGATGTCCAAAAAGACAAGACATAAAAAAGGGATGAAACGACAAAGGGCCTGGAAGAATCTAAGGTCCAGGACCGGAATCCTCCTCTGAGTCACATAACATACATTTTTGCAAGCTGCAACAGACACACACATTACGCCAGATTACAAGGCTACACTTGACAACAGATCATTTTCAGTTTAGATTCTTTCTTTTCGCTGTTATTTTCATGTTATATTACATAAATCGTCCAATGTTTTTTCCATCCCTAATATTATGGTATCTTCTTAACCATTTGCACTGCTAATCCTTAGATATTAAACCATGTCATTCATTTTCTCATTCGGGTGAATGGAGAGAACCAAACAATTAGGCATAGATAAACAACTTAGGAGAGACTGAACTAAGAAGAATGCATATATTATCTGAAGGCCACAGGGTTATCCTGGGGGAAAGGTCACTGATAATAAATTCATTTTGTTGAAACTCACCCATATATCCAGAAAATATAATGAGAAATGGTTGATATGCCAAAAGTAACACTGAGAGATGAAAATTACGTAATGACCTTTGAAGCAATTTTCATCATTAATCATTGAAATTAAGGCTTCAATTACATACCTCAAAGATAATGCCCATAACAGCATCCCTAAATTTGATCATCCATGTCCACAGCTCTTCAAGCCATCGCTCAACTATACCACGCCGTTGAAACTATATGTTTTTAAAGTACAGCTTTAAAGAATCATAGATATACATATGCTAAGACTGATAAGTCAACAGTATAAGAGTATAAGAGCAGCCCCAGAAATAAAATTGAGAACATAATGACATACAACATATTAAAAAAATACACACTGCATGACATAAATTAAAATTTGAAAAGTCATGCACATATCCAGAATTCCAGATGGCAGATATTAGATACTTTTTCACACATATTCATATAGTTTTCTTACTATGAAATGTATAGAATGTAATAAGTCATTAAACTCCGTTATCAGAGGCTTTCCTGTAAATAAAAATTTCTGTCTTGATATCACACCAAATAAGACAGCTATCACCTGTACAGCAATCAAAAACATCCAAAGGTCGGAAGCAGACAGATGGAGATCATGGGCTACAAGCCTACACTCATAGTTGTTAACGCAGGCGCACCTCAGGTGTGACTGAAGCCTGTGCTCCTATATTTTTTTATTTTTGCTAAGAATATGTAACGTTCAAGAGGCGAGTGCCACTTTGCGCCTTTCACCGTACCAAGAAGCGCGCCTTGCGTACATTCTCAAACCTGCTTTTTTTTTTGGTTTTTATAGAAATTTTTTACTTGATAGAAAAAGTTTTTTTTTGGGTGGGGGGGGTGGGGTTGGCTTTGGCATTTAAGGAAATAAACCAAGGGTTTCCACAAACAACTAACGAAAGAGATGTTGATGATAATGTACGATGATGATGAGGAGAGGAAGAGGATGATTAGGAAGACAACAACCATGATGACTATGACTAGTTTGCTAGTAGCTAATCATTTGACACCTGGTAGCTTTAGCCTTTAGTTATTTGCTTATGGTCTATTTGTGTTGAATATTTGAAATTTGGAGTTTGAACTTGATTATGACATTATGAATGGATGTTCAATGTGTGACTATGTTATTTATGAGTTATTATGTGATGTTATGCGATTTTAATCTTTATTAAGTAAGTTAATTACGTGTTAAGTAGGATATATTTGTGTGTGTGTGTGTACGTTCTAGAGAAGAATGTACAAGACTAACAAGCTGGGTGCGCGCCTGAACCGCGCCTCGCACCTTACAAAGCCTTTACGCCTTTGTGCGCCTCTCACCTTTAACAACTATCTCTCATGAAATGTTTCACATGTTTAAGCATCAAAGGAATGGAGGAAACAATAAACACAGGCATACATGGAGGTACATGCGTATCTGGCATGTGGGCACAGTCGCAAATTGACATAATCAGAGAGAGAGAGAGACCTGTAATGCTAACTCTTCCAGTACTATACAGAAAATTTTTGTCCCCGTGATAATAGATTGCTTCGCAACCATTGGATTGTTATCTTTTAAAAATGTCAACAAGACAGGAAATAATATGAACAGGTGCTCCCTTGATTTGGCACCAATCTCATCAATTACCCTGTCAACCAAAATAAAGTAGAATGATTAAACACACAGAAGACAATTATCCAACATATAGACCTAACCTAAGGGCTAGAACAAATCAAGACCAACAAATTTATTGCCAAGAACCGTACCAAACATCAGATATGGAACTAAGGCCAGAAGGAATCAACATATGTTTAAACTCATAAATGGCTTGTCCAACTCCTCATAGAGCCAAGGTAAAGTAAATTTGCTTTGATACAAAAAACCAGTCGGAATAATTGAGAACTTAGCAATATTATATATTAAAGGTAAACTATATGCCATGTTCAAGACCATGTTATTATAAATAAACCAATATCCGCAATAAAATCTCATCTCAAACAGCTAAGCAGCGACTTGTGATTGAATTATAATAATAAAATGAAAATTTTAATAGGAATTTTCGGTTCAAGTGCACCGTTCAGTTAAGGTTCCTGAAAAGTAACAACATAAGCCACCGAAATATGTATAGTCCTGAATCCCTTTAATCTTCACAATTTCCTTGGTGAATTTGGAGAAAAACTCCAACGTGCATAACTAGGAGACATCAATCTATCTTTTTATCTAATTCACAGCAAGAATCTGAAATTCTTAAGGAAGTTAAATCAAAATCTAGCAACTGAAACAGATTGGCACTGCCATTCGTTCAAAATCTTTAATTTTGACAAGAAAGAAAGTGGCGCGGAAAAAATCTTGCTTGATAAAGGAAACTTTTTGCTTGATAATATAAACAAAAAAACCCAGATACAAGTTTCATTTATACCAATACGTCATTGGGGCTGAAAAATTACAGGACCAATTGCATGAACTAGTGGACTGAGCATATGAAACACCAAAACGAGGAACAGAAACTCATAAATTCTGAAGGTATCAAAAAACACATAATACCAAGGAAAATAAAGGATGGGGGTAGGAAGAACATTTCTGTAAGAATCACTCACTCGAGGAGGTACTTTCTGACGAGAGTTTCGGGAGAAGACTGAAGCTCCACCAAGAAAGGGAAAAGGTCCACCGCTTGAGATGGATCAACAGACAACAAGATGTCTTTGGCCTGCTTCAATGACGACAATTTCACGGCCAAATCTCCATGGTTGTTAGCCGCCGCAAGCAGTGAGAGCGCTTGCTCTCTCGCCATGTTACAATTGAGGAAGAAATTTGCAGGCCTTAATTGGATTAAATTGGCGTTTTATTTTATTAGGATTTCTAGGGTTTTGAATTGGAGAATAGGCAGAAAGAAGATTGAAAAGGGGGGAATTCTGGAGCGGCTTGTATTCTAAATAGGAGTTTGATGCCAATATTTTGTTAGGAGGGTGGATAAAAGCCGTCGGATGTTAACACCCCGATTTTATACGGGAAAGTCTTGTGACAACATCAAGTCTCAAGTCTCAACTATCCTATTTTATACTCATCCCATAAAATATTTCACATTTACATCATTTATTTATCTCATAATAATACAATACTCGTTATGGGTGGATCAGAGCTTATAACCCCGAGCCTCTATTGGTAAACTTTGTATCTTTTTCCTTTGATCGTAAATTCCATTCTATCTTGTAATATTTCTCAAGGTTTGTGATCCTCGAGAAATTTCAGTCCCAACACTAGTTGTTCAAGGAATCTTTCTGCTACTCCTTCAATTACCAGCTCAAGTTCTCCGAGTTTGAGCTGTCCTTGATATCTCCCAGTTGTTGGCTGTTGAAGATAATATAAGACATCACAAGGAATAGAGTTTTCCCTTTTTGTAATGTCGAATATTACTTCGACTCCTCTCCATCCTTCTGGGCATTTAAATTCACTTTTTGTTGTGAACTTTTCTGGTTCCTGGACTACCTCCACGATCGATTTCTTTTCCCATTTTTCACTGATCACTCTATCTTCTTGGAAAGAAATCCTTCTCTGGTCGAATCTAAGGCTACCTTGTCTGCTCCAGACTAGTTTGTCTCTGATCCGCAAATCCATGTCGTGGATTGGTGGTAACTCAATTATTTCTGGTCTAGTTGCACATGCAACCCTCTCGAACACCTCTGGCATCTCAATATACTCCTTCATTTGGAATAGATCCAAATGATGGGTGTTGGACAAAGCATACGAGATACTGTAGGTGATAGAGTAAGGCATATTCCCTTTTTTCATCAGATCTTTGTTCTTGATGAAGGGTGAGTGCCCTACTGAAGTCTTTATCTGCCAGATTGTAGGCAATCCTTGGGTATATGTAGGATGTCATCTTGCTTGCGTATAGGTTCCCTGAGATTCCTCCCAAGCAAGCCTCTTTTGTATTTTTGATCCTCTTATCAAAGATTGCAATATCGATTGGTGTATCGATACCTTCTTTGAAAGTTGATTTGATGAGAATCTAGATTGATCTGATATGGATCCAAGACATAGTCTTAGCCATTCCTTCCTTGAGTTTACTTAGCTCCCTTTTGATTTCATCAACATGGACTAGTTGCATTTCCATCACATTATTTGTGAGCTCCATTGAGATGGCAATCTCCCCTTCGGTTACCTTATATATGATGTTATGCTTTTTCCTTTTGAAGCTGAGGAACCGCTCTAGTCGTCCCACGGTAAATCCATCGTATAGATTAAGTCTTGGATCCTCCTTCATGATTCTCATTAGAGTCTTGTGAGAAATGGATGTCTAGGAAAATAATCTAGACATGTCCTCTTGCATCTCCTGTCTGAAGTTTTCTTCTTCACTCCGACTCACCTTCAGAGGATTCATCCTGACTGAAGAACTCTTCTTCATAGATACTCTTGTCTGAGGGTATATCTTCGAATTGATATACATGTACTAGATCTTGGAAGTAAACAGCTTCCTCCATTTCTGGAGTTGTTTCGAACTGTCGTACTCCCCGCTTCTATTTTTCTGGGCAATCTGGTAAGATATGCCCTCTTGCTCTACACGTGTAGCAGTTGCAATTCTTGAATCTTTCATTGACTCGTGTGGCCGCTCTTCGGAACGTCTTTCTTGTGGGAGTTCTTCTTGTACTCCTCTGGTTTGACCCTGAGGATGATGTTTGACTTCTTGAAGTCCATGTTGATGGTTCAGATCACTGCCCTGATTTATAGCTTCGGGTCTTCTGCTTAGACCACAAGGATCTTGGTCTTCTGGACCTCTATCCTCCGTTCCTTTGTGTGTAACGTTGATTTTTCTTCATCCTTTTCTGCTTTCTTGGATTTCTTCCAATGATAGTTGGAAGATTGTTATTCTCGCAACATAAGGGTACCGTCTTGTTGATTGCCCTTAATCTTTTGTAGTTTTTGTGTAGCGATGCTTGATGACACCACTCTGCAATCTTGGCTTTGAGGAAGGACATTCTCCTTGCTATTGAGTCCAGCTAGCATGGTACATATTCTCTGATCAGCATTTCTCTCCATGGGCTTGGGATATTAGCAAAGAACAGGTGGAATATTTCATCCTCCTTGATCTTCGATTTTCATCTATACTCTGTGAAGAGTTTGATGTACTCATCTACGTGACAGATGTCGAGTAGCTCCAGGCTGTATATGGCATTCTTATACTTCTTCTTTTTTTCTTCTTCCATTCATTCGAAGTATCTTACTCCGATGAAGTGGATCTTGAAGATCTTGGTCATGCGATCAACAATGTTACTGAGATCTTCTCCTTCCATGGCCTCCTTCTTGACTTCGTCTGAGAGCTCTTCCCAGACGCACTTTACTGATCCTTCGAGGCTCATAGTTAGGAATCTTATGAACCCTTCTTTATCAAGATCTAGTGCACCTCCTGCAATCTTCATTGCATTGGTCCATTCATCGATCAAGGCTTCTATATTCTTGAAGTATAGAGTGTCAAGGTTTAGGATTAACCCGTATGGATTTATCGGTTCAAGGTGTGACCGACCATATGGGGTGTTGTGCAGGCTAGATCCTCAAACTCGGCTTGCTCCTGTTGATAATCCCAACGCATTCATCTTGAAATTTCCTTGGGTTTGGGATGTCTCTTCTTGTCGGACTCCATGTGATCCAGAAGTCCCTTTATTTTGGCTCAGCTCATGTTGTGCCTGTGACTGCTGTTGTGAGCTTGATGTTTCTCCAACATTAATCTTTAAATCTACGATTGATAGTCATTAGAAAGACTCATATAGATCTTGTAGATCTTCAAGATTTGCTCTTTCCATCTGGGGATGTGGATTCTCCTCGAAGGATAGCAATCATCTCATTGTTTTTGGACTTTGGCCTTGTGACCTCTGTCGTCTTCTCCTTTTGGTGTAAAAGGGGTTCTATTACGAAGGTTGCTAGCAACCTTTCTCCTGACTTTCTCCCCGTCACCTTGGTCTCCAGGGACATTACTTGATCTTTCAATTTCCTGATGAAATCAAGTTGTTTATTTTGCAACATCTCTATCTTTTCCATTTGGAAGTTAATCTCAGCTACTGTTTTGGACATGTTTTGACAATATTCTCCAAAGAATTTCACCATCTTCTGTAATTCTATAAGATCTTGGTTTATCTTAGAGTTATCTGCTTCGATCTCCTTCCACTCTGTTATTCTGTCCAATGTGAAAAGTGATAGGGCTTGCAGATCTCTCTTGGACCCTGGTTTGGTCGTCTTCTTCATTGTTCGTGTTTGGGAACACGTCCATAAATATCAGTGAAACTTCGGAGTTCCACTATGTTTCTTGATACTTCCTTGGAGTATCTTATCTCCATCTGGCGGCCTTCCTCCAGATGTTCCTCTTTAGTGTGGTTTGCACGGGCATCCGCCAGTTTCCACCTTCGATCGAGATTATCCCAAAATCGATCGGCGGCCTCGTATTCTTTTTCCGCATATTGTTTATACAGAACATTATAATATTATTGTACAGAGCTACTTGTTTCATCATATCCCACAGGCCAGAAGTCTCTGTTGCTCCAGCTTTGAACAGGGCTAATAGTCATGTCACTCTCGGATGTCGAACTTTTATTTGGATCTATATTTCTTGAAACTCTCATCTCGTTAAGTGATATAAGTATATAACAAATTTTTCATTCATAAATAAATAAACCTAGGGCTCTGATACCATTTTGAAGTGTGAGGAATATGAGAAAAATTAAGTTGAAATGAAGTTGTACACCCACGTGATCACCTATATGGTTGCCGTTGTAAATATGGCTACCGACATGGTTACCTACAAGTACTGATAAGTGAAAATTTTGACCAGTTGACCCGTTTGATCAGTTGACTAGTCTGACTTTTCAATTTTTTTCTAAGGCAAAACTGTCCGAAAAGTGACACATGGGTAAAATTAATAACTTTTTTAAATGATTGACAAAATTAAATTTTACATTGAATTTTGGGTATTTTTAGATATTGACACATATAACATTATATTATTCAAAACGTGTGTTGCAGAAGATGTTACATTACTCGTAACTACGATATACCTTCAAATATTACACCATGATCTCATCAAGAAAATCATCAAATATTATCTCTTCCAACTTAAGCCCTACACACTCTGCATCAAGCTGTAGATTCATCCAACTATCGTGTTTCGACATGTCTTGACTGACCGCCTCATCGATTACTTGGTCAAGCTCCGGCCTTCAAATGAGCAGCCAACTAATCTTCGACCATACTTCTTCCAGCACACGACGTCCCTTGGGAGTTGGTGCATTCGGCAGAGCTAGTGAGAGATTTTGGCCAATAGCAAAATGACCTCTCATGGATTCTAAGCAAAACCTCATTTACTGGTGTCGAACAAAAGGACATGATCACAGCTAGGTTCACACAAGAATTGATCTACCAAACACTCTTCCACATGTAATTGTTCAAACACACGGATTGAGAAGGTGCTTGGCTGACTCCAGCGTCATCATTTTTCGCGCATCTCTTCTGAAATCGGAGAGCTCCAACACATCCCTTACGTAGTTGTACTCTGCTCTTGGAGTATGAATGTACATTAGGTCATTGTAGAGCTGCTAGATTTGTCTTTGTTAATTAAAGAGTAATCTTACTTATTTCAAAGAGTGATTTCATTAATTCTAAAGAGTAATCTAATAATTTTAAAAGGGTGATCCACACAGATTGCATACAATTTAATTTCTCACAGTATATGAGTGCATTTTCAAAAATTGGAGTCACAAATTAAAGAGTAATTCTATTACTTCCAAAATATGATCTAATTAATACTAACGAGTGATTCAAATAATTTCAAAATGTAATCTAATTTTACATACTATATAATTTAATTCTTTAAAGTATATATTGGTTCATTTTCAGATATCATAATCTCTAATCTTATTAATTCAAAAGTGTAATTCAATTAATTTCAAAATGTAATCCAGTTATTTCTTTAGAGTGATATATTTACTACAACTAATTTAAAATTTTGAACTACAAAATCACACTCTTAAATTCGTTCAACCCCATTTAAATTTCTTAAAATTCTTATATTAAATATCAATGTGTGCATCTAATTTATTACCACTATAGTCTATAATATTTCAATGTTTTAAATTTTAAATTGATTTAAAGATAAGTTGAAAAAGGTGATGAATTGAAAAGGGTATTGACCAGGAGAATGTAAAATATATTAAATGCACTCCGTGTGTATTTGTTGGTCAGCGAAAAATCAAGAGATTGAAGAGTGTTGTGTCTGTTTCCTTTGATGGGCTTTTTGTGTTCTTCATTTGTTCTATGTTAACAAGACTCAGGAATCTGAGCACATTTTTCTTCTCCGATCAAGCTCCGACGACGAAGACCGGTGATACCCAACAATGGTATCAGAGCCCGATCGGTCGTTCGTCGTCTGACATTGCCCCGGTGCAATCTGTTCGCGGGCCTCATACTCTGATTCGTTCAGATTTGTGAAAAGGAAGCTTCTCTCTTTTTTGCTACAGATTAGTTCTGTTGTTTTTTCGGTTCTGTTCCTTTTCTGAAATTTAAAGATTGGTTCTGTCCTCTAACTCTCTGCCTCTGCTTTGTCTCACTTCGTGTGTAGGGTTCAAGAGTGGTAGCCATTCGAGGTGTAGCTCGATGAGTAGATGAACGAGTGGGCTACTGCTTGAACTGGTCTATGAGAGATCCACCCCATTAAAATAACGGGCTGGTGGCTCGTAGATGTTGTGGTGGTATAGTGTTCTCTCCCATGACACTGCTCTGGTGAAACAGCTTAAACCTTCTTGTTATTTTCTGTGATGCCTTGAGGCGGTTGGTCCTCTTTTTTTGCTTTAAGGCGGTTGGTCCTCTCTGTTATATGCTTGTGATTTATGTGCTTTAGAACTAGGGTCCTTGTGATTTGTGGCCCGAGAGTGGTCCATTTCTGTGATTTCTCTATTTGTTATTTGCTTGAAATCTCTTGTGGGTTCTCAATCTTTGTGATACTTTAATCCTGGATTGCTTCTGCTAGTATTCTGATTCTTCTGGAATTTTTTCTCTTGTTTGCTTTGTGTGTGAATAGAGTTCATTTCCAAGCCCTAAGTGACCTTTGCTCAATTGATTAATTGATTGTGAATTGGGATAGCCTCACCTCACCTGTGTGTGTGACTATTACTTTCTTGAATATTGATGTGAGTCTATTCACTTAACTTTAAATACCCATGGCTGCTCATAATGAGTTTGGACAAGCTACTTTTAATAGAATGGACGACTTCAGTATATGTAAATAGAAAATTGAAGTGTATACTTATCTAATAACGGGTGTTCAAAGTTGTGAATGACTCTTATGACGAGGATGTAACTGAGGCTAAAAAGAATGAGATTAACTTGCTTTGTCTACGATTATTTTGAATCTATCTGACTGTGTGTTAAAGAAAGTTGGTGTTATGATTCTTTGAAAAAGCTTTGGGAAATGTTGGGAAAATTCTATACTGAATTTTCTGCCTGAAATTCTTTAGTTTTAAACTCGATTTAAACAAACTGCAAGTATAAACTGAAAGTTGACTTATAAACTTCCATTCAATCAACTTCAATATTATATTATCTCCATTGCCAAGGAATCAAATCAACTGTCAGTTATGCGCTCTGACTAGTGTTCATAGTTTGATGTGTTGCATAAATAGCAGTCGAATTTTCTTATGTCATTTTCTGTGTCATATCGTTGAATGAATGACACGTAGTGGAGAGAAGGAAACTATACTCTAGAAAAAAATATAAATTCTATAAGCAATAGTTGAATTTCCTCATTTCTTACGTTCCAATCATATCATCAGTGATGTAGAAATGATACATGAAAAAAGGACATGAGATATGGTGCCCATAAGACTCACCCTAACTATGAAGAGAACTTGGATGTATTTACTAAATTGATTCTTGATATAAATAGACTAGTTTTAAGCATATTGATAAAAATTCTGCTATTGTGCTCTTAAATGCTATTCCTGAATCTTACGGTGATGTTAAATCTGCTATTAAGTATAGTAGAGATGACATTTCTTTGGATGTTGTGATAAATGGATTAAAGAGTAAAGAGCATTATACTAAAAATAAGTGCCCACATCCTAAGAAAGATAACTCTAGTGTTCAAACCAACGTGGTCAATGAATTTGTGAGTTATGGTGATGTCTTCTGATTATGTTTGAGAATTTTTGTGCCTTTTAATTCGTGTGTATGCTTTAATTGGCTAGTAAATTCTGCATGTTTAGGAAATTTGTTTTCTTAAAGTGTTTCGTGTTGAAACTGTATGTTTTTCTTTGTGTGAAAATTTGAAATTTGTCTTCTATTTTGTACTTGTTTATGTGTTAAACATGTTATGTTTCTTGGCTGCTCCTAGTAAGATGGAGTATTTGCATATATGTTAATTTTATGCTTTGGTACCTTGTTTACATGCTTAGTTATTTTCTCTTAGCGAGGTGGATTATGTTTTATGTGAATCTAAAAGTTTTTGTAACTTTTGATTGTTAATTACTGTGTGTGCTTCTTTGTGAAGTGTCTATGTGACGTTAAATGTGATAGCTAGCTTGTTTTCTAAGTGAATTTTTTGTGTGTCGTGAGAACTATGAGTTCTAATCTCCGTGATTACACTTTGTGAACTTTGTGTTCCTTTCAAGAGCTTCGTGTTCGGTTCTTTTATCATTATAATAAAGTGAACAAATGACTCCGTGACGTAATCTACCTTCGTGGTAAGTTATTTCTCATGACTTAGTGTCATGTTTGACTTATTTTGTGTTTTCAAAATTTTGGATCTTGCATTAAAATTGTGTGTTTTTTAAATTTGCAAGTATCCGAAAAAGGTGCAATGATGTATTCCTAAATTAAGATTGAACACAGTGATTAAATTGGGCCAAGGTGGAGATTTGTTGGGCCCATTTTGATGGCTCAACATGTTGGCCTTCAAATCACATGATTATATGCTGCCTTATTAGTTAAGGCTTGGTCCAAAACCATCCAACCTCTTTCTTAATTGTTGATAAGCCCTAATGGAAGAATAGAACGATTCAACTTTCTCTTCCCTCTCTTGCACGCTTCTGACACCGGCCGCATTATTCTCTCCGAGAAGATTTAGGTTGGTTTTAAAAATGCACTCCGTGTATATCTGTTAGTCAGTGAAAAATCGAGAGATTGAAGAGTGTTGTGTCTGTTCTCTTTGGTGGGCTCTTCGTGTTCTTCATTTGTTCTATGTGAACAAGACTCAGGAATCTGAGCACCTTGTGCAGAGCTTCTTGGCGATCTTCCAGTAGGGGGTGCGATCAGAGAAAGCGAAGGAGGAGTCGTAGGTGATTGTTCAACATGAAAATTAATGCTTTTCATAGACCGTTTCCATATGAATATTGTACTATTTTAACATTGTTTGTGGAGTTTATTGTTTATTTTTATATATTATATGACTTCACGGGTACTATTAAAATTTGGCAGATTTTAAATCCATTTTGGAATGAAATTGAATGGAGATAAGGGGAGTTGAAAACAAAGAAGAAAGGGCTACCTCAAGGCAGCTTGAATCGAGCGAGGAAAAAGTTAGTTACCTCATGTGGATAAAATAACATATTTGAAGGTTATATTCAATTAATTTGGAGACCTAGACCAAATATTGTGATTTTATGTAATTAATCTTTTGATTTCACTTGTTATATTCAGACTTTGATTTTCTGCTTCGTAACGTCTTCATAATAATTCATGACATTGCCCGTGATACTTGGTTTATTGTGTTAGCTTGTGTGCGTTCATGAATTGTATTGTCTATCTGTTAGGAATTAAAGTAGTTTGCCCATGAACACGTTAATTCTAAGAACTGGTAAATCAGATACTTGAATTGTTTAGTGGAACAATGCAATTAGACATTCAAGTAGGAAGTGAATAAAGACTTGTAGTACTTTAAGAAAATATCTTGTTAGTCAAACTTACCATCCAGAGGTATTGTTGTTTGCGTTGATTAGTAGTATCTAGGAAGGGGGCTTGGTAATATTCGCACACCTTAGGAAATAAATCAGAATATGTTGTTAGCTTAAAATCGGGTCATATCCGGTGGGTTAACAGGGCTATGTGGTGTATTTTTATAGAAATTACATGAATGAACAATTGGAAGTTTAGGAATCCGAAGTAGTTGGTCTATACCTGATACCTTAGAACTGTTGATTATCTCTTGAAACACCTGTGATTGAGTGTGACTTTTATTTATTTATTTTATTTTCTATTTATTTTTGTTCAATATTAGTTATTAATTTCCAAATCATAAAGGTTATTACGTCTTAATTATTAGTGTTGATAATTATTTAGTATGTATCCTCTTTAACTCTAATCTCGTGGATTCGATAATTTAACTTGGTGACGCGTGTGTTACAACTGATCCCTTACACTTGGGGGTAATCATTCTTGTAAGTGAACAAAAAGAGTGAACAGTGATGATGTCGATGGTGGCGAAGAGTTTGCGAGGGGAGAAGACAGCGTCGTATGTCTGGAGGAATTCCTTGGCGAGTTCGGGATTGGAAAAGATAACGCACGACATGCAGCCGAGGTGGAGCTGCATCAGGGGGCCATAACATTGGGAGAGAGGGTGGAAGGTTTGTTGGATACTTGGACCGAGAAGGTGTATGTGTCCGATTATGGGGAGAGCCAAAGGGTCGGAAGGGGAAGGGGGATGTCGCTGTTTTCTGGTGGCGGCGACGAGGAGAAGAAGGGCAGCTGGGAGGAGAAATGTGGCACCGTAGGCTGTGATTTCTATGGCTCCCATTTTTGGATTTGTTAACTTAAAATGAAATCCGAACTAATTTAAGGAAAACTGTGATGATTGTCGGTACCAACCAAATGTTCAACCGCAAATGGGACCACCTATTTCATTCTATGTTTCATCTCCGATTCCACCTATTATATTCTTGTCATATGTTACAAATAATACCCAAATTTTCCATATGTGCAAGGGTTTAATGGTCATAAATTAGGGTATAGTATTTTAATAGGAAATAAGTTATGAAACAGCAAGTGGAATACCATAATGAAATAGGGGATCCGGGCCGGTGCAACCGGATGCACGTAAAAAAATTATACATTTATGTATAAAAACATACACTCTCCATCCTATTGTTATGTATTTTCATTTTGGGCATCTCATAAAAATGTTTATACTTCCTTTTAAAGTAAATGAGACATACACAAAATATCTAAATATTTTCATGGGGCCGACAATATTATATTAATACAATTACATACTATACATTAAAATATTATATTTCTTACTTCAACACACATTAAAATACTATATTTTTTAATCTCTGTGCAAAAAGTAAACGTAAACGTTTTAACTAGATGGAGGGAGTATACACTAATAAATTATACATATATATATATATATATATATATATATATATATATATATATATATATATATATATATATATATATATATATATATATATATATATATATATATATATTGTTAGCGATTTTTTTGTTAGTTTTTTTTAATGAACAACTGAATGTAAAAAACTATACAATTATTAAAGAAACATATACTATACATTATAAAATAAAATTTTTTATATATGTGGAATTTTTATATTTTTAATCCATAAATTCATTTATACATTAAAAAAATAAAATTATTCCTTAAAAAAACCCTAATAAAATATTTATTTTTTTTTATATATATTTAGATATGTGTTATTCAACTAACCTATTTAATTAAAGATGGAATATTAAAATATGACAGAAAATAGGTATGAAACATTCTTGAATACTCTGTTAAATTAAGTGAGTAATATGTAACTTTAGAAAAAGTAAAGCTAAATTATTATTTTTGTTTTTTATAGTTATATACTCATTCAGTTATAAATATAATATTTAAAATAAAATAAAGCTTCTTATGTGACGATGCTTATGTCAGACGATTTGTGAGATGCGTATAGAAGTTACTTTAACTACTCATAATCATACTTTACATATATAATAAATATATTTTAATAATGAGTTGACCCGTCTTACATATATTTGAATCCCAAATGAATATGGCAGGCATCATTTTGGAAGATACAAATGGGGAAATTACAAAGAGGCACAACAGATCCATCCACAAATTCACGTTAAGGACAAGGTGCCTTTTGAAGGGTAGTATAATTATACAACCCATATCAATACCCTCACTAATTTGGCCCATATCAATTAAGCTCAACAAGGATAGATCCATCAAATGACCATAAAGAAGGAATATTTACTAAGAGTTCCAATTTGTTAGGAGCAACATAGTATAACGTCTTCTCCACTCATTTTTCATTTTTATAAATTGTTTGTTATTTCTATCGGTAGCCATATATGAGTATCTTGATTATCTTTTCCCTTTTTTTGAAGAAAAAAATGAAGAAATTGAGATAAAAAAGAAACTAAACCACAAATTAAAAGTGGATACGACAGGCATCATGTTGGAAGATATAAAATGGGGAAATTGCAAAGAGGTACAACAGATACATCCATTAATTCATGTTGAGGACAAGGTGTCATTTGTTGGGAGTATAATGATATAACCCAATCTAATAGCCCCACTAACTTGGCCCATATCAATAAGCCCATTTAGGATAGGCCCATCAAATAACCCCAAAGAAGGACTACATTCTAAGGGTTTTAATTTGTTAGGAGCAGCATAGCATAATGTCTTCTCCACTCATTTTCCATTTCTATAAATTGTTTGTTATTTCTATTAGTAGCCATATATGAGTAAAGTGAAGAATCTTGATTATTTTTTTCCTTTCTTTGGAGAAAAAATAAGGCACATATCAATAAGTCCATTAAGGATAGGCCCATCAAGTGACCCTAAAGAAGGAATATTTACCGAGTGTTCCAGTTTTGTTAGAAGCAGAATAGCATAACGTCTTCTCCACTTATTTTACATTTCTATATATTGTTTGTTATTTCTATCAGTAGCCACATATGAGTATAATGAGGAATCTTGATTGTCTTTTCCCTTTCTTTGGAGGAAAGAAAATAAAGAAATTAAAATAAAAAGAAACTAAAATACAAATAAAAAGTGGATACGGTAGGCATCATGTCGGAAGATACGAAATGGGAAAATTGCAAAGAGGTACAACAGATCCATCCATAAATTCACATTGTGGACAAAGTGTCATTTAAAGGTGAGTATTCCTTGTTCACCTTTTTACGTGTCCCCAAGTGTAGGGAATCAATTGTAGCTCAGCGTGTGACCAAGTAAAAATATCGAGCCCAAGAGATTAGAGTTAAGCAAGATACACACTAAATAACTGTCACCACTAATAATTAAGACATAAAAACCTTTTGTGAATTGGAATTATTAATTAATATTGCAGAAAATAAATACTAAATAAAATAAATAAATAAATAGAAGCCACACTCAATCGCAGGTGTTTCAAGAGACAAGAACAAGATAGTTTTAGGGAAATTTAATTTATCCTGCGAAATAAGACAAATAGACAAATAAATTAAATTATGCAGAATTTGATAGGAATGATCACTTAAGCATGCTAAACTACTCATGAACAAGTGAAATTTAACAATTTTAAAGAACATAAATTCCTAGGACCAAATTAATAAGACAATTCCCTATTCCCTTTAGGTACTAAGGAAATTAAATACCCACAACCCCTTATTCGCTTTCTAGGCGATTCATATGCAAAATTCCATATAGGCTAGTGCAAGAGATCTATCCTGTATAGGTACTAAAGGAATTGGATTAGGGCTTCCTTACCATATTTCTCTTTAACAATGGTCATGCAAAGATAATAAGATATTCTATATTGATGGTCAAACAATCAAAGGCTATATATTGGTCAATCCCCTTCAATTGTCACGAAATAACAAATATAATCATGGAACACATTCAAACTCAATCATACATCAATCAATGATAATATCATAAGAATTAAGAAACATGATTATATAAGTCTAAAATAAAATGTCAATAAGGAATAAATATTTTGCAAAAATTATCATCATAGATGTCTAAAATCTCAAATCAACATGATAAACTTTCAAACCCTAAAACTATCAAGAGGAAACTAGTCATGGTGTTACAAGCAACTACCATGGTAAAAGATGAAAACTTACCCATGAGTCTATAAATCAACAATAAGAAATTAAAGAAAGAAGAAAAACCCTTGTCGCGTAATTCTTCATCTTCTCTTTCCGTCATGATAATCCTCTTCCGTTCTCCTTCTCAAGTAGCAAACACCGTGACTGAGTGTGTGAGATGATGGATGAAAGGTGAGTGAAGGGTAGAAGGTGAAAGGCGGATATGGTGGATTAGGTTTAAAACCCTACGTGATGTGGTGGTGGTAGATTATGCGGTTTCTCCACACTTTATGTGGGTGATGAGAATGAGTATATATATGTGTGAGAATTGAATAAAATAAGGAGGAGATCTTGAAAAATCAGGAAAATATAATTATGGAAGATATGGAGGGATATTAAATTAGGAAATAACTTAGCCACCAACAAAATAGGAAATAGAGGGTAATTTTCGTGAATTTTTGAAATTCTCGCCGGCAGCTACGCGACCTCACGGTTTTGAGCATAACTTCTTCATCCGAGCTCCGATTGAAGTGATTTTTACGTTCACGCGACTCTCTTTTCCATAGCTTTCTAATCATGTATCATACAACCAGTTTGGACTTCTACAGAAATACAGAAAAATTATAGAATGTAGTCCTCTGTTTCCTTGACATCTTACACAAATTCACGCTCCATTCCAATTTTGCATTTTTAATCATTTTTCCACCTAAAAACACGAAATAACACCTCAATACTCCAATATCTTAAATATATGAAAATGAACCATTTAGTGCTAAAATATGAACATTAATCCTACAAAACGGTGCTAAATCGAACCCTAAAACATGCAGATTTTCACACTAAACAAGTATAATGATACAACCATATTGAATAGCCCCACTAATTTGGCTCATATCAATAAGCCTAACTAGGATAGGCCCATCAAATGACCATAAAGAAGGAATATGTATGTACTAAGGGTTCCAATTTGTTTGGAGTACCATTGCGTAACGTCTTTTTCACTCATTTTTCATTTCTATAAATTGTTTGTTATTACTATCAGTGACCATATATGAATATACTAAGGAATCTTGATTGTCTTTTCCTTTCTTTGGGAAATAAAGGGCCAATATCAAAGGATAGCCCATCAAATGACCCTAAAGAAAGAATATGTACTAAGGGTTCCAGTTGTTAGGAGTAGCATAACATAACATCTTCTCAACTCGTTTTTCATTTCTATAAATTATTTGTTATTTCTATCAGTAGCCATATATGAGTATAGTAAGGAATCTTGATTATCTTTTCCCTTTCTTTGGAGAAAAAAAAGGCCCATATCAATAAGCCCAACAAGGATAGGCCCATCAAATGACCCTAAAGAAGGAATATGTACTCAAGGTTCTATTTTGTTAGGAGCATAATAGTGTAACATCTTATATTTTTATAAATTGTTTGTTATTTCTATCCGTAGTCATATATGAGTATAATGAGGAATCTTGATTATCTTTTCCCTTTCTTTGGAGGAAAAAAAATGAAGAAATTGAATAAAAAGAAACTAAAACACAAATAAAAAGTGGATACGGTAGGCATTATGTTGGAAGATACAAAATGGGAAAATTGCAAAGAAGTACAACATATCCATCCGCTAATTCACATTGAGGACAATGTGCCATTTAAAGGGGAGTATAATGATACAACCCAATTCAATAACCCCACTAATTTTGCTCATATCAATAAGCCCAACTAGAATAGGCCTATCAAATGATCCTAAAGAAACAACATATACTAGGGCCTCGTTTGGTAGGAGTATTATGGTCTTTTCATGTGTTTTGTACTGCCATTTATACTGTTTGGTACCCTATACAGAAAAAGGAAGGGGCCCGGTACTATTGATGAGTCCGTTGCTAAATCACTGTTTCGTTTTACATAGTTTATAAGGACAAAACCTCAGTATTAGGAATAAGGTTTTAACAGTAATCCATATAATAATTTAAAATTACTGTTTTGACACTTGATTAATTAAGAGTAGTCACGTTGTCGATGACAATTTGGCGGTCTTCATTCAGAAGCACCGGCAACCGATGGTTCTCGAATCTCTGACTCCGATCGTTCGGCAGAGGATAACAGCTGCCTTCATGCAAAGTCCGCGCCAATCGCCTCATGAAGACTGTATATATAGAGGAAGGGAAAGGAGGATGGAGGAAGAAAGAATATAGGGCAGAGGGGGAGGAGAGAGAAGATGGGATGAGAGGGGGGGTTTGGGTAGGTCGGTGATTATCAGGGCCGGCCCTAAGAGTTTAAAGGCCCAGTGCAAAAAATCTTTCAGATTATTTTTGATTTTAAAAATTAAGTTTACCACACTTATATTTTAAAAATTACCAAATACATACATACAAATTATATAATCTCTCATCGTCCAACTTCTATACTTGCTCAGTCGCACATCAACCCAAAATAAATATTACGTTAGTTTTTAAATAAGTAAAAATCATAAAATGATAATAAAATCATATTATAAAAATAACTATATTGTTTACACACTTAAAACGATAGTATTTAATACTAAACATAATTACTATGTATGCTAATTGATTTCTCACATTAAAATTTTATTAGTTTAAGTTAAGATTTTTTTAGTATTTTAATGAAAAATAAAGATTTATTTATCAAAATAAGAAAAAATGACCAATTATTTATAAGGATTTTTTTTTTAGATTTTATTAGTTTAAGTTAAGATTTTTTTTATAAATAATAAAGATTAATAGAAAATTATAAGTATTGTTAAAAAATGAAAATTATAAGGATTTTTTAAATAAATAATAAAGATAAATAGAAAACTATAATTAAAGTTAAAGAAGAAGAAGAGACTACCGCCTTTGGGTAACGAACGCATGACCTAACAAATCTGACCGAGGCTTCAAACAAATTGAGCTGGCAATTTATTTATTTCATTTATTAAACTTAATTTATATAACATATATACTAATATATACAAGCATATAAAAAAATTCGGGGCCCTTACGGGAGTGGGGTCCTGTGTGGCGGCACTGTCGGCACCTCCTAAGGGCGCCCCTGGTGATTATTCAGATGGAAGGGAAAAGGGAAAGAGAGGAGGGAGAAAGAAGATATGAGAGAGGGGGAGGTTTTGGTCGGTCGATGTACAGAGGGAGGAGAGAAAAATGGGGGAGAGAGTGGAGTAAAGAAAGTGGTAAATTAATTTTTTTATTTATTTTTAGTAACAAGCAGTATTAAATAAATAAATAATAATATATAAAATTATAAAAAAAAGGATTGTAATTTGAGCATATATTTTGAAACTTTTATCTATTACCAAACATCTCAATATTTTGTTATCATATTTTAATATACCATATCAAACAATCTTCATTTTTCATAGGGTGCAGCTATTTACACCCCAATTTTGCTAAACGTACCCCCATAAATCTGTAAGACTAATTTATCGTTATATGTTATACCATAAATACCCTTATATTAATACTCTTATTTTATTTTTTATTATTAATTAACTAAAAACCTGCAACGTATATAAGAATGTGATTTCTGCTTTTAAACCATAAAATCTCAACAAATTCGAATGCAGCAAACGAACATGTTAAGTTGTTCAATTGCTGACATCAAACGAAATTAAACTATCTGCAATTTCAATTATTTCTCTTAACTTAAACCATCTTCTCTGAATTGAGTTCAAGATCCCATTAAGTAGTACAACAGTTTCTGTTATAAGGGTGTATTAGATTTATTCTGTAAATAAGACTCTGAGAATGAAGAATCACTTAGGAATATCCGACGGGCGAAATAGTGCACACCTAGGAATTTCAATGAAACCTTATGGGGAGTCTCCTCATACAATTTACATCCCCTCAATCTCTGAGGCACAACACAACGCCCACCTTTCCGCTGCTGCATAAAAACAATCACAGATACAAATCCCAAAGCCTATGGAGTATAAATCTGATGCTGGATTTGCATAGTAGTAAGTTTCTTTCAAGTTTACCATGGGATAAATGTGAGCCCTATACTGATCATAAGCATGGGGAACCAATTGAAACCTTCTCCTCAGAATCCCTGATTAGATTTAGCAGGATCTGTGGATCGAAGAAGAAAACCATCAAGAATCAAACCAGAATAAGACCTCAAATCACCCAAAAAAAGAGATTGAATAGTAACCATAGTTGTTTCTCATTCAGTTTATGTGATGAATAATTAAAATGACACTGAAATCATAAAACCCATTTTCTCTTTAGTCCACCACTTACCACCTTCATTATGTTTTACACTCCAAACTAAATGCAGTAGTCGAATTTGTAATAAGAACACGATCATCGTTGCCATCCTAACTGCGAATCATTATGGATGGCGGCCAGCGTGGCGGTGGTGAACCGCAAATCTGATAATCAAAGAAGGTCAAGTGCGGCTTTGACAATGGGAAGACGTGGGTTTCTCTCGCGGCCGAGCTAGGGATGACAACGGGTAGGGTACCCGTTTATTTTGGGTACCCGTATCCGATTAAAAATAACTACCCGTATCTGTATCCGTCCCGTTTAAAAATTTTATTATGGTACCCGTACCCGTTCCATAACCGTTTGTTAATACCCGCGGGTACCCGTACCAGTTTAATATTTATTTATTTAATATATATTTATATATTTTTATTGTTTAAATAAATATAATAATAAAAATGACATTATTATTAATTAATATTAAAAAAATATAATATAAATTCTATTATTTTAAATAAATATTTAATGAATATGATTAAATAAAATTTATAACTATTAAATAAATATATATAATATATCATAATATATAAATTATATAATATATATTAAATTTTATAAAAAATATATATATAAACGGGATACCCGCGGGTATTTGAAGCATTACCCGTACCCGTCCCAAACCCTAATAGTATTTTTTACAACTACCCGTATCAGTCCCAAACTCTTTTACAACTACTCGGTACCCTTCCCATTAGGGTTCGGGTAGGCCGAGTATCCGAAAATACCCGTCCCATTGTTATCCCTTGGCGGAGCTCTTGCCATTTTCCCAATTAGCAGAAGGCAAGTGCCAGAAGTGGAAGTGGTGTTGCAGAGATAAGTGGGTATGTTCAAGCTAGTAGATACTTCAAATGCACAGTTGCAGAATAAGTTGAGAAGCAATACTTTGATTTACGATTTATGGGAGTCCGAAGATTTCTCGAAGGGCTTGACGCAAGTATGAGTTGTCAGGGAATTTCGAAGAACATTCGACGTGATCGTAGTTGGAGTTGTGTGGAAGAACAGGGGTAGGGAGATGGCGGTAGCTGATGGAAGTATTTGTGGGACGAGTGAGATGGAGGGGTGGGGTATGAAAATATTTTATTTAATTAAAGGATAAATGTTTTTTTTTAATTGAAAGGGTAAAATGATCTAAAATTGGGGTATATTTAGTAATTTATGTACATATTTCTTAAATTTATGGGGTACGTTTAGTAATGGGGTTCGCTTAGTAGATTTGGGGTGCAAATAGCCGCCCCCTTTTTCATATTATGCATATTTATTTTTACTAAAATCTCAGTTCTTATATATAATGTCTTATCTCATCTCGCCTATCAAACAAGTCGTAAGGGTTTAGTTTGTTAGGAGCAACATAGCATAGCATAACAGAAATGGTGCAGGATTTTTGTTGAGGCCTAATTACTTAACAAAGAAAAAAAATGAATGAAATTAAAATAAAAAGAAAGGATTTATTACTATTTAATACAAAATATACATTTATGTTACTAGTAAATATATTAGAATGAAAATATTACTAACCGATACAATATATTTACTAACAGATACAATATATTAAGGTGAAATTCTCAATATGATTAACACAAAATAAATAATCATATTCTCTATGCACACGCTTTCTTTCAAAACCCTTATCATACCTTTAAGTTTCTCCGGTCAGGCAGGGAGAGGGTTTCCGCACCTATAATACACGGATGCCCTATCCCGCAGTCGTCATGTTTAGTTACAGGCCTGGAGCCTCGTCCGTAGCCGCACCATCAAAGCTTCTTACAAATTTTAATTTCGCCGTAGCCGCAAGTAACTGTACATGAGTTGTCCATTTAATTAGAATATTAGATGATGTAGATTCATGACAGTTCAATAGGCGTTAAGGGTCGGAGTGACTGCTTTGGAGTAACTGAATACATCGTTGCCTATCTTCTCTCTCTGCATGTTCCTGTTTCTCTTACTTTATTCAATTGCATTAGTTAACTTCTTCAATTAATTATTTGTTTTATTGCGTGTGGTGTTAATAGTAGGAACAAAGGAATGGCTACTGGCGCAAACAGAGTGTTTTTTTGCGGAGCTTCGTGGACCTCCTTTTCTACATCCTCTCCCTCACTGTCTCTACCCTCGTCTGCCTTCTCCACAAACCGCGGATGGTGGGTTCGCTGTCCAATCTCTACGGAAACCTTGAATCCCTCAATGAATCCTACATTTGGCCTAAGGACACTCTTCTCAAATCAGCTGCTCCACTCCATGGTTATGCAGTCTTCTTCTTGGCTCTCAAAGACGAACTTGCCAATCTCAAGAAGTAGTGTAGGATTAGCATGTCAATGTAGAAACGAGTCTTGCTGCTGAGTCTTATCTTATTGTTTCTTTGTTGATGAATTATAAAGTTTGCTGTTATTGTAATTAGATAACAATTTGATTCATGAACTAGGTAGTATACATAACAACACATTATACACTCAAATTTTTGCTGTTCGTGGTGTTAAAAAAGACTATAGATTTTTTTTTTAATATCCTTTTCACCCCCACAGAAATTAAAGCTTGGAAACTAAAAATATGTCCAAATCAACTTCTGATCATTGGATGTTTCCTATTTCTATTGATTATTAACTTATGAATACGAATACCTTGAATACCATATATATGTATTTCTGAATACAAGTGAGGGTTTATGAACAGACATCGATATGGAGAGTATCCTGAATACCAAACAAGAATACCAAAATACCAATGAGTAGAATACCAAAATACCAATGAGTAGAATATCCTGAATACCAAGTAGGAACACCATAATATTTCTGAATACTAATGAGTAGAATATCCTGAATACCAAGTAGGAACACCAAAATATTTCTGAATACAAACAAGAAGTGAGTGTTGGGTTAATTATAGGATCGTAGAGTTGGGAAAGTAAATATTTTTATTAAGAACTCACACAATATTTTACAATTATACTTACACACTCATATTTGCCACACTATTATTTCTATTATAGAAAAGACACTATTTCACACAACACTCATAACAATTCTGATAGAACAAGATAAAAATATTCATTACAGAGTTTGGCTTTATAAAGGCGGAATAAAACTGAAACATAACTGTAACCTATTCTTACGCTTAACTAACAAAAGAGATAAAACTAAGAAACTGACATGATAAATATATCTTATGCATTCTTATCATATCTATCTATATTACTCAAACTTCTGACACGTGTACTTGTAGAACAGATGTTTTCCACGTCATAAGTAATCCTCATGTTGCAACCTCCATACTTTCACCTTTCTATATTATCTAAAATACTCTAAAAATTCGGTATTGACTTCAACACTCCCCCTCAACACCGACTTTCTTCTTTGGATCACGTTCATCTGTCTTTGGATTGAAGTTTGCCATAATCTCCACACGTCACTTAATTATACAAGACTACTTGATTTTCTTTTTTGTACTTGAATCTCTCATCCAATCCAACAACATGCTTTCTCACCTTGTACATCTATTTTGATTTCTTTTTCTTTGGCTTCTTCCTGAACAGCCAATTGGATCTTAACCTCCAACATATGCAATTTGATTTATGCCCTTGAGAGCTCTCCACTGCGCAACTTTGAATCAAACCTGACTGTGCTGCCACAACTTTAGCAACAACTTCCTTGCTTTGATTATCTTCATCAACTGGGAGTATAAATTGCATCTCATGAATCTGCTCCCCAATTTTCTCTTGCAAGACAAATTTCTCACAATCGGTTTCATCCACACAAACTGCTTCTTCATGCTTGTTGATGCACGACGGCTCCTTTTCATCATTCTTAAAAACAGTCGTACCACTGAATTCTTCTATCAGATGATCATCTTCATCATCGCTCATCCAGTCTTCCTCATATTCAATCGATCCTTGGACAGCGACGGACGTTTTTCTATCCAATGGTCTTCGTGGTTGTTCGTCCAATCTTCTTCGTAATCGACCAATTCTGGAACACCTGACAATGCTACTGCATCTTTCATCTTCACCACAAGACGCCTCAAAGTCCCATTCTTCTTCACTTTCATCTTCTATACTTAACACGATCATATTATTTTCAACTGTTTCAAGAAATAATTTGTTGATTTCAAAAGGTTGACTTTGCAGATGGTTCATAATATTACACAGATATTTAGCTTTCTCATAGAGATATTTTCATTCATATTAAGGTAGCCACAGGTTCCCCTACAGCTGGATTGAATCTTGATTAGTTAGACCAGACTTCTTTGGAAAAAAGAACAAGAAGAACTTCGTTTTTCTGAAGGAGTCGTCATTTTCTCATTTTTCAAACAACAATTTCTTCTTTCATGAGATAGGCCCTTATTGGAAACACCACGGCTGACTCTCTTGCTCGCCCTCTTTCTTCTTAGAGAATAACGCCTCAAGAGTATCCCAAGCCTTCTTTGGAGTAGTTGCATCTCGTACATACTCTAACAACTCTTTGCTAATAGTCATCTTGAGTGTGAACATTGCCTTTCCCGCCTTGATCTTCCACTTCTTCAAGGCACAGGCTTCCTCCGGCTGTTTGACATCGTCTCCTCCAACTACCTCCCATTGTGGTGTAATTTTGATTATTGAGCCTCTTCAAACAACCTACCACTTGTAGGTCCTCCATCGTGCACAACGCTTTCGTTCAATAATCCTTCGGCAACCGAGCGCCTTCACTTCTCACGTACCTTGTACGCTACTTGTTCTTTCCCAACGACGTGGCTCTGATACCACTTGTTCGGTTAATTATAGGATCGTAGAGTTGGGAAAGTAAATATTTTTATTAGGAACTCACGCAATATTTTATAATTATACTTACACACCCATATTTGCCACGCTGTTATTTCTCTTACAGAGAACACACTTTTTCACACGACACTCGTAACAATTCTGATAGAACAAGATAACAATATTCATTACAGAGTTTGACTTTATAAAGCCGGAATAAAACTGAAATATATCTGTAACCTATTCATACGCTTAACTAACAAAAGAGATAAAACTAAGAAATTGACACGATAAATATATCTTATACATTCTTATCACATCTATCTATATTACTCAAACTTTCTGACACGTGTACTTGTAGAACAGATGTTTTCCACGTCATAAGTAATCCTCATGTTGCAAGCTCCATACTTTCGCTTTTTGCATTATCTAAAATACTCTAGAAATTCGGTGTTGACTTCAATATTGTGAATATAAAGTAGTAACACAAAAATATTTTTAAATACCACACCAAAATATTTTTGAATATAATGGGGAGAGAATATCGTATATAAAGCAGTAAGACCAAAATATTTCTGAATACCAATGGAAAAAGTATATCGCATATATATAAATTAGTAACACAAAAATATTTCTGAATACCACACCAAAATATTTTGAATACCATTGCGCTTTAAAATGAGATTTTAAGGGAATTTGAAATTAATATATTTAGGAATAAATAGTGGAAAGATTTTTTTTGTAATATTAAAATGACATATCTTTATCTTTTAAAAAATTATTGAATACAATCTAATTAAAGATAAGAAGCGCATTTCACTCCTTCATGAATCATAATATATTGATTGTCCCTATTAGTAATATTTGTTTATAAAAGTGGAGTACATAATAGTAATAAACCCAAAAAAAACTAAAACCCAAATTGAAAAGAAAGCTCGGGTGGGAAACCGTATCGACCCACAATCTGTTTGTGAAATTTGTTGGGCCTTGCCACTAAAAGACTGGACACGTACAACGTTAATTATTTTCATTTTCTCAAGGGGGACCCACTGCCCATTTGCAGCCCGGTTCCTGGCAAGGGCAATATAGTCCAGCAAGATCTCCCTGATTTTGGGTCGGATTCACAGCAGCGGATCCATTGGATAGTCGAGGTGTTGGCATGAAACGTGGATTATATATTTGTTGATTGCTCGAATACATCGCAGCAGTAGAAAATCCTGGGAACACCACTGGATTATCCGTCGCACTTGAGCTAGGATTGGTCGAATTCATCAAGGCAGCAGGATTATATAGTCCCGCATGTCCGCCCACTGTTGCTTCCACCGCCTTCATCTAGAACATTCCATTAAAAGATATATACCTAGCTTGTGAGTTTTGTAAGGATAGTGAAAAATGAATAAATTAATATTGAACTGCCCCGAATTACACCTAGTTGCAAGTGTCTGTGTGTGTGAAATGAAACACCAGAGCTAGAGCATTAACTTACTTTACAAAGTTAATATATGTAATTATGGAAAATTAATGTGTAAGAAATTAAATCATGGAAAAATTAGTGAGAGAGGTACTTTGAAGAAAATATGTGAATTATGATAATCTCTCACAATCAACCATAATTTTGTATACCTTTGTGTTTTCAACTACATCTTAAAGAGCCTTCATTTTAATTGCAAAACTTTGTTGTTTATATATATATATATATATATATATATATATATATATATATATATATATATATATATATATATATATATATTGAACTTCAAAAAATTTCTCTGATAAAATTTACACCTATACTAAACATATTCTTTCTAAAAATTGTTCAGAAAGTTTGTGCACTAAAGTAAGTACTACTATAAGTTAAGAAAGAAACCTTGTGCCGATTACTCATGCTGTTCTGTGCTTGAATACTCGAAGAACATTTTCTTTTCCAAGAATCACCATCTTTCTGCAACCAAAAAGACACGAAATGGTAAAACACTATTCCATTACATAACATGACGATGTTATATACCAAATACGCTAACATCTGATCATAAGATGGATGATGCTGATCAGGTTCAAGATAATCCAGCAGCTCTGCTAGGGTGATAGTTTCATCATCAGCTGGCCTCTGTTGAGGCCATGATCTGAGCTGATACTGATAGTGATACCACATAGGAGGAACAAAGTAATAGTAATTCAGAGTTTTCAAGTTTACTGGTTTTTGATCACTCGTTTCTTATTCTTTGGTACAGAGGATTAAGGATATTAATGGAAATTGGTATGAAGAGAAATGAATTTTCTGAAATTGGCTTTCAATTTATACAAGGAACTGAGAGGCGGTACTGGCATGTACTTTGGAGTACGTTAATTATTTATTTTCTCCATTTTTTTAAATTAAAATATACTTTTTTTTATTTATTTATTAAACTGATAGAACAGTGGCATGTTCTGTTGTCGAGGACAAGGGAATAACAAAATTTTTTATTTATTCATATTTATTTTCATAGGCCATACTAGTTCACAATATCTTCTCGTGCATTAATTGAGAAGAGGTAAAATTTAAGAGGGTCACATCACATGACCCTCTCATATGAGGGGTGTGTGTCCATATATCAGGGGTGAACCCTACTCCTTTATGTGAAAGGGTCATGGATGAGCTCGGGTCACTTAAAAATTACCCAAAATTTAAATTATGCATTAAAGAAAATGTAAAATTTAGGAGGGTAAGGGTTAAGATTTTTCTCGTTTAGTGCATATTAGTCAGGGTGCACGTTTGAACCCAATTTATATCAGTGTTTGTTCATTTATTATTAAAATAAACAAGAGTTTATGTGAGATTGTCTCAAGAAACGATTTCCATAAAACTAATAAGTAGTAATACCCTTTATAACGATAAGTGATACTTAATCAATGAAAAAATGATAATAGTGGTGCGAACTATTTAATTAATAATTTATAGTATAAATAAAAATAATAACAATATTTTAAAAGATACTCCCTCCGTCCCAACTTAAGAGTCTCATTTGCTTTTGGGCACATGGATTAAGGAGTATTATTATTTAATGTGTAGTGGGTAGTTGTATTAGTGAGTGTGAGGGCCCCATGTTTTAATTGTATTAGTGGGTGTGAGTGGATCCCATATGTCCAAAAAAGAAAATGAGACTCTTTAGGTGAGACGACCAAAATGGTAAAATGATCCTTTTAACCTGGGACAGAGGGAGTAAGTAATAGCATTTTATTAAAAATTAATAATGAATAGTCGGTATTACGCAAGACCGTCACATTCAATATAACTATCCTCACGTGAACAATTTTGTTTTGGGTTTGCCATTAGTCATTTAACAAGTGAACAAAGAAATATATTGAGATCTGATATAATTAAAGTATGTTAGGTGTATTAGATAAGAATGATTTTTTTTTTTGTAAATAAAGTATATGAGGAAAGATGATTGTATTTGATTTTTTGCTTTTTTAGGGATGTTCAAATTTTTGTTGGACAATCCAAAATAAAAAGTGTATAATTTGAAATGGAACGGAGGAAGTATATAATATGGAGGAGTGGGTCACAAAACTTTTTTGAGTAATTCTAATATTGTAAATGTATTGTTAACATACACTAAATTCATATTTATAAAATGGATCTTTTATATATATATATATATATATATATATATATATATATATATATATATATATATATATATATATATATATATATATATATATATATATATATATTAAATTAGGCAATATTTTATTAAAAAAACAAAAGAAAATAAGAGAAAGGGAGGAGACAGAAAAAGAAAAAGTACATTAAGTAAAGATGTTTGAATAAGTCAAACACGAGAATTTAACCAAGGCTAAACAGGCGATCCTAAAAATATCAACCAACTTCATTGTGTTATTCTCTATATTTCATGAAAGCTAGTAAGTTCATATCATCAATCGGATCTATCTTGCAGGATTGAGTTTTGCTTGAAGGTGCGTATTAGACTTAGTAGTCGGTTGGAAATTATTGCGTCCCTTTTTCTGTTTAATCTTACTATTATGCAGTATTGGGAACTCCCTAATAAAAGGAAGACCAGAATGGTCTTGCAGCCTCGTGCTGGGCTCGACATAGTTGTAAGCAGTCAGGGTCGGTCCTGAGAATTTGGGGGCCCGTGGCAAAATAAAAATTGAGGCCCCTCAATTTTTTTATTTTATTTTTCTATATTAGTAAATTTCATCATAAAAATATAACTTATATAATATGAAAAGAAAAAAAAATTATTAAAAAATAAAAAAATAAAAAATACTTTACCTTCATATCTTTGATATATTGACCATATAAAATGGATAGTATTAAAATGAATTAGTAAAATGGAGAATTGAGGATTAGAATGTTAAATTAGGTATTTTAAATTAATAATTTTGCAAGAAATATAAAATTGGTGTTTTTTTAGAGTTTATGCATAAATATTGTTAGTTTTAAGAAAAAATATAAATGTACAAGTAGTAATTTTGTATTTTTTGAGGGGATAAATGATAAATCTCATTGATCATCATTGATTTAATAAAAAAATTATTAGTTTGATCCCATAATATTAAATTAATTCGGTAGCATTATTACATTAAATTAAATAAATTAAAAACTAAATGGTTGATTGGTTCTAAAATTTAATTAAACTTAATAAATAAATATATATTGAACCTAAATTTTAATCAACACAATAATTAAATATATAGAGGTATTAAAAAAAATGGGACCCCCATAATTTTGGGGCCCATGACAAAGGCTCATGTTGTCACCCTCAGAGCCGGCCCTGTAAGCAGTATATATCTATGTTCCATAACGGGTATTGGTAGCTTCGTCGAAACTTCTCCTTGCAAATATATATATAGAGAGGGGGTATTTATCCTCATTCTCTCTATCCTCTTTATCTCTCTCCCCAACCCAGCAGAACACCACCACAAGTAGTTCTTTTCTGTATAATTGATTATTACTTACACACAAAGTTTAATAAGTATAATTTATTTATAAAATGTTATGTACTTGTTCAATAAAATTTATACACTTTAAGTATAAAACACGAGTTAAAATTAATAATTCTTCCAACACAATTCTCATTATGAATACAGTGAAACTGTTTATTATTGCAATCAAATCAGTCTTCGAACACCCTAATTGTTTATTTGTAAAACGTTATACTCTTGTTCAATAAAACATATAAAGTAAAATTAAGTATACATTAATAAATGAGATCTAAAGAAATGTTTGCCTTAAAAACAAGTATATAATAAAAGAGTTGATATCCAGTGCACTCGGGTGCACGCTTGAAGTGTATAACTTTTTATTTAATATTGTATACAAGTCAAGTTTCTTAATTGTATAGTAGTTTTTTTACATTTAGGTTTTATTAAAAAAACTTATAGAAATTTTACTAACATTTCTTAATTGTATAATTTTTTTACATTTACATTTTCATTAAAAAAACTTATAGAAAATTCACTAACAAAGTGTATATATTTTTATTCATTAGTGTATAAATTTTTATTCATTGTATAAGTTTCTGAAAGTGGGTGCACGATGCACGCACTAAATAATTAGTGTATAGAAATTTCACTGACATTTCTTAATTGTATAGTTTTTTACATTTAGGTTTTCAATAAAAAACTTATAGAAATTTCACTATCTTTTGTATACATTTTTATTCATATATAAGTATATAAGATAAAAAATAATAAAATAGGATCATATATAGAAATATTCAAAAATAATAAAAAAAATATTGTGGATTCTTTAACTTTGAAAATATATAAAATTTATGCTGATAATAAAAATATAAAATATTGAATTGTTGTTTTTATTGTATTTTTTTGCACCATGGTTTGTAATAAATGAAAATAGTAATAATTTAAAAAAGTATAAACTGTGATTCAATTTGAATGATTTGAATCATTTTCAAAAAAATTACACACAGCCCCCTAAAATATATAAAATGATATTATATAATAAATTGTGTTTTAATATCACCCCTAAAATATATAAAATGATATTATGTAATAAATTGTGTTTTAATATCAAACACCCTGTTAGATGACAATCACACTATTCCATAAATTTACATAATCTCTAAAATATATAAAATAAAATGATATATTAATACTATTAATTTACAAGTGCTTGCCAAAAATATATTTTTTTTAAATTGTGAGGTGGCGGCGACACTGGGAAAAATTTTGTATATGTGGCGCTGCCACGTTGATCCGGCAATTAATATTTATTAAATTTAAATTAATTAATATTTTGTAATCCTACCATTAATACATCTTAATTTAAATATTTAGTAATCTTACCATTAATAATAATAATATTATTTTAAGTTTATATAAGTAATTTAATTTAATACTTTAAATATTTTTGATTTAATCCATAAATTTAGTGTGAATTTTAATTTATTTATTTCCATTGGATTATTAATTTTAAATTTGTGTATGTGGCCGCACGTTCGTTTGTGGAAAATTTGTGCACGTGGCGCTCAAACGTGAATTCTGTCATTAATATTTTATTTAAAGTAATATATTTTAGTAATTTTAAATAATTAATATTTTGTAATCCTACCATTAATACTTTATTTTAAGCAATTCTTTTAATGAAGATCTAATATTTTAATCATAATAAAATTAATATTATGTAATAATATTATTTTAAGTGATTTTCTTATATATTATAAAAGTAATTTAATTTAATATACTTTAAATTTTTTTATTTAATCCCTCTTATTAACTTTTATTAATAATCTTAATAATGAAATTAAAATTTTATTTTAAGTAATATATTGCATAACTTTATTAATCTATAAACAAAAATTGATGTGAATCGAATTTATTTAAAATATATGAAGATCTAATATCAATAATACTATTAATTTAAAGTATTTGCAAAAAATAAAATTATTGAATTGTTTATGTGGCGGGGGCCACGTCGCTCCATAAAAAAATTTGTGTATGTGCCGCTCTTGATATTACTTTATTGATTTTGATCTTTTAAAGTTGGATTTCAAGTTAGTAACTTCTATTTTTTTTCTTTCTTTCTTTTTCTTCATTTCGAATCAAAATAGAAGAGTTGAACAAATAAAAAATACAAAGGAGATTCATAATAAGTTTAATATTATTTTGTCACAGAAAAATATTTTAATTATGACACATCGCTTTCCTTTTTTATATCTTAGCCCTTAATTGATAGAATAACTAATTCAGACCCCAAATTAATAGTTTACTAATTTTTCAGGTTTTAGATTTATATTATTTCTATTACGATTAGTCCAGGGGCGGCCCTGGGGCGGTGCCGGAGGTGCCGCCGCACAGGGTTCCACCCCGACGAGGGCCCCCTATATTTTTTTATTACATTTATATATCTAGTTGAATATTATATATTTTAAAGTGGAAATATAGTCAATTTAATTGAGTAGCTCATTTGGTAAATGCTCCTTTATGCTTCCGCTTCATACGGGATCGAATCAGGCTCCAACACCCATATATAGACTTGTAGTTTATTTGTGCGCTGTCAAATATGTTATAATGATTGTTGATCTGCATCAAATATGTTATAATGATTGTTGATCTGCATGCGGATAATAGCTGGAAGGGGTTGATTGGATCAATTAAACAGTTAGCAATGTTAGTTATGAGATAGAGCTACATGGATGAGCTTGCTGGAGTTGCAAGATTTGGAACAGATAGGAAAGAACGTACTTAAGAGCAGGTTTGAAATCAAGTGAAGGTAAAAAGTTTGTTAAAATTTGAAACTGTCTCGAGTTTTTTAGTTTTGTTAAATAGTTTTGTTAAATATTTGTGTAATAGTATAATATTTTAAAATTATTTTCAAATATATATTAAAAAAAGTAATAACTTTTTCAATGAAAATAATATTTTTAATAAAAAATTATAGTTAAAAAACGTAAAAACGTTCTCCAGTGTTGCCCTAAATTTTTTAATACTCAAATTTAATTTTGTAAATAGAAAAACATTATTAAAATTTTATAATTTTACAATCAATATTTAATTTGAAAAAGAATCATATTTTCAAAAATAAATGGGAAGGTCTTGCGTGTCTCGTGAGATCATTTTATACTTTTTAAAATCGCTATCACTTTCGCTATAAAACAATATCATTTTCGCTATAAAATGTTATCATTTTTCATTTATATTATATAACTTGTTCATGAAATAATATTATCACTTTTCATTAATTTAGTATAACTTTTTATTGTAAAAATTATCACTTTTTGACGTTCTCATATAAGTCCTTTCTTGAGACGGTCTCACACAAGACTTTTTCAAAATAAATATTTACTCAAATGTTTATAATATCTTTGAAATTATTAATCCAAATTCTTCAATATCTTTGAAATTTTTAATCCACAATTCTTCAAATATTTTAAAAATTAAAAAAAAAATTAAAGCATAGTGTAATTCGTGAACTTTATGAATAATTTCAACAGGCACAATCCAGAAAGAGCAAGCGGTATGCAGTCATCATTTCTTTAACGATTCCCTAAAAGTTTTTAAATGGATCGACATGTAAAGTAAATTTTGTGAACACTTATAAAATAATAGAATTTTATTGGGTTGGGCCGTTAATTTCGAATTAAGAATTAATGGACTTACAATCCATCGATGTGGTTCAATGTTTATTATGATGAACTGATCCACCGTGGGCTCGAATGTTTATTAAAATGCACTGATCAACTGCAAAATGAAAGGCGTAATAACAATAAATGTGAATTTTGGAATTATCAAATTTCATATTTATTTATCCAATTTTAGTTTTTTTTTTAAATTATATTTTGATTTATATTCAATCTTGCATCTTTTATTTAAAAGATACTTTTTTATAAGTTAAAATGGAATTTGTTCAACACGATTTATTTTTTGACAAAGTAGTGCCTAAAATTATTTTAATGATCTTTTTAAACTGTTAATATCTTATATAAAATATATATTATTAATAATATATCATTATCTATATCAATAAGTGTATATATATATATATATATAAATATATTATTTTTTATAAAACCAATATTTATGAAATTATCAAATAATTCATAAAATAAGTAATCAAATTTAAGATAAACTAAATAAAAAAATATACATACTTCTGTTCAAATACTTTGCAAAATAAAAAATAAATGGATATGTTGTGTATACAGATAGATGTACTAGAGTATAAGCATATTATATTTTATTTGAAAGATATTTATTTTAATTAATAAAAATACTAATTAATTTTTTAATTTTTTTTTATTGAAGTAACGTTAGGGTGGAACCTGTTGTACACCGTTTTGGGGGAGGGTTATTCTATAGAATACTCATAGTTAGTGTATTCAATCAGATTTAAAGTGATTATGGGTGCACCCGTAGATTATAGGTTTAAAATAAGGGTAGCGGGTAGTTTTAATTTAAAAAAAAATTAATTATATTATTTATTTTCATGATATATTTTTAATTTACTTTAATTTATTTTATATTTTACTTTTATTTAATGTAATGTGCAAATTCAATTATTCTTTTTTTTCTCTTCGATTTTTGTGTTTTTTTTATAATTTTATAAACTTATTTTTATACTTTTATTTATACTATCTTATTTACTTTAATTTGATCTTATTTTTAGGTTTATTATTTTTAATATTTAATCTTATATGTAGGTTTAATCATTCTTATTTAAAGTATCATTATTTTTTTTGGTTTTTGTTATTTTTTTCTCTTCGATTTTGAATGAGTTTTCTTTATAATTTTATAAACTTTATACTTTAATTAATTTATTTTTTTATATTTTTATTTGATCTTATTTTCAGTTTAATCATTCTCATTTGATGTCATTCTTTTTTTTTTCGTTTATCTTATGATTTATGTTTTTTTTTTCTTTAGATTCTATAAATCCTATTTAATAGTTTTTTAATCTTATTATTCTTATTTTTATTTGATCTTATTTTCAACTTCAATCATAAAATAATCATAAATGTTTGGAGTGATGAATTTGGACAATCTAGATTTAATTTTAATTAGAATGTATTTTTATAATTTTATAAACCCTATGCAAGTTAAAGTTTATGATTTATTTTATCTTTTATACTTTTATTTGATCTTATTTTCAGGTTCAATTTTTATTTGCAGCTTTAATCATTAAAAAAAGACACTAGGTGTTTGTAGTGATAAATTTGGATAATCTAGAATTAATTTTAGAAATTTTAGAATTGAAAATTCAAAGCACATGTGAAATATATTTTTTATTTAATCTTTAGTATTATTGTATGAAATCTATTTTCAAAAATTTGTATTTTATTTTTATTTTTCATTCAATTTTATTTTCATTATGGTCGTCTCTATAAATATTCTTGTAATTTAACCTTTTAGAATTAATATATGAAATCTATTTACGAAATTCTGTAATTAATTTCTTTTTAATTTTATAATTATATTTTCTTTAGGATAGTCTTCATAAATATTCTTTTAATATTTATAATTTATTATATTAAATAATATTTTATATTTTATTTTATTCACATGTTATTCAATTAAAAATAATATATAAATTATAGTATACAATATCTTTCTTTGAAAAAAATAATTGAGTTTTACTGAGAGATTATATCTATTTTTTCAAAATAAATAGATATCAATTAAAATAAAATAATTTTAATATAAGTAATAATATTAAGTTAATATTTATCTTAAATACCAAATCAATTTTAATTTTATGAAAAAATATACATATAATCAATACAATTTAATTGATAAATATAAAATTAGATTATGTTAAAAAATTACTTTTATATATTATATATAAATAATTAGTAGTTTATATAAAATTCATAAATTCAAATAAATGAATATATATATATATATATATTATGGTTAAAATAAAAAAAATTAAATATAAAAGTACATAATTTTAATATAATTATTCCCGTGCAACGTACGTATAGGTAATATCTAGTTTTATTTAATGATAGAGATTAAACTATAATTTTAATAGTTAATATTGTTCAAGGTAATATCTAGTTTTATTTAATGATAGAGATTAAACTAAAATTTTAATAATTAATATTGTTCAAGTACATCGATTCACAGGTTGTACTCTAGTTGAACTATAAAATTTATACACAATAATAATATTAAAAATACGTTATAGAATACTCATAGTTATTATACTCGATAAAATTTATACAATAGTAAGACAAAGTCTCTTATGAGACCTTAATTTTGTGAGACGGCTTGTGAGATCGGTTAAAGTGTGTCTATTATATTGATAAAATATGTTTAATTATTGTTAAAGTAAGTTTTTTAAAGTATAATGAATTATGCATTAAAATATGATTTTATGGTGTTATAATATTATTCATTATTGACATACTTTAACTACAAATAAACATACTTTAACTATATAATAAACATACTTTAGTAATGAATCAACCAGTCTCACGCCCGTCTCACAAGAGAGTAACTCCAATAGTAATATTAAAAGTAAATTAGAGAGTGATCCTTTATCATTTTATTGTTCTAAAAGTAACTTTTTCTTTATATTAAAGAGTAATTCGAACGTAAAACCGAAAACACACTAGGTTTTGCATTTTTAGTAAAATGAGTACCTTAAAATATAAGAATATAATGTAATAATTAAGGGTATGTCTTGAGTGAGACCGTCTCACATGAGACCATTTTATACTTTTGAAATAGTTATCACTTTCGCTATAAATTGTTATCGCTTTCGCTATAAAATGTTATTACTTTTCATTTACACTATAAATTGTTCATGAAATTGCGTTATCACATTTCATTAATTCAATATCACTTTTCGTTATAGAAGTTATCACTTTTCATCCGTCTCACATAAGGACTTACGTGAGACGGTCTCGCACAAGTCTTTGCCAATAATTAATTATTGGTTAAGAAAATTAACTTTCTATTTTAAATTAAAGGTGGGTGCTGGAGTGGCCGAACCACTTTTTTTTTGCATAATTTTAAATTAAAGGTATTAATTCTTTTTAAAAAATATATTTAATTTAAATTTACTAATGTATTATTTCTTTGTTGGGTTGAATCCGAGTCTTCTATCTAATTAAGGGCGTAAAAAACTTTTTGTCATAAGAGATAAATACACATTCAAATATAGTATACACTATAATAGACTAAAACTTATGGGCTCTCCTCTTTGGGCACTGCAACTACATATTATTTTAATCTTTAGAGGAGTTTTTTTCAATACCGGACCTGAAAGATAGGTAAACTATTAATTAGGGACTCGAAAGTTTTTTTTTATTAATTTAGGACCCGAAAGATACAAAACTATCAATAAAGGTCCTAAACCATGAAATTTTAATGTATTTTTTATTATTTTATTTTTATTAATTTTATGATTTTAGGTATAGTTTCATATCTTTCGGGTCCTGAATTGATAGAAAAACCCTTTCGGGTACCTAATTGATAGTTTACCTATCTTTCAGGTCCTGTATTGAAAAAACTCCTATTTAGTATTGACTAATTATATTGTGCACTCGGATGCACCCTAAGATAAGGTGTACTCATTTTAAAAAACATATACAAATATGAACAAAAACATATATAATTATGAAAAAAATGTATACAATTTAATTGTTAGTTTTTTAATGAAAAGTAAAAACATATACAATTATTAAAAAATTTGTATACAATATTGAATAAAAAATTATACACATATGGATGCTAATTTTTTTAATGAAAAACTTAGTGTGAAAAAAATATACAATTATTAAGAAACTCTCCTATAAAATAAAATAAAAACATATACAAAATAAAATAAAAAATTATACACATATGTATGCACCCTTGAATCCGGATGCACCTAATATCAACTCTTTAGTATTAAATGGTATAACATTTAGTATAAGGACGAGCACTTTTTATTTCCTGAATTTTTTTAATAAAAGTATATACTATTTAGAACAAAATATTATATTCTTATTATACCCTTTAGAACAAAATGTTAGTACTCTTACACATTTTGTACACCTAAAACACAGTAAATCACCTCATTATAATACGCTGATTGTTGATTCTAAATAATCTAAAAGCACATTTAAATATAATATATGGAGTACAAGTATTATATTATATAATTATGTATATCGGGTGCACATAATATGATAATAATTAGTTGTTGATTCTAAAAAATCTATATTGAGGTTTGAATCTAAGATTATTTAAGTGCAACACTTGCAAATTATATCGTTTTTACATATATTTAAAATAATTATCACTTTTATAAAAAAAATTTCCATTATATTTTTTCTTATTAAATATATTATTCACTTTTATTTAAACTATACATTATTCATAAAATAATTCATTGCACCATTATCACTTTTTATTAACTTAAATATATATATTTTTTATTAAAATGTTATTTCATTACATTCGTCTTATTTTTATTAAAATGTCATCTCATCATATTCGTCTCATGAAGTCTTTTATAAATAGTCTCAAACAAGTATTTTTTTATTTTTTAAATAATTTAATAAATAATTAATGATTAATACTATTTATTTTAATGTAAAGCACACATTTAAATCAAAGATGTCATTCGACTACTTATTTTATTTCTAAATTTTGATGGATATATATAATATATAAAATGAATGAAATATATACTGCGACAAATATATGACAGTAAAAAAAGTACATTCACCAAGCATAATATTGAATTAACAAATTAATACTTAAGGGTAACGATCAGAGGAGACAAGATTCAGATAAACAAATAAATAAATATAATTACGCATAGTTCAATAATAATTTTAAATCATAAATAGCAAAAGAAATAAATGTAAAATGATAATGTAGCTCAAGATAAATTTTACCGCACTTTTGACCGGCTCCACTCGACCCATCCCGTTTTAAGAATGGAGCGGAACCCAGTATTAACCATGTCCGTTATTACCTCCGACCCATTTATTATACTCTGCCGTTTTCATTTAAAGAGTCCATATTTTTCTATTTTAAGTGTCTCATCTAAAAAGTTTCATTTAAAATACAATCAAAATATAAGGTTTACATTCTCACTAATACAATTATCCATTATACACTCTTTAATTCACGTGCAAAAATCAAAAGACCATCTTTGAGTGGGATGAAGGGAGTATAATTTATACTGCTATGTGTAAATCTTATCAATATTTATATATATATATACTTTTCATAATAAATATTCATTTAATTAATTAGAGTAGAAAAATATGTAATATTATCATTATATGAATACTAATTAAGTAAAAAATAAATTAACATATTTTTTTATAAAAGAAATTTAATAAAATAAAATAAATGAATAATTCTTATTTCATCCACCATAAATGTTCTCATTTTGAGCATCAATTTAAAAGGTAATAATTTTTTTTTTAAAGTAAAAAGACCTCAAATATAATTCACACTAAAAAAAAAAAACTCAACCTTTAAGGTAAAATGGAAGTAGTGTGGGTATGGGTGTACCTGACCCGCACAAGCGATCCAGACCCGAAGAGAAAAACAAATATGGATATGAGTATGCTATCCTATCCATTGCTATCATTTACTTTGCACCGCCTCAATTGAGACATCCCAAAAATTCAAGCAGCTCAGCTTCACGTGATGACCGGATAACCCCCCAATGGCTTTATGGATGGATAGGCATCCCCTCAAAAGCTTTTAATATTAATAATATTTTTTTATGTTTAACAATTTTCGAGATATTTTTTTTGTCGATGGAACCCAATGGCTTTATGGATGGATAGGCATTCCCTCAAAAGCTTTTAATATTAGTAATATTTTTTTTATCTTTAACAATTTTTGAGATTATTTTTATCGATGGAAAAATTTATGACATGTTCATCCCCTTCACTTTGGTTACAACATACAAGCGAAGAAACCTTTTATTTTATTCGTTTGTAAGGGGATAATGCATGATTAATGAAATAGACATGGTTATTTGTTAAAAGTGATTATTATTAGTGTTAATCTGGAGTTTTTGTGCAATTCTTATGTACTCTATTTATATTGTTTTATTGGTTACAACTTACAAATGAAGAAACCTTTATTCGTTTATAAGGGAATAATAATTAATGAAATTGAGATGGTTATGTGTAAAAAGTGATTATTATTAGTATTAATCTAGTTTGGAGTTTTTTTTACAATTCTGATGCACTCGATTTATATTGTTTGATTGGTTACAACTTACAAGTGAAGAACCCTTTTATTTTATTAATTTGTAAGGGGATAATGATTAATGAAATGGAAATATTTATTTGTTAAAAGTGATTATTATTAGTGTTAATCTAGTTTGGAGTTTTTGTGCAATTCTGATGTACTCCATTTATATTGTTTGATGGTATGGCACTAGGAGGATTTGGATCATAGAAGACAAATACTTATGTATAAGTGATTAGAAATTTAGAAGTGATAATATTTTAATTAAAAGTATTGATGAAAAATAATTAACCGCACATTCAATTATTTAATGAACAATAAAATAAAATAATAAATAAGGTATAATAATTAATTATTTTTAAGAAACAACCTCATTTATAAGATGATATTACGCAAATGGTAGAAATGAAGAGTACAAAGCTTTGATGCAATTTCTTCCGTGTTGGGGTTGGAGAGTGATTGGGTAGTAATGCATCAGAATTTTAATTAAAAGTAGAAATTTTATATGCGTATTTCAACTCAAAAGTCTTTAAATGAGTATCCTTGCATTCGAGTATACATAATTAATTTATGTATATTCAATCTATATATTAATTTTATTTAATAATATATATGAACTATTTATTCTCTGTCTATAAATGGGATGAGCATGCCCTCAAAATTATACTTTTAATATTAAATTTTTTTTATGTCCAACATTTCTTGAGATTCTGCTACATTTTTGTCGTTGGAGGAAATTACATACAAGTGAAGAAACCGTTAATTCTTTGATTCTGTCATCCCCTTTGGTGAAGAAACCTTTTAACTCTTTTGTTAGGGAATAATGATTAATGAAGATAGTTATCTAGTAAAAGTGATTACTATTGTTATCTATTTTGGGTTTTTTGTGCAATTTTGATGTGCTATATTTATATTGTTTGATATTGTTTGATGTTACAAGGATTTGGATTTAAGAAGAAGATGGGTACTTTTGTGAGTTAACTAGAAGTGATACTATTTTAATAATAAGTAATATTATGTTGATGAAAAATAATAATTGTATACTAATCAACAATTTTATGATAATAAAATAAACAATAACATATTTAATAAAGTATAATAAATAATTATTTTTTAAAAAAACATCTTATTATTAGATGATTCTACGCTAATGTTGAATTTGAAGAGTACAAACTCTTGATGAAATCTCTTTTGTGTTGGGTGTTGGAGAGTGATGGGATACTAATACATAGACTTTTAATTAATGTAGAAATTTCAGATGCAATTTCAAACTCAAAAGTCTTTTAGTTTCAATGTATCCGATTGTTGATATTAATTTTATTCAATATCATAATACATATATTCAACAGGTAGTTTCTTAATATATTTTTTCAGAAACATATGTATAATCATTTTGTACATTGTTAACTTTTTTTTATATGTTTATTAATTATTGATTCATGTGTATTTATTGTATATTTATTGCAATTATTAATTATTTTGTTAATAAGTTATGTTTTAAACAAAAAATTATAATTTGATTTTTATGTAAAATGTATTCTATTTAAAGAAAATGTATTTAATGTATTTCTCAAAATATGAAAATTAAATAAAAAAATAGAATGTTACGCAGGTGATATATTTATGAGTGAGGCTTGCGTGCGCACGAGAACACATTCCGTGCACCTTTAGAAATTTAATATTATGGGTAATGGTACATTGCTTTGGTCTAAAGGGTATACACTTTAATTAATAAAAGGTACACCATTTTGTTTTAAAGGGTATACACTTTTCATTAATATTTTTTTTCTTTAGAAAATAAAGGGTACACATCTTTATACTAAAGAGTATACAATTTAACACAAAATTCTAAAAGCGCACGAAGTGTTGTTCATGCGCCCAGATACACACAATAATTTTCTTTAGAAAATAAAGGGTACACATCTGTATACTAAAGAGTATACAATTAACACAAAATTTTAAAGGCTCACGGAATGTGTTCCGTGCACCCGGGTGCACAGGAATTTTTGCCTATATTTATTAAGAAATAAGTAAATCTTAATACATATATTTAACAAGTAGTTTCTTAATATAAATCTTTTAAAAACATACGTGTATCCATTTTGTGCATTGTTGACTTTTGGTTTTTATGTGTGTATCAATTATTGATTCATGTATTTATTATGTCTTTATTACAGTTATTAAATATTAACATAAGTTATGTTTTAAACAAAAATTAGAATACGTATTATCACTTTCTTGCATAAATTATATCACTTTTTAGTAAAAATATTATATTTTTTATTATTATATAAAATTATTAACTAAAATTAAATAATTTAATGAGGTTTAAAAATTTGGAAAAATCAATAATAGATACACACTTTTAGCTAAAATTACTATGAGATACAAGGAATTCAAACAATTACTCTTATATACAAAATATTAAAATAAAATATCAAATATAACTTTATAATCCTATACTTTTAAACCACCAACCCTACCCCTCACCCACCCACCCGTCGGACCGGCGTTGACCACCGGCCGGACAGCCGTTGACCGCCGCCGCCTGCTGTCGGAATTTAAAATGTGCAAAAACAAAATTGTACAAAACAAATTGTGCAAAACCAAATTATGCAATTACATAGGGGTATTTATGGTATCACAATCATAATTGTGTAGTTATGAGTAATAGTACTTTGAGTCATGTAGTTTACAACAATTATGCATTATTTTATGTATCCAATAGTAAGTGACCCTAAAAATTTATATAATTAATAGATTAAATAAGAATCTTAAAAATATAATTTTTAATCATAGAATTTATATATGTATAGTTTAACAATTCAAAGTAATTTAATTTTTTATTTTATTTAAGAAAAAAATTTAATTAATTAATAAATAGAAATGAAATGCCGTCGGATAAGTAGCAAAGCGCATCTACTGTACCCCAAGCGTTCATGTGGCGCGTGAATATAGGTATTGATTAATGGGTTCAAATATATCCGTCTCACAAAATAAGATCCGTGAGACGATCTAGCACAAATTTTTTCCTAAAAAAAATTACTTTTATATATTATATATAAATAATTAGTAGTTTATATAAAATTCATAAATTCAAAATATATATATATATATATATATATATATATATATAACAACAGACTAACATGTCCACGGGAAGAATTATATTAAAATGATGTACTTCTGTATTTAATTAAAAAATTAAATACAAAAGTACATCATTTTAATATAATTCTTCCCGTGGACATGTTAGTCTGTTGTTGTATTTAATTAACTTGAACTCTTAATATTTGAGGTGGGACACCCACCCACTTCTCGAATAGTCTCTCATTGAGGCCAATGAACCCCAAAAATTCAAGTAGCTCAGCTTCACGTGATCAACCCCCCCCCCCCCCCCCCCCCCCCCAATGGCTTTATGGATGGATAGGCATCCCCTCAAAAGCTTTTAATATTAGTAATATTTTTTTATGTTTAACAATTTTCGAGATTATTTTTGTCGTTGAAAAATTTATGACATGTTCATTCCCTTCTCTTCGTTACAACATAGTTTTTAATATTAGTAATATTTTTTTATGTTTAACAATTTTCGAGATCATTTTTGTCGAAGGAAAAATTTATGACATGTTCATTCTTTTCTCTTCCGTTACAACATAAGTGAAGAAACCTTTTATTTTATTTGTTTGTAAGGGGATAATGCATGATTAATGAAATGGAGATGGTTATTTGTTAAAAGTGATTATTATTAGTGTTAATCTAGTTTGGAGTTTTTGTGCAATTCTTATGTACTCTACTTATATTGTTTAATTTATTGGTTACAGCTTATACAAATGAAGAAACCTTTATTCTTTTATAAGGGATAATAATTAATGAAATTGAGATGATTATTTGTAAAAAGTGATTATTATTAGTATTAATCTAGTTTGGAGTTTTTGTGCAATTCTGATGCACTCAATTTATATTGTGTGATTGGTTACAACTTACAAGTGAAGAAACCTTTTATTTTATTTTATTAATTTGTAAGGGGATAATGATTAATGAAATGGAAATAGTTATTTGTTAAAAGTGATTATTATTAGTGTTAATCTAGTTTGGAGTTTTTGTGCAATTCTGATGTACATTTATATTGTTTGATGGTATGGCACTAGGAGGATTTGGATCATACAAGACAAATACTTATGTATAAGTGATTAGAAATTTAAAAGTGATAATATTTTAATTAAAAGTATTGATGAAAAATAAATAACCGTACATTCAATTATTTTATGAACAATAAAATAAAATAATAAATAAAGTATAATAACTAATTATTTTATCAAAAACCTTATTATAAGATGATATTATACAAAATTTAAAAATGAAGAGTACAAAGCCTTGATGCAATTTCTTTCGTGTTGTGGGGGGGGGGGGGGGGGGGGGGTGGGGGTTGGAGAGCGATTGGCTACTAATGCATCAAACTTTTAATTAAGGTAGAAATTTCATATGAGGATTTCAACTCATCAAAAGTTTTTAAATTGGTATCCTTGCATTCGAGTATACAACATTAACTTCTGTATATTTAATCTATATTTATTTTATTTAATAATATATATGAATAATTTATTCTGATGGGATGGGCATGCTTTCAAGACTATACTTTTAATATTAATATTATTTTATGTCTAACAATTTTCGAGATTATTTTTGTCGTTGGAGAGAGTCATGACATCGTTCATCCCATTTGGTTAAGGGGTTACAAGTAAAGAAACCTTTAATTCGTTTATAAGGGGATAATGATGAATGAAGATGATTATTTTTTAAAAGTGATTATTATTAGTGTTAATCTATATTCGAGTTTTTGTGCAATTGAGATGTAATCGATTTATATTGTTTGATGGTATGACACGGGGAGGATTTGGATCTTTATAAGAAGACAAATACTTATGTGATTACAAGTGATAATATTTTAGTCAAATGTAATATTTTATTGATGAAAAATAATTAAATGTACATTCAATTATTTAAAGAACAATAAAATAAAATAATAAATAAAGTATAATAATTAATTATTTTTGAATGATACTACGCAAAAGGTAGAAATGAAGAGTACAAAGCTTTGATGCAATTTGTTTCATGTTGGCGTTGGAGAGTGTTGGCTACTAATTCATTATACTTTTAACTAAGGTTGAAATTTCATATGAGGATTTCAACTCAAAATTCTTTAAATTGGTATCCTTATTGGCTACTAATTCATTATACTTTTAATTAAGGTTGAAATTTCATATGAGGATTTCAACTCAAAATTCTTTGAATTGGTATCCTTATATTAGAGTATACAGAGTTAATTTCCGTATATTCTATCTATATTAATTTAGTATTATTGAATTGAGTATATAGTATGAACAATTTATTCCATCTACTGATTGACATACACTCAAAACTATGTTTTTAATATTAATATTTTTTTTATGTTCAATAATTTCTGAAATTCAGCTACATTTTTATTATTGAAGAGAGTTATGACATCGTTCATCCCTTGATAATACTTTTAATTAAAAATCATGACTAACAAAAATTATATCGAATGATGGTGCCATACAAGATTTGATATATGCGGATATACTAAATTCAAAAAGCAATCTCTCATCCCCTTCTCACTCATCTCTCATCCGTTCAATTATGTACATTCATATAAATGGAAAACTTCATTCACAAATACACCCTATTCCTTCAACAGAGCACATGCTATTGGTCTTGGAAGCTTCTATAGAATATTGTCCTTAATTTACATGTGGAGAGAGAGAGAAAGAGGAGAGAGATAATTGAACATTCCAACATGAGGCCATCTTAATTTGATTATCATCACAACTTGACACTACTTGACTGTCATTTCATTTGGTGGTGAAGATCCAATATACAAGTATGGCACATGTGATATCAATGGCCAGTTCAATCTTATTCCCTTCACACATTTTTCTTCCAGATCAGGGCAATATCTTATAGTCTATAGACAGATGCTGGAGTGCACTCAACCTTCCTACGAACTATACTTCATATATGAACAATTTATTCCGTCTACCGATGGAATGGACATGCCCAAAAAACTATACTTTTAATATTAATAATTTTTTATGTTCAATAATTTTTGAGATTCGGCTACATTTTTGTCGTTGGAGGGAGTTATGACATGGTTCATCTCATTTGTGAAGAAGCCTTTTAATTCTTTTGCAAGGGGTGGGGATAATAATTAACGAAGATGATTATCTATTAAAAGTTTATTATTGTTAATCAAGTTTTTTTTTTCGCAATTTTGATGTACTCCATTTATATTGTTTGATGTACAAATGATACTATTTAATAATAAATAAATACTCCATTCGTACTATAAAAAAAGTTATATTTACTGTTTGCACGGAAATTAAGAAATATAGTATTTTAATGTATAATGAGTTAAGAGATATAAAAGTTTAATGTATGATTAGGGGTGTCAATGGATACCCGGCCCGCCCCGCACGTTTTGGGGAGATCCAGACCCGGCCCGTAGGAAAAATGGGGTAGCCCGGCCCGAACCTGTACATATATGTAGCGGGTCCGGGTATTAACTTAGACCCGCCCCGCCCCGTAGATAATATATTAAAAATTATTTTATATTTTATACATATATAATTATATTTTATGTTAATATATATATATATATATATTATACAATTATTTTGTATTTTATACATATAAATTATTTATAACTATATGATATATATATAATTTATTAAATTATAATTATATTTAATATTCTTATGGTTTATTTATTTAAATATATAAATATTTTTTGTATGATTTAAATTTTTTTGAGGATTAATAATAAAAAAAACGGGGCGGGGCGGACCCGCCCCGTCTGGGTCTGGGCACGGATCCTATATCATAGGACCCGTACGGGTCTGGGGCGGGTCCAGGGCAGGTCTTTCAAAAATGGGCCGGGTCCAGTAGTTAACTACCTGGCATGTTGACACCCCTATGTATGGTGGGTAGTTGTATTAGTGTTGTGTGAGTCCAGGAAGATAAAATGATTGATTTATGCAGGTCTTATCTACTTAAAATGAAATATAACTCTTATAGCCACTACTAAAAAAAGGGTTTTGGTATCCAAAAACTTAGTATCCATAAAACAATTGATGCTAAAACTAGTTAATTGTATCAAATTTACTCGGTCCGATACTTGTTTCATGAAACTAATGCAATTATCATTGGAAAATATTTTAATGATACTGTTTTATTTGTAGTATCAATTCTTTGTGGATACAAATATATTTTAGCATCAATACCATATTGTTATTAATGTAGGTGTAGTATATTTTCTTCTTTGGTAGCGATCATTTTTTATGCTATTATTAGTATCAATAATTTTTTAATGCCAATGATTTTGTGCTATTATTAGTATCAATAAATTTTTAATGCCAATGATTTTGTGTCAAAATTTAACCGATACGTTTGCTAAAATCATTTTCTTCAAACGCTAACAATACACTCCATACAAGTATACATACTATTATAACTTTTTTCTTTAAATCAAATTAATATTGATGATATTATTTGTATCACTAACAAATTGATGCAATTGAATTATTGTTCTACTACTATCAAAGGTTATTGATACTAAAAGCTTAATAAATTTTGACAACTCTAGTAGCAGAAGTTTCCGTTGCCGTTGAATTATTATTATTATTATTATTCTATTAATTAATATCAAAAGTTAATAGATACTACTCATTAATCATTTAATATATATAGATAATTAAACAACTCAGATTAACGCGTTCCAAAATCAGGGCTAGCCAGAATAACCTAAATCACGGCAAACCTTCTTCTTCTGGCGAATTAATCAGGGTAAAGTGTATCTTAACTGAGATAATCCGGTGAATCGCGATTCTCTCTCTCTTTCTCTATTAGCAATCGCCGTAGATAAATAAATAAATTAATTAGTCAATTTGGATTTGCCTGACCGGATAATTAACTAATTGCAGGTGGTCACATAACTCCGTCGGTGTTGTTCGGCTTTTCCTTGCGAGGAAGTTGTCGCCAACGCGGGCCGTGTTCTACATGGTGATGCAGTGCTTGGGCACCATTTGTGGAGCTGGCGTGTTGAAGGGGTTTGGGAAGAGTCTGTATGAGGGTAACGGCGGTGACGCCAATGTGGTGGCGCCTGGATACACCAAGGGCGACGACCTCGGCACCGAGATCGTCGGCACCTTTATTCTGGCTTACACCATCTTCTCCGCCACCTACACCAAGCGCAGTGCTAGAGACTCTCATGTCCCTGTAAGTATCTGTGTCTAAATCGGAATTGGTTATGCTACCTAGGAATTGTTACCTTGTGAATTAATCTTGGTATTCGTTGAATTTAAATTGATGAACTTATGAGGCAATGTTATAACAGTTTAGTATGCTATCATAACATGTACTCTACTTCATGCATTAATAATTAGTATGCTATATGCTACCAGTTTACAATTTTTGCATTTCATGAGTATTAAATAAGTTATGGTTAGCATACTAATGCGTAGATTCTTAGCATTTTATTATGGTATTCAAATTATTTTGAATGATGAAACTATTCTAGATTTGATTTCCATCATCATTTTATTCTTATTCTCAACACTTGAACAGATTAGCAGGGCTTTTGGAACTTAACCTTAAGAATTAGCTGGCATATATACATTTGCTTGTTTATATGATTATTTTCATTTATGTTTCATACAGCCTCATGTTGATTTTGGAGTTAAGCTGCTCGGCGCTGATGCTATGTCCATTCCTGGGGTGTTCAGAATTGTTCTTGCCTTTAAATTTTCAGCAATTTTTTTCCTATATAGTTTACTGTTCAGAATATGTATTTGTGGCCAAAAAGACTCAAAGTTCAGACAATGGATCTTGCAAAGTAAGTTACTAAAAGGGTTTTTAATATCGATGATTTTTAGTATCGGTAACATAAATGGTCGTCAAACTTCAGTCATTTGCCTTAGCACCATGCTAAAATTTATATGATTTGTAATGTGCAGGCACACATCAGCAATTGCAGTAGGAAACTATGGGATTCCAGTTGTTGTAGCTGGGCCTCACTTTGGAAATTCCAGTGGAATGACTCCTAGTTCAAAGTAAGAAATTTGAATTAATTTTTTGCATGTCGTCTCTCTTTGGAGCTATATTATTTTCTGAGAACTCATCTGGACTACACTTGATCACTTATTCTTTCTCCTTTTTTTCATCTCTATCTTATGGTTAGCTTGATCACTTTATCAAATCAAAACAGCACTTCAAGCTATTCATTGTATAGATAACCTTCCTGCATTCCTAATGCCTGAAGAAATAGAGAGACCATTTAATGATATCCTTGAGTGGCTTGTTTTACGTTTTGGATTTCAGGTGTGCTCTTTATTTAGTATTAATGTAATGGTTTAGAACAATAGTCACAGTGCCTTATAAAGGATTTTGATTTTATTTTGTTTTCATATAATCTTTTGTCACTATGGCTACTTAGACTGCTGCCAGTCCAACTATGACAAGGTTGGACATTTAAAGTGGGGCATTTAATTTGCAGTTAAGGATCCGACCTCATTTTATTTATAATATTTCTGATGCATTTCATTCGTATGAGTTTGTGCAGTATATTTGTCATTTGTTTGATGTTTATGTCGTGTTTACAGTCTCTTTTTTTACATTATAGAAAGATTAATATCCTTATTGAATTCAAAGATTAATTTTCTTGGGTTGAAACATGTGACGTAGCAGGTATTAATATCTCTTTGAGTATTCTGGTCTAAGGTAATTGTGAATTAGACGGTATAAAATTTTAATGCTGTTTTAGGGGACAAAATTTAGCAATTTAAAAGTTAAGAGTAAATGATATGTGCTGGTTTCAAATGTTGTTATGCTTTATTGATTCCTTCCAAATAGAGTTTGACAAGAGATGAACACTAACTTCAAATGATAGTATGTGGTTCCTGGTGTTGAATTAATTCTAATCTTGCACATTCTTCGTCTATTGATTAGTTAACATTATGTTTTCTCATTTTCAGGTAACTGGAGCGTTACTTGAGTTTAAAACAGAACACATTCGTCAACAAGCCTGTTGAGATTTACATTACCCATCATACTTAAACATGATGATTGTTTATTTGCTTAGTCTCGTAACTAAAGTATATCTTATCTTTCCATAATTGGAGCTTCTATTTATCTGTCTATTCTAATTATACAAATTGCTTGGTAGGCTTGTCATAATGCTCAAAATATTGTGTCCTCACTTCTAGTAGGATACCATCATGATCCTCGTGCTGGTGTTTCAGTAAGTATGTTTCACTATTATTTCATTTGAATTACTAGTTATATTACTCATTGATTGTGTATTTATTACTCCATTAAGATGTATGAGGGTTGTATATACACAAATTTACTCTTGCTGGTTTCATAAATTCATTTACAAGGGGAACAGGGGTTTCTGTAATTGCCTCATTGTGCTGATAACTTATAATGTTGATGGTTTGCTTAAGTTACTTTTTCCTGTTACATGTTTATTATGTGTTGTGATGTAGGAAATATATGTGAAATTTTTGGGAAAAAATAATTTTAATCTATAATAAATTTAGATTTGGTGTAACTATGATCAGAAAATGAAATTCATATGGTTTGGGGGCTATTGGGTGCAAGCTTGATTGTGCAGGACCTTTTGAAAGGTGCTTATGCACTTGGAAACCTGCCTCATATCTTGCACACGTGAAATGCATTATATGTCTTTCTCTTATGATGATTTCACTTAGACTTAATATTGCATGTTCTCGGGACTTTAAAGGAGATGTGTCATCCCTTTATCTTGCACACCTTTCTCTATTTGCAGAAATAGTGAACTCCAGAAGATTGGGTTGAAATGGAGAAAGCTTTGCCCCTTCCACCTCCATTGCCATGTTATCAAAAAGGGTATTTAATGTGTGGTATGAGTAGAATTGTAGCATTTCATGTGTTGATATTTAATAAGGGGTTAAATGAATGCTTAAAATTATGCAAAAAAATTGGTAGATTCTTGATGTTTTGTGTATGTGGAGTAAAATTGTTTCTAAATATATGGATAGTGAGACTAGGTTTTTTAATATGTGATTATCTACTATTGAATACTATTAAGGTAATTTAGCAAAATTATAATAAGTAATGGTGGCTGATAGATATGAAGGAGGAGAATGTAACCGGCTCACATACGAATTATGATCTCTTTGATTGAAATTAGTGCTTACATGTTCGGATAATTACATGTTCTTACGAATCCTCATTCTTTGATTGAAATTAGTACTTACATGTTGGAATAATTAAAGGCTCTTTGCTATTATTGCTTTATTACTTTTTTCCCTTTCTATTGATAGGTAAATATTGTAGAAAAAGGGCAAAAGTAGTCGAGGAGTTGCAGCAGGAGTCTTATTTTGTCGGACTAAATGATACTCTAAATACTTTATGTATTACACTCTTGCAATTTTACTTTGTATTTGTTGGTGAATAACTCTACAATCCATTTATAGAAAGGTCCTTTATTAATCAAATTTGCGGTTTTAAGTTTTTTATAATTTTTATTGATTGCTTGTGGTTTATATATATAAACGAATCATCATATTTATTAGAATAGAATATATCTATTGGTATTAATAGTGTTGATACTATACTTTATGGTATCAAAATTTTTTGATACTAAAATACAAAGAATTAGTATCTAGTGCTTTTGATACGCAAATTTGATACTGTTGGGGCTTCTGATACTAAAACCTTTTCTGTTTGGTATCAAATCATTTTGCATACCATAGTATATATCTTTACTATCAAATAAAAATTAATTGATACTATGTCTTTAGCAACACCCGTATAAGTATTGGAACAGTAGCAAAGCTAATTATTGATACTAAAAGCTATTTGTATCAATTATTTAGCTTTTAGTATCAATAATCTGCGGATACTAAAGAGCATTTTTTTAGTAGTGAGCGAGACACCCTAATTAGTAAAATGTAACTATTGTGACGGGAGGAAGGGATTAATAATTATGTCGATAAAAAACGAGAAGTACTGCATGTATAAGACGATAACTGCATTTATATATATTGTTTGAAAAACGATAACTTATGTGGAGACTTAATCACCAATCACAATACTAATTTTTTCGTTTTAGTAAAAAACTCTATATATGATCCACCAGGATCACCACTCACTCTTAATATCATTATTCATCACACATAAAATATGGGATAAATACCGATTTGGCCCCATAACTTTTTTATGATCTTTTTAGTCCCAAAAAAGATAAGTTTGCCAAATTAGTCCCACCGGTGAAGAAATAGGGCCAAATATGTCATATTTTCGCTGGATTTCCGGCGATGTCACTGTTTTCCAACGAAAATAGGACGTATTTGGCCCTATTTCTTCACCGGTGGGACTATTTTGGCAAACTAATCTTTTTTGGGACTAAAAAGGATCATGAGGAAAGTTATGGACCAAATCGGTATTTATCCCTTTTCATACAAAATTTTTTATTCAAAATAGTAAAAAGAAACTTAATTTCTCAAAAAACTATAACTTTTATATTCTTACCAAAATGATCCTTTTTACATAAATATATTCAAATTTTCTAATTGGGTAAATATCAAAATTAATCTTGTAAGTATGGCCGATTCCAACTTTAGTCATTTTTTTCTTGTAATTCTCAGTTTTGATTTTTTGCCCATTATTAGTTATTTTTGTCCAATTTTGGTCATTTTTTAAAAAATTGGTCTTATTTTGTCTACTTTTGGTCCAGAATTTATACACTTTCGAACCAATTTTGGATATTTTTTTAACATAAATGACTAAATTTGAACAAAAAAACTAAATTTTTTGAAAATGACTAAATTTGGACCACAAGGACTAAAATTAGACAAAAAATGACACAAATTGAGAATTGCAAATGAAAAATGACCAAAGTTGGAATTGGGGATAAATACCGATTTGGTCCCATACCTTCTCTCATGGTCCTTTTTAATCCCAAAAAAAGATAAGTTTGTCAAATTAGTCCCACCGGTGAAGAAATAGGGCAAAATACGTCCTATTTTCACCGGAAAACGGTGACATTGCCGGAAATCTGGTGAAAATAGGACGTGTTTGACCCTATTTCTTTACCGGTGGACTAATTTGACAAACATATCTTTTTTTGGACTAAAAAGGACCATGAAGAAAGTTACGGGACCAAATCGATATTTATTCCCATAAAATATAATACTTCCTCCGTCCCACTAAGTTCTTCAACGTTACCATAAATATAAAATTTAAGAAAAAATATTTTTTTATTAGTTTTATTGACTTTTAGGGGATATTGTGGTATTTTTAAGTAATAAATAAATGATAAAATAAGTTTTGTGAGTTAAGTAAGAGTGATATTTTTTAAAATATGATGTAGTGTGAGATTATTTATTTTGAAACTTTTACTATTTTTAAAAGGTGATGAGTGTAGTGAAAAAACAAATGAAGAAATTAGAGTGAAAATATTGTTGGGACGGATGAAGTACCTCTTAATTCACGATAAACAAAAAATAAATGGTCACCTTTTGAGGTAGACGGAAAGAGTGTGGGTGAAAATGTATAATCCTGTCCCGCACATGGACATGGTGATCCAGACCCGCAAGAGATTAACAAATATGGGTATGACTCATGAGTATGCTTACCCATTGACAACAATTACTCCGCACTTTGGAGTAATTAAAATATATGTACATGTTACTTTGGTCTTGTATTTAACTAACTTTAATTGAGGTGGGACCCACCCACTTCTTTATAGTCTCTGAGCCGCAAAAATACTTTGGAAACGAAGCAGCTCAGCTTCACGTGATGACCCCAATGGCTAATTACTGAAGAGCATGCACTCAAAACTATGGTTTTGATATTAATAGTATTTTATGTCTAACCATTTTCGAGTTTATTTTTTTTTTTGTAAGAGAGAGTTATAATATTGTTCATTCTCTTTTGATTATAATTGAAGAAACCTTTAATTCTAAGGGGATAATGATTAATGAAGATGGTTATATGTTAAAGGATTTGGATCTTTAAAAGAAAGAAATACTTATGTGATTTGAAGTGATATTATTTTTGAAAAACAACCTCATTATAAGATGATATTAAGCAAAAGGTAAGTCTTGATGCAATTTCTTTCATGTTGGGGGTTGGAGAGTGATTTGCTACTAGTGCATCAAACTTTTAATTAAGGTAGAAATTTCATATTCGGATTTCAACTAAAAAAATCTTTAAATTGGTATTCTTACATTTGAATTCAGAATAAATTTCGATATATTCAATCTATATTTATTTTATTCATATATATAAATAATTTATTCCATCTACTGATGGGTTGGACATGCCCTCAAAACTATGCTTTTAATATTATTTTATGTCTAATAATTTCTGAGATTATTTTTGTCGTAGGAGAGAGTTATGACATCGTTCATCCCATTTGGTTAAGGGGTTACAAGTGAAGAAACTTTTAATTTGTTTATAAAGGGATAATCATTAATGAAGATGCTATCTATTAAAAGTGATTATTATTAGTGTTAATCTAGATTGGAGTTTTTGTTCAATTATGGTGTACTCCATTTATATTGTTTGATGGTATGACATCGAAAGGATATGGATCTTAAAAAAAAAACAAATAATTATGAGGTTAAAAGTGATAATATTTTAATTAAAAGTAATATTTTATTGACAAAAAATAATTAATCGTATATTCAATTATTTAATGAACAATAAAATGATAAATAACGTATAATAATTAATTATTATTGAAAAAACAACCTCAATATAAGATGATATTACGCAAAAGGTAGAAATGAAGAGTACAAAAGCCTTGATCCAATTTCTTTCGTGTTGGGTTGGGGTTTGGAGAGTGCTTGGCTGATAATGCATCAAACTTTTAACTAAGGTAGAAATTTCATATATGGATTTCAAATTAAAAAAGTCTTTAAATTGGTATCCTTGCATTATACAGAATTCATTTATTTTATTCAATAATATATATAAATAATTTATTCCCTCTACAAATGGGATGGGCATGCCCTCAAAACTATGTTTTTAATATTAATATTATTTTATGTTTTTAATATTAATAGGAGTATTATTTTATGTCTAACAATTTCTGAGATCATTTTTGTCGTTGGAGAGAGTTATGGCATCGTTCATCCCCTTTGATTAAGGGGTTACAAGGGAAGAAACCTTTAATTCGTTTATAAGGGGATAATGATTAATGAAGATGGTTATCTATTAAAAGTGATTATTATTGGTGTTAATCTAGATTGGAGTTTTGTGCAATTCTGATGTACTTTATTTATATTGTTTAATGGCATGGTAGGGGAGAATTTGGACCTTTAAAAGAAGACATATGATATAAGGGTGGGTTGGGCATGCCCTCAAAATTATGCTTTTAATATTAATATTTTTTTTCTAACAATTTCCGAAATTCTCTATAATTTTCATGCCCTTAAAACTATTCTTTTAATATTAATAATTTTTTATGTTTAACAATTAATGAGATTCAGCTATATTTTTGTCGTTTGAGGGAGTTATGACATTGTTCATCTCCTTCGGTTACAAGTGAAGGAACCTTTAATTCTCTTGTAATGGGATAATGATTAACTAAGATTTATTGTTAATCTAGTTTGAATTTTTTGTACAATTTTGATGTACTCCATTTATATTGTTTGGTATTACCGAGGATTTGGATTTAAGAAGAGTACTTATGTGAGAGTGACTACAAGTGATACTATTTTAATAATAAGTATAGCATAAAAAGCAGTGCTCATGTTATTCTAGTGTTTATGCTAGCAAGGCCTCTTTAAAATAGAGAAGAGAATTCTAATTTTTGTGAGATTGATCATAATTAGCATCAATCAATAAATGGAAATCTTCATCCACAAATATACCCTATTCCTTCAACAGAGCACATGCTACATATATGTAATTGGTCTTTGGGAGCTTCTATAGCCTATTGTCCTTAATTTACATGTGGAGAGAGAGAGAAAGAGGAGAGAGAAGAATGAAAATTCCAACATGAGGCCGTCTTAATTTCATATTATCATCACAACTTGACACTACTTTACTAGCATTTCATTTGGTGGTGAAGATCAATGTACAAGTATGGCACATTTGATATCAATGGCCAGTTCAATCCTTTTCCCTTCGCACATTTTTCTTCCAGATCAGGGCAATCTCTTATAGACAGATGCTGGAGTGCACTCAACCTTCCTACCCCGACTGGTAAACATTTTATGGCTTCGCATTCGTATATTTTGAGCGAACGAAGCGAGACGAGCTTATCCACCCACTCTGGCAGCTCTGTCACCTTAGGACAGCTGCACTTAACATGATGCAGCGCATCAGGCAAAGATGCCAGCTCGCTGCAGCTTATTAACCTAACGCTTCATAGAGACGACAAATGTTGCATTCCGTCATACATGATTGTCAAGCGCTCTAGCATTGTAAGATGCATGATGCTATTAGGCAAACTAGTAAGGTTATAGCAATTCTCTACAGACAACAATCGAAGCGAGTGTAATCCCTTGATGCCTTTCTCTGGAAGTGACCTTAAACTCGGACATTCTGTGATCTCCAAACTCTCCAAATTGGTGAAATTTCTCATCTCTCGAGGCAGAGCTGACAGTTATGGTTAAGGTTTTTAAGGCCTTTAGTTGTCTTAAATCCCATGGCAGTGAGGTGAGTTGAGGGCAAGAGCTTAAGGTTAAGCTTTCCAGACAAGGGTTGTTCTGAAGTAGCCCCTCCGGGAGACAAGTAAGATCCGGAAAGACATCAATGATGAGAGTCAACAGTGACGTTATCTCTGTTGCTCTCCTCAAAGCTCTTCTCTCTCTTACTTTATATATAAATTAACTAAATAATTTCTTTTTTTTCTTACTTTATATATAAAAAAAAATTATTTTCTTATCCTCCCCGCACAAAATGCATCAAACATATTCTAAGACAGAGAGATACTGCACAACAAAGGTAATTAACACTCCTCCATGGCTTAGCTAATAATAATGTATTGGGAATTATGTTTGAGGCAATGTATCAAAGAGCACATAAGCTTCAGATGTGTTGATCTATTTGCAAAGGTATTGCAAACTTTTATAAACACATAATTGTTATTTACAGTGGTTGAAGTTCTAAGAAATTGAAAAAGGCAAGGTTAATATTCATGATCCTTCCCAATTTGGTCAAGTTGTCGACGGTGCTCAAAAGGAAATATTACAAAGAGATTAAGATTGATGAATAAAGGCAAGTGCATATAGTAGGGATCATGTTGAAAGATACAAAATGGGGAAATTGCAAAGAGGTACAACATATCCATCCACAAGTGCACATTTAGGACAAGGTATTATCATTTGGAGGGGAATATAATGATACAACCCAATTCAATAGCCCAACTAATTTGGCCCATATCAATAAGTTCAACAAAGATAGGCTCATCAAATGATCTTAAAGAAAGAATATGCACAAAGGGTTTCAGTTTGTTAGGAACAACTAGCATAGCACAATGCATTCTCCATTCATTTTTCATTTTTATAAATTGTTTGTTATTCCAATCAATTTCTTTCCTTTGGAGCTTACATAGCCATACATGAGTATAGTGAGGAATTTTGATTATCATTTTCTTTCCTTTGGAGCTTACACTCATTGAAGACTTTTGTCCAGGGGCCAATTATTAACAATGTTAATTGAAAGAAACAAAAACACAAATTATAACATAGAAAAAAAAAGAAGGAATTGGAATACAAAGAAACTAAAACACAAAGAAAAGATCGTATTCCTAAGTAATAATATAACATATAAGAAAAGAAGAAAATAAAAAAATAAAAAAATAAAAAAACGAAGGAATTGAAATAAAAATTAAAAGAAATCTCGGGTAGGAAACGGTATCGACCCACAATATCTTGGCGAGATTTGTTGGGCCTTGCCACAAGAACACTAGACACGGAACAACGTTAATTATTTTCTATATATAGTATTTATATATTACAATTATTTTCTCAGGGGGGACCCACTGCTTCCCTTGCCCACATGCAGCCCGGTTCCTGGCAAGGGCAATTAGTCGCATGTAGTCCAGCAACAACTCCCGGATCTTGGGTCGGGTTCACCGCAGCGGATCCATTGGATATTCTGGGTGTTGGCATGAAACTTGTTGGAGGATTATATAATCCTTGATTGCTTGAATTCATCGCAGCACACAATCCTGGCATCACCTCTGGATTATATAGTGCTGATCGGGTGGGATTCATAGATGGAAGAAAGTACATCGCCAATCCAGACGACCTGGGATTATTTTGTCCTGGATTGGCGAATCCCGGGAGTTCCGATAATGGCACCAAATATGGACAATAAAATTTTGGATTGGCAGTCGCAGTTGATGATCCACACGTGCTCGATTGTGTCATATACGGACCGCCGAACCTAGGATTGTTCGAGTTCATCGAGGCAGCCGGATTATATAGTCCCGCCTGACCGGTCACTGAGACGTTGCACATGCGACTCATCCCAGCAGCTGCTTCCACCGCCATCGTCTAGAACATTCCATTAAATTAAAGATATGGATAATAACATAGTGAAAAATGAATAAAATATTGACAGTGGTGACATGGGTTGCAGTTTGAACTTCCCCATGTACACCTAGTGACACGTGTCTACGTCATGTGTGAGGGTGAAATGAAACACAGAGCTAGAATTAACTTATTTGATAATATGTAATAATGGAAAGTTAATGCATAAGAAATTAAACTATGGAAGAAGTGAGAGTGAAAGTGAGAGTGAGAGTATATGTTGTTCAGACTTGATCATGACTTAGAAGAAAATATGTGAATTTTGATAACCTCTCACAATCAATTCACAACTTTGTATATATCTTCTTGTTGTCAACTACCTCTTTGAAGAGCCTTCATTTTACTTGGCAAAAATTTGCCTTAATTGCTGTTTATATATATATATATATATATATATTCATGAACTTCAAAACTTTTCTCTGATAAGACTTGCACCATGTTTTCACCTATACTAAACATATTCTTTCTAAAAATTGTTCAAATATTAATTTCAGCTAAGTTTATGTTCGTTGCTGTTTATATATATACTGAACTTGAAAACTTTTATCTAATAAGACTTACACCTAGTGTTTTCATCTATATTAAACATAATCATATTCTTTCTAAAAATTGTTCAAGATATTTCAGTAAGTTTATGTGAGCTAAAGTAAGTACTATAAGTTAAGACAGAAACCTTGTCCCAATTACTCATGATGTTCTGTGCTTGATCAGTACTCGAAGAAAGTTTTCTTTTGACGTTTTTGCCTTTAGAAGTGCCCTCGTGACAGACTTCCTGCAACCAACAAGGCACGAAATGGAAGAAACAAACGTAAATTAAACACTATTTCATCTCGTATTTCATTACATAACACCATTGGAACGAGGGATGTTTACCAATACCGGATCTTCCACTGAAATCGCACCATGGGGATGGGGTTGATGATGCTGTTCAGGATTAAGAACACTCAGTAGATATTCGATAGTGTCATCATCATCAGGAGGAACACTGTAATAATTTACAGTGTTTCTTGACAAGTTCACTTGATCACTCATTTTATTTCCTTATTTCTTTATTTTTTTGGGTAGGGAGGCTGAAGAGATAATGGAAATTAGAGTGAAAGATAAATAAATTTTGTGAAATTGGTCTTCAATTTATAGAATAAGAAACTGAGAAGCGATGTACTTTGGAGTACGTAAATTATTTATTTTCTCCATCTAAATTTATTAAAATATACTTATACTTATTATTATTAATTTATTTATTAAACAGATAAAACTGTGGCATCAATAGTTCTGTTGTTGAGGACCTGAAGGGGATAATAAATTTTTTTTATTTATTCATATTCACACTAGTTTACATCTTCTCGTTAAATGCGTTAATTGAGAGGTAAAATATAAACCATGCAATAAAGAAAATGTAAATTTTATGGGTAAGGGTTTAGGTTTTTCTCGTTCGGTATATATTAGTCAATTGCAGCTCTTGTATGAGACCGTCTCGAGATTGTTTTTACGTTTTTTAAATAATCATAATTTTTTATTAAAAATATTATCACTATTTTTTAAAATACATGAAATAATTTACTATTCCATTATCACTTTTCATTAATAATATAAGTAACACGAGTGTTACTTGTAAACCTGGATCACCATGTAACATGTTTTTGCAAAACTACTCTCTAATATGTGAAAATTTACTCTTTAAAGTGATGAACTATTATTTTTTTGAATGAAATATATTACTCATTTAAAAAAAATATAAAAAATAACAACATATTAGAATTTGAAGAGTAATTCGAGTATTAATTTTCACTAAAAGGAATAACAGAAAGAGTAATTTTTCAGTAATCGGTAAATCAATATGCAAGAATTTGAGAAGTAATATTTTTTATTTAGAAGAGTATATTCATCTCTCTAAAGATTATTCTTTCATGTACTAAGAAAAATAATCAGTAAATTATGGTGCACGTGTGAAAACGATTCATACAAGCATTTGTCCACTTGTTATTAAAGTAGGCAAAGACTAGTGTTAGAGTTTCATAAGATGGATAAGAAGTTATATAATTTTTAACGATTAAGTTCAGAAGTGATAATGTTGAAGTGAATTATTTCATAAACAATTTATAGTATTAAATGAAAAATGATAACATTTTAAAAGATAAGTGATAACATATAAACAATTTTTTTTTTTTTAAAAAATTAATCTATTTTTAAGGTGATATTTTAAAAGGCTAAAACTTGTGCGTCCCGGGAGACATCGTACACCCAGATACCCTTTAGTATTAAATAATATACTCTTTAGTATAAGGACATGTACCCTTTATTTCTTGAAAAAACAAAAAAAAATTAATAAAATTATATACTCTTTAGAATAAAATATTGTACCCTTATTAATTAAAGTGTATAACCTTTAGAATAAAATATTGTATCCTTACACACCTTGTGCACTTGGGGACATAAGATACCAACTCGTTTTAAAATACTTAATTTTTTAAAAATAACTTGAATCTAATTATTGAAATAAGATTGAATTCATTTGAGTATATAAAAATTTAGAGACACTCTCTTATGAGACGGGACCCATCACTAAAGTATGCTTATGGTATAGATAAAGTATGTTTATTTGTAGTTAAAGTATATCAATAATAAATCATGTTATAACACCCTAAATTCATACTTTAATGTATAATCCAACATACTTTAGAAAACATATTTTAACAACTATTAAACATACTTTATCTAAATAATAAACATACTTTAACACGTCTCACAAAACGTCTCATGTAAATAACGCCTCATAAGAGACTTTCTAAAAAATTAACCCTATACATTGTTTGATTAGTTATTCAGATTTCAATGAAATTATGATTTATATGGTAAGATTGATGATACAATTTTAAACAAAATTGATTTAATGTATTTATTTATTTATGTTTACATATCATTATGCTATTAGTATAGTAAACTCACAGGTGTGTTTGTTCACTCACTCTTGTGAAGAGTTCAGTGATCAGCTAATCAGTCACCTGGTTAAGGTAAGATGTTGATTAGTAAGGCTTTTAAAATGTAAAAATAATATATGTGAATAAAGATTAACTTAATTATTTTATGTTATGAATTATTATATTTTGTATGTATAGGGCAATTGACTTTAAGTTTTGGACTTAAAAAATAAAGAAGTTTAATTAATGTGTAATATATGAATATAGTAAAATATGAATTTGCATACTCATCCTTTGGAATGATAATAGAATCCCATTTTTATATATATCCTATAAATTATTTATAAAAGTGATAGTAATTAAAAATTCAAATTCATTTTATCTTGTAAATATATCCTATAAATTATTTATAAAAGTGCTAGTAAAAATTCAAATTCATTTTTATGTGGTAAGTTGCATCTCCTTGAATGATATGGGTATTGGTATGGTAAAAGATTTATATATGTCATAATTACTTTATTATTTGAACGGTTTGACCGATTGAATGCAGCCGTATATTTAATTTTTTATTTCTTAAATTGTAAGAATAACTTTATTATTTGAACTGTTTGATAGATCAAATGCCGTGCATATTTATTTCTTTATTTCTTAAATTGAAAGAATAAATTTTAGATCTTATATCCGGGTGCAATATGATGCCCCCAATTAAAAAAACTTATATAAATATAAACAAAAACATATACAATTACGAACAAAGATGTATACAATTTAATAGTTAGTTTTTTTTAATAAAAATTGAGTGTAAAAAATAGATAATTATTAAAAAATATGTACATTATTGAAAAAAAAGTTATACACATAAGGATGCTAGTTTTTTAATAAAAAACTTAGTGTGAAAAAAGTATACAATTATTAAAAAATACGTATACAAAATAGAATAACATGTATACAAAATAGAATAAAAAGTTATACATATATGGGTGCACCTTTGCACCCGGATGCACCTAATATCAACTTCTTATATTTTATATATTTTTACTATATTTTAACAATTATTTCTACCCGTAATATCGTATATATTTTTTTAGAATTTTGATTATTAAAAATTATTGTGCTCAATATTCATCACATTAAAAAAAAATCTCATGTGATCCCAATTTACTATAAATCTTGCAAAATTATTTTTAAATATTTTAAAATTATTTTTTGGAAAGATAAATATTATATTAATGGAAAATGTTATCAGAATATAAAAAAAATCACTAACTTATTAGAATTTGAAGAGTAAAATTTTCATGTAAAATAGTAAGAGTTGATATTATGTGCACTCCAAATTCATACGTATGTATAAATTTTTATGTTTCTTAATAATTGTATATTTTTTTTTATATTTAGATTTAATTAAAAACTAAAGAGAATTCACTAACAAAAGTATATACTTTTTTATTCATAAATGTATATGATTTTATTTATAAGTATATAAGGGTGTATAAGTTTTTTAGAGTGACGATGCACAAGATAATTTATGGAATAATAATAATTTATCCTAATTTTTCAACAATCATTTGGTCTTGAACATATAAACCTTAACATTCAAATTTCAATCTAACACAAAATTCTCCCTCTCTAAACCCAAAAATAAACAAAAATAAAACATTTAAGAATACAAAACAAAGGTAATAAGATAACTAAACCCCAATAAAAAGAAAAGGATGAATAATAACAGGAGAGAGAGTCAGAGAGATATATCTGACAAATTTATACACACAACATAAAAAAAATAATATTATGATGAATAAACACAGATAACAATTTTCAAAGATTCAACAACCCATTTCCTACCGGGGCCGGGTACGTACAATATGGTGCAATTACTTTGTAATAGTCTCTCAACAAAATAAGGATCCACATTTGAATGCTTCCTCGAATTGACCCGGGGCCGGGTACGTACAATATGGTGCAATTACTTTGTAATAGTCTCTCAACAAATAAGGATCAACAAAATAACTGGGAGAAAGAATTCTTTAATTATATAAAAGCTCAAAACAATCAATCAACCTAAGGAAGAAAGAACAACTTAATAAAAAATAAGCAGTGAGTATGGCATATGTAGTCGACGACCACTTGCATGCTTCTGGCTCTGTTTGAAGTGTTGTGTGAACAAAAAATGATCCTAGGACTGCCCCAATTCCTATTGCGATGACCTCTTTCAATGCCTTGGCTCTGTTTGAAGTTTTGTGTGAACAAACAGTGGTCCTAGGAAACTGCCCCAATTCCTATTGCGATGACATCTTTCAATACCTTCCCAGCCGCTCCAATCCAATCCAGGCACCAATGCGGATATGAAAATTTTCAACAATTAACAGATGTATATATCAAGAACATATAATATTTCAGATATTATTTAGAAGTTTAGAATTTCATATTTAATAGTATCTATTTTTATCATAATTTTTTAATATTTTTTATATTATATTATTAAAATTGATATTGATAGTTATATATATATATATATATGAATAAAATGGTTTGTAATAAATAATAAATAAATTTAAAAAGAACATAAATTGTAATACAATTTGAATGGTTTGAATATTTTTAAATAAATATACACCCATTCCCTAATATATATATATATAATGAGTATTATATTAATAAATTGTGTTTTAATAAGATATTTTGATGAAACACTCCGATTAGATCACACTATCACAGTATTCCATAGATTTACCTCATCAACATACACTACCACGTGTAACTTGTGAATAATTTATTTGTGTGAGTTATGATTTCACGATAAGATTATTTTATATTTTTATAATTAATTATAATTCTTTTATTAAAAATATAATATTTTTATTTTAAAACGTTATTACTTTTTATGTATGATATATATTATGGATCCGACTAGGGTAGATCGGTGCACTGGGCAATTGTAGCTGTTATATTAATTTATCAATCAATCTCCACTATTAATTAAAATAAAATAATTAATTTTATCTTTAAAAAAAAAAAAACTACTCACTACTCCATTTTAACTTATAAACTTGGGATGCACCGATACACCATATAATCACCCATAAGTTATTTATAAAATAGTTTACGTTATAAAGAAAGAAATTTCATACTTTCTAGCATACTAATTAGATAGAGTTTGAACTACATGTTATTGCTTAATTTTTTAGGTATATATAAAACAATTTACGAAAAATCAATAAATTCTTATTATAAAATTTCATACTTTCTAGCATACTAATTAGATAGAGTTTGAACTACAGATTATCAGCTAATTTGCTATACAATTTTCTTTGAATGATGGTTTTGAACAAGAATGGTTATTATTCTAACCTTTACCTAGTTCTCAACATACTTCACATAAAATTGAGATGCATCAAAGTTCACAATTTTAGAATCCAAAAGAACACTTTAAGTTTTTAATTGCAATGATTATCACTCTAACATTTACCTAGATCTCAAGATTCTTTGAGTCTCAAGATCATTAGTGTAAAATTGAGATGAATCGAACTTTTTAATATTAGGAATAAACACGGCTAAAATGGCGGCGTAAAATTGATATGGATTGAACTTTTTAATATTAGGAATAAATACGGCTACAATGGCGTAAAATTGAAATGGATCGAACTTTTTAATATTAGAAATATACACGGCTGCCAGGAAAAACTTATTCATAAGAAAAACGTACTCATTGTATATTAGGACCTATGGTTGGTGTAAAATTGAGATGGATCGAACTCCTTTATTAGGAACAAACACAAGTTTAGAATCCACTTTGTTGGGTTGCTAAAATTTGAAATTAGATTTAAAAAGTTTTTTTTAATATAATTTAAAATTTTGATGATTTGAAATTAAATAAGATATAAATAGAGAATAATGAGCATACAGAAAGATGAGTAAGTGTTTTAAACTTAAATAGAGAATAATAAGCATACAAATTAGTATATACTTAAGAGAGATGGAACCTCACGTTTTCGTTTGGTTAAATAGTTAAGTAATAGTGTCATATTCTAATATTCTAAAACTTTGAAATATTTTCAATGAAAAGTTGATAGTAAGAAAATGTAAAGATATTCTCACCCAAGTTGCCCTAAATTTTGTAATACTAAAAAATTTAATTTTGTAAATGCAAAAACATTATTAAAATTTTATAATTTCTATAATTAATATTTAATTTGAGAAAAGAATCATATTTTCAGAAATAAATATTTACTCAATGTTTATTTGAAAATTTTAATCCACAATTCTTCAAATATTTTAAGCATGGATAGATAGATTTATTTTTGTTTTGTATCGTGTTTTTTTTTTTTAATTTTAAAGCGTAAATTTACTTGTTGGTAGTCATCATTACTTTAACGAACCCTAAAATTTTAAAATAATCGTGAGAACTGAAATATGTTTATTGGGCTGGAGCGTTAACTCCACAATCTGTAACTTGTCTAGTCATCGTTTCTTTAACAAATCCTAAATTTTTAAAATGAATCAGTACTGAAATGTTTATTGGGCTGGAGCGTTAACTTCGAGTTATGAAATAATGGCTTACAAACCGTGAACACGAACTTCAATAGTTGAATGTTTATTGGACTCTGCACTGATCCATTGCGGTTAACTCCGAGTTAAAAAGAAATAGAGGCGTACAGACATGAACGTATCTCCGAGTTAAAAAGAAAAGCGTACGGACATGAACGTATTGGTGATATGTAACTTGTAAGGTATTTGACGTTTTAAAATTTATATATTTAATTCTAAACAATAATGATATCTTAATTTATTTAAAAGAAAAAATATATATTATACTAAATGGTAAAATAAATAATAATGATATTTATTGGTGTATATATAAAAGTTGATTGGTACACATAATTATTATAAAATTATGTGGTACATGTAAAAGAAAAATGATTTAAATTTTGATTTAAACTATTGGAAAAATATCATAATGCAAGTATTAGTGATTTTAATTTTTTAGATTTGAATTTTTAAATTTGATCCTAATTTGTTCAATTTTGATTCTTAATATTCAAACTTGCTCCTTTTATATTTTTTATAAGTTAAGATTGAATATATTTATTCATAAGTCTGTTAATATCTTATGGAGTATAAAATATTATTAATAATATATCATTATCTGTATCAATTCGTATATTTAAATGTAAGAAAAATAATATTATCTTTAAAGAAAACAATAATTATAAAATTATCAAATAATTCATAAATATGTAATCAAATTTAAAATAAATTAAATTAAAAAATATATATACATCTTTCTGTTCAAAAGTTTGGAAAATTAAACAGAAGCTAATTATTTATACATTCAAAAGCATATATATATTTCATATATTTAAATGTAAGAAAAATAATATTATTTTTAATGAAAACAATAATTATAAAATTATCAAAAAATAATTCATAAATAATTAATCAAATTTAAGATAAATTAAATTAAAAAATATATACATCTTTCTGTTCAAATATTTGAAAAAGAATTTGTCATATATATATATATATATATATATATATATGAGAGCAGTGCTAGGATGGAACTAATCAGTGGTTCTAGTCCACATAGTATTATATTACTCCCTCTATTTCATAATTGATGTCATCGTTATTGTAGATACGAATTTTTAAAAAGTTACTTTTTGATTAATTTTGTTGACTTTTAAGGATATTGTGATATTTTTAAGTAATAAATAAATTATAAAATATATTATGTTTGTTAGGTGTGGTTGTATTTAAGATAACTTTTGAGGTTGATGGTTAATGTGATTTTTTTTTTTGAGTTGTGATGTTTATTGTGGGACAAACAAAAATTGAAAGTGTGATACTTATTAGAGAACGGAGGAGTATAATAATAGGCTGATCCTAAAAAACCTACGGAAGAGGTTTGAATACGACCTATATTTAGTATTTTTAAGTCAATACTACACTTGCGTTGAATTGCTATCGCATTAAAAAATAATGAATACGACCTATTTAAGTTATAAGCGCAATACTAGTACTAGCACTTTTAATTAATTTAAACATTACTCCCAACATTTTGAAGAAGTTGATATATTTTTTTTTTTAAGGAGTATAATAATTTAATGTAAAGTGAAGTGAGAGAAATAATATTTAATGTGTAGTGGGTAGTTGTATTAGAGGTGATATGTGGGGCCCATGAGAATAGATTAATTGTTTTTGTGCGGGTCCCATGGATTAAAAAGGAAATGTGTCAACTTTAATGGGACAAACCAAAAAGGAAAGTGTGCCAACTTTTATGAGACGGAAATTAATTGTTTTTATGCGGGTCCCATGAATTAAAAAGGAAATGTGTCAACTTTAGTGAGACAAATCAAAAAAGAAAGTGTGTCAACTTCTATAGGACGGAGGGAGTATTATTTATTAAAATGTCATCTCTTTATATCTTTCCTATGAAAATCTTCCATAAATAGTGTTACACAAATATTTGTTTTTTTATAATTTAATGAATAATTGATAATTAATACCATTTATATTAATGTAATACACACATTTAAATCAAAGATGACATTTGACTACTATTTTTTACTCCTAAATACGATAGATGTATAGAAAGGAATGAAATAAATACTGTATTTAAATATAAATGACAGTAAAAAAGTAAATTTACCAAGCTTAGTATTGAATTAACAAATTAATAAAATTTAAGGGCACCGACCAGAGGAGACACATAATTCCAATACATACATAAATAAATACATATATTTATATAATTACGCATAGCTCAATAATGTAAAATGAAAATGTACCTCGAGATAAATGCTGCCACTCCTAAGATGGCAATTTGACCGCCCTTGAAACCCAATGTTTGGGTGACGTATGTGGAGCGGAGTAGTTATTTAACCATGTTCTGTATTATTCTATTTAATTTAAATATATATATATATATATATTATATGTTATACTCTCTCCCTCAGTCCCATAAAAACGTGAAGTTTTTTTCACGGAATTAAGGAATATAATATATTTTAATGTATGGAGATTAATAAATATAATACTCCCTCCATCTAGAATGTGAAATAAGATAAATAATATTTAATATGTACTCACTTCGTCTCCTTTCAAATGACACACTTTCTATTTTGGGTTGTCCCACAAAAGTTTGCACCTTCCAAAAAAAGCAAAAAGTAAAAAACAACCACCATTCCCCATACAAATTATTTACAAAAAAATCATCTTTACCTTACATACTTTATAATTTATTTATTACAAAAAATATCATTATACCCCTAAAAGTTATCACTTTCTTAATCTCCGTGCCGGAAATGGGGGCGCAAACTTTTCCGGAACGGAGGGAGTAATGGGTAGTTGTGGACAGCCCCGGGCTCAAGCCCAGGGATGCTCACGAAAAGTTCATTATATTATACTGTAAATAAATTGTATTTTTAAGTTTGGTACAATCCAAAAATATTTTAATCCTAAGCCAAAAAATAAATATATCTTTTCTAATTATATATTTCATGAGACTATTACAATAAATATTAAAATTTAGTCAATTCTCCATCCATTTTTGAAAAAGTGATTTGGTGTGTAAGTAGAATTAATACTCCCTCCGGCCACTTGAAAGGTAACCGTTTGCTGTTTGCATGTGGACAATTCTAAGATCTTTATTTGTTTTTTGAACGTGGATTAAAGAGTATTATTATTATAGGTAAAGTGAGTAGTTGCATTAGAGGGAAGTAGTGAGTCATATTGTATATTTTCTTTACTAAATAGATGAAATCAAATTGAAGCGGACGCTAGGAATAGTGAAATGAATACCTTGTAAGTGGCCGGAGGGAGTATATATATAGAAAAAATTACTACTACCGGATATAACCCTAAACCCATACACTTTTAAACCACAAACTCAAACCCCCACCCACCCACCGTCGGACCGCCGGTCGATCGCGCGGAGCTCCATCGGACGATCGCCGGAATTCTGCCGGACTGCCGCCGGCCGGGCGCCGGAAACCTGCTGCCGCCGCCGGAGCTCAGTCGGACCACCCCACTTTTTTGCTGCACACACTTTTTTTTAGTACACACACTTTGCTGCACATGAACTTTTGCTGCACACAACATTTATGAGCAACACATTGTAGGGGTAATATTGGAATATCACTATATATTTTTATAGTTAGTAGTAATATTTTTGTATGTTTCTATCTCATAGTAATTAAGGTTTTTTTTGTACCTAGTAGTAATCCTATCATATATATATATATATTAATTATTATTATTTTTTAATAAACTTAGCCCACCCAACTGCGGATTTCTAGATCCACTGGAGGGTATGAGTTATGAGTATGCTATCCATTGCTATCATTTACTCACACCGCCTCAATTGAGACATTGGCCTGCCGCATTCGGAATGGTAATGAGTATCACTAAGGATCAATGACAATGAGAATGAAGGATGAGAAGTAGTTATTGAATCAATATGGGTGGTTGAAGAATTTTATTTCTCACTCCACCAACCAAGCATTAACAATATGAATCAATATATATCTATTCTCATTTTCTTCTTCCACTAACCCCAACCAAGGATGGCCGTTCTTCTTGAATTTAATTAAGTTAACTCTTTCATAATTGAGGTGGGATCCACCCACTACTCGAATACTCTCAAGGTATACATACTGCCAATGAGCCGCAAAAATACTTCACGTGATGACCCCAACGGCTCTACTTATGGGCATGGCCTCAAAATTATACTATTAATATTAATATTATTTTAGGTCTAATAATTTTTTATATAATTTTTGTTGTTGGAAAGAGTTATGATATTGTTCATTCTCTTTGGACTTTTGGTTACAAGTGAAGAAACTTTAAATTCATTTGTCTGGGGATAATAATGATTAATGAAATGAAAGTTATCTGTTAAGAGCGATTATTATTGTTAATTTAGTTTAATTTTTTTTTCAATTTTGATGTACTCCATTTATATCGTATGGACTGTAGGATTTGGATCTTAAAAAAGACAAATGCTTATGCAAAAGTGATTAGAAGTGCTAATATTTTAAGTAAAAATAATATTTTATTGATGTAAAATAATTAACTTTACATTCAATTATTTAATGAATAATAAAATAAAATAATAAATAAAGTATAATAATTAATTGTTTCTTAAAAAACAACCACATTATAAGATGATATAGAAATGAAGACTACAAAGCCTTGATGCAATTTCCTTGGTGTTGGGATGGGAGAGTGATTGGCTACTAATGCATCAGACTTTTAATTAAGGTGGAAATTTAATATGCGGATTTCAACTCAAAAGTCCTTGAATTGGTATCTTGGATTCGAGTATACGAAATTAATTTTTCATCTATATTTATTTTATTCAATAATATATACTCCCTCCAACCTATAAAATGTACGCGTTTTTTCATTTTGGCTCGTCCCAATACAAAGTGTGCATTTCCCTTTTTAGTAAAGGAAATTCACACATATTAATAACTTCTCTCTCCATAGGTTCACATGTCATACTAATACACCGACCAATTTTACATTAAAATATTATTTCTCTCACCTCACTACATATTAAAATATTATATCTTTTAATCAACGTGCAAAAAAAAAACAAGCGTCGACATCTCAGCAGGATGGAGGGAGTATAAAAAATTTATTCTGTCAATGGATGGGATGCGCATGCCCACAAAAATATGCTTTAAATATTAAATTTTTTATGTCCAACAATTTTCGAAATTCTACTATATTTTTATCATTGGAGGAAGTTATGACTTATGACATCGTTTATTTCATTTGGTTACAAGTGAAGAAACCTTTAATCTTTTGTAAGAGGATAATGATTAATGAAGATGATTATTTGTTAAAAGTGATTATTATTGTTAATCTAGTTTGAATTTTTTGTGCAATTTTGATGTACTCCATTTATATTGTTTGATTTTATGGAGTACAAATGATACTATTTTAATGATAAGTAATAATTATGTTGATGAAAAATGATAACTGCATTTATATTGTTTTAAAAACGATCAGTTATGTGATGACTTAAGTGTTGATCACCTATCATAATATTTGACTTTTAGGGGATATTAAAGTATTTTAAGTAATAAATAGTAAATAATAAAATAAGTTTTTTGAGTTAAGTGATAGTGATATTTTAAAAAAAATATGATGTAGCAAGAAATTATTTATTTTGAAATTTTTATTATTTTTAAAAAATAAAGAGTGTAATAAAATAAATAACTGAGAAAAAAATAAAAAATTTGTTGGGACGAAAGGGTACCTCTTAATTTACTATTAACAAAAAGTAAATGATCATCTTTTAGATAGGCGGAAAGTGTATGGGTCAAAATGGATAGCCCTATCCCGCTCATGGACATAGTGATCCAGACCCGCAAGAGATTAACAAATATGGGTATGAGTTATGAGTCTGCTACCCATTGCCAACATTTACTTACTCCACACCGCCTGCTTTTGGAGTAATTAAAATAAAATATGTGCATGTTACTTTGGTCTTGTATTTAACTAACTTTAACTCGAGGTGGGACCCATCCACTCCTCGAATGGTCTCTGGATATAACCCCAATGAGCCGCAAAAATTCTTTGGAAACGAAGCAGCACAGCTTCACGTGATGCCCTCAAAACGATGCATTTAATATTAATATTATGAATACAACTAATAAATTTTTCCTCATTTATTAATATTATTTTTTGTTTTTTGAATTTATTATACAAAATACTATTATACTCTAAAAACTTAAACTCTAAAAGTAGAATATACCTTAAACCAAAAAGGTAAAATTATAATTATAATTTAAACCTTAAATTCTAAGAGTAAAATATATCTTAAACCACAAAGGTAAAGTTACGATTATACGCTAAACCCTAAATCTTAAAATTAAATTATAGCCTAAATCATAAAGGTAAAATTACAATTATAACCTAAATTTTAGGATTAAAATATACCCTAAACTCTAAAATTAAATTATAAGAAAAACAAAAAAAATCAAACAAATAGCTAGCAGTAGCGGTACAATAGCGAGAATTTGGGTCGAAAAGGGAGACAATAACGAGAGTTTGGGTGAAAACGGGGTAGGGTTCAACGGTCTCATGAAATTGAAAAAAAAAAAAGTCTTACCTACGCTAATATTGCCTAATATTATTTTATGTCTAACCATTTTTGACAATGTCGAAGTACAGAGTTATGATATTGTTCATCTCCCTTTAATTACAAGTGAAGAAACCTTTATTAATTCATTTGTAAGGGGATAATGATCCATAAAAATGGTTATATGTTAAAAGTGATTATTATTAGTGGTAATCTAGCTAGTTTGGAGTTTTTGTGCAATTATGATGTATTCCATTTATATTGTTTGATGGTATGACATTAGAGGATTTGGATGTTTAAAAGAAGACAAATACTTATATGATTTGAAGTAATAATATTTTAATCAAAAGTAATAGTATTTTATTGATGAAACATTCAATTATTTAATGAACAATAAAAAATAAAGTATAATTTCTAATTATTTCAGAAAAAAAAAAAGAAACCTCATTATAAGATGTTATTACGCAAAAGGTAGAAATGAAAAGTACAAAGCCCTGATGTAATTTCATTAGTATTGGGGTTGGAGAGTGATTAGCAACTAATGCATCAAACTTTTAATTAAGGTAGAAATTTCATATACCCATTTCAACCCAAAAAAGTCTTTAAATTGATATAATTGCATTTAAGTATACATAATTAATTTCCCTATATTCGATATAAGTTTATTTTATTCAATAATATATATGAATAATTTGTTCGGTCTACAAATGGGATGATCATGCCCTCAAAACTATACTTTTAATATTAATATTATTTTATGTCTAACAATTTTTGAGATCATTTTTGTCGTTTGAGAGAGTTATGACATCATCCATCTCCTTTGGTTAATGGGTTAAAAGTGAAGAAACCTTTAATTTGTTTATAAGGGAATAATGATTAATAAGATGGTTATTTGTTAAAAGTGATTATTATTAGTGTTAATATGGATGGGAGTTTTGTGTAATTCTGATATACTCTATTTATATTGTTTGATGGTATGGCAAGGGAGGATTTGGACCTTTAAAAGAAGATAAATATCTATGGGATGGGCATACGCTCAAAACTATACTTTTAATATTAATATTTTTTTATGTCTAATAATTTCCTAGATTTTGCTACATTTTTCATGCCTCCAAAACTATGCTTTTAACATTGATATTTTTTTAATTATTTTTTTATGTCCAACAAATTTCGAGATTCTGCTATATTTTTGTTGCTATATTTTTTGTTGTTGGAGGGAGTTATGACATTGTTCGTCCCCTTTGATTACAAGTGAGGGATCCTTTAGTTCTTTTGTAAGGGGATGATTACAAGTGAGGGATCCTTTAGTTCTTTTGTAAGGGGATAATGATTAACGAAGATGATTATCTGTTAAAAGTGTTTATTATTGTTAATCTAGTTTGAATTTTTTATTCAATTTTGATGTACTCCATTTATATTGTTTGATGTTAGGGAGGATTGGGATTTAAGAAGAAGTCAAGTACTTATGTGAGTATCACTACAAGTGATACTATTTTAATAATAAGTATAGCATAAAAACAGTGTGCTCATGTTATTATAGTGTTTATGCTTGCAAGGCCAATAGAAAAGAGAATTCTAATTTTTGTGAGATTGATCATAATTAGTATCGATCAATAAATGGAAAACTTCATCCTCAAATATACCCTATTCCTTCAACAGAGCATATCTGCATATGTATATAATTGGTCTTGGAAGCTTTTATAGCCTGTTGTCCTTGATTTACATTTGGAGATAGAGAAATAGGAGAGAGAGATAAATGAATATTCCAATATGAGGCCATCTTAATCTGAATATCATCCCAACTTGACACTACTTGAATAGCATTTCATTTGGTGGTGAAGATCCAATGTACAAGTATGGCACATGTGATATCAATGGCCAGTTCAATCCTTTTCCCTTCACACATTTTTCTTCCAGATCAGGGCAATCTCTTACAGACAAATGCTGGAGTGCACTCAACCTTCCTATGCCGACAGGCAAACATTTTATGGCTTCGCATTCGTATATTTTGAGTGAACGAAGCGAGACGAGCTTATCGATCCACTCGGGCAGCTGTGTCACCTTAGGACAGCTGCAGATTTCCAGATTCTCCAGAGTCTTTACATGCTGAAGCGCATCAGGCAAAGATGCCGGCTCGTTGCAGCTTATTATGCTAACGCTTCGTAGAGACGACAAAAGTTGCAATCCTTCGGGTAGACTGTCCAAGCTCGGGCAATACATGATTGTCAAGAGCTCTAGCATTATAAGATGCATGATGCTATTTGGCAAACTATTAAGGTTACAGCAATTCTCTATAGACAACGATCGAAGCGAGTGTAATCCCTTGATGCCTTTCAATGGAAGTGAGCTCAAACTCGGACATTCTGTGATCTCCAAAGACTCCAAACTGCTGAAGTTTCTGATCTCTCGAGGCAGAGCTGATAGTTCTTCACACCAACGTAATGTTAAGGACTTTAAGGCCTTTAGTTGTCTTAAATCCCATGGTAGTGAGGTGAGTTGAGGGCAAGAGCTTATGGTTAAGCTTTCGAGACGAGGGTTGTTCTGAAGCAGCGTAAGATCCGGAAAAACATCAATGATGAGAGTCGAGAGAGAAGTTCTCCTCAAGAGCCTTGCACTGCAGTTGCGAAGCTCCAAATGGCAGACGTTTGGAAGTCTTGGAACGGCGGTCAAACGAGGGTATCCGATGATGCTTAGCTTGTCGAGACGAGTGAAGTTGTTGGTTGACTGTGACTGATCTTGGCACTCCCATGATTCCAAAATTGGACAGTTTTGGAATGTGAGTTGCTGCAAGGAAGGGAAAGGCTGTGTTTTACTATGAGCTTCGTTGTAGATACTCTTCAATGCAGCAAAGCCCTGCACATTCAGAACCTCAAGAAACTGCAGCTGTCCTAATGGAGGAAGGTGCTCACATCTTCTGCAGTTTTTCAACACGATTTCTCTTACATTCGGTACTCCGGTGCAGCTCACCCACTGCGGAAAGCTTGCACCGGAGTATCCACTTAGGTACAGTTTCTTAAGTCCTGCATTGGGTTGCAACCCCTTGAGCAGGACCTCATCATCACATCCATGATGCTCATCCACCGGATGATCATCCCAAGTTCCGTTGCCTTTCGCCTACTCGTCGTCATCTCCCCACGACAAGCCCAAAGAGTGTAACTTCTTCTGCTCTAAGCACAAATCCGGAACAACATCAACAGCATTCTCCAAACGCCTGATCTTTATCTCGCCACGAAGGTTAAGATGCAAGAGTTGGAATAGGCTCTCCTCAAACGACCGCCCAACTATGTAAAACGACAGCGTCTGAAGATTCAACAAGTTCCTAATCGAAGGTGGCATCCGAGCAAGTCTTGAACAGTTTGCAACAATCAGATGCCTTAAATTCACCAGTTTTTTCACCCCACGCGGCAACGTCTTCAGATTGTAGCAACCCGAGAGGTAGAGTCTGCAGGTTACTGAGTTTGCTTATTGCATTAGGCAATGCCATCAAGAATGTTCTAGAAAGATCAAAGTACCTCAAATGGATCAAACTCCCAATGGACTTGTCCAACTTCTAGATCCCACTATCACTTAAATCCAACACTATCAGACGTTTGAACACTCTGATTACCATTTTTAGAGTTGCATCAGATTCATCAACCGGACAGTACAACCTAAGACTCCTCAGCTGTCTTGCTCCATACAACGCCTCCGGAAACGAGGAGTTAGAACCGCACAACACCGCTGCATGCCTCACTTGAGAGAAATGTTGAGTTTCTGCTGTAAGAAACTCACTCCCAGCTACGTGTACAGCAAGGTCATGAAGGAGATCATGTTGGAAATAAATCCATGAGACATTAGCCCTATTATGATAAACTGAGATCAAACTGTAATGCGGAAGCGTACCTGATCCATTGAGTCTCTAGGCGGAACACGAACTCAGGATCAGTGGTTATATGACCTTCCTCAACTAAGCCTCCTTATTCCTTATGGGGACCGTAGTAATCCCTCCCGATGGGGAGAAGGGAAGACCATGTGCGGCTTAGTATATTGGGGACCATAACCGGGTAACCTTTATATACTACTTGACTAGACCACCCATAATCACCTAATCATGTAGTATTGGGTATCTACTCAATAAGCCCATATCATTTATTATTATAGCCCATGGACCTTTAACCTTAATTGGATCACTTAATTAAATCCATAATATAATTGAATAGCTAATATAATTGCATAATAATATATTGCCCATAATTAGATTATAAGGGAAATTAATAATTTCCAACAATCTCCCACTTGGGCTATATATTTTCCGTTAGCAATTATATCAAGAGTCCTTAGTTGCGCAACTTTATGCTATTCCTCTTCAGGCTATACTTAACAATCTGGTCCATCTCATATACTAATATGGAACTACCGCGGCATTCACCACATTATAAATCGTGATTAAACCCCGACAATCACCATATCAATATACTCAATGACATAGATCAAACATGGTGAGTAGCATGAAAATTACATGTCAAATGTGATCAACATCATGTCTATTTCCAACTGGTCCAACTTTAAACTTTAGTGAGACCAATCCATAATATAAAATATTATAAAATGAAAAATTAACTTTAGTAAATTCACAATGAATTCAAAACCATCAATTTAATTTTGCAGAAAACTGAATTATCCAAATCAAAGTGTCTTGAAATTTTAAAGAGCAATAAATATATACTCCCACTGAACTAATGTATTCTAAAACCATATAACACCCACATGATTAGCTAGCTCATAAAATTGCAGGGCATTGAATACATAATTGGTGGATCCATATTTAGAGTCTATCATAATATGCTCTTCTAAAATTTTATCTACACAAAACACTTTCTTTAACAACCAAGAATTCTATGTCAATATGTTTGACTTATAAGTATTTTGTCATAAATTCTTTACTGCGAACTAACTGTTACAATGAACTTTATGTGACAAATCTTCGCAACCTTTATTTCATGTTTGAATGCCCTTAGTGTGCTACTAATTTTGTTGTCATGGTTAATGAGCTAAAGTGTTTGCTTAATACTTTTACTTGTATAGCTCTCCGACCAACAGAAAATATAGCCTGAAGTGGATCTTATACAGTAATGGCATTCAACAAACTCAGAATCAGAATTCCTTATGATCTCTAAAAAATCTGACCCCTGATGTGCAAACATATTATTCTTAGTTCTCTATACATACTTTATAAAGATCCATACTAGAGTTACTTAAATGTCTACTTAATATACCAACAACATAAGCCAAATTAGGTCTTATAGAGACCTCATCATACAACAACTTCCAACAACTAATGAATATGGAATGTTTCTACATTTCTTAAATCTTTAGTTTAACTTTAGGGCACTGATTGAGACTATACTTGTCTCCCTTAGTTTAACTCAAACATTCTCCCACTGAATCACATAATCATCTACATTTGTCTCAAAACCAAAAGAGACACTTACTTCATGATGATACTTGTGATTCCTTTACGAAAAAAATTTTGCTTGAATGCATAGATGGATTTCCTATTAGTTCTTAAACCATTTAGATCGTATCATCAGTGTTGCGATCAAGAAACTTTATTTTTACATCCATATAATATGATTCAAGATCAAAATATGTTACTAATGTCACGATTATCTTATAATAATGATTTCCTTCCCTTTTGAGTATAATCCTATATCAAGATGCAAACCTAATCATCTTGTATTGATTTATACTCATAACTTATAACATTAACACACTTTGGAGTAATTGGACCTTTCATGGTTTGATGAACATTATTTGAATGTTCTACCATTAATTCCATAGTGTCCTCATTATTTAGGAGAAAACTACATAATCTTCTGAATTATCTTTCTCCCAACTCTAGTGGTTTTCTTAGTGACATTAATTCTTGAGGTTGTTGAATTTGTTATTCCTTAAATATTATTGACATTGTCATATTGTTATTCTGAATTTGCACCAATTCTTTAAAGCATAAGTGGGGATCGAATCGACTCCCCCTTAAGGACAATGTCTCTAATATTATTCTTCCCCCAAAATCAACATCCTCACATAATACCGTATTACCCGTCTCAAATATGATCCGATCAATTGGATCATAAACTTTTATTTTTTATTCATAAACAATAAAGTAGCTTGTATTTATTTGAGTCCAATTTTCTTTAGTAGATCCTAATGATCTAGCCTTAGTTGGACATTACCATATGTGAAACTCAAAGAGTTCTCACAACTACTTTGGTTGGAACTTTATTGAGACCATAAGCTGCAATCTTTAGTATTTCTCCAATTAGTAACCATATATTGTGGAGTACTATTTTTGTCTTTTAACTACACCACAACACCATTCATACTAAATAATCTTAATGTGGTGTATTATAAAACAATTCCACAAGCCTTTAAGAGAAAACGAAAGGTTATACTTTAACAGCTTTCCAAACGGGTATTTCTTTGTTGCCCTTATACTTTATTGAGACAGAGTTTGTTAGAAACTTATTAGTTCATTCTTATTGTTGAAGTTCTCATCATGTATAATTTTGTTGTTGACATAGGTTAAACTTAATTAACAGACTTCTTAATTGTACAGAGAATTAATCCAAAATGATTATCATGCTTGCACTAAACTTTATAATCTTTCAAATTTTAAATAGCTTAGAATCATCTCAAGGAATCGAGCACAACATTAGTATCAAGTCCAATGACAACAACACTAACTTGTAAGTGGCACTTCTTTGTAGTAGTCAAATACTGACAATAAAACTGTCAAGCAATAGCCTTCCTGTGGGCCGACTTATTACTCACATGTTAAACAAATAATCGTCACATATTTACCACCACAGGTGCTTGTGTATTTCTGCCAAATATTAATCTACCTGTGGGCCGATCAATACCCGCATGAAAATACACTCGCACAACATTATTAATTAGGGACCCATCACAAGACACCTTGTGCAACATTAACCTCGTCTGTGGACAAAAATTAACTGCAGGGGTAATCTTGGTGTAACAATCAAGTATTGACAATAAGTTCTGTCAAACAAGAGTCTATCTGTGGACCGACTCATGTTCACATGAATAATCCAAATAATTATCACATACTTATTATCACATGTGTGTTATTATTCTGTCAAACTGTGCCTACCTGTGGGCCGAACACAGAACACATAAATAATATCACACTCATCTATGTAATTTCAATAAAGCTTTTCTCCACACACGATATTACTGTGGCAAAATGGTGCTTCGATTGACTAGATTGAAGGTTTACTAGACTAATTAAATAAATATTAAAATATTTAATTTAATTAAACGACATTTAACTGTCTCCCCAATTTAATTTAATTTTATTCCTCTAACCAAATAGGAATATTAGATGATTCATACCAACTTAAAAAATAATGAAAGATTTCTTTACTTAATTAGGGATTCCAAAATCCCAATTTAATATAAAACTCGATCCTTTCCAAAATAATGGGACTCGTAATTGATTCCAGAATCAATAATAAATATTGCACAATTAATTTCTTATGCCATAAAATATAACCAAATATTATTGAATCACATAATTGTATGTGCCCGTAAACTAAATAGGATCGAAGTCAACGAGGCTTGTCACACATTATTAATGTTGTCGACTACATATAGAGAAAGATATGAATTCAAGGTGCTTAATAATCAATATCAATTATCTCAATTGATCTACATATTCATGCCTTTCCATTATAATAATACTCTGGCACCACAATTCCAATAGCAATTAGAATCAACCTAAAGTCTTGCAATTCGATATAGCATTTAATGAGAATTATTCACTGAAATCAAGCCTTAATTAATTTATATAATTCACGCTTCATGAATCAATACTCGAAACCGAGCCTAATTAGAATATATGACTGTAGAACCTCAATTGATATATTGAAAATTACAGGAATTAATCATTATTAAAATTGATTCAATTTACCATAATTTAAATCAATAAAATAATCTCTCCAAGGTGACTATATCAATTACCAATATATCATTAATAACTAAAATTGGATTAAAAATTTACAAGCAATTCCAAATACTCATCCTCGGAAATAGAAACGTATATTCATAAATATTGATATAATCGATCTCAGAGTATCATAAGTAGGGTGGCTCTGATACCACTTGTTGGAAATAAATCCATGAGACATTAGCCCTATTATGATAAACTGAGATCAAACTGTAATGCGAAAGCGTACCTGATCCATTGAGTCTCTAGGCGGAACACGAACTCAGGATCAGTGGTTATATGACCTTCCTCAACTAAGCCTCCTTATTCCTTATGGGGACCGTAGTAATCCCTCCCGATGGGGAGAAGGGAAGACCATGTGCGGCTTAGTATATTGGGGACCATAACCGGGTAACCTTTATATACTACTTGACTAGACCACCCATAATCACCTAATCATGTAGTATTGGGTATCTACTCAATAAGCCCATATCATTTATTATTATAGCCCATGGACCTTTAACCTTAATTGGATCACTTAATTAAATCCATAATATAATTGAATAGCTAATATAATTGCATAATAATATATTGCCCATAATTAGATTATAAGGGAAATTAATAATTTCCAACAGATCATGCGTCCCAAAGTGATCAACATCCACATGTTGAAACAAAGACAGCAGCAATAACTGATCGAAGTATTCGTTTCCCAAGTCCTCCATCTTCTTAGTCGAGTAAGTGTCGCTCGTTGCTTGAATCAGCCCCTGCGCGATCCAAAGCTGTATCATTCTCTCCCTCGTAGTCTCAAACTTCTTTGGAAACAAAGCACAGTAGGCAAAGCATCTCTTGAGTTGGCAGGGCAGATGATTATAACTCAATCTCAAAGCAGACATGATTCCATTCTCACTTTTATCCACATTCCTCACCTCATTCTCCAACACATGCCACCATTCACTCTCCAACACATTCCACCATTCACTCTCCACTCTCTTGAACCTCATACAACTCCCAAGTATCTTAGCTGCCAACGGCACGCCTCGACACTTGTTAACGATATGTTTTCCGATTTCCACAAGCTTCGGATACTCGTCTTCTTCACCATCACAGAATGTTCTCTGCTTGAACAACTCCCAACAATCATCATCCTTGAGTGCCTCCAGACAGTATGGAGACACATAACTACTCACCATTCTCGCAAACTTAATACTACGAGTTGTGACTATGATCATGCTCCCCTGTGCACCATTCTTGAGAGGAAACTCCAACTTCTCCCATTCCTCCACATCCTCAATCCACACATCATCCATCACAAGAATATACCTCTTCCCATTTAAGGATTCCAACACTTCTATCTGAAGAACTCCCAATTGTTTGGACTCGCATTTCTCCCCACGTACATAATCCAAAATTCCATTCATGATCTTCTTCACATTGAATTCCTGACCAACTGATATCCACACACGCAAATCGAACTTCTTCTTCACTCTCTCATCATTATACACCAACTGAGCAACCGTGGTCTTGCCAATCCCACCGATTCCGACAGCCGGCAACGCCGACAACCTCAAACCATCCGAACTCAGAGACATCACACGATCAACCAGCATCTCCACATCACGTGTTCTACCAAACACCAGTGATTCATCAACATAAGGCCCTGTTTCGCGTCGTTCTAACGTCTCAGATCTACTCAGCACGACTTTACTGAATTGTAAACTGCCCATTCTGTTCACCAACTCATTTAGCCTTTGTTTAATGGATTTCAGTTTGTGGGGATGCTTGTAATACTTGGACAATAATGGCTTGACAGGAAAACAAGCAGGAATTCTTACCTTGGTTTTGGGTTTCCTTGGTACGAGGTTGGTGGTGATCTCGTCCAACAGATCATCAACATCGTAGGCTAACGATCGCAGCTCTTCCAGCCATAATTTGACCATTTTGTCCTTCCATTGTTTCTGATACGATCAAATATTTCAGAATATTTGATTTTATTTATAAATGATATTTTACTTATTTTATTTATTTATGTTTCCATATTTATAATTAGAAGTACTTTAAATATGTGATTAAGGATGTATTTTTGGAGATTGGAATTAAAAGATAATCTTCTGTATCTCTCTTATTCTTATCATCACTCTTTCTCCTCTTCTCTCTCCTATCTCTCGATCCCTCTCCCCTATCTCTCTCAGTCTTATTTTTTATTCTTGTTCTTCTTTATTCTTGTTACGGAGTTCGCGTTCACTCGAAGAACGTTTTTCGATACCCCACAAATTTAGGGCGTATCATTGGTGCTCTCATTGAGAGATTTCAACATTTCAACATGGACGTACAATCAGAAAAGCAACCGTGGGAAATAGCCTTTCAACGACTACAAGGGCGATTTGACAAACAAATCATCACTCATCGCCAAACGCAACAACAAATTTTTAACATGATGAAAGAGATCAGATCCGTTATTCGAACCATCCCAAATCAGGGAGGCTCGAATTTGTTTGCAGAAGAAGTCCCTAAGTTTAATACCATGAAGTTGGATCTACCAAAATTTGATGAAATTGATCCACAGGGGTGGTACTTCGCGTACAAGAATACTTTAATTTTCATAATACCCCAAAAGATCAACGTCTACGCATCGCGGCTTTTACGTTCGAAGGAAAAGCAAAAGTCTGGTACCAATACATGAAAACTAATAATCTTTTTTCAGGTTGGCCAGATTTTCTTGAAAAAGTAAAGCTTCGCTTTGGTCCATCACAGTTCGAAGATTGCCAAGAAAAGTTGTCAAAGTTAACTCAAGACGACGATTCTCACTCCGAGTCACGATTTTCTTCTCGAGGAGGGTTAAATGCCAATGTGGAGGACAATCCCAGTAAGCACAATTCTGATGCTATGTCCAAAGTAACCAAACAAGATGTGAGTACAATCGAAAGGGGAAACTCACTAGGGCCAAAACAACTATTGGGAGGGACCAGTCTGCCGGTACGCCGATTGTCAGCCGAAGAGATTAAAGTGAAGCGTGAAAAAGGACTTTGCTATAATGGTGACCAAAAGTGGTCAGTAAATCATCGTTGCCTGCTTCTGGAATCTGATGATGAAGGCCAATATGAGATCGGTTCTATTTGACATCAGTTCAATTATTATCCACCTTGAGGACAAGGTGGTTTCTCAAGCCGAAGGGAATGATACGATCAAATATTTAAGAATATTTGATTTTATTTATAAATGATCTTTTACTTATTTTATTTATTTATGTTTCCATATTTATAATTAGAGGTACTTTAAATATATGATTAAAGATGTATTTCTGGAGATTGGAATTAAAAGATAATCTTCTATATCTCTCTTATTCTTATCATCACTCTTTCTCCTCTTCTCTCTCCTATCTCTCAATCCCTCTCCCCTATCTCTCTCAGTCTTCTTCTTTATTCTTGTTCTTCTTTATTCTTATTACGGAGTTTGCGTTCACTCGAAGAATGTTTTTCGATACCCCATAAATTTAGGGCGTATCAGTTTCATCTCTGCATCTTCGATCACAGCTTGAATTAAGAGAAGTGTGTTTCTCAGCTTTTCTAGGTCTTTCTTGTAGTCTCTCCCCAGTTGAAGTTTTGCCAGAATTGGTGAAGCAAGTTGCTCAAATAGAACTTGTAAAAGGGGTGAGATTACTACTTCTGCCATCACAACTCTTTTCAGGTAGAGAGAGAGGGAGAGTGATACAAACAAAACATGAATAATGAGAGAAAAAAACCTTTTGTATTTATGAAATTTCTTTATTATGCAAAATTTAAGATTAACTCAATAAAGAAAATAAATTCTTAACTTAATTTTTGATTTAATTTAAAAATTCAACCGATACATATATATAAACATACAATAATCGAACCACACTCAATCAACACACATATAATTTAATTGAGTCATATATTTGTCATCAATTGAATCATATATATATATTTCGTTTAATTGTAACTCAATTGGATATGAATATATCATTTGTAATTGAGTCATATTATTGTATTCAATTGAGTAACTACCTCTTGCAGATAAGTTATTATTGAGTAAAAATGATCACATTTTTGCAAATTCCTTTCTTATTTGTTTTATTTAGGTTGATATATGGGTCGATTTATGAATACAATCGAATAACTACTGAATAAAGGCTTTTACTAATTTTTGGCACTTAATAAATTATCCTTAAAAATGAGATTAAAAAATGGGTAAAGTGTAATATGTCCACGAAACATCACTCAATTAACGACTATAAAAGTCAATTAAAATATAATGTGAATTTATTCATAAATCAACGACTATAAACTAATAAAAGTCAAGTGGCAGTAATACAATTTGATTCTGAACCACAAGCTTCAGCCTTTTTCTTAATCATTTCTTTTTGTGAAACATTTTTCTTTGAATATTTGCACATCAGCTCTCTTTGTCATCCTTAGAAATTTCCTTATGCCCAACTAAAAACATTTATTGTCGAGCTTTTTCTTAGTCATTTCCTTTTGTGAAACATTTTTATTTGAATATTTGCACATCAGCTATATATCTTTGTCATCCTTTCTAGAAATTTCCATATAATGCCCAACTTAAAAATTTATTGTCAATTTCTACTTAAATTTATGATGGGAAACGGAGATATGAATTAATACAATAATAATTGTAATCGTATCAATCAAGTATGTGTAATTTTCCTTGACCTGTAAACTGGAGAGTTTTAGTATTCATTGATGTTTGTGTTACGCGGAGAAACTTTTATAGTCAATAGTTTAGAAAGAATAATTTTTTATGTGTTGAGTACATGAAAAGATGAAGAAGAGAGCCTAGCTTTTTTTCATAGGTCTGGATTTCCTCCATTTATAAGTGTATCTTCACATCTTTTGTCATGAGGGCTCAAGCCTTGATCTATGTCTTCTTGTATGACCTAATGAGATGTTTTCATGTGTCTTGATGGAATCAATTTGTTATTAAATTGTATCAATTCCTTTTGAGGGTTATTGGTTGAAAAGCATATGAAGTGTTATCGTGTTATTATCGTATCATGTCGTGTCAACTCGATATTTTTCGTCTTCATGTTGTGTCGGAACGAATTCTTATCGTCATGTTTGGATTTGTCCTTATAGTGTCGTGTCACTATCGTGTCGACACAAAACCCAACTCAAATATTCTTCATCTAGTTTTATACACTGGCCGACTGAACGAGCATGTTGATGGACTAAAGATGATGTCGGTGGGCTGAGGATAAGGGAAAGATCCCATCCAGATTAGTAGGACAAACTAGTTGCATTTATCTTTTTTTTTTGACAGAAAAATAATTATCGTTAATGGAGCTGGAAACAGCCAGCACTGATTGAAATAATAAAATCGGGAGGAGAGTCCCTAGATGAATCACAAAGTGGTGTATTTTTTGCGTAAAAAGCTAACTCATGTACAACCAAATTGAATGCTCTACTAACCCAACAAAATTTAACTGAATGTAAATTGGAGATCAGAGCCTTGATATCATGCAAAATGGGAATGACTGCTGTGGGGCAATCTGACTCCTCAAGCAAACAAAGAATGACGAGAGCTGCATCACCAATGACAAAAAGTGGTCTAAATGTTGTGAGACAGCATATTGTAAGGCCAAACAGAGAGCTAAAAATTCAGCTAAAACCGAATCCAAAATACCAGAAAAGTGCTTAGAAAGGCCAAATCCAAAACAACCATCTTCTCTTTATAAAAATGCACCGACCCCTACGCATTTATCTCGAGCAGAAACTGCCCCATCAAAGTATAGGTGGATGCCTATATTGGGCGGGCACAACCGAAGTGAAGCAACAGATTGACACAGTTTCTCTGGCTGTCCTTTTGCATTTCTAAAGTCTGAAAGCAAGTGTGTTGCTGCAAGTATGACATCAGTGGGAGAAGAAGGAGAACCCTCGAATAGGGATTTGTTTCGAGAAAACCATAAGTAGTATAAGACAACTGCGAAGAGGTCATTAAGCTCTGAATTACCTGATAGAATAATTTTTCGAAACCAACTATCAGAGTGTGGTTGTTGAAACTGCAAGATGAAAGATATAAGCCCACAGCTTTCCCAAACATGGGTAGCAAAGGTGCAATGAAAGAAGATGTGAGTGGATGAGCCATCTTGAGAGTTGCAAGAATTACAAGTGTGTTAGACAACAATTCCACATCTTTGCAGATTTTCAGATGTAGGAAATGAATTGGAACAACATCTCCAGAGAAAAATGAGCAACTTTCAGAGGAATCTTGAGTTTCCAAAGGTGCATTCAAATGGGGTTTGGGCCTGTACTTGAAGATCCACCAGAGTTGTACAAGTTGTTTGCAATACCAGACTTAACGATTTTGTGGTAAGCTGATTTAACAGTGAAAGTTTCCATTATTAGAAAATACGAAATCCATCTATCAGAGAGATGTTGGTTTGACAGTGGCATTGAGAGAATAATCTCAGAGTCTTCAGAAGTGAATAATTATCTGATAATACTTTCCTTCCAAAAGTTATGAGTTTCATCAATAAGGGAGGCAACCATAGTAGACTCTTCACAAGGTATGCAGGTTTCTCAAATGCAGAAGCCAGAGATGCGAGGAATCCATCTCTCATTAAGGATTCTAGTGTTGGTATCTGAAAAATTTGACGACGACATCCAAGGAGAAAAGCACTCCTTCCTTCTAAAATACTCCTCCAAGACCAAAAAGGTCTTGAACCTCCATAAAAGAACAGTGAGGGAAGTACTTTGCCTTGAGTAGGCGAGAGATCAGAGAAGAAGGTCAAGTGAGGATTCTCCACTCTTGTTTGCTCAAAAGGGCATGATTGAATTATTTAAGATCTCGAAAGCCAAGACCGCCATGGTGTTTACTTGTTGCCATTTTAGAAAAAATAACCCAAGAGATTTTTTGGTGGTTGTTCTTTTTTCCCCACCAGTATCTAGATATTAAAGAAGTAATCTCCTCAAGAAGGCCATCAGGAATTTTAAAGCAGGTCATGACATATGAAGGAATAGCTTGAAGGACTGATTTGATGAGGATCTCTTTGCCTGCTTTTGATAAGAATTTTTTGTTCCAACTAAAGATTCTCTTCCAAATTTATCCTTCAGAGACATGAAGATTTCTTTTTTGCTTCTACAAACAATAGAAGGAAGTCTGAGATATTTTCCATGAGACTCAGCAGGTGGGATACCAAGGAGGGTAGAGATCGAGTTAATGATCTGCGTATCAGAATTCGGGCTGAAGATAATGCTGGATTTCTCATAATTAATCCTTTGCCCAGACACTCTCGTACAATTTGATGGCAAGTTTGAGATGTGTAGCTTCTTCTAGAGTGGCTTTGCCAAAAATGAGAGTATCATCTGCAAAAAACAAGTGAGAAATGCATGGTGCAGTCCGAGAGATTCGGATCCCATTGATATGGCCACATGTAAGAAGATCCTGTAAAATAAAAGTGATGAGTGATATTTTCACCTAGATTTAGTATCTTTTTATGTGTGTTTCGTATTATTTTATCCGTATTTATGTGTATTTTGGTGGTGTTATGTGTTTTTATGGAATTAGGTGTGAATGAACTTATAAATGTTAAAACAGGTGAAAACGGAGCAAAGCTGCACCAACACAGCCAGCCGTGTTTGGTACATGAGGCGTGTAGTACGCACGGTTCGTGTACCGCGTACGTGCCTGTAAGAATTAGCCGTGCGCGGTAGTCCGAAAACACAGCACGGCCATTCCTGTGACCGTGTCCACGCACGAGCCGTGCACTGTCCAAAGTCTTTAATTGGTCATCCCGACTATAAACGACTAATCAAATGGCACCGTTGCCGGGGATGACCAATTAAAGAATTTATCGAACCACAGGGAGGAAGGTACTAGGGTCTAAGCGATCTTGTGTTCATCATAGTATTCTAGAAATGATCAAGAAGGGAGATAATCAAGAAATGACAATAAAATAAATGGATAGATGAAGGGAAGATGGATGAATGAGCCAAGTAGATAGAGAATGAGACTAGCGATACTTAAAGTATGGAAAATCTAGGTATCATGCAACGAATTCATATGTGTCATGGGCATAGACTAAGGGCCAATACTAGTTCACCTAAACTCCCTCTCGAAATGAATAGGATATTATCAATACACAACTCAAACGATTGATTCTCACTCAAACAATTCCAACTAGGTACTAAGCTTGAAATGAGAGTCCCTTCACACGATTAATTAACTTCTTGATCAAACCAATCGAATGTCCTATCAAAGGGTTCTAAACTCCAAAGAATTTCTCAATCACTTTACAATTTATAATGCACATGAAGTGTTTGACAAAATGATTCAATTAATTATCCTAAATATATAATTGACTTCTCAATCTAATCACATGTTTAAACAACTAACCACACAAATTATCATAAACATCAAGATCTAAAGCATCAATGATAGAAAATCAATTAACCCAATCAACATAATCATTCAACTGCAAATGCCCAAAATTATCCAACACAATTCATATTGCTAATCTCACAAAGGAGATTAGCTTCTCATAGTCACAAGGAATTCAACATAGACATTAAAATTTTTACAAAGCAGGATGAACAACAAGGTTTCAATACAAATAATAGATGAAAACTCCCTTGGATGGCTCCAATGGTGATCTTCTTCTTCCCTTTGCAATTCTCCTTTCTCCCTTGCTTCTCTAGCTAAATGGATGAAGGATTTGATGGTGGGATGATGATAGATGGGATGAATGAAGAATGGATGAAGATGAAGGTTTAAAATGGAGGAAATGGTGTGTGAGGTAGGTGTAAGGGTGAAAACCCTCGACCAGTCTGATCAAATATTGAAGTATTGGGTATTTATACCCCTTGGGAAGCTTCTAGAAGGATTCTAATTTTTTACAGGTTTTTACACATCACAAGTCGTGTGCTGCAACACGGCCACAGGGTGGCCGTGTTGGGTGAATTAATGTCGCCGCACAGCCATTCTACATAGGCCCGTGCTACCGAGCACGACTCGAGCTTCTGCACTCGATTCGTGCTTGGTCGTGCCCTGTTTCTCTTCTTCGTTTCATCTCCATTCTCCTTTTTGCTCCGTTTTCACCTATTTTACATATGTTTAAGCTCGTTCTCACATATTTTCATAAAAATACGAAACACAACCAAATAACACATAAATACGGATAAAATAATACGAAAACGGATATAAAAAGACATTAAAATCTAGGTGAAAATATCACTCATCATGGTTCGATACATTCTTGAATTGGTCAACTCGACTACAAGTTATGACTAATCAACAATAAAACACTTCAGAGCAAATGATAAATAAGTAAGGGCTCAAAGGATCGCCTTGACGGATGCCACGTTTTGGATGAAGGTTACCAAAACTACATCCATTCAACATATAAGAGAAAGAGATACTAGAGATGCACTTATTGATAAGTTGGACAAGGAAAGTTTAAGGCTCTTAGAACATGGATCAAAAAAGACCATTAAATACGATCAAATGCGTTGCTCATATCAAGTTTAATGGACATAAAAGCATTACTTCCAGAAGTTTTAGATTTCATGAAATGGTGGGCCTCATGAGCTATCAACACATTGTCAGTAATTAATCTTCCAGGAATGAAAGCAGATTGAGAATCGGAAATGATTTTGGGAAGGGGGGGTTTAATTCTATTAACAATGGATAAGCAAACTTGTAGACAATATTACAAAGGCTAATAGGACGGAATTGACTAACAGTGGAGGGGTTCCTAACTTTTGGGATTAACACAGTAAAAGTATGGTTGATGTAGTCATCAAGGAATAAATTATTGAGAAAATTAAGCACAGAATGAGTGACATCATCACGAACAATATGCCAAAATTTTTGAAAAAAAAACAGGGCTCATACCATCAGGACCGAGAGATTTGAAGGGATGCATGCTCTTGAGCAATCTACGGACCTCTTCTGCAGTGTATGGTTCATCAAGAAACTTAGTAAAGAAGAAATTTGATTGACTTCCCTTCTAATGTTTGCATGGGCATGGAAAAACTTAGTATTGTTGTCTCCCTCTTTGTGCCAATGTTGCTTTGCCCTCTGTTTCCATAGTATGTTTTCTTGCTCTTGCAAGAAGGAAAGTTTACCATGAAGAGTGTCAAGGTTCTTTTTAGTGGATGGAGTGATGATCCCCGTGCTAAGCCGTTTGATGTCAGATTTAATAGTCTGAATCTTCTTCCTCATTATTTTACTATTAGTACCACCCCAAGACATTAAGTCAATGGAACAACTATGCATCTTGGATTGAAGAGTGTCCAAGTTTGAATTTCAGTGTTTGCGAATGATAGACTCACATTCAGATGACTTGACCCAAAGAGCTTCAAACCGAAATGGCTTTTGGTTATCCATTTGGAATCTAGGGATATGATTTCCTAATTGTAGGAGAATAAGTGAGTGATCTGAGTGGAAGGTATGATGATGGGTGACTTTATGCCAGGAAAAGCTTGATGAGAATGCCGTATTTAGGGATGGCAATTTTACGGGTTTTCCCGGGTACTCGACCCGACCAAATCCTAATAGGACGGGTTCGGGTACCTATAATCGAGTTTGGGACGGGTTTGGAAAAAAATAAAAATTCCCATTAGGGTTCGGATTCACCCCCCTCGGATACCCGCTACCCAAACCCTAATAAATAATCGGATAAGGGTAGTGGGTACCCGCGTATACCCGTCCCATTTACTTGTATGTATGTATTTTTTAGAGGGTTCGAACACTTAACCTCATATTAAAAATATTCCGTTCACCGTTTAGACACAAGTAATTTTGTTATATGTTTCAATATTTAAATAAATTTACAAATCATTAATTTAACCTATCATTTTATTTTATTTGTATGTTATTTAAAGTTTGAATTGAAGATCTTTAAACTTGTGTGGTGATTTTATGTCATGTTTTAATTATTATTGTTTAATGTTAAGACCAAGCATGTTTAATGTTGGAGACACATTTATTTAAATGTTTGAGACTTGAAATTTAATATTTTAAGTTAAAAAAAAGTTTGACGGGTTCGGGTACCCACGGGTTGGAACAATCGGGTTCGGGATGGATACGGGTATTGCAAATAGTATTTTAAACGGGTAATGGGACGGATACAGGTAGTGATATTTTTAACAGATAAGGGTTCGGGTACCCCAAAAAATGCGGGTACCCTTGATCGTAGTCATTTTCACCTAGATTTTAGTGCCGTTATGCGTGTATTTTTGGATGTTTTTATCCGTATTTGTGTAACTTTTGGTGGAGTTTTGTGTTAATTAGGAGAGATGTGTACAAATTGATAAATGTGTGAAAATGAGCTTAAATGTATATGAAACAGGTCAAAAATAGAGCAAAACGGAGTCGGGAGATGAAACTGGCTGAAAAATACCCAACTCGAGTTGCAAGATCTTACTCGACTTGCAACTCGAGTCGAGTAGAAGCTTGAGCAGATGCAAGAATTGTCCAGTAGCTCAACTCGAGTTGCAAGGTCCAACTCGACTTGCAACTCGAGTCGAACTAGGTGCCGAATGAAGCTCAACTTCTGACACGAGTAGACAGGCGAAAGTTCGAGTTATCTTACTCGAGTTGAGCTAGGTTCAAGGCAAGTCGAGCTGGGGCAGAGCAGCGTCCAAAATCATCCAGTGAGCTAACTTGAGTTGCTGGATGCAACTCGAGTTGCAGCTCGAGTCGAGCTAGCTCCGAAAAATAGTCCAGAATGCAGAGCCACACAACTCGACTTGACAGGAGAGAGGTCGAGTTAGCTACTCGAGTCGAGTTGGGTAAAAAGCTGAGAAAAATAAAAAAATTCCAGAAGCTTCTAGAAGGTCCCCAAGGGGTATAAATACATTATTGGTGCGAAAATTAAAGAGAGGGCCTCATTTTGACATTTATTTTGGAGATCAACTCACACACACACTCTTACCACCATTTCACACACTCCATCTGATCCATCTCTTTCACCCTTCAAATCATCCATCAACCAACTTGATCTTAAAAAGTTCATCCATACATCCATCCATCCACACATCTAAGAGGAAAAAATCACATTTGATTGAAGAATTTGACATGATCAAGGAGGAAGGAGTCAACTTTCAAAGGGAAACTCAATCACCTTCATTTTGCTATTTTCTTCATTATCTAGCTCATATGGAGTATGCATTGGATTATAGTCAATTTGTAGTGAATATTTGTGGCTAGTCCTCAAGTGAGGATAGCAATATGATTGATTAGGAATTATGTAGATTTTGCACACCAAAGGCTTGATGAATTGATTGTTATGAATATTTTCTATCATGAATGCTTATTCTCATTTGATGTATGATTTGTGTGATTAAATTCTCTATTCATAGTGTTAGGATGACCATTCCAATTTTATGTATAGTGGTTTAATTGAATCCTTGATTGCATAAGATGACTTAGTTAGTATAAGGAGAAAAAATCATTCCCTTCAAGTGCTTAGAACCTCATGATAGGACATTAATGATGAACTAGTAAGGGGAACCCAACTTATGATCATAGTACCTTCATGGGAATTGAGAATAAGAACAATCCTAGGAGATTTAAACTTGTAAAAGAGTTGAGAACCTAATCACCTTGGCCATAGGGGTTGGGGGTACAATTGTGATTGCCCTTAATATCATAACATGAAATCATCAATGCATGAGTTTGTGTTAAGTCTACATAAGACCTTATCCATGATGTTGCTATCCTCACTCTCTTCTCTTAGATACATTTCATCCATTCATTTCACCTTGTCACTTGATTGGTAGTTGTTATAATTAGTTGCTAGTTAAGTTCGATAGTTAATTGATAGATTAATCATTAGTTTTAAATCAAACATTCAAACATATTATCTTTACAAAGCATTAATCAATGAAAAATTTGAATACTAGCCAATATTTGCTTTCCCTTGGGACGACAATCTTATAAATTTTGCACTTGGTCACGCGTATACAACAGCGATAGAGTACACTTGCTCTTGTCATTTTACTAAAAATGCGACTAAGTTCATGGCGACGCTGCTGGGGAAATGTTAAACATTTGGCTGTAACGAGTTTGAAGTTGATTAGTTTTGATAAGGATTTCTTTTATTTGCTATTTGTTTACTTGTCTTGGTTGTTTTGGGAGCTAACTTGGAATTTCTTATAGGTATATGCGAACTCGTTCAAGGTCTTAATCAATTGAACCTTTAAACTTGGAATTGGAAGCTACCTTGAGAAGATAAAGAAGATGAGTGTTAGAACCTATGGAGAAAAATATGGAAGAAGTAAAGGATAATTCAAACATGGTTGATGAAGGATGACACAATAATCCGGAGTTTGTGCCACAAGCTTATGCTCAACAAATGTACTTGCAAAATCAACAAATGCAAGCTATTATTCAAAACTTGTTGGCACAACAAGAAGCAAGGAATAATCCTCCGGTGGTGCAAAATCAACCTCGTGGTAATGGAAACAATGGAGCGAGAATGAATGTCTGTGATCATTTTCAGCCGCAATATGGGAATTATGGAATGGACCCGCCATTGAATGTGAACAATTTTGAGATCAAGATGGGGTTGATCAATATGGTACAAGCAAACTAATTTGGTGGTGGTACTATGGAGGATCCAAATGCTCACTTAGCCCAATTTACGGAGTTGGCGAACACAATAAAGATAAATGGGGTAAGTGAGGATGTTGTTAAAATAAAGCTTTTCTCGTTTTCATTGAGAGATAGAGCTAAGGCTTGGTTTCATACTATACCACCGGGATCCTATACCACATGGAGAGAGTTGGCACAAAGATTCTTGAGCAAGTATTTTTCACCATCGAAGATATTGCATCTTAAAGGGCAAATCTTTCAATTCAAGCAATTGCCACTTAAAAATTTAGTGAGGCATGAGACCGTTTCAAAGAGATGCTAAGGAAGTGTCCACAACATGGATTCCCCGAAGAGCAACAAATAGGATTTTTCTATGCCGGATTACATGGAAGTGAGAGGATGCTTATTGATGCTTCGGCGGAAGGTTCGATTTTGGGGCAAACTCTGGAAAGAGCAATTGCTATATGTGAGAAAGTAGCTTTGAATATGGGTCAATGGCCTATGGATCGTGCACCTGGGATGTATGAAAGTGAAAGAATTGCTAAGATGGAAGAAGTGTGCTTGCAACAAGTGAAAAAGGTAGAGATGTCTAAGGAAGATATGACCGATAAAGCAATCACAGAGATACTAAAGAGGATGAATGCTAGTATGCAAATATCTCTAAATTCTACACCGGGTATGAATCAACAAGTGTTTGCTAACCCTCAACAAGGTATGTCATTGCCTTTGATAAATCAACAGGTGTGTCCTAAACCTCAACAAGGCATGCCTACGCCTAATTTGGGTCAATCTTCTCAAAAATTGTCAAATGCCTACCTCTATGCCTCAACAAGGTATGTCCTCCAATTTTGGAATTCAAGATACATGGTGTCCACCGGAGATGACTATTGAAGAAGTTGCCTTTATGCAAGGAAGGAACTTCCAAGGAAATTATGGTGGTAATTTTGGAAATCATGGAGGAGGATATCCACAAAGACAAGGAGGATGGGGGCAAGGTAATTTTCAAGGGAATTTTAACCAACCCCGTAGGTATAAAAATTTGTCGTATGGAAATCAAGGAAATACCCTCACTCTTCCACCGGGCATTAATCCGGGGGAGAAAGTTCAAAATGGTGAAGGGAAGCCTACGGTGGAGGATCAAATGGGAAAAATGTTTGAGCTCATGAAGCATGAAAGGGATGTGAGGTTGCTAGAGAAAGAAGAGAGAAGGCAAAGAGATAAATTGAATGATAATCGATTCAAAGCTTTGGAGACACAAATGAGTCAAATGGCAACCGAGCAAGGTGAAATGCATCGTAAGGATAAGTTTCCCTCCACTACCATTACTAATCCTAAGGAGCAATGTTTGTATGTTACCGTGTGTAATATGGAAAGTAAGGTGGAGAAAGGGTTGGTGGAAGCAACAAACATTGCTTCAAAGGTTGAAGAAGTAGTTTGTGAATTGAAAATGGGGAATATTTTGATGCTATATGTGATCTTGGTTCAAGCATTAATGTGATGCCTTTGGAAATTTTTAAAAAACTTGGTATTGGGAGGTTAAAGGAAACGGATGTGGAAATTGGAATAATGGATGGTTCAATGATAAAGCCCCATGGAGTTGTGGAGGATATGCTTGTGAAAATAGAGGATTTTATCTTTCCGGTGGGTTTTATGATAATTGAGAAGCAAGCGGATCCTTTGATCCCATTGATTTTTGGAAGACCATTTTTGACTATCGGAAGAGCAAAATTTGACATGGATAAGAAGAAACTCACAATCCGTTCAAATGAAAGAGAATTGGTGCTCTCAAGCAAGAATTTAAAAGGAGGAGATCTTCATTTGAAGCCACCCATTAAGCCTCCGGATGATCGAGATCGAGTGGTAAGTGGAATTTAAAAGATGAAGATTTAACTAACTTTTTACTTGAATTTTCAGGAAATTTTTCTTCAAGGAGGAACAAGCTTGGGGGAGATCCACAAGTTGATTGGAAGATTGATAAAGGGCCTCCGGGATTTAAAAACATGAGGAAAAGAGGCAATGAATTGAGTTCAAGTGTTGAAGGAGCACGAAGTGTTGATAAAAAGGTTGTTAACGAGATGTTTAAAATGAAGATGAGACCCGATGGGGTCTTGGATTTCTCCGATTGTTAAGAGCTTAAATGCTCAAGCTCGACGACGTTAAATCGAGCACTTGATGAGAGGCAACCCATTTTAGTAAGTTTGCTTGTTTATTTGTTTTTCTTATAGTTTGGTATGTAGGTGGATTGTGCTCATGGAGAAAAATAAATATGGATAAGACGATATGTGTTTGATTTGGAATAAAGATGCATGTCCCACCATTCTTTACAAACTTAAAGTTAACACTAGTGTTAATTTAAGTTTGGGGGGGAGTGTGTGGTGGCCATACTTGAATTTTGGAGGTGCACACACGTCATCACAAGGTAACTTCATGATGATCATTGGAACTTACAAGGGTAAGTCCCACCACTTTTTGCAAACTTAATTCTCAACTCTTGTTTCAATTTAAGTTTGGGGGGAGAGTGCATGGTGTGACTCACCACTTGAGTATGTTATAGATCATGATTAATGATTGATTGAGGGGCACTTTGTGTGTGTAAAATTGGGACATTTTAAAAATTTTCTCATGAGTTTGGTTATAATTTTGGTTTGTTTGGTTGTGTTGGAGTGCATGATAGTCCTTATTTTTATTGCAATTGTTGAGCTAATGGTTTTTGATAAGTTGTTGAGCATAAATGGAGTATAGTGAAAGCATGAATTGAACCCGAAGATCAAATCGAGAGAACATTGTGGATGCAAGGCGGAAGCTCATGCCAACCATTTCTATTCTCAAATGTTTAAAGGGAGTTTACTCTACATCTTATCACTTCTAATTGTTTGACATGAATTGATTTTGATTTGGATTGTATTGGATTAGCATGCTACTTCCTGTGTTATATTTGTGGGAGGTTTACTTTCGTAATTTAGGATTTTATTTTCAATTAAGGATGGGATGTTTGTTGAGCTTATTTGTTATGGATGATGAAGTGATATGCTTTGATTTCTAGTGATGGGTGATTTGGTTTATGCATGTTATATGCTTTTGTATTGTTTGGTGATGTTTCTTTGATCATTGTGGTGTTTGTTGTTATTTTTATTCTTGTATAGGGATGGTTTGGTGGTATGTTTTTGGGAAGGTGTTGAGTGTTTTTGAATGTGAGCTATGATGCATTGTTTGTGATGAGTGATGGAAAGCATGTTAATGGTTTCTACTTGTTGAAATTGTGACATGAATTATATAATTTGTTCAATTTTGAGAAGTATGAAGGGTAATTAGGTTTCTTTTGGTCCAAGCAAAAGCTTGTGAGACTTGAGCCTCAACCGTGCCTCCATGGTTTATTCTTGATGAGAGGACCGGTTGAACTTAGACAAACTAGAACTTGCTCTTGGACTATAGGAACGAAGCCCGAATGGTTGAAATTTGTTACATGATCTTAGGTCATCCTTGTTACATGAAGTCATAGCCATACTCCTTACCAAAAACATTATTCCTAATGAGCCATTTTGAGCCTATAAGCCTTTTTCTTTGTGATTAAAGCACAATACAAGCCTTTAAAATCTATTTGAACCGTATATATATATAACCTAAGTGTGGGTGATTGAGGAAATAATGGTATACAAGGTTGATGTGAGGATTATGCTAGAGAAGAAAAGAAATGGTAAACAAACAAGAAAAGGATGAAAAGAGCTCAAGAAAAAATGTACATGCAACCTCAAAACAAGAAAAAGACGCAAATCAACAAAAATGTGCTTATGGAATTCAAAAGTCAAAAGAAAGGAAGCATGCAAAATCAAGAGAAGCTCAAGAAATCCAAGGAATGATAATGATAAGTGCTTGTGATTAAAGAAGAAAGTAAAGGAAGCTTGAAAGTGAGGAAGTTGGAGAAAGGAATCATCTCTTCAATTACTTACATTTGATTAGTCACTATTATCCAAAAGTTTCATACCTTACCAAAGAGCCTAAACATTACATCCTAAGATAAAAACCTTTTTGATCACTTATGAAACTAGGGTGGCTTGTGAACATAGTCCATGAGCAAGCCTATGGTGAGTCGGTTCTAACCGGTTGATAAGTAATATTCAAAACCTTACCTCATAGAGTATTGAGTGAATGTGATATCCTATGAGAGGTTTGGATCGAAAGGAAGTTGATTACTCTTTTCTCATTCTTAAGATTGAACTTGTTAATCTTTTATGTTATAAGTTTGATGATGTAGAAATACTTAATTTAATTTTGTAGTCCTTATCACTTGTGATGTGTTCTGGTTTATGTTCGATTGATATTTTTAGGTGAAAATTACTCCTCTTGTTTATCATTTTTCATTGTTCGAGGACGAACAATACTTTAAGTTTGGGGGGTTGATCGTAGTCATTTTCACCTAAATTTTTGTGTCGTTATGTGTGTATTTTCGGATGTTTTTATTCATATTTGTGTAACTTTTGGTGGAGTTTTGTGTTAATTAGGAGAGATGTGTACAAATTGATAAATGTGTGAAAATGAGCTTAAATGTATATGAAACAGGTCAAAAATAGAGCAAAACGGAGTCGGGAGATGAAACGGGCTGAAAAATACCCAACTCGAGTTGCAAGGTCTTACTCGACTTGCAACTCGAGTCGAGTAGAAGCTCGAGCAGATGCAAGAATTATCCAGTAGCTCAACTCGAGTTGCAAGGTCCAACTCGACTTGCAACTCGAGTCGAGCTAGTTGCCGAATGAAGCTCAGCTTCTGACACGAGTAGACAGGCTAAAGCTCAAGTTATCTTACTCGAGTCGAGCTAGGTTCAGGGCAAGTCGAGCCACAAGTCGAGCTAGGGCAGAGCAACGTCCAAAATCATCCAGTGAGCTAACTCAAGTTGCTGGATGCAACTCGAGTTGCAGCTAGATTCGAGCTAGTTCCGAAAAACTGTCCAGAATGTTGAGCCACGCAACTCGACTTGACAGACGAGAGCTCGAGTTAGCTACTCGAGTCGAGCTGGGTAAAAAGCTGAGAAAAATCAGAAAATTCCAGAAGCTTCTAGAAGGTCCCCAAGGGGTAGAAATACATTATTGGTGCGAAAATTAAAAAGAGTGCCTCATTTTGACAGTTATTTTGGAGATTAACACACACACTCTCTCACCACCATTTCACACACTCCATCTGATCCATCTCTTCCACCCTTCAAATCATCCATCAACCAACTTGATCTTAAAAAGTTCATCCACACATCCATCCATCCACACATCTAAGAGGAGAAAATCACATTTAATTGAAGAATTTGGCATGATCAAGGAGGAAGGAGTCAACTTTCAAAGGGAAGCTCAATCACCTTAATTTTGCTATTTTCTTCATTATCTAGCTCATATGGAGCATGCATTGGATTATAGTCAATTTGTAATGAATATTTGTGGCTAGTCCTCAAGTGAGGCTAACAATATGATTGGTTAGGAATTATGTAGATTTTGCATTCTAAAGGCTTGATGAATTGATTGTTATGAATATTTTCTATCATGAATGCTTATTCTCATTTGATGTATGATTTGTGTGATTAAATTCTCTATTCATAGTGTTAGGATGACCATTACAATGTTATGTATAGTGGTTTAATTGAATCATTGCTACCCGCTGCCATCCCTAGCCGTGTTGCATGTAAATCTGTCAAGTCTGCCTCATTGAGTAAAAGGGTGAGCAATGAGTCTACTCCATGTGTAATAGGAACCTAAATAACCCATATCCGATAATGAACACTTGTCAAGAGCCTCCCAGAAGCATTGGATTTTCCAATTAGCCCGAGGTGTGCGACCCGCAAATTCAGATTGATTCAACACTTCATTAAAATCTCCAAAACAAAGCCACAGTGTTGTTTGATTGGAAGAGAGGCTGCTGAAATGAGCCGACGCTGCCCTCCTGAGGGAGGTATCAAGTTCCCCATAAACTCTTGTCACTCTAAGATTATTGCCTGCATAAGAGATCCAAATCACCAATTTATTAAAAAAGCAACGAGAGTAACATCAATGTTTTTTTTCATAAAAAGGCCAAACCTCCACTACGTCCCACAGCCGGGACTGAGATGCCAAAAACACCAATTTTACTTTTAAGATTATCAATAACTGAAGCAGAGCACTTAGTTTTACAAAGGAAAACCAAGTGGGGAGACTTATTGCAAAAGAACTTGTACAATTTTTGAACTGTACCAGGGTTCCCAAGCCCTCTACAGTTCCAACTTATGACATTTATGGGTGTCGGCAGGACTGGGAACCAGTCGTTGCCGTTGGATTATGAGGGAGAGCAGGAGCAAAATCCTTAGATCCTTTGAGCCATTTTTTTAGGTTGCACAGGTATGTCAACAGTGGTATCATCATGCCGAGTTTTTCTTTTGATTGAGGAAAGGTCCATGGGTGAAGGGGTAGACTTTTTTAGAAGACTATCTCTTGTGCGAGTGAATTTTCTTGTTGTTTTTGTGGCTGGAGAATCAAGAAGAATAGGTACAGTGACTAAAAAAGAGCTAAAGAGCTATCAAACTCCATAGAATCTTGGGCTAAAGTAGGGTGAGATGTATTGCAAGGAGTAGATTTAATGGGAGAGTGAGGAATGATCGTTGATGGAACAACTGCGGTAGGAATGGAAGTGATGGAAGTAGGTTGGGGGTTGAGAGAGATGGGGGTGTATCACTTGGGAAGGAAGGAGAAATGAGAGGTGGGTGATGAATGGGAGCTGTAAGAGTATGATGAGTTTCACAGACTTTTGAAACTAGGGATGGCATGATAGTGTTGGTGCATATATGGAGCTCAAGATCCTGGGTGTGGGAACAGAGGTTTTTTTCATAGTTTGTGATTTATGAAAGGAGTTTTGAGGTATTGGGGGAGAGTGCTGAGAAGAAATTTGTTTAGGATGATGGGGGTGATAGAATGGTTCTCTGATGTGGGGGGTATATGGTGATGATGATGAAGTGGAGGATGAGGGGAGTCTTGTGTGGGCTGATGAGGAATGGTGGATTAATTCTCAGGAGTGAAGGAATTCTGATGATGAGGATAAAGAACAGGTTATTTATTTTTCTGAGATTTTTTATAATGATGGCCCATAGTAAGTGGAGTCCGGAGCCATGGACCATATGGTAAAGACAGATGATTAAGGGTGGGGTTATGGAGTTTCGAATCACAATCACGATTAGTATGACCAATGCGACCACAAAAATAATAAAAGGTTAGCAGACGTTTATACTTCACAACACATCTGATGGGATTTTCCAAATGTAGAAGACTGACCACTCTATGAATGGGTTTAGAAACATTGATTAAGACCCTAATCTGTAGAAATTTGCCAATGAGATTTCCTTCATTGTTATCATCCACCTCCATAAAGGATCCAAGCATATCACCTGCTAGTTTGGCAAAGTTAGAACACATAATGCCTAAAGTAAGGCCATAGACAAGGATCCAAAAGGGTGATGTCTCAAAACTGATTTTTGAGGCCACAGAACTACTATCCGCACGCTGAAGAACAAATAAATAACGATCAAAAGACCATGGTTATCCTTTTAGGACTCTAAGCATATCAGTTTCAAATTCAAAAGAGAACAACATGAGATTGTCCTCTAGATATTTGCAGGTGGGTTTTTTCCGGTTGCCATAAATCTTTGAACATCCTTCTAGATCTCGAGCCGAAAGAACTCGTGGAGCAAAAACTTTACCCACCAGATTGAAGGCTCTGTCAAAGACGGGGGACTGGAGAGAAGAAGGAATATCATGAGGGTTTGTTCCTCATTATCAAGGGAGAGGTTGGAGCACAGCATTTTCAAAGGATCAGTCATACCCAACGAAGAAGAATGAGCCAAACTCAAGAGAAAAGAATACGACGACCTTCGCTGCTTCTTAACAAGTCAAACAACAGTTGAGATCCTACAAAAGCAAAAGTGACAAGGAAGAAAAAAGTAAAAAGAGAAAAGATGAAGAAGAAAGCATAGTAGAAAAGTTAAAGTGAAAAAAGTTAAAAACAGCAGAATACTATGGAATGACAAATTCGCAAATGGATTTTCTAGAGAGAGAAAATTCTTTGGACAACTAATTGCATTTATCTTTAAGTTGTAAAAGAATTTTGTTGGATTGAAAATTAAGATATAGGAAAATATATCTTTATTTTTATTAAAAGACAAATTAGGCTTAAAATTTGGGATAAATTATTCTTTAATGACAAAATATTTTTATTAAAAGACAAATTAGGCTCAAAATTTGGGATAAATTATTCTTTAATGGCAAAAATTAAGGGACAATTCTTAGTTAATTCAGGTTCATATATATACATGACCTAAGTATCAGCAAGTTGCAGGTAAAATGGGACACACCTATTAATGTAATTTAATATGTTATTATTTTAATTTCACATTCATTTTCTGCAGTGCACTTTTTATATTCATTTTTACTTTTCATATCTCAGCTGACCTTTTGTATTAACAAATTATACCCTTATTTAATAAAGTGTATACTCTTTAAAATAAAATTTTATACCCTTATACACCTTGTGCATCCGAGCATATGAGATTTTTTATTAAAAATATCATCACATTTTTTTAATTGTTATAAATTTTAATATTATTATTATTGTTCCTTTCATTAGGTGAAAATCACTTTTCATTATAAAAATTATAATTTCTCATTCGTCTCGCATGTCATTTCATAAAACACTGCACAAATCTTTACTTAAACAATACTCACATTTATCATCCCAAACGAAATGTAGGAAAAAAATAAAACATAACAAAATTTGACTAAAAAAATAAAATTTTATTCAAAAAGTAATACTAATATTTTACTTAAAAAATACTTAACTTTTTATATATAAAAGAAACTTGTGTACATGGTAAAGTAGCATGTAAAAGGAATAATTTGTCTTTTTTCTCATATAATATTTTACACAATCTTAGATATTATTAATATATAATTTTATTATTAATTTTTTTCAAAAGAATATCTATGTGATAGCAAATGAATAAAAACTGAAGAAAAAAATAAAATTTAAGTTTAATTTTATATATTTATCGATAGATGTATATGAATTAAAAGTGGGTTGTGCACGTGATATTTTACCTTTCATATTTAAAACCTCCATTTAATTTTAGAGTTAAACTGTTATGCACCTGGTGCACCGATGCACCTGAGCGATCATAACCGTTAGATTAAGTTTTAATTTAATCTCAACTATTAAATAAAATAAAATAATAAAAATAAAACAAATAACACTCACTAACCCTTAATTTATGCCTATAAACTCTAGGTTCACCGGTACACTCTAGAATTACCCTTAATTTTATCATATAAAATCTTTATCGAAAATTTAAAGTATTTTATTAATTTTTTTTAAAAAACTTATAATATTTTCAAAGTATATATTTTTTTTAAATAAAATGTGGGAAAGAGCTTTCAAATTAAAATTAAAATTTATTAATAAAAGCAATATTGAAACATATATATAATACAATACAAATTAGATTCATATCTTGTACAATAAAAAAATAGTCATCTTTTTACAATAAAAAAAAGATATGGTCCGCATGCTTAGTTATATTAGGAGATTAGTTTTCTTTCAAAATATTTTATTAAAGATTTATATACAATATAACTTCACAATATTAAAATTTTAAAATTAAAAGGTATTATTTTATTATATATATAGAGACTTTACAGAATGTTACCGACAAAGAATTAAAGATTGTCATCTTGTGGAAAAAATAAATGAGGATAAAAAAATACTCACTATGTCTCGCTTCTAAGATGTCAATTTTACTATTTTTGGTGTCAGGTTCAAAGGTATCAATTTCCCCTATTTAGTAAAAAAGTACACAATATGACCCACCACTTCCCTCTAATACAACTACCCACTTTATATATAATAATAATACTCCTTAATCCATGTGCAAAAAGTAAAATGACACCTTAGAATTGGACGGAGGGAGTAAGAAATAAGAGAATGGCACTGCAGAAAGAAAATAAGTATTGCAGTGCAATGAAAGAGAATGAGAATGAGTATGCACTGCAACAATGAAACATAATGAGATTAATGCGTATGCACTATAATGAAAGAGAAAGATAATATTCCCTCCGTCCCACAATTATGTTCACACTTTCCGTTTTCATCCGTCTCATACTTATATTCACCACCCAAAAAAGAAAACTTCACATTAACCAAGAATCTCAAAAGTTATCTTAATTTCAAAAATATCACTCCCACCTAACACACATAACATACTTTATAATTTATTTATTACCTAAAAATACCACAATACCTCTAAAAAGTCAATAAAGTTGGCCAAAAAGTAACTTTTCTTATACTCTATATTTACAATGTCGGTGAACTTAACTATGGAACAAAGGGAGTACGTGACAAAGAAGAGAGTATGAAGTATGCACTGCAATGAAAGAAAAAATGAAAGAGACAGCCACACACTAGGAGAGCAGGAAAGGAAAGATAAGAAGTAAAGAAGCAGTGCAGATTATATAGTTGATATGGATGTCAAATTAAAGACTTTTTAAAAGGCTAATTATACTGTACACCCGGATGCACCCTAAGATAGGGTGCACCCACTTTAAAAAACGTATACAAATATAAACAAAAATATATACAATTATGAACAAAAATGTATACAATTTAATTATTAGTTTTTTTAAAAGAAAAATTGTGTGTAAAAAGATATACAATTATTAAAAAACATGCATACACTATTGAATAAAAAGTTATACATATATGGATGCTAGTTTTTTTAATAAAAAACTTAATGTGAAAAAGATATACAATTATTAAGAAACACGCATACAAAATAGAATAACATGTATACAAAATAGAATAAAAAGTTATACACATATGAGTGCACCATTGCACACGAGTGCACCTAATATCAACTCTTTTAAAAAGACGAATAATTTGATGTATTATTTATTAATAATAGATTTATAACAAGAGAATCATAAACAATTGAATTTTTTAGATGAAAGGTTGAAAAGAAAAATAAATGATTGGATAGAGAAGAGAGAAATAAGTTATTTAATGTTTTATTGTGATATTCTTTTTAACCTGCTGCTAAGTATCCAAAATTTCATTCATATGATCCAATGGCTGATATTGAATAGATTTAATCTAATGGATGAGGATGCTTCAGGTCATGTGTGAACTCGGGTCAGCCAAGTAGTCCTAAAAATTAAGATATACTCCCTCCGTCCCAGGAATATATTCACGTATTTGGTGGCACGAGATTTAAGAAAAAGTAACTTTTTCTTAGTGTAATGTAAGAAAGAGATGGGTATTTTGGGTAATTGAGTAGAATAAAATGTACTACCTCCGTCCCATTAAAACGTACACGCTTTCTTTGTAAATTACAAAGGAAGCGCGTACGTTTCAATGGGACGGAGGGAGTATGATATAGTTGACTTTGATTAGATTGTGTGTAAAAAGAATGTGTCATTTCTGTAATATTGTAGTATTGTGAGTTTATTGATATTGTATATTGTTTTCATTTTTAGGGTATACAAGTATTCTTGAGACGGACCAAAATAAATAGAGATTAAATGCTAACTTTACAAAAGAATAAAAAATTTGAACAAATTATACCTTTCCTATAATCATTGTAGAAAATAAATGTAAGAAAGCACTCCGTCCATCCCTTGCACATCTTATTTGTCTCTTTTGTAAAATACAAAGGAGAGGTGCAATCTTTTAAGTGCTAATTTATGAAGAATACATATATAGTGTTAACCAACTGTATTAACACTCTGATTGGACTATCAATCGCAATTCACTGTTTAGAATTTAATGCTGGTTTTGATGGATAAGTTGGGATTTTATCTCACTTTAAATGGATTATCCAACGGTTCTGGATTTCTCCAATGAATGACTTAATATTGCAATGAACAGCAACAGAAGAGAAATGTTTTCTAAATATAACAAGTTTTATTTACTATATAATGACAGCAATAGCATGACCAATAAATTAAATGAAATGAACAAACAACAGATAAAACTCAATAACATTCTGGTAACTCCATCCTTTATAGTATTAACTTACATTAAAAGCAAATGCAGTAAACTCATCATTCCTGCTTATAAAATTACCCTCTCTCTCTCTCTCCCTTTTATGCATTTTTCATTGAAAATGTAAATTTAGAAATTAGGACCAGCTGCAAGGATTTCCTCAGTGAGGCTGTTATCTGTCCCAATCTTGTAGTTAAGGAATCCTTCAAAGTTCTTCTTGAAAAGGCCTCCCAGCTTCAAAAGTGCATCCTTGTGTGCCTCCTTTTTGGACCACTGCAGGCGAACGAAGTTCAAACGTTATCAGAGGAAACATTCACCTACCCGAAGATCAATCAACGTAAACATAATCATTCGGTATAACAGTACAACTTACAGTATTAGCAGGATCAAGGATCTCCGAAGGAACCCCCTCAACTTCAGTTGGGATCTCCAGTCCAAAGACCTCCGTCTTGGTGTAGTTTGCGTTGAGCAGCGCCCCAGAGTGAATGGCGTCGATTATTTTCCTGGTGTATGCTAACTTGATTCGACTTCCAGAGCCGTAGCTGAAAATAAAACAAGTTCAGCAGAATTATCTCCAAGAAATGATGATATGCCACCTTAGAGGGCTATTCGTCACCTTCACAACCTCCGCAGGCCCCTGCTGGCCTGACATTGAGAATGTCAGGCCAGCAGGCGCCAGCAGAGGTTCTTACAGAGGGATACATGGAAAATATTCCCACTCCATACCTTCCGCCAGACCAGCCAGTGTTCACGAGCCATCCAGTCGCTCCGTGTTTTTTCATTTTCTCAGCCAGCATTGCTGCATACTTAGTCGGGTGAAACATAATAAATGCTGCACCGAAGCATGCAGAAAACGTTGCGGTCGGCTCCTTTATACCATCCTCTGTTCCAGCTACCTGCATTCCACAAAGAGTTTGTGCTCAAAAATAGGACCATAATCAGCATCAATAATGTGAATAAGAATTTGGCTGCCTATACAATTCTCCTCGAATATAAAGCCAGTTCATGCTTACCAGAGCAGTATACCCACTGATAAAGTGGTACATTGTTTGAGCCAAGCTAAGTTTGCTGACAGGGGGAAGCACACCAAAAGCGTCGCAGGCCAAAAGAATGACATTTTTCGGGTGAGGGCCGACACATGGTATCTTAGTATTTGGAATGAAATCTATTGGATAGGCAGCACGGGTGTTTTCTGAAATAAGAAACGATAATACACTTCATTGGTTTGATCGGCACATATCCTCACCAAACACTACTATTAATTAATGTAGTACAGAATTTTACCTGTCACAGATTTGTCCGAGTAATCCACCTCTCTTGTGTGTTCATCAAAAACCACATTTTCAAGAACTGCCACAACAAGAATCTGTTATAGCTAGAACAGAAATCGGAAGTAACGAAAAATGCAGTAATCCTAGCCTTAGAGACTTACCAGCTCCAAACTTGATTGCATTCCATATATCAGGTTCCTTCTCTCTTGACAAGTCTATGCATTTGGCATAGCATCCCCCTTCAATGTTCGACACACCGTTCTCACTCCAGCAATGCTCATCATCTCCAATCAAGTACCTGTTGAGGTCCGTAGACAGAGTAGTTTTACCAGTACCTGAAAAAATATCCATGAGGGTATATGCATCCAACTAATGGAGAAAGATTTTGAGACGAAAGATCATTGATGCCATGAAACTATACCTGATAGTCCAAAGAAGAGAGCTACATCGCCCTCCTTACCCATATTACACCCGGAGTGCAAGGAAAGGATGTGACGCTTGGGCATGAGATAATGCATTACACCGAAAAGACCTTTCTTCATCTCCCCAGCATATTGGGTTCCAAGGATGACCATTTCCCGCCTAGCAAGATTTAAATCTATGCTAGTCGAGGAGGTCATGTAGTGGGTGTAACGGTTGCATGGAAATTGTCCGGCGTTGTATATTGTGAAGTCCGGCGTACCAAAGCTTTCCAGCTCTTCAGGAGTGGGCCGGATGCACCTGTAACATCCCACTCAGTGTATGTAGCTACCACTCGTTTTTATCTACACCAAGTCTCTTACTTACATGTTGTGCATAAACAGAGAATGATAAGCCCTTGCAGAGACAATCCTAACTTTAATACGATGCTCCGGGTCCCAATTCAGGAACTGATCATTCACATAAACCTGAACATACACCCAATTTGTCAAGATTTACAAGCAAAGTTGCAGTTATTTGATGAATAGTGGGATAGTTTGAGCATCAGATTTACAACCCCATGTACTAACTAATCAATGATTATAATTCTTCTAGCTATATCACTCATCAGCATGGCAAAACAAAATGTATTTTCTACAGTAGAACTCGAAATAACGAATAATTATAATTCAGCCATGGATGTGAAGCCGACATTCACCCACATCCTCTTTTACATATTCATCAGCTTGTTTTTTTTTTTAAATAAATTAAGATTACGTTTATCATTATTTTTCATGAAATTAAATAGAGGCCCGGGTATTAACACCCCAAATCCTTAATAAACATCCACATACATTCAATTATTTTTCTCATAATAAGGGTGCTTGGTCACCAAACAAATTGCAACAAAATTTTTAAAGTAAAGTGTTCAGCGGCTAAACACAAAATTATGATTTTTTTAGTTGCCTCTTATAAATCGGGTTTACATCACATAATTATCTTGGAAGGGGGACCATAACATTTACGCAATGAACCCAATTTATACAAGTGTTTATGTTTTTTTTAGTGTAAAAAGGTAAATTTGTCTTTTTATCGAGGACTACTAATTCCAAATATTTTGGGAGTGTATATGTAGGTTCAATGACGAGCCTAAAATAAATTACTCATTTGGGATATCCAAAGTTTGAGGAGGACTAAATAGGGCGAGTCCTACACCATATTTGGTAGGACCGCCTTAGATCTGTTGTGACAAACGAGCAGCTCGAAGGCTCGGCTCGACTCGAAAAAATTCAAACTCGGCTCGTTTCTATTCGAACTCGTAAATATACTAGTTTCGTTAACGAGCCGAGTTCGACTAGACTCGTTAAGGCTCGAAAATAATAATTAATAATATTAATATTATTAACTATTATTTGATTATAATAATATGTAATAAAATAAATATTTTAAATATAATAAAAATATATTACATATTAGGCTCGACACGACTCGGCTCGATAAGGCTCGAAAACTCACCCTTTTTGCTTAACGAGCCGAGCTCAAACTCGCTCGAGTATTTTTCGAATCGAGCCGAGCTCGTATATAAGCTCGTTACCTTAACGAGCAAAGCTCAAGCTCGCTCAACTCCTTTAACACCTCTAGACCGCCTCCTCAAAAAAGTAATTTAATTAATTTCTACATAGCAATCCAATTTATTCTGTAAAATAATTTAATTATTTTTACGTATTGCATACAATTTCGATGTCGAAAGGGAGGGGGATAAAATTTGGGGAGGAATGAATGGTCCTACAGCTAACACCGTTTCCACATAAGTCATTGCCCTAAAGTTTTATCTTATCACAGTATTACTTAACAGAAATTCATCCTAATTTCAACTCAGTCCATTATTATATCTCAATTTTATACACCAACTTTTGGTGAAAAGTTCAATTTCGTTTATGATAAATCTCATCAGCGTTCTATAGATATAGCTGTCACGCAGCTCCGGTAACAGGGGAACTCCACTTTTGATCACTGGATTAGTGGCTGCCATTTTATATTCAAATAGATATTTCTTGCCCATTAATTGTTGGTTTGAGATATTCAAAAAGATTTTCATGGACTCCACTGACCTTTAGTGATGAGCCCATTCCAATGGGACCCACAAAAGTCTAAGTGAAGTTTTAACTTTAAATATAGCAATAGTCTCCATGACTCTATTAAAAAAAATCCTAATTTTAAGGGTATTTATTAAAATGGGATATAAATACACTTGACTCGATTAAAATATTTAAAAAAATCCTAATTTTAAGGGTATTTATTAAAATGCACAATTTGAAAAAAATACACTTGACTCGATTAAATATACTCCCACCGTCCCCTTCGAAAGAAAGTTTTTTTTTCTTCATTTTGAACGTTCCAACCAAAGAATCTTATTTCTTTTTTTGAAACATATAGAACTCACACACATTAAAATATAGGTCGACTATACTAACACTAATATAACCACTCATTACACATTAAATGATCATACTAATTAATTCACGTACAAAAAGCAAAAGACCATATTTTGATGGGACGAAGAAAGTATGACCCAATTGTATATATTATTACTCGATTAAAGTTTTAAAATCGAATCGCAAATTGAGTTTAGGGTAATTTTGTCAGACCATTTTAAAAATATTCACAATTGAAATTTCTTTATTTTATTAACTTTAACTACAGTTGACTTTGCAATCTAGATCCTAGCCTAATATGCTGACTTAAGGTAAAAAGATAGGTCAGAGGAAATACATTCATAATAATCGCAATTGTTAACACGTTTGAAAAGACATTATAGATCAAAAACTTCAAGTTAAGCCAACCTTGAAATTATTTAGGTCGAGGACGCATATCACATCTTAAATTTGGTTGAAATATAAAGATTGAGGAGTTCTTAATAGAAAATGATGATTAATTCAAAAAAGAAAGTGATGTTCTTTTTTTTTTAAGTGATACTTAGCCAAATGATTTCAACCTCCCCCAGTATTTCCACTAAATTTAGTATTAGAATATATTACGTTACCTTTACACAAAAAAGGAGTTATTTTATTCAACATTACCCTTTTTATAATGAAATATAATTACATGTTACTTTTCTGGGCAATAATTGAATATAAACACTTGCGTAAATTGAATTTCACTGTGTAAATCATTTGATCCCTTTTCAATCCTATATACAATATTGGTTTATTATGTAAACCTGATTTACAAGAGATTAACTCAATGGAGTAATATAGTTTTATGTAAGATTGTTTTTTCGTTTTTAAAATAGTTATAATTCTTTATTAAAAATTATATTATTTTTTATTAAAAATATTACAACTTTTTATTCATACTACAAATTGTTTATGAAAAAAATCATTATACCACTTTAGTTTTTATAAAATTGATATTACTTTTTATTAAAATGTATCCGTCTCATTAACATATTCTCGTAAAACAACCTCTAGCAGGTATTTACCTATTTTTCAAAACAAATACTGTGATAAAATTACTATTATACTCCCTCCATCCTTTGATAAGAGTCTCATTTGCTTTTGGGCACGTGAATTAAGAAGTATTATTATTTAATGTGTAGTGAGTAGTTGTATTAGTGAGTGTGTGAGCCCCATGTTTTAATTGTATCAGTGGGTGTGGGTGAGTCTCATATGTCCAAAAAGAGAAATTGAATCCTTTGAGTGGAACAAGCAAAATGGTAAGATGAGACTCTTACATAGAGACAAGAGTATACTATAAGAAATTTTAACTCTTTAGTGAAGAATTGGAAAAATAACATTTTTCAAAAGTTAACACCTAGACCTTATTATAAAAATGTAGGAGTACTTTTTAGAAATAGTTTTTAAGTTTACTCAAAAGCATAGACTCAGTCTTATATATCAATATCTAAAAATTTCATTTTTATAAATCAATATCTAAAATTTTCATTTTTATAAAAATGTAAATAAAATGTAAATTACATTTTTATTTCTCATGAGGGCACGTATTTCAAAATGCACGATGACTCATCCCTTATGACTCATACGCTTAATTGTGTATATTAATTGTATGAAATTTAAAAATCTTATTGAAACATAACATTTAAAATTATAAGTATCAAATAAAGTGAAATACCTTTTCTAATGAGCACAGGTAATCCACGGCTCTTTCTCTATTAACTAAGAACGTGTGCTCATCCATCTCAATATTTGGCGAACCCCTGTCACATGTAGTACATAAGAAATTCGTGATACTATTAAATTTGTTGGGCCCGTTGGGTATTTGGCCCAAATGTTGGTCTTCTATCTCAAAGTATTGGGCCAAGTGGGTCTTGGCCCATAGCCTTACACTTTTGCCCCTATTTAATCACCCATTTGTGACCCTTACGGGTAGAACGTGGATTTGAATTCTTGTGTGAGTTCAACGGGAATCTGAGCACTGTGGAGTTCTTCCCTCGACCACCTTCTCCGGCGTAGACGACGAACACGGACGACGATGACGACCGTATCCGCCTAACAGTGGTATCAGAGCCAGGTTTCGTCGTCCGTCCATCTCCCGAAGCTGCTGACCGTCAGCCGCCGGTGGGAGATCGCCGCCGTCCGGCCGCCGCTGGATTTTCTCGCCGGAATCGCGATCTGTCCGATCGGAGCCGCCGCGTCGCCGATCTAAAGGAGGGCATCTCCGATCTGCAGCATCGCACCGCTGCCGTCCGCCCTCAGACCTCGTCGCCGGTCGGACCGCTGCCGCCGCTCGCCTCCGGTGGGAGAGAGGAACGCGCTGCTGCCGTCGCTGGTTCTGTCCGCCGGGAACGCGACGCTAGGGCTCCGCGAAGCCGCCGCCGCTGCAGGAATCGCGACCTACAGAAACGCGCCGCCACCGGTCAGATCGAAGCCGCCGTACGTCGCTACGCAGCTCGCCAGGAACGCGACACCGAACGCTGCTGAATCTGGTCGCCGGAAACGCGACGCCGCTGCGCTCAGTCGCAACCGTCGCCGCCGTTGGGCTAGGGTTCCGTCGCAGCCGCCGGGTTCGCGCAGAATCGCGCACCGCGACTGGAGACCGCAGCGAGACCGCCGCTGTCCTGCCACCGTACGCCTCGGCTGACCAGCTGCTGACCGTCGGAGACCGCTGGAGCTGCCGGACACCGCCAGCGGCCACCTGGAGTCGGATCTGCAGCCGCGCCGCCACCGCTGACCGTCAGCCTCCTGCCGTCGCCGCTGACCTCCGGCCACCACCGCCGTTGACCGCCGGAGTTGACCGCCGGCGCAAGGGTCCCAGATTGGAGTGACCATTTGTGGAAGGGAAGTGTCCCTCCCCCTCATTTTATATTGTTCCGAAAAATTTCAAATTTGTTTTGTTATTTTTCCGGATTGATCTTTTCTGAAATTTTTTCAGATTGTGCCTTCACTAACCCCTAATGTTTCTCACTTTGTGTGTAGGTTGAAACTTGGAGTGGAGGCTGTCCCGTTCGCATTTGCTACGTGAACAAGACTACGAGGGATCCGCCCCCGTTAAGTAACGGGCTGGTGGCTCGTAGAGGTGGTACGGTGCTCTCGTCGGAGACACCGCTCTGGTGAAATAGCTTGAGCCTTTCTTATTTATTTTTCTTGTCTGATGCCCTGAGGCGGCTGGCCCTCTTATTTGCTCTTGTGTGATGCCCTGAGGCGGCTGGCCCTCTTATTACTGTTCTTGTTTGTTTCTTTTGTGAAACTGTCATCTTAGTCTTTCAATTTCCGCTGCTGAAAATCTGTCCTTGTGTGTTATACTGCTCCGTTTCTCGCTTTGTGTGTGATTAGAGTAGTGTCAACCGGTGTGTGACAGATTGTTGCTCTGTATTTCTGTATTTTCTCCGTTCAAAGTTTGTTCTACTCAACTTTAAATACCCATGGCTTCGTCTTCGTTTGGACAAGCACCGTTTGATGGTAAGCGAGACTTCAGTATCTGGAAACAGAAAATGAAGTGCATACTCATTCAACAAAGGGTATTCAAAGCTGTAGATCACTCGTATGATAAGGATGATACACCTGCTAAAAAGGCTGAGATGAATGAGCTTGCTTTGTCTGCGATTATCTTGAATCTTTCTGATCCTGTGCTTAGAAAAGTTGGTGTGCATGAGTCCGCAAAAGTTTTGTGGGAAACGTTGGATAAGCTGTACACTGAAACATCTTTGCCTAGTAAAATGTTTCTTCTGGAAAAATTCTTTCGTTTTAAACTTGATTTAAATAAAGATGTTGAAGAAAATTTGGATGTGTTCACGAAGTTGATTCAAGATATTAAGTTAACTGGTGACAAGCATATTGATGAATACACTCCTATTGTGCTTTTAAATGCTATACCTGATTCTTACAATGATGTCAAGTCTGCTATAAAGTATGGTCGTGATGACGTTACTCTTGATATTGTGGTGAATGCCTTAAAAAGCAAAGAGCATGATTTAAAACATAATGGGGGTGTTAAGAATTCTGGGGAGGTTATGCATGTTAAGGGGAAACCTAACAATCGTAACAAGAACAAGAACAAGAATAAGAACAAGGACAAAAATTCTGATGTGAAATCCCAGAATAATCAGAATGGGGACAAGAAAAAGAAGAAATGCTTTAATTGCCATGAAAGGGGACATTTTGCGAACAAGTGTCCTCATCCTAAGAGGAATAATTCTAATGATCATGCTAATGTTGCCTCTGAATCTGTGAATTATGGTGATGTGTTTGCTATTTCTGATAATTGTGTGAATTCTGTGCATTCATCTCTGTGTGATAGTGAATGGCTTGTGGATTCCGGTTGCACATTTCATATGACACCTTTTAAACATCTTTTCTCTTCATATAAAAATGTTTCTCATGGATCTGTGTCTATGGCTAATGAAAGAAGATGTGATGTGCTTGGTGTTGGTGACATTTGCTTGCGTTTTGAAGATGATTCTGTGTTCACTTTGAAAAACGTGCGACATGTGCCTGATTTGTGTAACAATTTGATTTCTTGTGCTGCACTTGAAGATGAGGGGCTTGAGGGTAGGTGGGGAAATGGTTGCATGTCTATTGTAAAGGGTTCTGTGCCCATCTTTAATGCTGAAAAAAGGAATAACCTGTATGTTTGTTGTGCTAAATCTGTTGTTATGTCTGCTAACGCGGTTAAAGAAGATAAAACAAATATTTGGCATGGTAGGTTAGGTCACATGAGTGGAAAAGGTCTTGAAATATTGCATAAAGCTGGTTCTTTTGGTAATGATAAGCTTACATGCATTCCTTTCTGTGATTCTTGTGTGCAAGGCAAACATGCGAAGGTGAAATTCCCTGTTTCCCCATACCCTAAGACTTCTTCGTGTAGTGATATACTTGAGTACCTGCATGCTGATGTGTGGGGGCCTTCTAGTGAGCCAACTCAAGGTGGCAATGTGTATTTTCTGTCCATTATTGATGATTTTTCAAGAAAAGTGTGGGTGATTTTGCTTAAAAACAAATCTGATGTTTTTGAAAAGTTCAAAAATTGGAAAACTTTGATTGAAAATCAAATGGGTAAAAAGATTAAGTATCTTAGAACTGATAATGGATTGGAATTTTGCAATAATGCCATGGATGATTTATGTGTCAAATCTGGAATTGTGAGACACAAGTCTGCTCCTTACACTCCCCAACAGAATGGGGTTGCTGAGAGGATGAATAGGACTTTGTTAGAAAGGGTGAGGAGCATGTTGGTGTCTTCTGGACTTTCTAAAAAGTTTTGGGGTGAGGCGCTTATTACCGCAGCATTTTTAATAAACAAATCCCCCTCTGTGCCTTTAAAGGGTAAGTGCCCTGACTATGTGTTTTTTGGTAAAAGTATTGATTATTCTGTGCTACGTGTATTTGGCTGTGCTGCGTTTGTGCGTCAGAAACATGACAAATTGGATCCTAGGAGTAGAAAATGTGTTTTTCTTGGTTATCCTGAGGGTGTTAAAGGTTATAGGCTGTGGGATTTTTCTGAACCGGGTTTCAAAATCGTGATCAGTAGGGATGTGATCTTCAATGAATCTGAATTTCCTTGCTTATCTGCTCAGTTGCCTGATGTTGTGCCTTTACATGATCCTACCACTTCTTCGAGTGAGGTGGAGTTGTCTCCTTTGTTATCTGATGTAGAAAACTTGCCTGACACTGTTGTTGATCAAGAACTTGTTGCCAATGAACCTACTATCAATGATGAAAATGTGCATGATATTCCTGAAGATGATGACTATGTGTTGCCTAGGGATAGACCTAGAAGGAATATTAGGCCACCTGCTAGGTATGATGATTTTCATATTGATACTCATGCTTGTAATGCGTTTGAAAGTGTTGATAATGAACCTAAGACCTATCAAGAGGCTTTAAAATCTGACAACTCTGTGAAATGGTTAAATGCTATGAAAGATGAAATGAAATCGTTGCATGTTAATCATACTTGGACTCTGGTTCCAAAACCTGCTCATTGCTCTGTTGTTGATTGCAAGTGGCTTTTCAAAGTGAAACATGAGCCTGAAAATGTTAGATTTAAAGCTAGATTGGTAGCAAAAGGTTTTACTCAAAAGGAAGGGGTTGATTATAATGAAATCTTTGCTCCTGTTGTTAAATTCACCACTATTCGTATAATGCTTGCATTAGTTGCTCATTTTGATTGGGAATTAAAGCAAATGGATGTCAAAACGGCTTTTCTTAATGGTGATTTAGACAAAAAGATTTTCATGAAACAACCTGAGGGTTTTGTGGACCCCAAAAATCCTGATCATGTATGTCTTTTGAAGAAATCCTTGTATGGCTTGAAACAATCTCCTAGACAGTGGAATAAGAAGTTTGATCAATGCATGACATCGTTGAAGTTTAAGAGAAGCTTGCATGATAATTGTCTTTACTTCAAGATTGATACTTCTGTTCCCGTTTTTCTGCTCATATATGTGGATGATATGCTAATTGTTAGCCCTGATCTTGAATATGTTGAGCTTGTTCAAAAGAGTCTATGTGATAATTTTGATATGAAAGATCTTGGAGATGCTAAAAGGATTCTTGGTATGAACATTGATAGAGATAGGAAGAACAATGTTCTCTTGCTTAATCAGATTTCATATGTTGAAAAGATTTTGAGTAAATTCTCTATGATGTCTGCTAAAACTGTGAATGTGCCTCTTGCTGCTCACTTTGTGTTAAGTAAGGATCAGTCTCCAAAGACTGATTCTGAAATTGCTGAAATGGAAAAGGTTCCTTATTCCAATGCCATTGGGTCTGTTATGTATCTTATGGTTAGCACTAGACCAGATATTGCATATTCTGTTAGTTGCTTGAGTAGGTATATGGCTAATCCAGGTGCGCCTCATTGGGAGGCTTTGAAATGGCTCTTGAGATACCTCAAGGGCTCCATGGAGGTAAGTTTGCGCTTTTCCAAATCTGCAAATGGTGTGAGCCTTGTTGGCTATGTTGATTCCAATTATGCAAATGATAGGGATAATAGGAAGTCTACAACTTCTTATGTGTTTACTTTGTGTGGCTCTTGCATAAGTTGGAAGTCTCAGTTACAGCATGTGGTTGCTTTATCTACAACTGAATCTGAATACGTGGCTATTACTGATGCTTTAAAGGAAGCTATTTGGCTGCAAGGCCTTCTGAATGAAATAGGTTTTCTTGACAAATGTGCCACTGTGTTTTCTGATAGTATGTCTGCGATTCAGTTGTGTAAAAACCCTGTTTTCCATGATAGGACCAAGCATATAGATGTTAGGTATCATTTCATTCGTGATATTGTGGAAAAAGGTATTGTTAACCTGGAAAAGATTGCATCTGAGTTTAATCCTGCTGATATGTGTACTAAATGCTTATCTGTTGAAAAATTTAGGTCTTGCATGAGGACTTTAAATTTCGACTCTCTTGATTGAAGCATGTTGTATGCAATTCTTTCCGTGGATGTTGTGTCCACTCTTGAGCTTGTGTGCTCCGTTTATTTTGTCCTTGGGATATTTTAAACATTTTGTGACTGTGTGTCCGTGATCTTTGCTTCGGCTTAGATTTGTGTATCTTTTGTGATACCTTGACTTTGTGTCAAATTTCTGGATCTTGCATTTGACTTTGTGTCTTTCGTTTTGCAGGTGTCCGGGGAAAAGTGCAATGATGAATTCCCATTTAGTCATACACAAGGGTAGATGATTTGGGCCAAGGTGGAGATTTGTTGGGCCCGTTGGGTATTTGGCCCAAATGTTGGTCTTCTATCTCAAAGTATTGGGCCAAGTGGGTCTTGGCCCATAGCCTTACACTTTTGCCCCTATTTAATCACCCATTTGTGACCCTTACGGGTAGAACGTGGATTTGAATTCTTGTGTGAGTTCAACGGGAATCTGAGCACTGTGGAGTTCTTCCCTCGACCACCTTCTCCGGCGTAGACGACGAACACGGACGACGATGACGACCGTATCCGCCTAACAAAATTAATCACCTTTTATATATATATATATATATATATATATATATATATATATATATATATATATATATATTATTTAATAAAATTGCAAATTAATAGAAATTAGTGATACCATTAAATTAATCACCTTTTATATATATATATTTTAATAAAATTCCAAATTAATATTATTTCAATAAACAAGAAATTATAAAAAGAAGACTTACTTTCCCCACCAAAGATCCTCTGTAGTTTCATCTCTAACAATACGCTTATCTCTTGCGGATCGCCCTGTTTTGGCCCCGGATAAAGTCGCCAATGCACCACTGGATGTGATGAATGACCCCTTCTCGTGTTTTATGGCATGCTCGTATAGTTCTTTAAATTAAAATATTAAAAATATTATAATCATTTATATAAATACAGAAATAAATTATAGTATTATTATAGTATGAATTATTGTAATGTAAAAATACAGAAATATTACCACCGGGTGATAGATTATAGAGGATGTGGGTGAACTTAAGGCCACTGTCACTAATGTTAAAAGTAGGAGCAAAGTGGTGCTCGTGACTTGCCGTCGCCAACCGCGGTGTTTCCGCTGTAGTCTTCGTCGGATCTCCCTTCACCACCTTGGGGCCGGTCTCTCTTGTCAAAGACGCCAAAGATGCACTGCAATTAAGGAGGTGGTTGGTTCAAATTTTGAAATAATAATGATGATAATACTAATAATAATTAGTTCAACATGATTGGAAAATTTGAAATCCATTTGACTCATATCAAACCTCAAGATTATGAAGATTAATACATTTTCATTTCATTACCCTCTCCAACACCATTACCAATCACCCCCCTGAATCCTCAATCCATCACTCCACATCTATGAATCCATCCCCAAATTAATTGAAATTGGTAACAAATTTTACCTAATGGATTGGAGTTGTTGTTTCTGACGTTCTTCCTCAGAGAAAAACCCTTGCGCCGCCTGAATAGGGGTGGTCGGCGCCGACTTCTTTTTTTGCAGAGAGTGCAATTGCTCGAGGGTTTGGGCCTTGACGGGAGTAGAGATGTCATCGTGGCAAATTTTGTCATCACTCTCCACTTCTTCCGCTTTCTTATGCGTTTGAATTTTCGGCAAATTATTTCGTCCTTTCACGTTAACGTTGCTGCTCCTGAAGCTGAATTCGCCATTTTCATCCGCCATTTTTTTCTTCTTCTAGAGAATTATAGAAAACAAAAGCAAATTAATCAATGAATAAATTATGGATATGAACTATAGAAAACAAAAGCAAATTAATCAATGAATAAATTGTGGATCATGAACGTTACTGCATACCAAATAATAACGGAAGATTTAATTAAACTGAGAATTAAAGTCTGAAAGCTAGAAAATAGAAAGAAGACCATTAAATAGGATGGAGGGAAAGATTGTAATACTTAGGTAGGCTATGTAGTCTTGACATTTTATAGTTGCCGTATTGAAAATATAAATCTTAACTATGGTCAACTTAACCATGGTTTCTGACTTTGGATAGATAACCAAATCTAATCCGTTTATAAATTTGTCGTTTTCCCTTTCCATTTGGAGACTTCGTATGAGCCTTTTTTTAGCTTGACTTAACTTTAAAAAATTACTCTCACTCCGCTTGAAAGGTCCACATTTTGTTATTTTGGACATTCGCACAAAGGTTCACATTTCTCTTTTTAAACACATGAGACCCATACACATCACTAATACAATAAATTTATGGGACCCATGCACCCCACTAATACAACTACCAATTACACCTTAAATAATACTCCCTCCGTCCAGGGTATTTTTACCCGTTTGTACGGGCACGGAGATTAAGACTTTTTTTTTAATATATAATGTAAGAGAAAGTATGGATAAATTAGTAATTTAAAAAGAAAAAGTGAATAAAGTTATTGAGAATGATGAATAAAATGTAAAAATGTAATTAAAGTTGTTGGGATTGTAAAAAGTAGATAATAAAATATTATGTATTTTGCCAAAACTGGAATGGATAAAAATACGTGGGACGCCCAAAAATGAAAAGTGAGTAAAAATACGTGGGATGGAGGGAGTAATACTTTTTATTCCATGTGTAAAAAGCAAATATTTGAGCGGACGGGAGAGTACTACTTTAGATAATCTAAGTTCTGCATGTTTGTTTTCCTTCAAATATCAAGAAAAGTTAATTTGACAAATTTTATTATTATTATGAGAGTAACTTACTAATTTTAAATTATAAATAAAGTGTAATTATGTTACATGTATAAAAAAATAAATAAAAATTTTAAAATTAAAGTGTATGATGGGATTGTTGGGATAATTTTTTTTTACAAAATTAAGATTATTCACACTTTAATGGGATCGAAAAAAAAATTGTACAATTAATTAGAGGAATGAACGAAAACAAAAATTATTCACAACTTGGGGAGAAAAAGTGCGTATAAATGATTTTTGAAATTGTCCATTTGAACGACTATCCTATTTAATCAATCAATTATTATTTCTGTTATGCTTTTAATTTGTATTATGAAATGAATGATCTGACACAAATTTGTCAATAAAAAATCACCAAAAGTTAAAAATTTTATGATTTTTAAGACAAAAAAAGTAGACACCATCTTAAAATCACGTCAGAAGTGATATAAAATTAATATAAAATAATTTACAAGTTAGATGGCGTGAACTTTATTTTAAGTTTATTATTATCAAATCTACAATGAACAAAGTGACATTGTAAAATTGATCGATGCATTATTAAAAGAGAAAGAATTGTGTGAGATCATAACACGTAAGGGTTTAGATGGTCAGAGAATTATTATTTTTATAATGAAAAGTACTAAACTAATGAAAAATGATAATGTTATTTCATGAACAATTTATAATATAAATGAAAAGTGATAACATTTTATAGAAAAAATATAATGTTTTTATAGCGAGTGTGATTACTATTTTAAAAAATGTAAAATTGTCTAATGTGAAACGATCTCACACAAGACATGCCCTTATCAAAATATGATTATTATATACTTCATATGTCCGGTTCTAAGATATTCATTTGTTTTTTACACGTGTCCGGTTTTATGATGTTCATTTGCTTTTTGTACCTGGATTAAGGAGTATTATTATTATATGTAAAGTGAGTAGTTGTATTAGAGGGAAGTGGTGAACCATATTGTATATTTTTCACTAAATATGGAAAATAAATACATTTGAAGTGGACGCCAAAAATAGTAAAATGGATACCTTAGAAGCGGACAGAGAGTAAATAAAATATGTTTATTGATAATTAAAGTAAGAGAAAAAACTAGTGTGGGACGGTTCTACCGTGATTATAATTTAAAAGTATATTAAAAATTATGGGATAATACAGAACCCAAATTAGGAGTAATGTTTTTCATTTAATAGGATCCAGTCAGAGACAGGTGATTGAGAAATAGGGGGAAGTGAATGAGGATGTTAGCAGACAATAACCCGATTAGAGGATTAGAGGAAAAATAGCAAGAAGAGCACATACTCCATCAAAGATGAAACTGAATAGGGTAAATTACTAAACCTCGTTTGAAAAACTATTGATTACTCTTTTAGTTTGTTTTTTATTTGAATATTAATAAGAATATCCCTTTTTAAAATAAAGAAAGATAGAAATGACATCAAAACTCATATATTTAATATTGTATTTTTAAATTTTACTATTTTATTTTTTAATTTTTTTAAATATAGAAAATTAGGGTTAGAGGGATTCTTTTTTATTTATTTATTATGGTAATGATATTAATAATCATATATTTAACATTGTATTTTAAATTTTACCATTTATTTATTTATTTATTTTTAAAATTTCAATACCTAGGGATTATAAGAATTTTAATAAGGCAAAAACTTGTGTGCCTCCAGGGACACATCGTGCCCCATGGGAACACAACACTCCCTCTCCATATTCTATTTAATCATATGTATTGTTAGGGGTTTAAATTGTAAAGGAGCACGAAAATTGCAAAGGGACACGGTGTCCCCGAGGGCACAAGAGCCTCACTCTTTTAAAAATAGTGAAATCTAAAAATACAATATTAAATACATGAGTATTAATGTCATTTCCTTTCAGTTTTATTTAAAAAAAAAGGATATTTTTGTGAATGTTAAAATCAATTACAAATCAAATGAGATAATTGGTAATTTTTTAAATTACAAGATTTATTTGATAGTTTGAAGAAACATGGGTGGGGTTTAATATTTATTCAACAGAATACTGGAATTGCACTAAAAAGAAGAGTTGAAAGAAGAATTTGTCAAGTTAAATATTGGAAGTAAAAAAAATAGAGTGAGAAATAGCCAAATAGTAGGAGTGAAAAACATTGCTCATTTATGTTTGTACCCGTCATGCAATAATATTAAAAAAAGTAATAATTTTTATAGATTTTATAATATTTTTTGATAATAGATGTTAGATGTATTAGATAAGAATGATTTTATTATAAATAAAATATAATAAGAAGGGTGATTATATTTGATTTTTTTTCCTTTTTAAGGAGTACAAAAATAAACTTAATCTGTTAAGTTTTGTGATAATAATAATAATAATAAAAAAAAGAGAATGTATAAATATCCATTTTACAGCCTATAAAATTTTTATAAATAATAATAATGTTAATTATTAAAAAAAGAAAGAAAAAAAAACTCCAACCACACGATGATGAAAAAATTGTTAAACCGTCTTTAATTAAAAGTGAAGACCTAATTAATTCAATATAATAATTAGCTGATCAAATAGTATATATATAAAAAGTGCACAACTTCAAGTTATCAAGTAGTACATAGAAGCATAAATTAATAAATACACGACAAATCTCCCTTAACCACTAATTCAACCTTTTAAATTCAGAGGAAAATATAAGACAACAAAAACAAATCGTCATGTTTAACAAAGAAATTAAGCTTATATATACACAAAACAAAATTAGTTTTCCCTTTCGATTCTTTAAGAAACTTAAACAATCCTTAAGAAATTAACTACACAAATCGTATATAACGTTAAAAAATATGTCATTTCGATTTTGTAAGAATCCTAAACAATCTTGAAAAATCTAACTACACAAATCATATATAACGCAAAAAAAATATGGAAAGGAGTTAAATCATTGAGCTTTGAGCACGTCCTCCGAACTGCACAATCTGAAATTCCACGTGTACTTAAAAAAAATACGTCGATAGGGGAATCAGGTTCAGGTGTAGGCTCTCCAACACTCAAGTAAGTAATCTCTTCACAATATATCTAAAAGATTATTATCAACCATCATTACTCTCAAAATATTTTCTCCATCTCCTACTCCAATAGCGCATTCAACTCTGCCGTTGTGCCCTACTAATTTAACAAAGCATCCGAGAAGCTCTCTATTGTCATTGAGCTAGATCCATCAATGACTCCACCTCTGACACCTCCATCGTCACTGTACATTTTATAGTGTTTGATTAGTCTCTTCATGTTATTCATTTAATAATAGCTTTATGAATTTATTGTAAGTTATTAATAATTAATTTATTAAGGAACTTAAAAAGATTTGGATAACCTAAATGAATACAAATAGTTTAATATAATAAATAGTTTGTTTATAATTAGTTAAGATTAAAAATGTAATAAAGTGGGCAAAATGTTAATTAAGTGTTCAGCCACTTTTAATATATTATGCTTATGATTAGATTAAAAACTATGATGAATTGTTTAGTCTACAGAGCATCTTCCACACACTATTTTCAATAGTTTTATAATTCACCTTGTATAAAACACTAAATTATGCATAAAAATAGATTAATGAATATATAATGACAAAGACTTGTATAATACTGTGTTACGGAAACGGTTTCTATAAAACATAAAAAAGTAATAATGTTATTTAATAAAAGTGATAATATATCTATTAAAAATAATAACTAATAAAAAAATTGTAAAATAGTATTGATACAATTTAGATTGGACATTGACTTTCGTTAATGGTTATTGCTTCGAATAAAGACAAATGGAATAATCTCCTTTACAATTATCGACTTTAACTCTCATAATTGTCATAACCACTTTCCTATAATAATAAATTAAGTTTAAATTTACACATCTTTGATCCTTCTATCTTATTGAATTGAATGTTTTATTATAAAACATAAATAATATATGCAACTACAAATTAGACATCTAAAGTTGACATTTAGTACTAATTATGTATAAATAATTCTCTTAACTAAAATATTAAATTTAATTAAATACTTTTTGACTTTACATGATTATATTGTAATTAAATTAAAATAAACAACTCATTTAACTTTATCCAAAAGGCAAATATACCGTGCATTCGCGTGCATTGTATACACTCCCTTTAAGAAACTTATACACTCATGAATAAAAATATATACACTAATAAATAAAAATGTATACACTTTGTTAGCGAATTTTTGTTAAATTTTCAATAAAAATTGTTGAATGTAAAAAAATTATATAATTATTAAAAAACATATATACACTAATAAATAAAAAGTTATATATATAGCACAGAATATCAACCCCATTTAAAGTAAATCCTAAAATATGAAATGGTACATAATATGTGACACATACGACTTTTCTAAATTAAATTGTCACAAATAAATGAATAAATATATATAAACCCAATTAAATACTTTTAGATAATAAGAGTGTTACACTTTTACCAAAGTTACTAGTATTTTTGAAAGCAAAAGAACACGACATTAATTCAAATTGTAAGAATAGAAACTGTCGAGAAGGTCATCCACACATGACGGAGGCTCGTACATGTGAATTTGTGGTGGTCATGACTCATATATAAGATAAGCATATTTGATTTATATAATAATAATATTTTAATAATTAATTGATCTATTTTATAATTCATCTTACGTATACTCGTCTCATAATAAAGTATTTCGAAATATTTCTATAAAATAATTTTCTAATAATTATAATTTTATGGAATGTGACAACTACAAGTCACTTCTTAAACTTGGACCTATAGACCAAGGCTGCTTTCTTATTTTCTTCTATTCTAATTAAGTTTTACACCGACATGCTATATATCTTATATATGTTCTTTGCCCAAAAACAATTTTCATATTATACTAATACTACTTTGAGAGGATATTATATCTGTTCTTTGCCCAAAAACAATTGCCTCAATATTAATTTGTTTCACATGTCTTATAAAATTACAGCACAAAGTATGTATACTGTTCCAACGCGTTTTTTTATTATGTGATTAGAGCTGTATATGGATCAGCAAATGGTGCATATCACTTAATTAGACTTGAATGTACACCACGTCATTATCTACTCATCAATCCACAAATCATTCAATATTTCACATGTTATTATGGCAGCTATTGTTCTTGCTATTTTTTAAAAATTATATTACTAACTCCATGGTCCATCCCATTATTTTGGCACGTGTTTTTTGCGTGGTAAGATTAAAAAACGTTATATTTTAGGTATATAAAGTAAGATAAAAAGAGGTATAATTTAGTAAAAAAAAAAAAAAAATTATTAGGTTGTGTGAAAAAAGTTTGTGACAATTTTATAGTATTGTGATACTCTAAGGTATTTGTTGGATTGTATACTAAAAGACTAGCTTTAGTATGAATAATGTTTCAACAATATTTGAAATGAGAATCATTGATCAAATGATTGCATCTTATAATTTACTTATATGTCAATGCAATAGTCCATTTACTTTATACAGTAGATAATATGGTGTGCGGCGTTGCACGGAAGATCATATTGTCGGCTCCTTATAAAGTATAAACAGATGCTCACAATCGAGATAGACGGGGACAATCTATCGGGGTGATTGTAGTGTGGTTTGGTATTAGTTTGTCTTGATTATATAATCATATTAGTGCACTTTGTGTGTATTGAGTAGGACCGCTTGAGATCGTTCGAATTATACTGACTATATAGGAGAACTTGATCTCAATTATTGTAGATGTTCGTGCTCTTAATCACTATACAATAACCTCGACACGTAAGTCAGTATGTATCTCTTTGATTCATCAATGAGTGAGATTTAATTATTAAATCAATAAGTTCGGTGAGTTGGAAGATAGTGTTGTCTCTGGTGTGCTGATGATTGTAGAAGGAATCTGTGTCCTATTAAATAGGATGATGATGTCCCCTTGAGGAGCTCATAAAGATTTTCATATAAACCTTGTAGGTGGATTTATTCCGGCATGATAACAAGGTTGAGTGACATTACTCTCGGATGAGATATTAATTAATGTAGTTGTCAGTAACTTAAATAATTAATGGGCATTGTATATCTTAAACATGTGGAGATTAACAGACTCATAATAAGGACCCCATAACGTAATATGAGATTAGAGTGGTAGTGCAGTAATAATATTTTAGTGGACTTTATTATTATTATTGGACTTATGTATAAGTTTTGAGCTAAACTTAGTTACTTAAGCCCAATGGAGGCTCAACTATAATCTCTCCTCCTGGTTCTGTTGTAGCCCATATATAAGTCATCTCAATTATCCAAAAACCTTAATTAATCGCGCCTAATATCGTGAGTTTAAGGGAGGAGTGCAGATTGAGAGGATCTTGAAGATCGTCGCTCACATGACATCAAGATTGGAGTTGAGAATACAGCAGAAGATCAAGAGGATATTTCAGCTGCTGCTCTTCTTCAACATACCCTGGTGAGAGGTAATACGATTTTATATTCTTACTTCCGCTAATATAGAATCTCATGAAACTCTAACGGTTCACGTTAACCAAACTATCGAACGTCAATAGTATTAATAAAGGAGAATTGAGAATATATATAAATTTTACATTTTAATTTTTTTACCAACAACAAATAATTTTTATATCAACTTTAAGTATCGAGTGACACTTTTTAAACTTTATTTTCCCTACTTTGCAACCCACCCTTCCAAATATCTCCTGTGGGTAAGTGTGTAGGTAAGTATATCAGTTCCAAAATCGGGATAAATGTCGGAGTATATCGATCAGTACCCCTACCTTCACCATGCTTCTAGTGCGGTAAGTATATCGGTTCCAATATAGATACGGATATCAGAGTTAACACGTATGTGTGACCAGGATGAGTGCTTAGGTGATATTTTGGACGAGGATTTCGGTGATATTGCGTGGTTCTAGTGTGAGTGTGTATATCGGTGAGAATGTCGATTAGAATGTTTATGTTAAAGAGAAAGTAATGTATGCGTGAGTGTGTAGGTTAGATTATGGATTAAGGTGTTTGTGATTTTTTCGTGATTGTAGTATGAGTAAATATATTGGTGATGATATTTCGATCATTTTATGTATTATTTGATAGATACCATTATTAATAAAATTCTTAATTCACTACAAAAAAATTATTTTTTATCAATGGAATATTCCTTTGACAAAAGCCTTAATTTCACTGTTAAATTGATTTACCAATGAATTAGTAACGGAATCCGTTGGTAAAGTGATGATTGGTAAATTTTTAGCAACGAAAAATCAATTCCATTGGTAAATAATTCCGTTGATAATCCATTGCAAAAAATTCCGTTGGTAATTTATATAAAGATTCCCTTGGTAATTCATTAGTAATTACCAACAGATTGAGTTCTGTTGGTAAAATAGAGCATAAATTCGTTGTCATTCCATTGCTAATAGAAAAATGTCATTTTGGTTGCTAATCCATTAGTAATTACCAAAGGATTAAATTTCGTTCGTAAATTCAGTTGCTAAAAAAACGTTTTAAGGTATAACTTGATTTCTAACATGTATAGTACTCCCTCCGTCCCACCCAAAGGGTCCTTTTTTCTATTTTGGGCGTCCAACTCAAAGAGTCAACTTTCCTTTTTTACACACATGAGACCCACACACACCCACTAATAAAACTAAAATATGGGGTCCATACTCCCACTAATACAACTACCCACTACATATTAAATAATAACTCCTTAATCCACGTGCAAAAAGAAAATACTACTCTTTAGAAGGGACGGAGGGATTATAAATTAGGAATTTTTTCAATCCAAGACCTGAAATATACGTTAACTATCGATTTAAGGTCAGAATTATTTTTGTTATCGATTCGGGGCCCGATTTTTGTATAACTATCGATTTAAGACTCATAGCCCTAACACCATTAACTCTCTTTTAACATATTTGAAAACTTTCCATGTGGCAACCAATTAATTTTAAATAATAATTAAATAAAACTTTTAACGATTAATCAATATGATTTCTTTAAAGGAATGGAGTTGCAGGAAAATTGTCCATGGCTTTTGGGAGTGAGGCGCCGCCGTTCGAGAAGAAGATCGCCACCCTATAATTCATAACCGCATCCACTTGCTTCAGATAAAGAGGTTCTGGGGGAGGAATAGGTAATGTTATTGAAACCAAAATTAACATACTCGAGATTAGGGCAATTGGTGAAAAAAAATTGAGAAAATTCCCAGAAGAGAGAATTACATGGAAAGAATTAGCAGATAGATTGAGAGAGATGAGCATGTCCATGATAGAGAAGGGAGAGAAAGAAGTTTGGCCAACGAGATTGGACTGAGTAAGATCAACTGAGGCGACTCCGCCCAGATCTTTGCAGGTGATTCCACGCCATGTGAAGGGATCTCTGGAGAGCTTCCATTCAGAAACGACGTCGTTTGGGGTCCTTGAGGATCATCCTCTTGAAGGATAGAAGAGCGGAGGCGTTGGATTTCTTGGTGTACTGATCCGCCATGGCAGAAGGAGGAGTAGAGAAAGCTTCATCATCTCCATTAATGGAAGCTAGTTAACTGCAGAAGGAGGATTGGGGGAGATGGGCGTGTGATTCCTTTTGGTTTGCTTTGTATGTGAGGAATTCGAGAGAAAGAGAGAGTGAGGTGAGAATAATGACACCCATTTGCTGAAATTTGAAAAATCATTCCATGGCTTGGGAAGTTTGGGAGCCATTAGTAGAGCTTTTGCCAAGCAATTGTCTGCAAAAAATCATTGTAATTAAAGATACGATAGAAGAAACCTAAAAATTGCAATAATTTTAATTTAATATCTCTCTTCAACTGACGTTAAAATGTTTTAAACGGTGTTAAGGCTCTGAATCTTCAATTGATAGTCATAGAAAAATCGGGCCTCGAATCGATAAAAAAATAATTCATGTCTTAAATCGATAGTTAACATATATTTCAGATCTTGAATTTAAAAAATTCCTATAAATTATTAAGCAGAATATATCCAGTGCACTCGGTATATATACCCTAGTATGTGCATGCATATGTACATTTATAAAATATACACAAATAAATAAAAATTTATAGACTATGCATGTGTTTGAATTATCTGGATTTTTAAAACTAATGAACACATGTTTTATTTTGAGTATTGTGAGTTCTTTAAAACTTAAAATTGTTTCATATCAAGTTTTAAGGTCAGCGGAGAATATATATAGAAAGTTTATACTATAATGTCTCACTTTTTAATTTTTAATTAGTTATTATTTTGGTATAACCTATAAATTAGTTTATAAAATAATTATATCAATTTTTGTTGATTGTCTTATTTTTATTAAATACTCCATTAATTTTTATCCGTCTTCAGGAACGGTGAGACACATATATGTAAGAAATGTATAAATATATGTATACTCCATATAACCATATTTTATTGTTAAATAAAAAATTTAGACTACTAAATTTCGTTGTGTACGCACCGATAAAAAATAAATAATAATTAATTAATTAATTAATTAATAATAATAATAATAAAAAAAGGTTTGTGTACACGCGTTTTACATCGAAAATGTTTTAACACGTCAGAGTCACATGGCCATATGTGTTTTGTTGCTGAAGTTTAGGTATGACAATTAATAAACCCATTATCAAATGTGTACCCCACCATTAAGAGCTCATCGCCTCTGTCCTGGAGATTGGTGGAGAAGATAAATCGCAAGATGTGTCTCAAGTGACTTATAGAGAGGACTTATTTATGAATAACACTTTCCGTGAAATAAGTAAAATGATTTTTAAATCTACATATCAAGCTTATAATATTTATTTATATATATTAATTATACTTATACACCAAATCACTTTGATGAATGGAAAATTGATTAAATTTTAATATTTATTGTAATGAGCTTATAAAATATATAATTTAAAAAGATATATTATTTTTTAGCTTGAGTGAGCTTAAAATATTTTTGAGTTGGACTAAATTTAAAAATACTAATTTATTTATATATAATGTAATGAGCTTTTGGTGGCAGCCCAGGAAGTAAATCCGCCCCTAATATATATATGAATGAAATATAAGTTGTTATCATGTACAATATTTAGCCTTTAGGTGCATAAAACGTTTAAGATGTACTCCATTTTCTAAATCAAAATTTAACTTGGTTCGTCTTAAATTTAACTTTATATTTTCATAAAAAAAACAATATTTCTCTAAAATACTTTAGTTTCAAATTTATCATTACTTTTTTAATAAATATAACATAATTTATCATTTATTTATTACTAAAAATTATCATACATTCTCCAAGAGTAAATCAAAAAATGATTTTTCTTAAACTTTATATCTATAGTATACATGAAGATAAATTTGGGACGGAAGCCAGAGTAACATTTTTAATAAAAATTATTTAATAAATTATAAAAATTATCTGACATTAAATTGTCTCGCTCAATAGTATTTAATGATTACCATCATTTCATTATCCTACCTTATATATCAAGTAATACCTTAATTGGAATTAGAAAATGTAAAAATTTGTGTGCCCTCGGAGACACACCGTGCTCTTATGCAAACACAAGAATTTCTTTATGTTCTTATGGGGGCACGAGAGACCAACTCAAAGAATTTAGATGATTTGGAATTTAAATTTAAAAAAAAAACCAGAAATTTTGGTTCATTTACACTCATATAATGCATAGCTACCCTTATTCAACTAAAGTTCTATCCTCTAATCTCCATCAGCTTACCTGTTCTATTTTAAAGTTTCGTATATACTATTTCATAGTTTTAAAATATCACTAGTGTGATACAGCGAGATCATGTTACGCTCATGTAATTAGTTACTTAAATAAATATTAAAAAAAACACTCTTTTTTAACAACAAAATTTACTATTTGATTGTCAATAAAAATTACCATTTTTCTTTAGTAACAAAATATCAATAGATTTTGTTATGTCTTTGGCAACGAAATAAAATTTTTTTGGTAATTATCAACTGAATGATTATATAAATTACAAACGGATTATTAACAAAATTATTTACTCACAGAATTAAAAATTCATAGCGAAAAATTTACCAACCACCACTTTATCAATGACTTTCGTTATTAATCTGTTTCTAAATCAATTTAACAATGAAATTAAAGTTTTTACCAACGGAAAATTTCTTTGGTAAAAAACAGTAAAAAAATTTTTTTTGTAGTGAAGGTGTTATCATTTTCTTTTAAAATATTATTACTTTTATTTATAGTATAATTAATTATTCATGAAATAGTTTACTATCACTACAAAAAAATTTTTTTTTTTACCAACGGAATATTCCGTTGATAAAAATCTTAATTCTATTGTTAAATTAGTTTACCAACGTATTAGTAACAGAATTTGTTGGTAAATTTTCGTTGTTAAATTGATGGTTGTTAAATTTTTAACAACAAAAAATCAATTCCGTTGGTAATCTGTTGCTAAAGATTCCCTTGGTAATTTATACTCCCTCCGTCCCTGCTTAAGAGGGGCTTTTGCTTAATTTATACTCCCTTCGTCCCAGTGTAAGAGAGACTTTTGCTTTTTTGCACGTAGATTAAGGAGTATTATTATTTAATGTGTAGTGAGTAGTTGTATTAGTGGGAGTGTGAACCCCATATTTTAATTGTATTAGAGGGGGTATATGGGTCTCATGTGTGTAAAAAAGGAAAGGGGATCCTTTGGGTGAGATGACCAAAATGGAAAAAAAAAACTATCTTTGAATGTGATGGAGGGAGTATAAAGATTACCTTGGTAATCCGTTGATAATAACCAACAGATTGAATTTCGTTGGTAAAATAGAAAATAAATCCGTTCGCATTCCATTGCTAATAGAAAAATGTCATTTTGGTTGCTAATCCATTGGTAATTACCAACGAATTAAATTATATTGGTAAATTCCATTGCTATAAAATGCTTTTTTTGTAGTGTATACCGTTATTACTTTTCATTAATATTAGAAAACTCGCTAACAAAGTATATATATTTTTATTCATAAGTGTATAAGTTTTTTAAAATAGGTGCACAGTGCATCCGGATACACATTATAATTTGCCTTACTATAAAGATTATCACTTTTATCCATTCTACAAAAGTTATTCCTTGAGATGATCTCATATACTATCTTTATCCATATTCCAAAGTCTTTGCCGAATTCATGTTTACAAGAGTTTAATGATATTCATTTTAGAATAGGGTAGTTTATTTTAAAATGTGAAATATAGATTAAAAAAAACTACTAGTAGAAATTTCATATCATGAAAATAAATCTACGTTGGATAAATGGAGAATGCAATCCGCAATTTTTATGAATTGAGTGGAGATGCCTAAACTATGTTTGCTAGATGTATGTGTTGGGCTTACCCAATTATAGTTCAACTAGAGAATATTAATTAAAAAGCCCATCATTATAATTGGTGATGGCCCATTAATTATATTAATTATGGTTCGACTAGAGAATATTAATTAAGAAGCCCAACATCATAATTGATGATGGCCCATTAATTATATTAATTATGAGGCCACTAGAAAATCTAATTTTGATAAATCAAAAAAAAATTCTCCAAGGTGAACCGTCCAAAGCAAAAGGACTAACCCATTCATGTATTAATTGATTGGAATTCCTCTGGTGAAATCAGAAGTGATCAGCGTGAGAAACAGAGGAGAGAGAAAGAAAAATGTGAATGGAAGCCCATTTCACTTTAAGTTTAAAGGAAGAGTTCGTTGAGACATTCTCTGCTTATTGATTGGGGTGGATTTCCTTAAAACATTTTTGAGAGGTGCAATGAGAATTGGGTAATTGTTGGGATAAACATACTTCATTTAGCCCTAGGACAAACAAAATATAACCGAAAAGAATAATACAAGAATTTGTAGAAACTCCAAAATCGAAAAAAAATTTCGGGTCGAGATATTACCACTAAGTGAAACTTTTACAATTACAAAAAAATTTATCTCTTCCGTCCCCAATCACCACACTATTACAAATCTTTGATTAATTCACACATTTTCTCCCAACACTAAAAAAAAGATTAAAGAAATTTAAAAGAATCAAACACAAAGATTATAGTGTCTTTAGTGTTTTTGATTGATACATTGGATATCAAAACCGAGATCTCCTTAAATAGCACTAAAGATCCCTCCCTTTTTATTCTTTATCCAATGTAGGACAAAAAAAAATCTTTCTTTTATTCTTGACAAAACCAACAGCAATATGTATTCTTCTTGTACTATTTTGTATTAGTACTCCCTCCGTCCCATACTTATGTTCACACTTTTCGTTTTTGTCCGTCCCACACTTATGTTCACCACCCAAAAAAGAAAACTTCACATTAATTTCAAAAATATCACTCCACCTAACACACATAACATGTTTTATAATTTATTTATCACCTAAAAATACCACAATACCCCTAAAAAGTCAATAAAGTTGATCAAAAAATAACTTTTCATAAACTCCGTATCTACAGTGTCGGCGAACTTAACTATGGAATGAAGGAAGTATATTCTAAGAGTGATTCTCTTTATAGTGTTTTGGTGATAGTTGAAGTATTGCTCTATTTATGATGGGAAGATTGAACTGTGCACTCTTACTTGATTATTGGTTTATTTTTTGAACGAGATTGTGTGATTTTCACTCTCAAGTTGAAAGGGTTTTCTACATTAAAATCATTGGTGTTGATTCTTAGTATATTTCTGCAATATTTATTTGGTTTGTGGTTTCTTGCTTATATTGATACTCCTCCGTTCCAATCAAAGATTCACTTTTTTCAATTTTGGGCGTCACATCCAAAGAGTCACATTTTTTTTATACACATGAGAACCATACACACCCACTAGTACAATTAAAATATGGAGTCCACACTCCCACTAATATAACTACCCACTACACATTAAATAATACTCCCGCCGTCCCACAAAATCCTTCACACTTTCCTCATTTGTTTATCACACAATACCCTTCACATCCCAAAAAAGGAAAAATCATTTTATCCATCAACCTCAAAAGTTATTTTAATTTCAAATTTGTCTCTCCTTTTTCATACACATACCATTACTTTATACTTTTTTATTACATAAAAAAATTACAATACCCTCTAAAGTCAATAAAGTTGGTCAAAAAGTGCAACTTTTCTTAAACAACATGGAACAGTAAACGTGAAGCGTATTGTGGGACGGAGGGAGTGATACTCCTTAATCCACATGCAAAAAGCAAAAACCACCCTTTGAGTGGGATGGAGGGAGTATTTGAGTAGAAAGTTTAGACCAGTGATCTTATTAAAATTTTCGTTGTGCCGAATATATCTTTACATATTGTTATCCTAGTTTGGAGAGTATCTCCTTCCACAACAAAATGAGTATATATTACATATTTAGTTATTATTATTTTTTTAAACCAAAAGAAACAGATGGCTTCCCACAACAATTAAACACTTTGCGTTGATCATCTCAATTCCTTGGAGACCTCATTTAGATCTTTTTCTCCGTAGTCATTGTTGTCCAATAGTGACGGTTCCCAAATCATACAGTTCATCATACTAAACAAAGAGAAAGCGGTTGAAGGAGCCAGATGCTCCTACATTTTTCTTTATAGTCATCTTTTGAACATCGCAAAATGTACATATTTGGAAGATTTCTCTATAGTTGTGAGGGATTATACGAATGAGAAGTAATAATATCTTTAATAAAAAATATATTCCTATTTTACCCACTTTCTATTTTGGGCTGTCCAACGTATTTTTACACATTCCATTTTTGGTAAGAATACATAATATTTTATTACCTACTTTTTACAATCCCAATAACTTTAATTATTTTTTTACACTTTATTCATCATCCCCAACAATTTTATTTATTTTTTCTTTTTAAATTACTGATTTATCCCTATTTTTTCTTACATTATATATTAAAAAAATAACACGTCTTAATATCCGTGTCGGTACAAATGGGTGAAAATACCCGAGACGGAGGAAGGAGTATATATATTTTTTATATAAATTGTGATAATTATATGATTGAACTACTTTCTCTGTCCCAAAGTTATTTGCACCTTGGGTGGTACATGTCGTGCACAAATCGCTAAAATTAAGAAAGTTATTGATGACAATAGATGCATGCATGGAACTGATGTACACGTGGAAAGTATTCATTGGAGACTGAGGAATGATCTCAACGTGTTGCATGTGAGCTGGGAGTAAGCTGGAAGCCCAAGAAACGGTTGCAACAACTCAACAAACAAAACTGACAGTTTTGGTGCAGAGGTGAGCAGCCGATATTGAGGCGGTTTTTGAGCGGTTTATCAAGCTACCTAGAACCGGCTAGATGGCTGCATCTCATCTACTAAGTGAGGGCTATCCAGTGGAGGTTTAACCGGATCAAGAGGTTGATGGAATAGCAAGATATAAGGGCTCAAAGTTGGTTCATCACAGTGATTCAACACTTAGAAAATTTCACAGTTTCACAGATTTCTTTCTTTCTTGTTTGTTTTCTGATTCAGTCCATTCTTGGTTGTATTAGATCATCAATAATAGAGTTTCTTCTCCTCAAGTGGATGTAGGTTATTCAAAACCGAACCACTATACATCTTGGTGCAATTTACTTTCTTTTGATTCCATCAACATAGAAAACTTGTGTGTGTGTGTTCTTGAGTGTTTGTGAGATTGTGTGTATCATTCACAACAATTGGCGCCGTCTGTGGGAAGGTTCAGATATACAGCAAGCATTCAAGATGAATACTACAAGATTTGATGTTGAAAAGCTCTCAGAAAAATCAGATTTCAATCTATGGAAGATCAAGATGAAGGCAGTCCTAATGCAGCAAGGTTTGATGGATGCTCTTAAACCTCCTCCACCAGTGAAGACTGAAATCATCAAAGATCCTCAAGCTGCTGCAGGACCTGTAAAGGTACAGGTGGATGATCAGGTACTTCAAAAGGCATACTCTACAATAATTCTATGTCTTAGTGATAAGATACTCAGAGAAGTATCAAAGGAGACAACAGCTATTGGGGTATGGAACAAACTGGAAGCTTTGTTTATGGTTAAATCATCTGCCAACAAAATGCATTTGAGGCAAAGGCTTCATGCATTCAAGATGACTGATGAAAGATCACTAATGGAGCAAGCTGATGAATTCTGCAAGATCACAGATGATCTGGAAAGTGTGGATTTCAAGCTGTCCAGTGAAGACAAGGCTATCATGTTGCTATCAGCATTACCAAGATCACAAAGGCATTTCAAAGATGCTGTTCTCTATGGAGGGAAGGATGTAGTACTACTTGAAGATGTATTAAAAGCACTTAGATCAAAAGATCTAGAGGAAGTGGCTGACAATAAAGAAAAATCTGGAGCAGAAGGACTCTTTGCCAAGAAAGGAAATCAAAACAAGAAATGGAATAAAGGAGGCAACTCTAATCAAAGGAAGGGTGCATCAGGTCAGTTAACTGGAAAGAAGTGTTACTTCTGTCATGAACCTGGGCATTTCAAGAAACATTGTGCAAAATGGAAAGCTAACAAGTTCAAAAGAGTTGATACAACTACTGAAAACCAGAAGAATCAAGTCAATCAGGTTGGTGAATCCCAAAATAATGCTAATATGGAAGGTATTGAAGCTCTGGTCATCACATCATCAGATGTGTCTGTTGAGTGGGTACTTGATTCAGGGTGTACGTTCTATATGACACCTATGAAGCATTGGTTTGAGGAATTCAAGCATCAAGAAGGAGGATCAGTATTATTAGGTGATGATCATTCTTGTAAAATAAAGGGAGTAGGATCCATCAGATTGCTCATGTTTGATGGAGTTCAGAGGCTTCTGAGGAATGTTAGATATGTTCCTGGATTAAGAAGGAACCTCATCTCCCTTGGGATGCTAGATACTCAAGGATATGATTCAAACCTGAGGAAGGGAGTTCTCACAGTGACTAAGGATGATAGAATAGTCATGAAGGGAACTAGGAAATTTGACTTGTACTTCCTGGATGGGAGTGTTATTGTAGGACAGATACACAACACTGATCAACAAGATAATGCCAAGATATGGCATGGTAGATTGGGACATGTTAGTGAGAGAGGGATGCAAGAACTGGCTAAACAACAGCTGATCAAGTTTAATGCTAATGATCAGATCAGGCAGTGTGAACATTGCATTCTTGGTAAGTCCAAGAGACTTAAGTTTGGTGAATCAGAACATACAACCATAGGAAGGATGGACTATGTTCATTCAGATCTCTGGGGACCATCAAAGACCATAACCAGAGGTGGAGGAAGATACATAATGACCATCATTGATGATTACTCAAGGAAATTGTGGATATATGTTCTGAAAACCAAGGATGAAGCATTTTCTACATTCAAGGTCTGGTTAAAAGAAACAGAAAATAGCACTGGGAGTAGTTTGAAGTACTTGAGAACAGACAATGGATTGGAGTTTGTGTCTGAAGAATTCAATTCATACTGCAAGGAAAAGGGAATCAAGAGGCATAAGACTGTTCCTGGAACTCCACAGCAAAATGGAATTGCAGAGAGAATGAATCAGACACTTTTGCAAAGAATTAGATGCATGTTGAGCAGTACAGGTTTAAGTAAGATGTTTTGGGGAGAATTAGCTGCAACTGCAGCTTACTTGATCAACTTATGTCCTGCTACAGCTTTGAATTTTAAAACTCCAGAAGAAGTCTGGTCAGGTAAGGTTCCAAGCTATTCTCATCTCAGAGTTATAGGCTGTCAAGCTTATCCCCATGTGAAACAAGATAAATTGGAACCTAGAGCACTTAAATGTGTTATGATTGGTTATCCAAAAGGAGTAAAGGGGTATAAACTGTGGTGTTATGAAGAGAACAGACTCTTGGTTAGTAGAGATGTTGTTTTTATTGAAGATAAGATGCCTTTGATCAAAGATGATCAAAGAAGAGAATCTGATCTTGAGGTGGAGCCTCAAGATATGAACAGGTTAGATGAAAGTGAAGAGAACTTAAATAACAGAGATATAGATGAAGTATCAAGGGTTAAAGAACAACCTAATACCTATCAACTTGCAAGGGACAGACAGAAAAGAACTATAGTGCCACCTGCAAGGTATGTTGAAGCTGATATAGTATCTTTTGCACTATATACAGCTACTGATATTGAAGCTTATGAACCAAGAAACTACACTGAGGCATTGGCAAGTCAAGATAGTAATAAGTGGTTGGTAGCCATGGAAGAAGAACTACTGTCTCTGAATAAGAATGGAACATGGAGAATTGTTGACAAACCAAAATCTCAGAAGCTAGTTGGATGTAAGTGGATTTTCAAAATGAAACCAGCATCTGCAGCTGAAGGTGGAGTCAGATACAAAGCTAGGCTAGTAGCTAGAGGTTTTTCACAGAAGGAAGGAGTGGATTACAATGAGATCTTCTCACCTGTGGTTAAACATTGTTCAATTAGAGTATTACTAGCACTAGTGGCTCAATATGATCTGGAGCTTCATCAGATGGATGTAACTACTGCTTTTCTACATGGCAAGTTGGAAGAAAGCATCTACATGAAGATACCTGAAGGTATTACAGTTGAGAAGGCTGACACTAAGGCTTGTTTACTACTTAAATCTCTGTATGGACTTAAACAAAGTCCAAGACAGTGGTACTTAAGGTTTGATGAATATATAATTGCTAATGGATTTCAGAGGAGTCTATATGACAGTTGTGTATACATCAAGGAAGAAGACAATTGTTATACATACTTACTACTCTATGTGGATGATATCTTGATTGCTTGTAAGAACTCTCAAGGTATTAGAGTAGTAAAAGAATTACTCAAATTAGAGTTTGAGATGAAGGATCTTGGTGAAGCCAAGATGATACTAGGCATGGAAATAAGCAGGGACAGATCAGCTGGAAGACTTGTGTTGTAACAGCAGTCTTATCTGATTAAAGTACTCAAAAGGTACAATATGGATCAGTGCAAACCTGTTACAACACCTGTTAAGCAAGGATTAAGTCTGTCTCTACTTAATGGAGCTAAAACAGATAGAGAAATAGTTGACATGAGTAGAATTCCATATGCAAGTTCAGTGGGCAGTCTCATGTATGCTATGGTTTGCAGCAGACCTGATCTTGCTTATGTAATGAGTTTGATTAGTAGATTCTTAAGTTGTCCAGGTAAACAACATTGGGAGGCAGTAAAATGGGCATTGAGATATGCAAAGGGGACTGAACAACTTGGTTTAAAATTCCAGAGAAGGGAAGCAAAATCAGAAGTTGTCATTGGATATGTTGATGCTGATTTTGCAGCAAACTTGGATTCTAGAAAATCTCTTACAGGGTATGTATTCAATATGTTTGGTACATCAGTAAGTTGGAAAGCAAGCCATCAGTCTGTGGTGGCATTGTCAACTACAGAAGTTGAATTCATTGCTTTGACAGAAGCAATTAAGGAAGGAATATGGCTTGTTGGTCTGCTGAAGGAATTAGGAGAATGTCAGGATGCTGTAGTAGTATATTGTGACAATCAAAGTGCAATACACTTGGCTAAGCATCAGGGGTATCATGAGAGAACCAAACACATTGATGTTAAGCTATACTTTGTAAGAGATATGGTGGAAAGTGGACTTGTAGAAGTAAGGAAGATCAATACATCTGTGAATCCAGCAGATGGTCTTACTAAAGCATTGCCAGTAGCAAAGTTTGAGCTGTGCAAGACTTTAGTGGGCATGTATGAAGACATAAAGGTTGCTGCACCTTAAAAGCAGCAAGGTGGGGAGAAGAGATGAAAATATTCATGCATACATCTAAGGTGGAGATTGATGACAATAGATGCATGCATGGAACTGATGTACACGTGGAAAGTATTCATTGGAGAATGAGGAATGATCTCAACGTGTTGCATGTGAGCTGGGAGTAAGCTGGAAGCTCAAGAAACGGTTGCAACAACTCAACAAACAAAACTGTCAAAACTGACAGTTTTGGTGCAGAGGTGAGCAGCCGATATTGAGGCGGTTTTTGAGCGGTTTATCAAGCTACCTAGAACCGGCTAGATGGCTGCATCTTATCTACTAAGTGAGGGCTATCCAGTGGAGGTTTAACCGGATCAAGAGGTTGATGGAATAGCAAGATATAAGGGATCAAAGTTGGTTCATCACAGTGATTCAACACTTAGAAAATTTCACAGTTTCACAGATTTCTTTCTTTCTTGTTTGTTTTCTGATTCAGTCCATTCTTGGTTGTATTAGATCATCAATAATAGAGTTTCTTCTCCTCAAGTGGATGTAGGTTATTCAAAACCGAACCACTATACATCTTGGTGCAATTTACTTTCTTTTGATTCCATCAACATAGAAAACTTGTGTGTGTGTGTTCTTGAGTGTTTGTGAGATTGTGTGTATCATTCACAACAGTTATAGTACCGAAAGTTTTGATATATCAAAAATTTGATATATTATTATTCAATATCGTTTGATTTGAAATATCGAAATATCGTTCTTTATTAAAATTTATGGATTCATGCCAAATTGTCAAACATATCAAATTTCAAACATATTGATTTCATACTGAAAGTTTGGTTGGACGATTCATATCGTTCCATATTGAAATTATTATATAATATTTCAAAATAATTCGATCAAATAATTTTTATTAAATATAAAATAATTATTATTTAGATGTTCTGATGCTCTTACTTCTTTATGTTTCATCCTAGTAATTTATGTTCTGCATTGTTTGTAAAAATGTCTTGTACCGATTATGTTGTGCTCTTGTTATATGTTGATGATATGATTATTACGGGAAGTGATGTTGATGGGATTACTCTATTGAAATACTAATTAGCTTCTCTCTTTGAAATGAAAGACTTGGATCTTTACCCTACTTTTTGGGTATTGAGGTTTGTCATTCGCCCAAAGGTAATATTATTTCATAGTCTAAGTATACTGCTGATATTTTTGAGTGTGCTCACCTCACAAGACACTCGGACTGTTGATTCCCCGTCGCAATAAGTGTTTGGTACTCTTTTTCTGATGTCGCATCTTTGTCTGATCCAACTTTATATATTGCTGTAGGGAGTAGCTTGGTTTATCTCACCATTACATGTCCTGACATCGCGTATGTAGTTCATATTGTAAGTCAGTTAATTTGTTACTTTTCCCACCACAATTCACTAGGCTCGCAGTTGTTCTTCGCATCCTATGTTATCTTCGAGGGACCCTCTTTCAGAGTTTGTTATTTCTTTCTACTTCGTCTTTGGAGTTGAATGCATTTCCAAATGCTAATTGGGCAAGTAATCTAATGAATAGTAAATCTACTATTGGGATTTGTGTTTTCCTTGGAGATTCTCTTTATCTCTTGGAAGAGTAAGAAATAGATATTTGTCTCTTGCTCTTTTATCGAGGCAAGTATTTACATATGGTTTCTACTACCACTAAGATTATTTGGTTACGTTGATTACTTGTAGATATGAGTATTTTTCTATGTGATTCCACTCCTATGTAGTGTGGCAATAAGAGTGCCATCCAAATTGCCCAGAACTCAGTGTTTCAAAAACGGACAGAGCATATTGAAATTAATTGTCACCTCACTCGTTTACCATCTTCAACATGGCGTTATTACATTGTCTTTTGTTTCTTATACATCATAGCTTGAAAATCTATTCAGCAAAGCGCATCCACATCCGAATTTCCATTTCTTAGTTGGCAAACTCTCGATGCTTCACGTTGCATCTTGATTTTGTGGGGGTATGTTCATTTTCTATGTATTTATTATTCACTTCGTCCCTTATTTTGAACTGTCCCAAAATACTTGCACACTCCAATAATGGAAACAATACACAATATTAATAACCTTACAATATTACAAAAATATCACCTTCTTTTTACACACAATTTAGTTAAAGTCAACTATATCATACACTTTATTCTATTCAATTACCCAAAATACCCATTATCTTTCTTACATTATTACAATAACAAAAAATTACTTTTCTCGGTGTCACCAAATACGTGCATGTATTCTTGGGACGGGTATTTTAGTCTTTTTAATATTCTTGTGACCTATTATATATTCTTGTATTATATTGAACTTTTACAACTCTCAATAATATGCAAATCGTATTTCTTCTCTTCTCCTTTTTCATATTCTACTTTGATGAACATGCAAATGATAGTTCTATCAAGAATGAGGAGTTGAATTTAACCAATAACCTAATCTGGTGCAGTATAGTCCCAAGCAAGATCATTGCTCATTATTGGAGAATGTTGAAAGATTAATGAATACCAACAAAAGATATTCTACAAAGTAAAGGTAATTATTTCCCTAATAATGACTTGTTTTGTGTTTTTTTTTTGCAAGGATTACTACGAATCCATGAGGCACATAATGTTTGAATGCATTTTGCATATTAGTTTTGGATTAAATTTTTTTGATGATAGGAAATCTGTACAGTATGGATTTCTGATCCTTTTGTTGGAAAATGAATTTTATATATGGAAACATACGCTAGAAATAAATGATGATTTGCTAATCATCATTAAAATATATTTATTAGACCATTTTATAATATATAAAAATATATTGAAAGACTTATGCGACGCCTGGTTACGATCCAATCTGCTGCACATATATCATGACGAGCCAAATAAAACCCAATAAATAATTGCGCAAATGTACCCCAACTCATAACCTGCTAAGAACGTGTAATGTCCCACCCAGTTAACTTAATTAATTCATTTTGACGTTAACTAGACGCTTTTTTTTTTTTAACAATTAAGTTAGGATTTATTTTGTTTTACACATATATTATTATTATTATTGATTATTACATCTATATTATTATTCTATTATTCGTAAATAAATTTAAAAATATTTTCTTTTGGAACACCATTAATGTTAATCTTTTCAAAATAAAACATATTTGAAAATAATAATAACTTTACTTTTTATTAATTAGTTACCAATTTTTATTTATTATAATAATAGTTCATGAAAAATTCATTTTAATGATTATTACTTTTTCTTTATCGAGTATCATTTTTTATTAAAAATATTATTACTTTTTTTTTTAAAAATAGTATTCATTAAATATTTTAATTGAACATTTATCGCTTTTCTTTGATTAGCTATCACTTTTTATCAATACTATAAATTTTTTTATTAAATAGTAATTTAATGGATGTGTATCACTTTTTCTTAATCAAAGTATCACTTTTGATTGAAAATGTTATCACTTTTTGTCTTTCTTACAAATTATTTATGAAATAATTTGATTAATCGAGTATAAATTTTTCAGTTCCAAATATTACTTTTTATTAAAAATATTATTACTTTTTAATATATAAAATTTCATAAAATAGTTTAATAATAAGTGTATCACTTTTTTGTTTTAAGTATCGCTTTTAAATTTTCAACCATCACTTATAATTTTCTTATTAATCACATTATACTTGAAATATTAATTGTAATTTTAATAATTAATAAAATTTTAAAATATAAAAGGAAAATAAAAAAAATCAAACTTCATTGATTGCACAGATTCACGAATGTGCGCGCCATTTCGGAGAGGTTTGCATGGGTCACGGCCATGCCCGCTTCTTCCCTTATTTTTCATATAATATATTATTTAATTAATTGATGGATAATCCGTCTCACATAAAGAGATTCGTGAGACAGTCTCGGCACAAGACTTACGCTTCTGTTTGATTTCAATTGAAAAATAATAAAATTATTCTCCATCTTAAAGCTTATTATAGCTTTTTTGTTACTTGAATATACATACATTATCTAGAATTTCTACACCTTTAATTATTCTCCTACTTCCACAAGCTATTTTACGCTAGGATAGGGAAAAAGGCGGCGACAATTTAGCTCATCTGCAAAGCAAGAAATGCTAAGATTTTTAAGAGTGAGTAGCAATCCGTAAACAAAATCGTGGAGGAGCTAAAATCAAGAAAAATGTGTGGCAAAAGAGACATTCTTTAATTTTCATAAATGGTGCAGTAATTCTATAGAATATTCTTAGGAACATATAAATTATATATGGGAAGTTATTAAAAATAGCCATTTTTAACAAGACAACAAACAAATAAATTTTTAACAAAAATAGCCAAATTATAAGCAACTGACGAAACTACCCTTAATTTATGAAGGTTGACCCATTCCTTCACCTGCTTCCTCCAACTTCAACCGGTCACCGCGTATTAAATCAGAAGCCGCACAGTAGCCTCAAATATCTCAACCTTTTTAGCTCCTCCTGTCGGCAGCTTTGGTGGTGGGAATTTGGCTGACATCCTTTCCCAGTTCGGAGGACCACCTAGCAACGCCACGACAGTACACAGTTGCAGCGACGGGCATTGGCATCCAGTTGCTAAGTCCGGCGCGTGGCAGTAGCTCTATTTCATGGGGTCGGTTTCACCGGGTAAGAATATTGTGCTACGGGAGATGGGTCATGAACAAAGATAGGAGATGCGTTGATAAGCATTAAAATCCGGGTGTCCTAGATGTTAAATCCAATGTTACACATCATTTGATAAATAATAAAACTGTTAGGGATGTGGTTCATTGTTAAAGGTGATTGTTTCATAGATCTGCTGTAGATTCATACTGTACCTGAAGTTAATTCCAGTGTGAAAACATCAATGTGCGAAATATTGAAACCATTACTGTTGTTCATAAAAAAATGGAGTAAAATGCATTGGTGCTATTTTTTAAGGTATTGTTGTTCATAAGAAATAAGTCTAATATGTTACAAACCATTTATGCTGTTTAATTGTTAACTTTGTATTGTATTTTGCATGAAACAATTTTTTTCTCTAACGGTATTACAAGCGGATTGATGTTATTGTAATGCTTTTGTTTTGGGGTGCAAGACTTGATCGGTGTGACGAAGGCGTCATTAGCGATCAGTCTGTTGAGATATGTGGAGGGAGAAATGTATAATGGGGCATCATTCGTTGTATAAAAACAAGTAGTATATTAGTTGTTACAATTAGGTCGTAGTAGATGTGAATCACAAGCATAGTCGGTATGATGATTGGTGATATGATTGGCAATTGCCCGATCTCCCCGTCGGCATATATTGAGGGTGGGAATGCGTAATGGCGAATCATCTTCTAGTAAGAGTACATGTAGAATTGGATTGACTACGGTTACAATTAATATGTTTACAAGAATAGATTAAGTCATAACACCTCTTGTTGTCATTATATTGCGTATTTGTGTGAAAGTTTGGAATTGAGTTTCTGTAAGTAACATCTTATCCTAATTCAAACTGCAATTGCAGATCGGGATGCAGCACATCGTCATACATTCAAATGGTAAATGGGATGGGTCTCAGTATGTCGGAGGCATTGTGTTCGACTTGCAGATGTCTCGGGGCGTTCCCACAGTGGTAGTATTGAGGGAGATGCTCCATGACATGCTAAAAACTGACGAGAAGTTTGTGACGTATGACATATTTCATCTCGGTAAGCTGAAAGCTGAACGGGATGTCCATGCTCATACCAATTTTATATGATCAAGACGTAGAGGGAATATTGAATGCTGACAAGGTACCGGGGATATATACACTAACTGAATCGTTAGCAAATACCTCAACCACCGCACACGAGGTTGCCGAGCTCAGAGTAATATCTGAACTCCCGAGAGATGGAAACAATGGGATGCGAGTAGAAAGGACAGGGTATATAAGATTCTTCCGCCATTGTGGAACTCCATGGAGCCAAATCAAACGGATGCCCATTTGGAGAATTCAGCCGAGGATGATCCCCCATTATGGGATACGAACGATGCGGAGTCTACATCTTCTGTGTCATCTAGTTATAGTGAGAATTCAGAGGATTTAGACCTGCCAACTGAGAAAATGGAGCAAACGGATGCCAAGGTGAAGAATCTGGGCAAGCCTGGACCATGGCTTGCAAGGAAAATATCTCGGACCCACCGAAATTGGATGACACACAGCTTGGCGGCGGGTTGGAGCTGTCCACATGCACCATATACACAAGTAGGGAAGAAATGATGCATGAGTTGAGCATGTATCATTTGTTGAAAGACGCTGGGTTTCTAGTTAATCTAGCATCCACGAGGAGATATGAGCTAATATGTAAGGGTGATACGAATTATACATTCTTTTTCTCTGCTCGCAGGAGCTATGAGCTTTGGCGGTGTACCAATTTTCGTCCACACACTTGCTTAGAAAATCCTGATAGGAAGAAACCCAAATCTTGCTATTCAAGAGTCATTGCGAAGTAATACTTTGAAAAGTAAAGCGACCCATCCACGTCCATCACTCCGAGCGGTATTACAAAAGAGATGAACAAGAAATTTGGGCTAGATGTTCAGTATGCACATGCGATCAGAGCACACAAGATGACCAAGAATTATGTATTCGGCACCGCAGATGAGTGTTTTGAACATATACCCTTGTACCTTTACATGTTGAAAAAGATGAACGATGGATCGGTTACTGCTCTGGTGATGCATGGTGATGGCAGGTTCAAGTTTTGCTTTGTTTCGTTGGCCGCTTCAGTAGCAGGATTCAAGAATTTTGCTCGGCCAGTTTTGGTAGTGGATGGGATGCATTTAAAAGGTTATTACAAGGGGGTTATATTTACAGCCGTTACACAATATCCGAACAAACAACTGTTTCCTATAGCTCATGATGTTGGAGACACAGAGAATACGGAGCTTTTGAGGATGTTTTTTTCGAAGATCTGTAATGCAGTGGGTTGCCCATCGGGGATGCTAATTATATCAGACAACATCCTGTCATTTGTAGTGTCGTGTCATCTGTGTACCTGGGATGCAGCACATGGCCTTTGTCAACGTCACCTGGCCAAAAAGCTCATTCCATTTGGTGCTGATGTTGTGAACATATTCGAGAGAGCCGTTAATACATTCAGGGACACAGACTTTTTAAGGTTCGAACTAAATTTTGCTGAATCCATTCAGTTTTATGATCTTGTTCATATGTGATTATGGAACAATGAATGATTAATACTAGATAATATAGAGTCGGTGATGTGATGTAAGGTTGTAGGATGGTAGCCATTAGGAGGTGTTGGTGTGGGTTGAGTTAACTGTTTACTTGAGTGTATTTATATAATGGATGTATTTGAAACAGGTTCATGGATGCATTAGGAAAATATCCATTGGGAAAGAGGATAATGTCAATCCTTACGAATGCCAGGGCTGAACGTTGGTCACGCCTAAGATGTCCAGTGCGGAGGTTTGAGTTCATGTCATCGAATACAGCAGAGTCATGGAATAACGTGATCAAATGATATAGACGATTTTTGATCATTTACTGACTCGAGTATATCAGGCAGCATATCCAGCAGGGGCATGTGAAGCGTCGTGCAGAGGCTGATTGGGTCAATAGTGATTTATGTAGAAGGGTCTCTACATGACTGGAGATGACGATCGTCTTGTGGTGGAGCACTTGGGTGGAATGAATCTGAAGGTTTTTGTCGGGGCAAGTGATTTTTTGATTGACCTGCATAAGGGCACCTGCGAGTGTGGATACTTCCAACATGAACTCATACCTTATCTCCATGCACTTGCCGCAATCAAGTAAGTTTATTTTGGGTTTAACTAATGTTTGCTGTTATGTATGGATGCAAAGTTATACGTTTTATAGCAATTTCAATATGTATTATTGATAACTTGTAGGAAATGAGTTATGATGCAAATACCTTTGTGGGGGGTTGTTTTACTAATGACAAGGTAAAATTGATGTGGGGAGGAGCTGTATACCCCATCCCAAATCCCAAAGAATGAGTGGTACCAGAAGATGTTAAGTTGATAGTGTGTAGAGCTCCACTTTCCCCAAAACAATCCGGGAGACCAAAGAAGAGCAGGATTAAGGGGATTTAGAGGGTGCTGGACGGGGAAGTCAAGGAAACAGATGCTTGATTTGTAAAGGATTGAACCATAACTGAGCTACATGCAGCAGTAGCAGGCCACTCGTGGCACCCGAACATTCTCCATCACTTGGGCAATCGGTGGCAGTAGAAGGGCCGGCGTCGGTAGAAGGGCCTGCAATAGCATTGGAAAAGTGAAAATGCACTATCTGCAGAAAGTCAGGACACACAAAGCGGCATTGTCCGAGTTTATAGTTAGAGCACTTTTCAATCCCTGACCATTTCTCTCGCCACTTCCAATCCAGCCCAGCTTTCTGGTTACGTTTCCAATCCCCCCTCAACCACTTGAATTTGTCTTGTACATTTTACGTGTTAATTAGAATTTGAAAATTAATGGTAAGGTAAAGGTCCAGTTTAATAGAAATTCACCCAGAAAAAAATGGCACTGTGGTCCATCTATTAGTGTACGCATCTTGCCATTTCCTAGCCTTGTAAGCTACAAGGTCCAGCAACAGGTCCATGTGCCGCATTCCACCCAACACGATTAACATCTCATTGTGTTAATGGTGCTTCTGACATGCATGACATAAAATACCCTATACAATATAACATTCATAATCAATAACTCCTTTACCCTATCGGACAGCCATGTCGTCGAGGAATACAAGGATCTGAAGAATTAATGGGCAAGAACATCAATACCGTTGATTGATACTGTCACACTAGCTGATTCGTTAGCCTCATCATTGAACTATTGCTCCAACTCTTCGATGTGCTCTGTTAGATACTGGATTCTGTCTACACTTTCCCATCCCTCTGGGACTCCATGCCCACAATCAATCAGTTTAGCCTGCTTATTGCTCCTTTTAGTGATGGAATCCGTATATGGATTCTTTGTTAGACGACCGGGCTTGGTACCCGCTTCTTCTCGGAACGCTTCCTCGTAACAACCTTCTTCTTTATCGTCTGGAGCGATGATTCGTCATATGTTCCAACTATAACGAGGTCTACTTCTTTCATAGTGTTGCCTGTTCAAGCTTTCACCATCAAATATAAACTGTTAGAAACCCAACAAAGATTAACTTCTTAATAAATAAGAATTCATGGTTATTATACCATTTCATCGGACTGATGCCCCATATATATATTGATGGCTTCCGGTTCGACGTCTGCCTCATCGCTTGTGCCGTGTTTGCCATTTCTGCATCGTCCTCCTCCTCATTCATGTCATCCATCTCCACACACGTATCAATTGGGATCTCTTCATCGTTTCGCAAATCAGCCACAGAAACCTATACCACCTGTATATTATTCAAGATTACACATTTATAGATCCAAAATGATAGACAGATAAATCATGTACCGACCCAAATATACCAACTCTGAGACAAACAAAGTCTTACCACATTATCACGTTGATTTGCAATAGCAAAACTCATCCCTGCAGGTTCTCCATCTGGGCTACAATGAGACTGATTAGCACCAACTCTGACGTCTACCCCCCTCTTGGATCAAGATTTTCCATAGGTGTTTCACACATTCCAGGAATCCCAGCGTCGTCGTCGACCTCCAATTTTGAAGCGGATGGAGGAACAAAATCGTCACATGACTTTCTAAATGAATTGTCAGCTGCCTCGTTCAATTCGATGCCATTGCCTATTCTTTCCTCCTCCACTTGTACTCCACCTCTCCCTTGCCGCTTCAATTCACGAATATCTCTTTCTATCGCAATTAGTCTATCCTCAATCCGGTTAAGCTGCTGAGCAAATGCTACATAAACATGATCAACTTGATACCATGTGGTGGGCTGCTCTAGTTGCCTGGTAGATGGAGTATCTGCTTGGTCTTTGTCCATTTCCTGTTGCGGGTGATGATCTTCCCCTTGCCAATCAACCAAGTTCCTATACCACGCCGAGTTTTTCTCCTCAACCGACGGTTCCAGTCTTGTGGTTGCATCAGTCTGATGTACAAACAAATATATAAGTATTTAGAAGGGTTGCCATAGCCACGTATCAATATTAATACAACTCGTTGACTGTATAATTTAGTAGTTAAACCCTTCAGTTACCTGCAGTCCAGTCTGATTTGTCGATGTGACATCCTTGAATACTGTGGCGGATAGTTCCTCGAAAAAGGGCGTAAATGTGGAATTCCACCGTAGTATATGGGGAATGGCATTCCGTTCATCGGGATCGGACTCCAAGCAACCATACAAGCGCCCTACAAACGGCATTGCCTTGTATGCCCAAGCCATTATTGCATAGGAGAATCCATTAGTGTCTAAAAACTCTCTATGAGATAGGTTCGCCTTCTTCCTATCTTGGTAATCCTTTTGCCTTGTTTTCATGAAAACTCGGATGTTTGAGACAAGTAGGTTGTAAGCTACCCTGCCCCATGGGTACGATTGAACACATCAATATTGTCACAAATTTTTATGTGCTCGATATTGATGTTGCCCGCCTTTGAATCCCGTGGGAGTAGGACACCCACAACAAACAACTGCAGCGCCAACTTCACGGAATCTTTCTCGTCCGTGCTTCCCAAAAATGCTTTCCGCACAGTTGCAACGGGGTTCTGGCTGGAATTAATTTCATAGTTATTGTTAGTGCTATATTGGAGTACATGCTAATTCTTAATGGTTCGTTTGGTCAGGAACAACTGGTGCAAATATGGCCAAGATATCGAATCCAAAATATGTTAGATGTAGAGTCGGGAAGAGAGCAGATTTAACTTTGTTGCGCGATATAAGACAGAAGTTGACTTCTCAAAGCCTGGAGATCTTTCGTAGCACTGCTGTTGGACATTTCCTAAGGATGTCGGAATTCCAGTTCCAATGACAAATATATCTTCATTTGTTGTTTGCACAGAACTGCTCCAAGTCGCAGGAAAATTTCCTAAGGATGTCGGAATTCCAGTTCCAATGACAAATATATCTTCATTTGTTGTTTGCACAGAACTGCTCCAAGTCGCAGGAAAATTTAAAGTTTTTTCGGTAACCTTGATCTCGTATTTGGACCCCAGGAGTTCTCTTTGGTAATGGGTCTGCGATTTGGGCCATATCCAAGGATAGAAAATAAGGATGGATTGCACTAATGTATCTTGGTTTATTTTAATTATTTTTTGCTGAATAATTAAATACTTCCTCCATCCTACTCAAATCTACTCAAATAGAGTCTTTTTGCTTTTTGTATGTGTATTAAAGAGTATTATTATTTAATGTGTAATGAATAATTATATTATTGGTAGTGTGCACTTATATGTATTACCTAAAAGCCTGCAATAAGCAAGAATGTTGTTTCACAATTTCTGGCATCAAATGCTTCACTTCTTCAAGCAATGAGATATATGTCAACATCATCAAAGCTCTCTGGTGGAGGTGATTGATCCTATGTTTATGATGACTGACTTCTATCCATGTCCTAATTTACATAATGTCATTGTTATTGCAGGTTACTCAAGTAACTTCTTAGATTGTTCCTGAATTAGATGCATAATCACCTAGCGAAAGTAGACGACTTGCTGCATAACCGATGCAATAATTTAGATTCTCTATAGTTGATTTTTTCAATCTTTCATTTTATATGTTAGTACTTTATTTTTTTATTGCAAAAGTCATTATAGACTGGTCATTCTTAATAAACAAACAACCTTTGGAACTCTAGAAGATACAACTCTAAGAGTTCTAATTAATTTTATTACTATCATATATTGCAACTGTGGTTTGTGAGAATTATTATATTTAACATTGATGGAGAGCATCAAACTCTTCATTGCATGGAAAGTGTAGCTACTAGGATGGATGCACTGGTTTGTTAGCTTCTCCATATCTTATTTGCATCATTGGTGGCAATAAGTGAAATGATATGTTTTTTTTCCTTTCATTTTTGATCTATTTCTTTTTCTTCAGCTAGAACAATTTCTTTTAAACTATCATAAACCCTTTCTATTTGAAATCAACAACATATATCAAATGGAAAGAGAAGAATGATCCATATAAACGGTAAAAAGATACATTAAGTTTAAGATTAATTATAGTATTAAGTTATAAACTCAAGGGTGTATGAAGTTTCAAAAGTTGCATTAAGTTATGATCAAGAGGTGCATTACATTTAAGATTAATTGCATTAAGTTATAAGCTCAAGAGGTACATGAAGTTTGAAATCGAAGAGGTAAATAATGGTTAAGTGAATTTTGAATGATTAGAAATTAAATTTATCAATAAGGCATAAAATATTAACTAAGTGTTAGAGAAAAATAATGGATACGATTTATGGGCTACTTGAGCGTGAGACCTTCACCGTGGTAAAATAACTCAAGAAAAGAATCTAAAGAATGATAACCTTAGAGACCTTCTGAAAATATGGAATTTAGGGAATTTTAATAGACATTGTGCCGATGAGATTAGCAAATGACTCACCTTTCTTTCTCTGTGAGATCTTTGTACACCAGGAGTCTCTGGATCATGAAAGAAAGCATAGTTAGGTGTACATCTTTTCTTTGAGCATTAGATGCTATGGCCGACAATAAGATATGTTCAGGTGCTTGGACTAAGTAACTACAAAGTAAGACAAACGTATTAAGTAACCAAAGTTGTACATAAAAAACTAAGAGATAGATTTCATAGTACTAGGTGAATGTGGTTAAATTTTCCGATGCAGGGCTCGTTAAAATCGGGAGAATAGTAGGAGGCGACGCTGAGCCACATACGTTGCATAAAACCCTGTGTAGATTGGTAGAATTGCTGCTGAAATCTAGATTGTTATTAATAAGGTAACAATCAAACCCACTCTTGCGGTTATTGTACCAAAAGGGTAGGTGTGATTTTATACTAAGGGCAAAGATGTGTCGTACTTGCCGTGGACTAGGGTTAGTCTCTACTTCTATTGTTTTAAAGTCAGTTTCTATGGGCAATGTATATGGGTGAAATTATTTGTGCACCATTTGATCAAACGAAGTTTGTTCTTATTAGTTTTACATGGAAAATGGGCAAGTACAATAATGTCTCATGATGTGTTCTGTTTGTGATGTAGCCGTATATTAGAGGGGAAGTAAGCCCTTTGTGTACTTGATGAAATGCCTCTAAGAATATTTGGAAAACATATAAAAATATAATAATCCATAGTGTGGGTGATTAATTCCTGAATTTTATGCCGATCCATTAACATTAAAAATATTTTTATTTGGACGACCATTAATATCCAGAACACTAAAATGCAGCTCTGCTCCTTCTTGTCTCCCAATCTAATTCCTTTGCATTTCCTTAACACTTTCAGGCCAATCAAGACCATCTATATCTTCAAGAAGGTGGTCAGCATATGCAATAATCTCCAGCATCCATTGTCGATAGGCTGCTCGGAAATAAACAATGAACTATAAAATCATTAAACCATGAAAATAAGGAATGTAGCAAATTGCTGATGTTAAAACAATATTTCAGAAATTAAAGAAAAAATAAATGATAAACATACTTTTCTAATAACCGTAGTCCTCTATCGGGTTCGTTGAAATCGGCGGCCTAGTAGGTGTACAAAGCACTATAGAAACCTATGATTCAATTCGAGGTACCATATGTTCCAAACACCATTGTTATTTGAGTGTGTGGAGGCCCTAATTTTGTATTCTAAATTTTTAAATGTGAAATCAGCTAAATTTTTTTAATTCGAATAAGTACTCTTCTAAATTGCATGGTTAATCTCAGTATTCCAAGAGGCTTCGTTAATTACGATTCAGGGGTCGATGTAATTAGCGGAATAGAGGGCAGGCAAAGCTCTATGGTCGTTGTAGCCTTTGATATGGTACTATTTGATGATATAAATTCGCTTTTCGTATTAGTAAGGTATGTCAATAACTCATATGATTGTTGAGTTGTATGTAATGAGGGATGTTTTATGAAACTAATGGGCAAAGGCTATAGTTAATCTGAGAAGGATTATTGTGAATATGTTGTTGATAAATGTAGTTTAGCAGGGTACATAATCGAATGTTTATGGTTCAATTTAATGATTGAAATTCGAGTTTTAATAGCAAGGGCGATGTATTCCTTGATATTTTTTTCACAGAAAGGCAAAGGTTGTAGTTGAGTTTATTTTCATTTGTGTTTGCAATAAATGTCCGTAAAATAAGAGTTTAGGAGGGTACTCATTTCCATGATAAATCTTTGCTGTTAAAATATGCAATTAGTGTTTTGATAAAGGTAGTTTGTGGTATAAATAACGATAACTTGATGAAATATTTCATTGTGTAATGACAATTAGGAGTAATTAAGGTATGTAGTCAAATTTTAGATGAAATGCCCATCTGAAACGTAGACAAGTGGATGACAGCCTCAATTAATGTAGTATAACATCTCGTATGCACTACTACTATTACCAGAAGTATCGACTGCAATTGAATTGTCAAGCTGATGTTGTCTGATTGTGGATTTCAGATATGGTGAATCGCATCTTCCCGCTCCAAAATTCGCCTTTTGAAATTGGGTGTATTTAGGGTTAATGGAATGCAGACGCGCAACCAGCTGTTCTGGTGGTATTCAGAAGGGTATTTTGGCCATTAATTTAAAAGTTGGCTATTTTTGTAAGTAAATTTGTTCACAGGCTGACATTGTAATTTGCATTAGGATGTTGGGCCACTTTTGAATATTAGAAGATTATATATTCTTGATCCCATTTGTATGTTGTAAATTTTTAGAAGTATTACTCGTAACTAAGAATTTTTATAAAAATTATTTCTTTGAATAAAAGAGAATTGTTTCACATAACACCTGATGCCATATTTTTAACTCGTATTCTGTAGCTCGTGCATGATGAAAAGATACTTGTAACAATTTTTGTATTGGGCATCTAGGATCTTAGATTTATGTTGAGGAAAGATACTTGTAACAATTTTTGGACATTTATGAGCAATAAACCCCAAAATTTAAATTAAAAATTAAATTAATTAAGGACGCAATGTAATTTAATTGCGGATGTAATTATGTGTGCAAATTACAACCACATTAAACATTTGGCTCTATTCAATTAGCTGCCAAAATGTAAAAACTAAAATTTATACCAAATTCCTATTATAATGTGAATTTATATTGAGTGCATATTTTATTCATTTCTTTTATATACTAATTCGTAGAATACTGTGAAAGAAAAATTGGTGTGTCATCCACTCAATTGGGCACTAACTAGGGATGAACTAGGAACTAATATTTTTGGCACTCATTTTAAATTTAGAAGGGTACGAATAAATTTAAGAGTTGGTGTCTTGTGTCCACAGTGCATAAAGTATATAAGGGTTGATGGAGAATCAGAAAATTTAGATTAATTGAAGTAGATATATTAGGTATGTTAATGTGATATTGTTTCCTTTAATATGCTCTCGCTGCATCAGTTTGGTATCAGAGCCAAATTTTCGATGTTGAATTCTAGATTTCAAGTGGTTTATGATACCTTTTATGATGATCAGTCATCGTATGAAAATGATACTATACAGATCTACCAACAAAACGATTTGTTATTGTCTGATCCGGTATACAATGGACCACCAATTTTTGATGAAGAAGTTGAATTTGCTGATAGTGGCCCACCGATCTTCGATGAGGAAGTCTTGAATGAATTTGTTGATGGTGATTATGACGACATATCGATCCTTGATGGGGAAAATGGTGAAGTCTCCTTTGGCTATGATGATCCACCAATGTTCGATGAAGAAGACAACGATATTTTCTACATAGACTATGATGAACCATCAATTTTTAATAGAGAGATAATCAAAGTTACGAATAATGATGTGTTTGATCAAGAATATTCATTTGATCCGAAAGAATCATATTTTATGAATCCTATAATTAGCAGCAACATTGAATATAAGAGTGTTATTCTAAAGAATTTTGGGTTACATGAATTCAAAGATGTTCCAGCACGTCATCGTACTTATTTTGTTCGAGATACGACCCGACACGATTCGAGGGCGAATCGTCTCCAAGCAGAGGAGAATGATGGAGAATCAGAAGATTTAGATTAATTATAGTAGATATATTAGGTATACTAATGTGATATTGTTTCCTTTTATTTATATTAATTATCATTATTGTAATAGATATTGTTATCACGTATAAATAGGTGCTCATATTATTGTATTAGGGGAGTTAATATTGAATGATAATGAAAATGATAGTTGTCTCATAGCCTCTTCTACGGTATTAAGAATCAACATATTTGAGAAGTCTATCTTCCGGTATTCTTCAAGAATCAATGGATTATAGAGTTTGTTATCGTATTATCATCATTTAATATGCTCTCACTGCATCAAGTGTACAACATTTTATTTTAAAGAGTATCACTTTAATTAATAAGAGTATACAATTTTGTTTTAAAAGGTATACATTTTATTTATTTTTTTTAATTTTTTTCAGGAAATAAAGGATATACATCCTTATACTAAAGGGTACACCATTTAATACAAAAAGGTATCTGACACGTGGGATACGGTGTCCCCGGGAGCACACAATTTTTTGCCTAAATTTAAACATTTTGCACACCGGATCTTCTGCGTCATTTTCGTGCATCATCTCCTGTGCCATGCGTTAAGTGATTGGCACGTAAGAGGGAAATTAAACTCAACCATTGCCCCTAGGGTTTAAGTATTAGAGTATAGTTTCATTAAATCCAAACATTTTGAGATGGGTATAAGTAGTTAGCAAAGACTTACGACTTCAATTCAGGGGTTCGCGTGAAATGGATAAATAGCTCTAACAATTTTAATGAAATGTCATGCTCAATCAATGAAAAGTGATAATATTGCAGTGAAATGTTTCTTAAACAATTTATAATATAAACAAAAAGTGGTAATAATTTAAAAAAAAGTTATAACATCTTTAATAAAAAGTGATAATTAATTAAAAAAAATAAAATGATCTCATAATGAGACGGTCTTACGCAATACTGCCTCTTTACTTTGTGCACATGGATGAATAAGCATTACTATTATTTTATATAAAGGAGTATTATTATTATTTTGCAAATAGAAAATTTTTAAGTGAATGACTAAAATAGCAAATGACAAGTCTTGCGTGAAATCGTCTCACGTGAGACAATCTTACACTTTTAAAATAATTATCACTTTCGCTATAAAATGTTATCACATTTTCCATAAAATATTATAACTTTTTATTTATACTAAAAACTATTCATGAAATAATATTATTACTTTTTATTAATTGAGTATATCACTTTTTAATTTAAAAGTTATAACTTTTTATTCGTCTCACGTAAGGGCTTACGAGAGACGGTCTGCCCTTACGTGAGACAGTCTCACACAGGTCTTTATCAATAACAAAATTGATACTTCATCAGCGGGCAAAGAGAGTATAAAATAAGTCGTTGTATTAGTAGTGAGTATTGAGTCATGTGCAAGCATTTTACTAAAAATGATCATGTAAGAATATTACTCACTCCGTCCGGTTCTAAAGTATCCATTTGTTTTTTGCACGTGGATTAAAGACTCTTATTATTATATGTAAAGTGAGTAGTTGTATTAGAGGGAAGTGGTGTGCCATCTTGTGTACTTTTTTACTAAATATGAGAAATGAATACCTTTGAAGCGGACACCAAAAATAGTAAAATGGATATCTTAAAACCGGATGGAGGGAGTTTATTTTTAAAATTAAAAAATATTTACTATTTGGCAATTCCATTTCTTTTATTTAAGGGGTTATTTTGTTGTGCATCAGGTATATCGATGCAACTATAATTTATAGGGTAATTTTTTAGAGGTATTATTTTTTATACTTTTAATTATTTTATTTTATCAAATGTTATTATTAATCTAGTTTTTGATCTTACAGTTCATATTAACTAAGTACACCATAACCCAAGTGCATCTTCTTATTTGAGAGTACGTATGTGTTAGGTTAAGAAAAGAAGAAAAAAAAACTGTTTTGATCACAACTCAATCCCCATGACTCTCTTACGCTCCAGGAATCAATATCTAACCACAATAACAACAAATAAAATTTGTTAATTAGTACTGCTTCATCATGCATAGGCTAAATTCATTTTGATGATGGTTTTAGTTTAAAATAAAAGAAATCATGGAGTATTATTTATGCCTTGATTTATCTTTCTATTTTTGAATAATAAATGTTTCATTTGCTTTAAATAAAAAAATGAACCTTGTGCATGAAAGATTAGTATAAATTGTGTTCAAGATGCTCTTACAATTTATCAAAGCTTTTCTAAGATATTAATTTTTTATTTTCTAAAAATGAAAGAAAAGGAGAAGATAGTAAATAGAGATTCCAAGGCAGTGGTTGAGGTGAGGGGAAGCGTGAGTGTGGATAAAACACGCCCCTAACTGACCAATCAGATTCCAGAGAAATCCAACCAATAATCTTTCTCCACTCTTCATCAAACTCAACAATATTAACGATCCAACAATTTCACCCATCGAAGTTGAGGCAGTTTCCTCCTCTTCTTGGCAGAGATCAAAACCCCCACCCCTAAATTACACCGATATTAAACCCTCAATTTGATTTCCCCCAATTTAGGGTTTTCTGATTGGTCAGAATTTGATCCGGGTTGAATTTCCTGTTATTAGCGGCGAAAATGGCTGCATCGAGGGCTTTTGTGGGTGCAAAGCTCGAGGCTTTGCTGGTCAGCAATACGGCGTCGTCCTCGATGTCCGCCTCCGCCTCCCCTGTTCAGGTCGGCTTGCTCCACAGACCGGCTTCGGCTCGAGCCAGGCGAACTCCTCTGACCAAGAGGAATTTAGGGACATTTAGGTGCGATGCTGCGCCAGACGCGCTGGTTCAAGCCGAGTCTACCTATGCGGCTACTTCATCGGCTTCGGCTTCGAGCCTCTCGGCTCTAGAACAGCTCAAGACTTCGGCAGCTGACAGTATGCATTTCTTTTGTATTTCTCTTTTCACTTATCATTTCACCTTCATATTAGAGCGTGATGCTGTTTCGGTTATATCGGAGTTGTTTTGGGTGTGATTGAGTTTCATAATTTGTTGAATGTTGGGTATGATCTTGCACTTGAATTATAATTTTGGTTACTTCTTCGTATATGCAAAAGTTATCCAACTTAATTCACTATATGTGGGCATGTGAGTATAGAAGCCTTAAGCTTTGATTACCTTTTGCTTTTAATTCTTAATTGTCTTCCACAATGATCTTTTAGCATTGACAGTAATTTGGTCAAGAAATCTGATTATATTTTTTTTCTTTTGGTCTTCATTTGAGAAACCTGATTTTTTTACTTGTTTTTTCATTGACGCATAGTTCAAGTACATGGAGATGGAGATGTTTTGAAATTGTATTGCTGATGTTATCCAGGATATACAAAAGAAAGAAGCAGTATTGTAGTGATTGGTCTTAGTATCCATACTGCACCTGTTGAAATGCGGGAGAAACTTGCTATTCCCGAGGCTGAGTGGCCTAGAGCTATTGGCGAGTTGTGTGGTTTGAATCATATTGAAGAAGCTGCTGTTCTTAGTACGTGTAACCGAATGGAAATTTATGTAGTGGCTCTTTCTCGTCATCGTGGGGTTAAAGAAGTGACTGAATGGATGTCTAAGGTATTTCATTTAGTAAATTGGAGTTCTCTTATCATGCTATGAAATCATTAGAGTGATGCAAAGACACAAGATAACGTGTGTTTTTTTCCTTTTTCAAAAAATTCTTATGCAATTATTTTTTCTTGGCATAAAAAGTATGCAAGCCTACACGAAGTTCGCTTAGAAATGACCAACAATCGCAATAATCAAATTGATGTTGTTTTTTTCTTCATCGAGAGAGTTGCTGATCCTTTATGGTGACGTCTTTTAGTGTATAAAATGCCACCCTCAGTTGCTTTCTGAGACTGATGTACTGAGATGCTCGCTTAATCAAATAATTTGGTGGCACCAAAATATGTTTTGTGATTTTGGATCTTCCCTGATACACATTATTCCTAGACCTAAAATTTTTCGGTGTTTATACTAAAGTGTTCTAATACTAAAATCTGGCATTGTTGCATTTTTCTTAACAATGGTTTTGTTTAACGGATTGTATTTATTGTCAGACTAGTGGCATTCCTGTCTCAGAGATCTGTGAGCACCGTTTCCTACTATATGACAAAGATGCAACACAGCACATCTTCGAAGTGTCTGCTGGGCTCGACTCCTTAGTATTAGGTGAAGGCCAAATTCTTGCTCAGGTAAAACAAGTAGTCAAAGTTGGGCAAGGCATTGTGGGCTTTGGACGTAACATAAGTGGACTTTTCAAACATGCAATTACTGTTGGAAAGAGAGTTAGAACTGAAACGAACATAGCAGCAGGGGCAGTTTCTGTGAGCTCAGCTGCTGTGGAGTTGGCCTTAATGAAGCTTCCAGAAACCTCCCATGCCACTGCAAGGATGTTAGTCATCGGAGCTGGAAAAATGGGGAAGCTGGTGATCAAGCACTTGGCGGCCAAAGGTTGCACAAAGATGGTGGTAGTGAACAGAAGTGAAGATAGGGTCTCTGCTATACGTGAGGAGATAAAGGATGTAGAAATAATATATAAGCCCCTCTCCGAAATGCTAAATTGTGCAACGGAAGCAGATGTAGTTTTCACGAGTACTGCTTCTGAAACCCCTTTGTTTTTAAAAGAGCATGTTGTAGATCTTCCACCTGTTTCCCCAAGTGTGGGGGGTTTGAGGCTCTTCCTTGATATATCTGTTCCAAGAAACGTTGGTGCTTGTGTTAATGACCTTGACACTGCTCGAGTGTACAACGTGGATGATCTTAAGGAGGTTGTGGCTGCTAACAAGGAAGATCGTCTCCGTAAAGCAATGGAAGCTCAGGCCATCATTGCAGAGGAATCCAAACAGTTTGAAGCGTGGCGTGATTCACTGGAGACTGTTCCAACAATCAAGAAATTAAGGGCTTACGCTGAGAGAATCAGAGCTGCTGAGCTTGATAAATGCTTAGCTAAAATGGGAGACGACATTCCTAAGAAAACACGCAAGGCAGTAGACGATCTTAGCAGGGGCATTGTGAACAAGTTACTTCATGGTCCTATGCAACACCTGAGGTGCGATGGGAGTGATAGTCGGACACTGAGTGAGACGCTCGAGAATATGCATGCTCTTAACAGAATGTTCAGCTTAGAGACAGAAATATCCGTATTGGAACAAAAGATTCGAGCTAAGGTGGAGCAAACACAGAAGTAACTCTGTTAATCTCTTCTTCTCAGGCCTCCATTGTGAATAAGAGGTGAGATTATTGTATTCTGCCTTCCTACACTTTAGCTGTGTCAATTTTTTTGTACTATGATATTACAATTCATTTATAATGCTGAGTACCTCTAATTGGTCAATCAAATTGACTATGTATCCATCTTTGTACAAGTAAACAAGATTCTATATTATAATTTATATGTCTTTGAAACATACTGATACCGGTTTAATTTTCACTCATTCTGGGAAATTTTAATGTTGGGAGAGTATTTTGTTTGTGTGATTGGAAACAGATCATGAACAAAAATATGGTTTGGCTGTATTCTTTATGAAATTATACTCCGTATATTCTCAAGGGACATTTTCCCGGATTTGAATTATCTATGCATACTACTGTATGACTGAAATTAAGAGATTATTGCACTTTAATATGCAGATCAGGGATATATTCATTCGTCCCTCGAGAAAGAGTCTTTTTTTTCATTTTGGTCGTCCGCTCTAAAGAGGATCATTTTCTTTTTTATACCCATGTGACCCACACATACCCACTAATACAACTAAAATATAGGTCAACACTCCCACTAATACAATTATCCACTACACATTAAATAATAATATTCCTTAATCAACGTGTACAAAAGTAAAAGACTCTCTTTCGAACAGACGGAGGGAGTAATATTTTAATGAGAAAATGAGAACATTTGAATGAGATGTCAAATATAGTAAAATGAGGACCTTTTGGTGAAATGAGGGAAGTATGATATTATTTTATGGTGAAATATAATATGACACGATGAAAAATGTTAAATTTAATTTTGGGTGGAAGGAGTAAAACAGAAAAATGTACCAGCTAAGTTGAATTTGGGTGGAAGGAGTAAAACCTAATACTACCTCCATCCCATTGAAACGTACGCGTTTTTTTCATTTTGGTCCGTTCCAATACAAAGTGTGCATTTCCCTTTTTGGTAAAGAGGACTCACGCATATTAATTACTTCTCTCTCTATGGGCCCACATGTCATACTAATACACCTACTCACTTTACATTAATATATTAATTTCTCTCACCTCACTACATATTAAAATATTATACTCCTTAATCAACGTGCAAAAAGCAAACTCATACGTTGTAACGGGACGGAGGGAGTACTAATACTCAGAGTATTAATTTGAACAGATCCAAATATAGTTTGGGTGTGGGAATCAAACGTAGACAATGGGGACTTGAAAGTTGAAAGGAAAACAATAAAAGAATAATTATATTGAACACAATATTGTATCAAGGAATTTGCTCTCCTTACAATATAAATACAAATAGGACCCCTTCTTCCAAAAATGTGTCTTATCGGGTGTTCCAAAGGACCACAACACCACATAAAAGACTCATAATCACTTTTAATTTTTTAAAAAGTGAAAAGTGATGGTGCGTCTTCATTTGGTGTGATGTTAAAATACCAAATGGAACACAATTTTAGAACAGGAAATTTGCTCTCTTTTACGCCATACCCTTTACTTTACATACACTGCTATAATGCTATGTGTAATATTGACATACAATATTGACATTATGATATATTCAACATTTTGATGTACACTGCTATAATGCTATTTATGATATTGACATACAAAATTGACATGATGAAAATACAACATTTTGATGATCATATCTTCACCGCTAGATGATAGCATATGCGTCACTATTTTATTATTTTAATACATACTCCCTCCGTCCGCCTTTAAGGGTGTCATTTACTTTTTGCATGTGGATTAAGAAGTCTGCTAAGGAAAATATCAACAGACTAATCATACATGATGAGTGAACTTCAACAATAAGGATGAGACTAATGGGTTTCTAACAAACTTTATCTCAATAAAGTATAAGGGCAATTAAAGAAAACCCATTAAGAAAGCTGTTAAAGACAAAATTAAAGCATAACTTTATATTTTCTCCTAAAGTCTTGTGGAATTATCTTATAATATACCACATTAAGATTACTCAATGTAAGTGGTGTAGTTAAAAGACAAAATAAGAACTTCAAAAGATATGGTTGAGAGAAATACTAAAGATTGCAGCTTGTAGTCTCAATAAGGTACCAATTATAGTAGTTGTGAGAACTCTTTTGAGTTTCACATATGTTGATGTCCAACTAAGGTTAGATCATTGGGATTATGAATAAAGATAAAAAGTTTATCATCCAATTAATTGGATTACATTTGAGACGGGTAAAACGATATTCTTTGAGGATGTTGATTTAAAGGGGAAGAGTAATATTAGAGACATTGTCTTTGAAGGAGAGTCAATTTTGACCCCTAAAAAAGCTTTTAAGAATGTGAAAATTCAGAATATTGATAGGACAATGTCAATAATATTTAAGGAATAACAAATTCAACAACCTCAAGAATAATAAACGTCACTGAAGAAACCGCTAGAGTTGGGAGAAAGACAATTTGGTTGATTATGTAGTTTTCTCCTAAATAATGAGGAGACTATGAAATTAATAGTAGAACATTCAAATAATGTTCATCAAGCCATGTAAGTTCCAAATACTGGAAATGGGTTAATGGTATAAGTTATGAGTATAAATCAATACAAGATAATTAGGTTTGCATCTTGATAAAGGATTATACTCAAAAGGGAAGGAAGACATTGTTTTAAGATAATTGAGATATTAGTAGCACATTTTGATCTTGAATCATATATTAGATGGATGTAAAGATAAATTTCTTGATAATAACATTGATGACACAATTTCAACAGTTTAAGAACTAAAAAGAAATCCATCTATACATTCAAGTAAGTTTTTCCATATTGGAATCACGAGTATCATCGTGAGGTAATTGTCTCAATAAGGTGCCCTGAAGTTAAACTAAAGATTTAAGAAATGTAGAAATATTCTATATATTTTGATTGTTGGAAATTGTTGTATGATGAGGTCTGTACAAGACCTAATTCGGCTTCTATTGTTGGTGTATTAAGTAGACATTTAAGTAACTCTAGTATAGATATTTATAAAGTATTTACAGAGAATTAATGATAACATGATTGCACATCAGGGATCAGATTTGTTAGAGATCATGAGGAATTCTGATTCTGAGTTTGTTGGATGCCAATATAGAATAAGATCCACTTCAGGCTACATCTTCTGCTGGTTTTGAAAGCTATATAAGTAAAAGTGTTAAGCAAACACTTGTAGCTCATTAACCATGACAATAGAAATGGTAGCACACTAAGGGGCATCCTATCATAAAATAAAGTTTGCGAAGCTTTGTCACATAAAGTTGATTGTGATAGTTAGTTCGCAATAAAGTATTAACGACAAGAGTACTTATAAGTTAAACATATTGACATAGAATTCTTGGTTGTTTAATAAAGTGTTCCTATGGATAAATTTTGGTAGAGCATATTATGATAGACTCTAAATACGGATCCGCCAATCATGTATTCAACGCCCTGTAATTTTATGAGCTAGCTACTCATGTGGGTGTTATATGGTTTTAGAATACATTGGTTTAGTAGGAGTTTATATTTATTGCTCATTAAAATTTTTAAAGCACTTTGATTTGGTAATTTAGTTTTCTGCAGAATAAGTTTGATGGCTTTGAATTCATTGTGAATTCACTAAAGCAATAATTTCATTTTGTAATATTTTACATTTTGAATTGATCTCACTAAAGATTAAAGTAGGACCAATTTGAAATAGACATGATATTAATCACATTGCATACAATTTCCATGCTACTCACCATATTTGATCTATATCATTAAGTATTTTGATATTGGTGATTGTCAGGGTTTAACCATGATTTGTAATGTAGTGAATGCCTCGGTGATTCCATATTAATATATGAGATGAACCAAATTGTTAAGTATAGCCTGAAGAGGAATAACATAAAGTTGCGCAACTAAGGACTCTTGATATAATTGCTTTGGAACAATATATAGTTCAAGTGGGAGATTGTTAGGAATTTTTTATTTCCAATATAGTCTGATTGTGGACAATATATTATTATGCAATTATATTTGCTATCACTTATTTTATGGACTTAATTAAGTGATCCAATTAAAGTTGAAAGTCTATGGGCTATAATAATATTAATATGGGCCAATTGAGTAGATATCTAATACTACATGAATGGGTGATTATGGGTGGTCCGGTTGTATAGTATATAAAGGCTCCCAGATTATGGTCGAACAACCTTCCCAGGTCGAACTACATCTCGAAAATCATGTTTTCTAATTCCGAGCACTTAAGACCTGTTTCCCTGTACAAATATGCTCAAATAGCCTCAGTAGCATCTGATTCGTGGGTTTTCTATAATCATCCCGATTCGTCTAGATAATAGATAAAATCATACTCCATTTCCACGCAAATCGGGGTTCAAAACATGTGAATTATCACTCTCATCATAATACGAGGTAGAAGTGAAAAGAAAATGTCATTGAATGTCCTCCTCTTAACTACAAGGTGCTAAGCATATCTTATGCTTACGTACAATAGGAGTCGGTCCAGTGCCCTGTTGAGAGTAGAATTTCACGTGTTTTAGGTCTCACATTACACCATTTTTTATAGAATGCGGCCATGATTCTGTGTAGAATGGTATGGTTTTCATATCTTGCATAATTAAGATGCTACAAGGTGTTTTGTTGAGTTTTGAAGGGTAAAATATGATCAAAGTTCAAAGTTGGAATGAAGAGTGAAAATGTGAAGGAATGCCGAAAAATACATGTCCAACTTGCATAAATTTTATATATTTGTGTGAATATTGAAACTAGAAAATTTGATATATGGTTGGAAACCTACAGAAGAGAGGATCATTTTGGCATAAAGAATACTCCAATTGAATTCCAAACGAGAAAGTTATGATTAAAATAGTAAAGTCGCGCAAGCTGTTTCTGTTCAGCACGACTGTTCCACTTTGCATGACTTGTTACATATTCAAATCTTGTAGTTTCTATGATTTCTTTATGTGGATAGAAATTCAAGGAAGAGAGGATCGTGTCAGCATAAAAATCACTCAAATCGGAGACTGTATGAGGAAGTTATGCTTAAAACGGTGAGATCGCGCAGAGCAGTCTCTGCAGCTCGGCTGGCAGCTCGGGGCGAGCTAACTGGCTCGGCAGCCATTTTCCGGTGAGTGGGGTCCAAGTGGGGCCCAGATAACGTGGCAAGTTACCTTATATCAGCTCGGATGCCACTCGGCTAGGTCCATACCTAACTCGGGCCGAGTTGGGTGCCAAGCGGCCCAAAATTGGGCCCAGACGAGGCATGTTTGATACAACACTGTATTTATACCCTTCAGGTCGTATTTTGAGGTAAAAAATTGGTTGAAAAATAGCCCTGCAATATTCCAAGAGAGATTAGGGGAGATCAATACACAAATTTGAGAGAACCCATCCATAATTCATCATCAATTCACTCTACCAACACTTCCATATCAGATTTATATCTGATTTCTTCCTCCATCCATCTCCAAGTGTGTTTCAAGTGCTAATTGAGGAGAATCAAATGATTGGAGAGATGGAAAAGGGACACAGACTTATGCTTACGCTAGGGTTTCGTGTTTCTAATCTTTTCCTTCCTTTTATCTTGATTTTTGATATGAATTGCATAGCCATGAGTGTTGATTGTAACCTCATGGGCTAATTTTATAAACAGTTCTAGAGTTTGATGGTTAGATTGAATTGATTTGGGAAACTAGACCAAAGATTGAGATTTTATGCAGTGAATATTTTGATTTTACTTATTTTATCAAGACTTGCTTTTCTGATTTGTAACGTCTTCATAATATACATGATATCCATTATAATGCTTGAATTATTGTGTTAGCTTGTGTGCGTACATATGTCTATCTGTTAGGGGGTTGAAGTAGTTCCGCTATAAACACTTTAATTCCATGAACTGGTAAATCAAATACTTGAATTGTCTAGTGGAACAATGCAATTAAACATTCAAGTAGGAAGTGAATAGAACCCTGTAGTAATTCCAGAAAATATTTTGTTAGTCGAGCTTACCATCCGGAGGTATTGTTGCTTGCTTTGATTAATATCTAGGAATAAGGCTTGGTAATATTTGCGCACCTTAGGATTTAAACCAGAATATACTGTTAGCTTAAAATCGGATCATATTCGGTGGGTTAAGGGGTTATGTGGTGTATTTTCATTAAAACTGCATGAATGAACAATTGTAGGTTTAGTAACCCGAATTAATTGGTTTATACCTGATACATTAGAACTGTCGTTTATCTCTTGATTAGAACTTGTTTATTTTCTATTGCTTTTAATTACTTAGCAATTTATTATTTTGTTATTTAGATTAATTAATTTAAAAATCAGAAATTTGGTTACTCAATTCTTCTTAAATAGTAATCTAGAATAAATAGATAATTAACTGTCTCAGTGGGATCGATAATTTAACTTGGGTACTTACTGCTACAATTGACATCCTTATACTTGAGGATTAAATTGGAGTGCGCAAAATACTCCTAACATGCCCTAGAAATAAATTCATATATAATGGTAATATCCCTAACACCGTCATTATTACAGAAGAATCAAGATAGTCGTTCCTATTGTCATCGACATATAAAAATTGACCTCCTTTTTTGAGGCAACTAGCGACGTGGTGCTCATGCTCCTCACAAGAAAAAACATTGTCCACAAGGTTGAGATAATAGTGCAGAAGACCCTGACACACGCTAGGGTGCATCAGAAGGAGACACACAACTAACTAACAAATGGCCAAGTGTCTAAGGAACAAGATGGAAATGTTGATCGATTAGGAGATAGGCACAAATGGACAAGATGAATCTCGATCAAGCAGTTTCTCCAAGGTGGGAGACTGTTGATGAGCCTCAGAAACAGAAGTAAACATGTTAAGAACGTCATAAAACTCTAGACATAATCCACCCACATACCTAGCTAGAAATTAAATGATCATCACTTTCAGATAGATTTGGGCATAACAGTAGATAAACTCCTCTCTATAAGCATTAACAGAACGGGGCCTTTGACTAAAATTCATCAGTTTTTGATAGAAAGTGCTAGAGTAGTTGAAAGGTGAAAATTCTTGGCGAAGGTGTTTGATGAATTTGTCACATGTAGAAATATACACGCGATTTACCCCTCTTAGTGCACAATACCTTCAATTGATATGAATATGTACTATGCACATGCTTAAGAAGAAGATATTTTTCATGTGTTCGAACAACCTTGCCACTTGGCATGTTCTTACAGGAGCTATTTTCCCTTACTTTGTATAAGTTTACTTTCTGCAACTATTCATTTTCTCAGATCTTTGAAGAATAAAATTACATTTTCTCCTTGTAAATTCTATCTCAATTCATGAATCTTCTATAGTTCTTACATGGTATCAGTTAACGGGTAGACGATCTGTTCTTGGGAATGGAGAGAAGATCTCAAAGGTTTCCTAAAACGGCGAAGGATCACTTGATCTGTGCTCATTTCTCGTTGAAAGGGCATGTGATTTCTTCTTGTTTCAGATTACATGACGTTCTTGAGTGGTATAAGAAGTTCAAAGATCAATGGAGGAAACCCTCTCCGAATTCCCTAAATTCTGATTCTACTATAGGATTTGATTTTTCTACCATGTTTCGGAGGGAGATAGCGAAGTATTTTGGATCCAATTCCCAAATTTTTTTGCATTCTACTCTTGCTGGTATGGGTAAATTTACTCATTCCTTGTCGAATCTGATTGTTGCATGTTTACTGATTTGGGGAAGGCTTCTTAGATTATTGATAGTGGTGCGAATAGACACATGTGCAACTGTATTTCATCCTTCGATTCTTTATCTTTTTTAGCTCATCCAATTTATGTGCTTCTTCCTGATGGCTCCACCATAAAATCCTTCAATCTGGTACAGTGACTTTACACAGTAATTGTTGGATTGTATACTAAAAGTCTAATTTTTTGTATGAACAATGTTATGACAATGAATTTGAAATGAGAATCATATTGATCAAATGATTGCATCTTATAATTTATTTATTTGTCTGATGCAATAGTCTACTTACTTTATACTGTAGATAATATGTTGTGCGTCAACACGCGGAAGATCATAATATCGGTTTTCTTATAAAGTATAAACAGATGCTCACAGCCGAGATAGACGAGGGCTCACTATCGGGATGGTTGTAGTGTGATTTGGTATTAGTTTGTCTTGACTATAGAATCACATTAGTGCATGTTGTGTGTATTGAACAGGACCGTTTGAGATCGTTTGACATATACTGACTTATAGGAGAACTTGATTTAAGTTATTATGGATGTTTGAGCTCCTTAATCCCTATACAATAACCTCGACACGTAAGGCATTATGTATTTTTTTTATTCTTCAATGGGTGAGATTTACATGTAATTAAATCAATAAACTCGGTTAGTTGAGAAATAGTGTTGTCTCTATAGTGTGATGTTGATTGTAGAAAGAATCCATGTCCGTTATAAGTTGATGATGTCCCCTTGAGGAGCTCATAAGGATTATCATGTAAACCCTACAGGTGGATTTATTCCGGCATGATAATGAGGTTGAGTGATGCTACTCTCACATGAGATATTAATTAATAGAGTTGTCAGTAACTTAATAATTAATGGGCATTGTATATCTTAAACATGGGGAGACTAACGGGCTCATAATAAGAAGGAGCCCATAACGTAATTATGGAATTAGAACAGTAGTGCAGTAATAATATTTTAGTGGTATATATTATTATTATTGGACTTAAGTATAAGCTTTGGGCTAAGCTTGGATACTTAAACCCAATGGAGACCCAACTCTAATTTCTCCTCCTGGTCCCTGCTGTATGATTAGCCATTTTATAGTAGGGATGATCAATTAAAATAATTTATCGAACCACAGGGAGGTCGGCGCTAGAGCTTAAGCAAAATCACGTATATCGCAATTTTATAGAGACGAATCATCAATGGGTAGTTTGATCAAACAAGAAATTAAATCAATCAAAGCAAGCAAACAAGCAATGATTAGCAAACAAGAAAGATGGATGAAAAGTGGTTTTTCAAATTAAGTAAAAGTGAGATTAACAACAATTAAGAAGTGGAAATCCTAGGATAAATGCATCGAATTCACATGAATCGTGGATTGAAGACTAAGGACCAACACTAAGATCACCTAAACTCCCTCTCAAGATGGATAGGATATGGTTCCAAATATAGCTCAATGAGTTGGTTCTCACTCAAACAATTCCAGCTAGGTAATAAGCTTGAAATGGGAGTCCCTTCACACGATTAATCAACCTCTCGATCAAACCAATCATATGTTCTATCAAAGGGTTCTAAACTCTAAAGGATTTCTCAATCTCTTTACAATTTATAATGCACATGAAGTGTTTGATGAAATGATCCACTCAATTATCTTAAGCGCATAATTGATTTCTCAATCTAATCACATATTTAGAACAACTAAATGCACAAATCATCAATACAAATCAAGCAATTAATAATCAATGATAGAAAACCATAGATCCAATCAACATATGAATTCAAATACACAAATCCCAAAATTATCCAACAACTCTCATGTTGCTAATCTCACGAGGGAGATTAGCCTACCATATTCATAAAGAAATTAACATAGACAATTAAATCCTTACAAATCATGATAAAACTATGAGGTTTAATACAAAGATTGAATGGAAACTCCCTTGATCTATCTTCAATGGTGATCTCCTTCCCTTCTTTGCACTTTCCTCTCTTCCTTGATCCTTTTCCTTCACTTGGATGTAGAAATTGATGGTGGAATGATGGTAGATGTTGTAGATGAAGAATAGATGAAAATGATGGTGTAAAATGAGAGCAATGGTGTGTGAGGTGTGTGAGGTGTGTGAAACAATAAAATCCTCGTCCAATCTCCTCAAATGTTGAATTATTGGGTATTTATACCCCTTGGGAAGCTTCTAGAAGGTTCTGAAATATTTAGCAGCTTTTTACACTACATGAGTCGTGCTCTGCAACACGGCAACAAGGTGGCCGTGTTGGGTGAATTTATGACGATACACAGCCACTTCTTACAGGGCCGTGTTGCGTACACGGCCCGTGTTGGTGCATGCCTCTGTTTCCTTCACTATTTTAGCTCGTTCTCCCTCGTTTCAACTCTGAATTGAGATCCGCTTTTTCCTACGTCTTCCTTATCATGTCTAACATCCATTAAAAATACACATTTTAATAAAAATACAAAAACACAATCAAATAATACATAAATACGGATAAAATAATATAAAAACGGATATAAAAAGACACTAAAATCTAGGTAAAAATATCACTCATCACACCCCAAACTTAAAGTGTTGTGCATCCCCGAACAACAAAAATGATAAATCAAGGGGTGAGATTTTCACCTAGGAAAAGACTAAACGAACATAAGTAATAACACATCGATAATAATAAGAACTACAAATCATACCAAGTCATCCAACAACATTAAATTCATGACATGCAAAAAATATTAACAAATTCAATCTAAAGAGAATAAAAGTGTAATATAGTCCCTTTTTAGTCCAAGTCTCACATAGGTTATAAATGTCACTCAACACTCTTTGAAGTGGTAAAACAACACTCATCAATCGATTGGCTCGACTCACTATAAGCTTGCTCGTGGACTACATTCACAAACTGCCAAAGTTTCCATTAGTGATCAGAAAGGTCATTAATTAAGGATGTAATGATAGGCTCTTTGGTATGGTAGGGAGAATATAGGTAAGAGTGACTCATCACGTGTAAGTAATCGAATATGTAGCTACTTTCTTCCATTCCTTAACAATTTCTTTCTTCTTTTCTTTTCTTTAATGATCACAAGCACTAATCATCAACTTTTCTTGAATTGAGCTTCTTTTAATGCATGCTTCCTTCTTTGGATTTTTATTTTCTTGAGCATCTTGTTGTTGCTTTGCTCATTTTTCTTGTTTTGAGGTTGCATGTTCACTCTTGGTTTTGCTCTTTTCCCTTTCTTCGTTTTACTTTCTCATCAAACCTTTCTAACTACCATCTCCTCAATCACTCACACAAAAGGATAAATATATAAGGCTCATGTGGGTAATCAAGGCTTGTAATGTGCTAAATTCACAATAAAATGGCTTTAAGGCTCAAAGTGGTTGACTAGGGATGATGTTCATGGTAGGGAAATATTTGGCAATGACTATAAATGACAAGGATGGCCTTAGATCATTTCACTACTCTCCACAAATCGGGCTCGTTCCTATAGTTCTTGAGCAAGTTTTAGCTTATCAAAACTCAATCGATCCACTCATTAAGAAAAATATCATGTATGCATGGTTGAGGCTCAAACGCTCACAAGCTTGTGCTCGGACCTTAAGGACTTATTACACCACATCCATCTTATAATTGAACAAGTTAAATAAAACATGTCACAATTCGAAAGTGTAGAGATTCTTAATCATAACTTGTCATCACTTATCACAACAACATGTCATCACTTATATTAAAAAATGACTCACGACATCCCTAAACAAACCACCAAACATACCAAGACAAAAATAAGTAAACACACAAAACATAAAATAAAGATTCAACAAACAAGAAAAAAAATAAAAACACATAACATGCAAGAATAAAAATCACCATCATTAACAATAAAGCACACATTCTATATCATCCATGACAAATAAGCTCACAATCATCCCAACCTTTGATTGAAAAGTAAACTTCCCAAAAACATAACACATAAAGTAGCATGCTAATCCATTCAATCCAAATCAAAATCAATTAGAAGTGATAAGGTGTAGAGTACTCCCTCAATAGGCATTTGGTAAGGAAAGCGTTCGCTCCAAACTCCATTCGTGCTTCTAATACCCTTCATTCATACTCAAAAACTCATACAACACCATTAGCTCAACAATTGCATTAAAAATATGGACTATCATGCACTTCAATACAACCAATCATACCAAAATCCAACCAAACTCATGAGAAAAATTTTAAAATTTACCAATTTTATGAGAAGACCTATCATCATCAATATATCATCATATCAAGTACACTCAAATGGTGAGTCACACCACGCACTCTCCCCCAAACTTAAATTGAACTAAGAGGTGAGAATTAAGTTTGCAAAAAGTTGTGGGACTTACCCTTGTAGTTTCATCAATGATCTTCTTGTAGAAAAGCACACGCATCCACACGACTAAAGCTATGTTCACCATGCACTAGCCCTCCAAATTTAACTCGAGACAAGAGTCAAGAATTAAGTTTGCACAAGTGGTGACATACTTACTCAAATCCATGAAGCACTTCTCTTTTCTTCAATAAACCTTCTTCTCACGAGCACAATCCACCTACGAGACCAAAATGCAAACAAAAAAACAATCAAAACATAAAAAGAATGGGTTGCCTCCCATTTAGCGCTAAGTTTAACGTCTTCAAGCCGAACGGAATTTTCACACTCATTGGACCAACTGTTGGTCCATCACACTTTCTTCTCACATCCTCACTTTAAACATTTGTTTTGCCCTCTTCTTGTCAACAAGATCCACTTCACCATTCTTGCTCACGAGCATCAAATCAACATTAAGAAGGGCTTCTAGTGGACTTTCTCTTTCTCCTTTATCAATTTTTCAATCAAGGTCCTGAGCTTTCTTCCTATCAACATCACAAGAAGACAAGTTAGCATTTGAAAATTTCATATAATCATAAAGAAAGGAATTTAAGTTGTCAAAGAGAAGAGAATCATGATCCATTAGATCATCCGGAGGCTTTGTATGAAACTTGGCTCCTTTTTCCTTATTGCACAAGAATGTGACTCTTTTTCCCTTTGAACTTAAGGATAACTCTTCTCTTCCAACATCAATCTTTGCTCTTCCGATAGCTAGAAACGGCCTTCCCAAAATGAGTGGAACTCGAGGGTGGTCCGCCTTCACTTCCAACACCATGAAATCAACCGGGAATGCTAGTCCTTTCAATTTCACTTCAACGTCTTCAACAATCCCTAATGGCTTTACAACTTCTCCATTTACTACTTCAAGACGGATAGTAGTAGGCTTTAGCTCTCCAATTTCAAGGTCTTTGAACGTGGCATGAGACATCACGTTGACGCTTACCCCCAAGTCACACAATGCATCAAGAGTGCTCTTCCCTTCAAAATTACAAGGAATGATGAACTTCCCCGGATCACCAACCTTTGTAGGCCCCCCTTTTTGCATTGACTCACTTGTTTTGGATGACTTTTTTTTCTTTTTCTCCTCATACTTCTTCTTAAGATTCTTCACATATTTCTCAAACTCCTTTTTCTTCTCCTCCTTTACAAACATTTGTGGATAGGAAATAGGGAATGGAGTGATCAGAATACCCCAATAATCACGTTTGTACTCCTCTTCTTTCACCTTCTCTTCCACTTTCTTTTCCTCTTGCACCATTTTCCACTTAGGTATCCATTTAGGCTTTTGCTCTTCTTTCATTTCTCCAACAATCTTGCTTTCCACCAACCCTTCTTCATCCTTTCTTTCCTCTTTCATTTCGACCAACAAACATTGAGTTTTCGGATTAACCTCGGGTGTGGCCGGAAACTTCCCCTTTTGTTGAGCACTCAAAGTACTTGCAATTCGTCCAATATTGTACTCCGAAGCTTTAAGCCTCTTTTTATTTGCTTCATCTACCTTTTTCAATGCTTCATCTCGAGCTTTGTCAGATGCTTCTTGAGCTTTGTTTGACGCAATCAATTGTTCAAGTAGCTCATCAATCGATGCTCTTCCCTCATCGTTTGGTGTCTTAGCCCCCGGTTGATATCTCAGAGGATAAGCAACTGCATTGCTCGGATTAGAGTAGAAAAAGTTACCTTGCCTTTGTTGTTGTTGAGGGTAAGAGCTTCCACTACTTTGACCAATAAAGCCTCCTTGCCTTGGTGGATAGTTCCCTTGACTTTGGTTGAAATTACCTTGGTAATTGTTTTGATAATTCCCTTGGTAATTTCTTCCTTGCATGTATTGTACATCTTCCACTCGTGGCATTGAGTTAGCCCATTGTTCTCCACTCATAATATTCAGAGGTAGCACATCTTGATCGACTTGTAGTCCCTCAACCATATTAGCTCCTTGATTATTCACAAATTGGTTCAAGCTCATTTGTTTCATGACCTCTGCCACTATCTTTTCCATATTTGGCATACTTTGATCCACACTTACACTCTTCACACTATATTGTTGTCCTTGATCGAAACTCTCAAATCCATAGCATCCACTAACCCTCTCCGATGGCCATTGATAAACATTCGTAGCAATCTCTTCAAATATTTTTATGGCCCTTTCCGGAGTTACACCAAGTATGGATCCACCTGCGGAAGCATCAACAAACACTCTTTGTCCATTCACAAGTCCTTGATAGAAAAATCTAACTTGTTGATTCTCCGAGAATCCATGTTGTGGACACATGCGTAGCATATCCTTAAACCTTTCCCATGCTTCATAAAAACTCTCTTGAGCCATTTGCTTGAATTGAGTAATCAAGCTCTTCATTTGAAACGTCTTAAAAGGTGGAAAATACTTATTCAAGAACATTTGGGCAAGTTCATCCCATGTGTTGCACGTACCCGGTGTAATAGTGGAGAGCCATGTTCGAGCTCTATCTCTCAATGAAAATGGAAACAACCTCATCTTGATACAATCTTCACTCACCCTATTCATCTTCACGGTGTTGGCAATCTCCACAAATTGAGCTAAATGAGCATTAGGATCTTCATTCAGGGTTCTACTAAACTGTTGCTCTCTCACCATAGAAATCAAGCCCGCTTTAATTTCAAAGTTGTTGGCGTTGATTGGTGGAGCCATCATGTGTGGCACAGCCCTCGGTATAAAGAAATTCTGAATCACCCTTTGATCATTTTGCATTCCATGTTGTACCGGAGGTGGTGGTGGTACATAAGCTTGTTGTGGAGGAGCATTAGCTTGTTAAAAGCCTTGTTGCCTTAGAACTTGTTGCACCATTTGTTGAAGCAAAGCTTGGTTGTTGAAAGCTCCATGATTTTAATAGGCTTGTTGAGGAGGATTTGCATTGAATTGAGGTGCGTTATCTTGCACGTTCACATTTTGTCCTCCTTTCCCATCATGTTCTATTTCCACACGATTATCTTCTTGAAAATTCTCCATTGGATTACTCTTTTTGGTTTTGTTCTCCTTTCTTCTTCTTCTCAATGTATGCTCAATCTCCAAATCAATAAGTTCTATTTGTTTTCCCTTGGATCTTGTTTGCGTATACATTCAAAGCAAAAGAAGTTAGAACAAAGTTTTCAAAGCAAATACAAGTAAATAAACAAAATAAAAAAATGTCACTATTAAGATTACTTAAAACGATCCTTCTTCAAGCTACTAGCAACCGTTGCCTCCCCAGCAACGGCGCCATTTGATTAGTCATTTTGTAGTAGGGATGACCAATTAAAATAATTTATCAAACTACAGGGAGGACGGCGCTAGAGCTTAAGCGAGATCACATTTATAGCAATTTTATAGAGATGAATCATCAATGGGTAGTTTGATCAAACAAGAAATCAAATCAATCAAACAAGCAAACAAGCAATGATTAGCAAACAAGATAGATGGATGAAAAGTGATTTTCCAAATTAAGTAAAAGTGAGATTAACAACAATTAAGAAGTGGAAATCCTAGGATAAATGCATCGAATTCACATGAATCATGGATTGAAGACTAAGGGCCAACACTAAGATCACCTAAACTCCCTCTCAAGATGGATATGATATGGTTCTAAACATAGCTCAATGAGTTGGTTCTCACTCAAACAATTCCAACTAGGTACTAAGCTTGAAATGAGAGTCCCTTCACACGATTAATCAACCTTTCGATCAAACCAATAATATGTTCTATCAAAGGGTTCTAAACTCTAAAGGATTTCTCAATCTCTTTACAATTTATAATGCACATGAAGTGTTTGATGAAATGATCCACTCAATTATCCTAAGCACATAATTGAATTCTCAATCTAATCATATATTTAGAACAACTAAATACACAAATCATCAATACAAATCAAACAATTAATAATCAATGATAGAAAACCATAGATCCAATCAACATATGAATTCAAATACACAAATCCCAAAATTATCCAACAACTCTCATGTTGCTAATCTCACAAGGGAGATTAGCCTACCATATTCATAAAGAAATTAACATAGACAATTAAATCCTTACAAATCATGATAAAACTATGAGGTTTAATACAAAGATTGAATGGAAACTCCCTTGATCTATCTTCAATGGTGATCTTCTTCCTTTCTTTGCACTTTCCTCTCTTCCTTAATCATTTTCCTTCACTTGGATGAAGAAATTGATGGTGGAATGATGATAGATGGTATAGATGAAGAATGGATGATGATGATGGTGTAAAATGAGAGCAATGGTGTGTGAGGTGTGTGAAACAGTAAAATCCTCATCCAATCTCCTCAAATGTTGAATTATTGGGTATTTATACCCCTTGGGAAGCTTCTAAAAGGTTCCGAAATTTTAGCATCTTTTTACACAACACGAGTCGTGCTCTGCAACATGACCACAAGGTGGCCGTGTTGGGTGAATTGATGACGGCACACGGCCATTTCTTACAGGGTCGTGTTCCGTACACGGCCCGTGTTGGTGCATGCCCCTGTTTCCTTCACTGTTTTAGCTCGTTCTCCCTCGTTCTTCCTTATCATGTCTAGCATCCATTAAAAACTGAAAATTATAAGTTTAAGCTCATTAACACATATTTCAATAAAAATACAAAATACAATCAAATAACACATAAATACGGATAAAATAATATAAAAAAGGATATGAAAGGGCACTAAAATCTAGGTGAAATATCACTCATCACTGTAGCCCAAATATAAGTCATCTCAGCTGTCTATAAACCCAAATAGAATACGCCTAACACTATGAGGAGGGTGAGGGAACAACAGATTGAGAAGATCTCGAGAATCGTCGCCCACACAACGTCGAGATTGGACTTGAGAATACAGCAGAAGACCAGAAGGTTGTCTGCTGCTGCTGTCCGCCAACTCGCACGATTTTTATAAAATCACACAGAAGTCAAAATTCGACATGTGATATATTGAAGGAAAGTTACGGAAGAAAGGATCGTTTTGGCACGTAGATCACTCAAATTGGAGATCAAACGAGAGAGTTATGCTCAAAACGGTGAGGCTGTGCAGGCTGCCGGCGAGAATCCTTCTTCTTCAACATACTCTGGTGAAAGGTAATACGTTTCTTTGATTTCTTGCTTCCACTGAATTAGAAATGTATGAAACCCTAACGGTTCACGTTAACCAAATGATCGAATGCCAACAGTAATTTCACTCTGACTAATGTTCTTTTTGTGCCATCTTTCAAGTATAATTTGCTTTTCGTTCCTCATATAACTACATCGTCCCAAATGAAATATGTTTTCACACTTGATCATTGCCTTATACATGACTTGAAAAGTGATCACAACCTTTATATTCTTGATTTTTCCCCTGCACCCATCTCTGATAATTTCTCTTTATCTTGTACTCACACTCTTGGTACATGGCATCATATTTTAGACCATGCATCTGTTAGCACTTTACAGCATATTCCTCTTCTTTAACGTGTCTGTAAAGATGTTGAGTCTGTGAAATCCTGTGAAGCATGTTTCATAGCCAAGCAACACAAATTGTCATTCTCTTCTTCCAGTATACAATCTGGGGCCATATTTGACTTGGTACATGTTGATATTTGGGGACCCTGTCGTGAGGAAAATCTTACTAATACTCCCTATTTTCTGACCATTGTTGATGATTTCAATAGAGGGACTTGGGTATATCTCATGAGTCACAAAGCTCAAATACTTTATTGTCTCAAACATTTTCTCTTCATGGTTAGGATACAATTTCAGAAAGGTATCAAAACTCTTAGAAGTGATAATGGCTCTGAATTTACTAGTCGCTCTTGTCAAGATTTTCTTTCTTCCCTTGGCATTATACATCAAACTAGTTGTGTCTACACATCTCAACATAATGGTATCGTAGTAGAAAGAAAACACAAACACATCCTTGAAGTATCCAGATCTATCATGTTTCATTCTCATATGCCTATTAAATTTTGGGGCTATTTCCCGTCTTGCTTTCCGCTCTGATTATAAACAAGTTACCTACTTCCATTCTTTCATGGAAATCTCCCCATGAAACATTATATGGGCATATTCCGGATTATACAAAGCTCCACCCTTTTGGTTGTCTAGCTTATGCTGCAAATATACACCCCAAGATTTCTAAATTCAGCTCTAGGTCACATAAATGTGTTTTTCTTGGGTATGTTAATGGTAAAAAAGGTTTTAGGCTTTATGATATTGATTCTACCTCCATTTTTGTTTCCAGAGATGTCAAATTCTTTCCCTCCACATTTCCTTTTGCTCCTCAACATCGTCCTCCATTGTCCACTGATCGTACTCCTTCATTTTCTACTCAGCCATCTTATTCTTATTCTGATTCCGAGAATCCATCCCCTCATCACCCTTCCACATCAGTCTCTAGCCCCATAGATATTGGTGTCACACCTTCTGAAAATTTCATCCCCACTTCCATTTCAAATGATATGCTTAGAAATAGTACAAGACAAAAATCCAAACCTTTATGGCTGCAAGATTGTGTTTCTTTAGTTCCTGTTGCGTCTTCTCCTTCAACTCATCATATCACTTATCACCCTGCATATGTTGAGTTCTTAAATCATTTATCAGTTATCCAAGAACATTGCTCTTATGAGCAGCTTGTAAATTTCCTGAATGGCAGGATGCTATGAACAAAGAGCTACAGACTTTAGATGTTAATAATACTTGGGAGCTTGTTTCCTTGCCTAATGGAAAGAAGACCATTGGCTGCAAATGGATATATAAAGTAAAATACAACCCTGATGGTAGTATCGAAAGATACAAATCTCGCTTAGTTGCTAAGGGATTTTCACAGACTTTTGGTCTTTATTACAGTGAGGTTTTTTCTCTGGCAGCTAAGGTTGGTACTGTTAGATTATTCATTGCCATAGCCAAATGGATGTTAACAATGGTTTTTTGCATGGTTTTCTTGATGATGAAGTTTATATGAAATTACATCAAGGCTACACTTTGGCTGCTCCCGGACAGGTTTGCAGGCTGAAGAAAAGCAATTATATGGTTTAAAGCAAGCAAGTGGACAATGGAATCAAGAGTTCAGCTCCAAACTTAATAGATATGGTTTTACTCAGTCTCTTTATGATCATTGTTTGTATACTTATAGACATGGAGATGCCTTTTTAACCCTTTTGGTGTATGTGGACGATATATTAGTTACTGGTTCTGACGAGGAGTTAATTACTGCTCTTAAAGGTTACTTGGATTCTACTTTTACCATCAAGGATTTTGGTTATGCTAAATATTTTTTAGGCATGGAAATTGCAAGAACTGATACTGGAACTTTTCTCTGTCAGAGGAAGTATATCACAGATAATTTGAAGGATACCAAAATGACATTTTGCACTTCTGCCAACACTCCTTTGCCCACGGGTCTTCATTTACAAGCTGATCAAGGCACTCCACTTCTTGATCCCGAGCCTTACAGGAGGTTGATTGGCAGACTTTTATATTTGAATCTTACCAGACCAGATATTACTTACTCCATTTGACAATTGTCTCAGTTTGGTGCTAATCCTCATGATACTCATTTGAATGCAGCTCTTCATGTTTTCAAATATCTAAAAGGTCATGTTTAATTCTCTTGGTATATTCTATCCTTCTATTTTAAGTAGTTCTTTGCATGGTTATAGTGATGCTGATTTGGCAGCCTGTAAAGACACTAGGAGGTCAATTACAGGTTATTGCATTTTTCTCGGGCAATCTCTTATTTCCTGGAAGAGCAAGAAGCAAACCACTGTGTCTATATCTTCCGCTGAAACAGAGTATAGGGCTCTCAGTACTACAGTTTCAGAGTTGCAATGAATTTCTTATATTTGTTCGGAGTTTGGTGTTCAGGTTGACAAACCTATTCCTTTGGAATGTGACAATGAAGTCGCTGTACACATTACGCGCAACCCTGTCTTTCACGAGTGCACGAAGTATCTTGAAATTGATTGTCATCTTGTTCGGGATCTATACAAGATAGGATTCCTCACTCTATTACACGTCTGCTCTAAGCTGCAGCTAGCTGATCTTTTTATAAAACTTCTTGCTGCTCCTCGACTATGTTTTCTCTTGTCCAAGTTGGGGTATTGTTCGGTTTACCACAGCCCAACTTGAGGGGGGTGGGGTGTGAACATGTGCTATGCGCATGCTTATGAAGAAGATATTTTTCATGTGCTCGAACAACCTTGCCACTTGGCATGTTCCTACTGGAGCTATTTTCCCTTACTTTTTATAAGTTTACTTTATACAACTATTCATTTTCTCAGTTCTTTGAAGAATAAAATTTCAGTTTCTCCTTGTAAATTCTATCTCAATTCATGAATCTTCTATAGTTCTTACAATTGATTCAATCGAAGAATACCGCAAAATAGGAATAACTAACTAATTCAAATTTCAATTTTCACCCTTTCTCCAATTACAATTAATATTACATAAATATAAAATTCTATAATCCCAGTTAAAGGATAGGCCCAAACTCATGAGCAATAAAAGTATAAGAAAATATATATAAAAGTATATTAAGTTAAGAAATGTAATGTTAATCACAACAGCTAGCTTATCCATAATTATGACAGCTTCATCCCAATCTAACTATACTTTAAAAAATTAATATTAAATCATAAAAATAAATATAAAACCCTAAGAATATAACATTATGAATAAGTGTGCACATAATTTTATGTACAATGGCGACAAAATATATATATATATTGTGAGAAATACAATTTTACCCTTGTACACTAGTTTATCTCACCCTCCTAATCTACATTCATAATTCAATTTTACTTTCTCACTCAAAACACGCACAAACATCTATATTTATAGGCTATAGATAGTCTATAGATGGAATTATTTGCAAAACTAGGCCATCCATGCATATTCATCTATTCAAGCAAACAATGTTCTACCATTCTTTAAACTGGATGCAATAATTCCATGGAAGTTGAATTCTTGAATCCTCCTCTTCCATGTATCATAACAATGATACAGTTGTCCCGATTCAGCAAGTAACTTTTGCCATGAAGCATGATGATTGAGGTGGATGTGTGCATTGTGGGTGGGGAAGTAAAATTTGAATGTAAGGGTTGGGTTATAATTGGGGTTTAATTTTTAAGGGTAAAACTGCCACTACAACAAAAAATGTCTTTAACCAGATATTTTTTTTATGTCATTTTAACATCAGTGTGATAAAAATTATGATATTGCTATATTATATTTTTAGGAGTGTTAATATGTGTTCTTTAAAGACACTTACTAAAATGGTGTGTTTATATTTATCCTATGACCACACTTCAAAAAGAACACATATCTATTGTTACACTTTTTTACTATATATACTCTTTAGTATAACTTTTGCTACACCTTTTCAACACATTAAAAAAAGTGTCCTTATAAGTACTATTTAAGGACATTTAAGAATACATGTATAAACATATATTTTAATTAATAATTTTAATTTTATTTTATTGTACCTATTAAAATGATAATATAAAATTAATATTACAAAATTCAGAATAAAACTTAATTATGTATTCTCTGTATATATATTATTTTTAATAAAATATTTCAAGAATTATTTATAGTTTGGTAGCTTTCTGACTTAAAATAAGGATCTAATGCGGGTTCGAGTCTAAAAGAAAACAATTTCAATTTTATTTTATGTAATATTATTTTATTATGACATTTAAAAGTGTATTAATAAGTCAGTTATCTTCACACTTTAAAGTACATTAATAAAAGTAAGTGTGATAATTTAAAAGGGTATTAATAGGTCACATATCTTAAAGTGCATTGATAAAAGTAAGTGTGATAATATGCATAATTCTTCACACTTTAAAGTGTGGTGATAGGGGTACCACGGAATCCCCCACGACAGGATGGACCACACAAAAAATCAATGTGGTTATAGATAAAATGTATTAATATATTACTTATTACAACACTTTTTAATGTATTTATAAGCAATTTTTTTGTAGTGTGTGTTTTCCTAATATTTTTTTTAATATTATCAGGTTACCAAGAAGTGTATTTATAAGCAATTTTTTTTTGTAGTGTATGTTTTCCTAATATTTTTTTAATATTATCAGGTTCCCAAGAAAAAGTTCAATACGTCACCAATTAAATTAATCTTAAATTCATTTACCTTTTATACATTCACTTTACTCATATAATTCTTTTTCTCTCCATTTACATTTTTTCTCTAAAATCAATAATTGCACTCTTACGTATAACAGCCATTACTTTTTAAATATTAATTTGACATAAATTTAAAATTTATTATACAAAAATAAAAAAGAAATATAAGTTATTAATATTTATAGTTTTCCAATCCCAATATTTAAAGTGCACTTGGGTAGTTTTCTTTTTCTAAATATTAAATATTTTATTTAATTAATAATAAAGATTAAATTAAATTTTAATCTAATAATTAAATTCATTCAAGTGCATCACTATTGCACCATAATTAAACTCGTAATTTATGCATATACTTTTTGTTTGCATAGAAGACCAATAGTTCGGTAGTATCCATTGACAAGTCTTTTGTGAGACTGGTTATTGGTGAAATAGATGTGAGACGGGTCGAGTCATTACTAAAGTATGCTTATTGTATAAAAAAAATATGTTTAATGGTTGTTAAAGTATATTTTTTGAAGTATGCTGAATTATGTATTAAAGTATGATTTTAGCATGTTATAATATAATTTGTTATTAACATACTTTAACTACAAATAAACATAATTTATCTATAAAATAAGCATACTTTAGTGATGAGTCGACCCGTCTCATAAGAGAGTGTCTCGTATACATTTTCTATTCAAATTTTAAAATTAATTTTTTTCAAAGGAGTATCATTTCACAATGGCATACAATATCAAAAGGGTGTCATTTAGTTAATTTTTAGAGTACGTCCATTGTGTTAAGAGTTGTTTGAGCACATGATATTCTTCATAATAACATGCGTTTCCGATTGGAAGCTCACTTGTTAATCACATAATAATTAGATCAATCAAATTAGTTGGTAACTACTGCTCACTGTGTGCTGGCGTACCACTCAAACATAACCTGACAAAGATTATATATATTGACACACTTATTTCAAAATTAAATAGAATCGGCTGGTTGAACTAGAAATCAGTCAGTAATACCAGAAAAATCAAAGTGAATCCATCAAAATCGAAAACATTAGCTGAACCATAAAACCTGAAACAAGTGGTTTTTCTAATTTTTATACTTTATTTTTCAATTTATATGATTTTTTTCTATTTTAAGTTATAGAGTTTTAATTTTTATACTTTATTTTTCAATTTATATGATTTTTTTTTCTATTTTAAGTCTATATTGAAATATAGAGTTTTACTAGGATGCACTTAGTGCAATTGTAAAATCTAAACCATAAAATTTTTTAATAATTAATCTTCATTATTGGATTTTATGAATAATTAACTTTTTAAATTAGTATGTATTAAAATATTAAATCCTTAGGTGTACCAGTACACCAAATGTACCATGAAATATATAATTAAATTATGATATTAAGGGAATATGTAGTATAAATTAACCATGAAGTATGAATTATAAAATTTGGATCTTTTATCTAATTGTATTTCTTATTTTAAATTGTATTTTGAATTTTGTTAAATAATTTTAATAATTATACTCTTTTTTTAATTATTGATTCGTAAAATATAATCAAAAATTGGTCATTTTATCTTTTGATTGAACTCCTATTTAATCAATCCGATCAATTGAACATTAAATTAAGAGTTGGGTTAAAATCAGGTTCACACATAAACTCTATGTATTTTTATAATATCACTTTTGAACGCATAAAAATTACTCTTTGAAAATTAATTTTTTCATTTAGGAAATTTAAAATTTTATCTTTTTTTAAAAGTAATTTTTCATATAATAACACTACTATATCGTATATACTTAAAACTTAGAGATGAAAATCAACAAACAAGACAAAGGTTCCAGACAGATTGAAACAAAGTTTAAGTGGGCCGAATGTAAAAGGCCGGGCTTTCGGGAACTAATGTCCATCTGGCCAATATGCCCCTTCCTCTCGTCTCTTCTCTCCTATTCCTATTTACCTTTTTGTTAATCAAATATTAATTTATGTTAAATCATATTTCTTTCCATTTTTTTATTCTGTGGGAAGAAGCAAATGAAAGAGGAAAAAAGAAGGAAGCTAAAATCTAGCGTTTTCAAAGCCGTGTATATCGCTGACTCTGCTGAAAGATTTGTTCACGTGAGCCGTTTTAGCCAGCTTCTGAGCGGCTCTCCAAGCCGATGTGGGCGTTAGCGGCTCCCCGTTCTCATCAACCAACAACCCCATTTCTCTCTCCTCACTGCTCCGCCGCACCTGGTAGTGTCTCCTCCACTGCACCTCCGTTAGCTCAGCCTCTATGCTCTTGACACAGTCAGCCGCCGCTTCCGACCACGACTGCAGCAGCAATGCTCTAGCCGACGACAGCAGCTGCATGGCGCTGGACAGCTCGTTGTGCTCCATTAGCCGCCGAGACTCCGCAACGGCTCGGCTGCTGATGAATACATTTCTCAGGCGTTCGATTCTTGGATATCCGGGTCGGGCGGGTTGCGGTCTGGGTACCAGTAGTACCTGCTTCTTACCGTATATCACCTCTTGCGTAGCTGGATACTTGTATCCGCACTTTGCCCAGATAACGTAATGGGACCCGCCCCGTGAATATGGAACCTGGATTTCTACTATAACTTCTTTCTCCTCCTCGGCGTATAGATCGCCTAGCCTTATACAACCAGACCCGAGGAGCGTGGGCCTTTCGTTGCACGAATATACGGCCGTGATCTCAGCCTGATCCGACCCGGGGTCGAAGCCGAGCTGGATTCTCAAGTCCTGAGCAACAACGCTCAACAAGCCAGCCACGCATTTGGAGAAGGCGTTCTCGGCTGGCTCACGGCTGAACCCAGTTGAATGAACGGGTATTTCGACATGCGAGAAACGGGTCGAGTTGTGGCGTTGATGGTTTTCGTTGTTGGCCGGAACGGCGTCGTCTTGGCCGTCGGATAACAGTATAATGCTGGCAACAGGGTTTCTCTCGCGCCGTTCTTCCAGCACTCGGGTGGCTTCCTTGAGAGCTTCAGCCATGCTGGAGCCGTGGCTGCAACTGAGCCGGTCAATGTTTTTGCGAGCCGAGCGCTGGCCATGAGCCGTCATTCTCCTCAAGGGCAATAGCCGCTTGGGAGCCGCCGAGAAAGCCAGGATTGAGAGACGGTCAGCCGAGCCGAGGGAGGCGATGACCAATCGCATGGCTCGCTTGAGCATCTCCAGCTTGGCTCCAGTCATGGAGCCACTAGCGTCGAGAACCGTGACCAGGTCAATCGGCGCACGACGCGCAGCGTCGGGAACGTTCGGCGGAGGTGGGGCCTTGACCTTCAAAACGACGGCGTACGTGTGGTGGCTCCGCCCCTGCGAAATAACAGCAGCATCCGGCAACAAACTCAATTCCACTGCCGTGGAATCCCTAATTGCAGAGGAACCATCGCAGCTCGAGATTGGATTCACAAAAAACCCACGAAACTCCTCAACCTCATCATCATCTCCAACACCCTCTACAATGTCACCGAATTTCACACCAACTCTAGGCGTAACCAACGGCTCATCATCAGCATAACATCTCGAATCCAACCTTTTGGGGGTGGAAACAGGGGTTGTTTTCGTGGGAGTAGCAACACACGATTCAACCACTCCTCCCTGTTCCTCAAGTTGTTGCTTCTGCTGTGCGTAAAGTGCGAGCATAGGAACGTGTTTCCAAAGGGTGGAACAGAGGGGGCACACAAGTGCGCCCTGTTTTCTAACGTGCGCCGCTATGCAGGGGAAGTGAAACGTGTGGCCGCACTCCGCCGTGTAAATCGCCCTTCCCTGCCCCGTCTTCACCATCTGCGTACAAACGCCGCAGCTACTCTGCACACAAAACAAAACCAAACCGTTACCACACCGTCGCCGGAAAAATTAAATCGCGGATGGGATGCAACTTACTCTGTTCAATCGAAGGGTGTTCCTGAGGATGGAAAAAGGGGATCTGGGAGAAGAAGGATTGGAACCCATACGAATTCTAGGGCTTTTGCTCTCACATTTAGGGGTGGTTTTGCATTCAACGACACTCTCACAATCTGTTTTGCATCGCAAACGTGGAGTCAATGGATTGAGCTTAGTTTCTGATGACGCCGGCTCTCCTCCTCCTCCTCCATTGGCTCTGGTTACTGTACTGCAGAATGCTCTCCTCCAACCAGTAACCATTTCTAGAGAGATTGTTGGCAATGAAGAAATGGAAAACGAAACGAGATCTGAAGAAAGGAATCAAAGATTTATGTGAGAAGGAAGAGTGTGATGATTTCTTATTAAATTTTGTGCATCACACCATATATGTACTAATAGCATTATGAGTATTAATGGCGACAATTATTTAACTACATAATATACTCTGTTCATAATTTGTGTAGGGCCCTTAACTACACTATTTTACCTTACCATCCTAGTATCCTTTATGTTTGTTAGGGTGTTTTAAAGTGGAAGGAATAGTATAAATAAATAAAGAGAGCAATTTTTACTTCCTTTGTGTGGGCCCCTTAACTCATATACTCCCTCCATCACTCAATCAGAGAGATTTTTGCTATTTGACACGTGGATTAAGAAGTATTATTATTTAATGTGTATTGGGAGTGTCGGTCTCATATTTTAATTGTATTAATGGGTGTGTGTGGGTCTCATGTGTGTAAAAAAGAAAAATAGACTCTTTGAGTGGGACGTCCAACATAGAAAAAATATCATTTTTGAAGGGAACGGAGGGAGTACACTATTTTAGTTCCTCCGGTCGCCTCTCCATAAGCACAAAGTATATATCAGCTTTTTCCATGTAAATTAAGAATGGATGCGTTGACATTCCCTTTTTTTTCATTCCAATTATTGAGATCGGAAAGAATGAAGAAGGTTTAGAGATACAATCCAAAATCTATGACTAATCCACCTCCTCCTTTTCTTTTTTTTCCCTTTTTCTCTAATTTTTAGAATAAAGGATGAAAGAGAAAGAATAAAAAACGTCTCCGAAACTCAGGTTCAAATTCGAATTAAATCATTAAATCAATATTAATAATAAATAATAAATAATAGAGGCACTACATCCCTCTAACGAAAGGTCCCCATTTTATTATATTGGGTGTTCTATTCAAATGTTTTCATTTTTACCTTTTAGTAAAAGAATCTCATATGAGTCCACCACTGAGTACTAATACAACTACCCACTATACAAAAAATAATACTTTTTAATTCACGTGAAAAAGCAAATGGAGACCTTTGCTCAAGAGGAAGGGAGTATTTTATTTAAAATATAGTGGTAATTGTATTAGTGAGGTACGTAGGTCCTATGTATTTAAAAAGAAAAATATGAATCTTTGTGTAAATGCCCAAAACGATAAAATTTATATGGAGGGAGAGAGTATAAAACCAGTCCAAATAATGTTAAATGAATAATACGTAAGAATGAGGAGAAAATTAACCGTAAAAGAATAAATTAGGAAGAAAAATATACTCTAAAATAATAAAGAAATCATACTTTTGAACAATATTCATGTTCTATCTCTTGTAAGATGGGTGTAGGACACATAGGAGGCATGATCCACATGTTCTTTCATTCATTTGTGTTTATAATAAAAAAAATGAGTACAAAATTCAGTTGGCGCACGAGATTGAAGATATCTATAGAAAAGATTTAATAACTAAGAAGAAATGAGATTAATATAGGAAGATCCAATCAAGTGTAAATATCAGACTTAGAAGTTTAAAAAGGTATGAAGTTATTTTTGTAAAAGATTAAGAGGGTTTGGTACACTTAAAGCCTGATTGTTCATCCAGAAAGATATGCAGAAAGAAAGCTATTGCCTTAATTGTCTGTTAGTATTTTCAAGGGGAAATGAGTTCTCTCTTCTCAAAATGGTGTACCCCACCATAAGGGGCCCCACCGCCCCTGGCCTGGGAATTGGTGGAGGAGGTAAATCGCAGGATGTGCCTCAAGTGGCTTATGGAGAGGGCTCACTTTTAAACTTGTGCTTGCAAGGGGTCAAATCCATGTTAAAGGCATGATTCGAACCCCCACCCTGCAGCAACCAAACTCAGTTGGAAGGTCTTTCCACCATCCCCTATACCACGTGAGCTATGCCCTGGGGGGAATTCTCATCCATATCCAATAGTGTGGCATAAGAAATTTTATATCAAAATGATACAGAAATTCCCAAGACTGAAAATTATGAACAAATATGATTGGATTTATTTCCTATATATAGTATACTAATATAGTACCCACGTGTTACGCAGATTACAAAATTTTTATTTTAAATTAAAAATATATTATTTAATAAATACGAATATATTAGTATACTAATAGTTAAAATATGTGGCAAATTAATGCAATAATTATCAATTAATTATTTATTTATTAAGGGATTTAAATAAATTTATTCCTAAAATAAATGAGTAAATAATTGATAATTAGGCCAGATCCAGTCAAATAAGTCTAACTTAAAGCCTAAGCAAGTGGAAGGCTCAAGCCCGCAGAATCAGGTCAAATCAGCTCTGGACCAATCAGACTGCGAGTTATTTATGGGGCGTCCTCACCCTTCACCTATATAAGGAGTCCTCCTCCATTCATTCCAGACACACACATTCAAAGACTTGAAGACACAAACGCTCTGAAGAGATCAAGAACACGAGTAGTGCTCCCTTGAGATCTTCAAGCATCTTAACTCAAGAACGGCAAGCGATTTTGGATTACGGTGCGGAGCCCCCAAATCAAGCGTTCTTCATAAACTAAGTTCTTCGGTGTTCTTCGTGCAAAAAACAGCATACGACTCGGGATTAAGGTGCTAAGCCCCCCAGATAGAGTGTTTTACACATAAAGTGCGTTTAATCCAAACAAAGGTTCGACGCCTCTGGATTAACGTTATATAGTCCCAAATCCGAGTTCGGATAAGCTTCAACTGAAGATCCGACTCCACACACTTAGTCAGCGCGGTCAACAAGTCAAAAGTTCAAATTGGTTCGAGAGAAGAATCAGAGGATAGATAGATATTGTTTCCTAAATTATCAAGTTCAATCATTTGGATTATTATTGTAATTATCTTGTATTTATTTTATTATAAATACAAAATTTATTGATATAAATTTTGGCACGCCCAGTGGGACAGTCTCTACCTCTCATCTCTTCTCTCAACAAGCACAAAGATACAAAGTATGACTCCTCTTAGGATCGAGATAAAAAGGTCATCTACCTCAAAGCCTTTAGAGCTACAAGCTGTGAAGACGCAAGTTATGATTCCGCTAAAGATTGCGATACGAAGGACTACTGCATCAAAGCCTCCAGAGTTGCAAATTGAAAAGGTTGAAGTTGTTACAAGAAGTATGTCTGAAGGCTCCTCAAAGACAAATCGTATGGTGGGGATTACTCTCAATAAGCCATTGCACAACGACAAAGATGGTAAAGATGACTCTATCTGCTCAACTCCTCGCTCCACGCCAAGCTCACCACCTGCCTCAACTGAAGCTACAGTGATGACGACAAGTGCTATGAACATTGAGGATCAACTCGCAAGTATGATGAAAGCCATTGAAGGACTCAACAAGCACATGGAAGCTCAAGATTTAAAAATCTCCAAACTTATAAAGAAAATGGATAAAGCGGAGACAAGCCATGCAAATAAGAAACAAGTTGAGGATGAACATGAGCAGGAAGATTGGACGAAACATCAATCACCTGAAAAGAAACAAGTTGAGGAAAAAGTGGAAGTTTCAGCTGACGGCATGCTTCATATTAACCAACTAAAGAACATCGTCATAGAGACGATAAAAGACAAGTTTAAAGGAAGCTTAAAATCTTCTTCAACATACGCCAAGCCATATACAAAGAGGATTGACAACTTGAGGATGCCAACTGACTATCAACCTCCCAAGTTTCAACAATTCGATGGCAAAGGCAACCCAAGACAACATGTTGCGCACTTCATCGAGACATGCAATGATGCGGGGTCCTATGGAGATCACATGGTGAGACAATTCATCTGATCTTTAAAAATAAATGTCTTCGATTGGTATATCGACTTGGAAGCTAACTCCATTGACAGCTGGGGGCAAATGGAAAAAGTATTCCTCAACCGTTTCTATAACAAACAAAGAATTATTAGCATGATGGAGATAACAAATACTCATCAAATTGATGAAGAATATGTCATCGATTATATCAATAGATGGAGGAGCCTAAACCTCAATTGCAAGGAAAAACTATCAGAAACTTCATCTATAGAAATGTGCATTCAAGGGATGCAATGGAATCTTAGCTACATACTCTAAGAAATTCGGCCTAAAACTTTTGAAGAGTTGGCTACAAGAGCTCATGACATGGAGTTGAGTTTGACATTAAATGATATCGAATGTCCCTCTATTCAAGACTCTTATGAGTTTGAAGACATATCTTTCGATAAGCCAGTGGAGGAAGAACCGCAAACAAAAATTCCAGTATCTATAAAGATTCATTGAAATGAAGTGGAAGCAAGAGAAAACAGTACAACCCAAGATCGGGGGCAATGAACAGTTGATAAGTAAAAGTTAAAGCTCCTTAACATGAGCAAAAGCTGTCTATATTATGCTCTTTGATATGAGCTTAAACTATCTAAAAGGCCCCATGCCAAGCTCCTTGATATGAGCAAAAAAATTGTCTACATTACGCTCCTTGATATGAGCTTAAACTATCTAATACTCTCAAGTCCACTTTACGCTCCTTGATATGAGCTAAAACTATCTAAAATCCCATACACTACACTCCTTGATATGAGCTAAAACTATCTATATGTTACGCTTCTCGACACGAGCTAAAAATGTCAACGCAATACTCCTTGATACGAGCTTAAACTATCTGAAATCTCCCAATTCAAAGCTCCTTGATACGAGCTAAAACTGTCTGCATTACGCTCCTTGATACGAGCTTAAACTATCTAAAATCTCCCAAGTCAAAGCTACCTGACACGAGCGAAAACTGTCTACATCACGCTACTTGACATGAGCTAAAACTATCTACAAGTCACGCTCCTTGATATGAGCTTAAACTATCTAAAATCCTCAAGTCATGCTCCTTGATACGAGCCTAAACTATCTAACACAAATCAAATTCAAGGCTCCTCAATACGAGCAAAAACTATCAACACTATACTCCTTGATATGAGTATAAACTGTCCACACATCAAATCATATCTCCTTGAGAAGAGACAAAACTCTCTACATGTTCGATACTTCTTGATATGAGTATAAACTATCTACACATCAAATAAAATCTCCTTGGAAAGAGAATAAACTCTCTACACATAAAGCTTCTCGGCACGAGCAAAAATTGTTCACATAATACTCCTCGACACGAGTGAAAATGTCCACACAAGGCTCCTTGACACGAGTATAAAACTGTCTACAAGTTCAAATTAAAGACTCATTGACACGAGTATAAAATGTCAACAAATTAAAATTCAACGCTCCATAACGCACGAGCCTAAACTGCTTATTACTCCTAGCTCGCATGAGTATAAAATGTGTACGGCGCCCCCCATTCAAATCAAATCATGTTCATCGAACTACGTTATGACTTGATCCTCTTCAAAGAGGTACGTAGGCGGCTTAGTACTCTGCTAAGTTTAGTCATAATTCAGGCTATTTATATCAAGTTGGTGAGGCAAGCAATAAAATTCAATCATGTTGATCAAGAATGGATTATCGCAATTTGTTCACTTCAACACAAAGGCGTTCGTGAACAAAATGCGAGGGGGCATTTGTAGGCACTTGAATTTTATTGCCTATTAAAGGAAAATATGTGGCAAATTAATGCAATAATTATCAATTAATTACTCCCTCCATCCCAGAGAACCCTTCACCTTTCCTTTGTAAATTACAAAGGAAAGCTGAAGGGTTCTCTGGGACGGAGGGAGCATTTATTTATTAAGGGATTTAAATAAATCTATTCCTAAAATAAATGAGTAAATAATTGATAATTAGGCCAGATCCAGTCAAATAAGTCTGACTTAAAGCCTAAGCAAGTGGAAGGCCCAAACCCGCAGAATCAGGTCAAATCAGCCCTGGACCAATCAGACTGCGAGTTATTTATGGGGCGTCCTCACCCTTCACCTATATAAGGAGTCCTCCTCCATTCATTCCAGACACACACATTCAAAGACCTGAAGACACAAACGTTCTGAAGAGATCAAGAACACGATCAGTGCTCCCTTGAGATCTTCAAGCATCTTCAAGTCAAGAACGACAAGCGATTTGGGATTAAGGTGCGGAGCCCCCCAAATCAAGTGTTCTTTATAAACTAAGTTCTTCGGTGTTCTTCATGCTAAGAACGACATACGACCCGGGATTAAGGTGCTAAGCCCCCCAGATCGAGTGTTTTACACATAAAGTATGTTTAATCCAAACAAAGGTTCGACGCCTCTGGATTAACGTTATATAGTCCCAAATCCGAGTTCGGACAAGCTTCAACTGAAGATTCGACTCCACACACTTAGTCAACGCAGTCAACAAGTCAAAAGTCAAAAGTCCAAATTGGTTCTAGAGAAGAATCAGATGATAGATAGAGATTGTTTCCTAAATTATCAAGTTCAATCCTTTGGATTATTATTATAATTCTCTTGTATTTATTTTATTATAAATACAAAATTTGTTGTTACATATAGAAAATATTATTATGTGATATTTTTTTAATCTTCTAATGTATATAAATTGATATTCTATGTATTCATGGATATTTTTAAATAAAATATAAATCAATTAAATTAAATATTAATTTATGCACTTTATCTTTTAAATGTATAGATTATTTACTTTTATTTTAGATTTGACAAAACTAATAAGAATCAATTTTACTATTATATGTTTTAAATATCTTAATTATTTTAATATTAATTTTTATTATATAATTAATGTAAAATAAGGAAATTAATAACATATATTTAATCATTAATGCTTAATCTATGAAAAGAACAAATAAAAAATTTGCCATAATTAAATGCAATATAATATTATTAAGTAAATCATTAAATTACACAAAGTAAAAATAAAAAGAATAAAATAAATATCAACCAATAAAAAAGTAACACATATGAAAAAAAATTCAAAGAATGCATTCACATATATGTTAACGACTATTTATACATATTTTTAATGGCAATTACTATTGTACAATAGTTTTTAAGGTGCAACAGGATCCATTTTTATGCAATGACCCGGATATAAATACGGAATTTATTTTCTCTCTTTTCAATTGCGCTCTCTCTCCATCTCATCTGTCGCTTTTTTCTCTTCCTATCGCCTATCGATTCTCATCTCTCGCCTCCTCTCTCTTCCAGCTTTCTGCCGCCCCTCCGCCGCCTCCTCACCATCTCTCTCCCTATATCCATCGCAGTCCTCTCTCCCTACCGGCTACCACCTCCGTCATTGTATCCCTATCTCCACCGCCGTCCTCTCCCTATCTCTATTTTTTTTTTCCGGTAATTTTCTTCTTTCTGCTCTTTACCCACGATGTGAGCGAGATCTCCACCGCTGTCCTCTCTCTCTATCTCCTTTTTTCTTCTTTCCGATAATTTTCTTCTTTCTGCTCTTTACCCACGATGATGTTCTCTCGCTCACCACTCTTTTGGTTCCTGTAATTTTCTTCTTTCTCTTGCTCATCACTCTAATTTTGGTAGTATTCCCCAATTTTTCACATTGATTCTACCATAATTCTCATAGTTAATTTTTACATGTTTTTTTCTGTTTGAAGTTTTATATGTTTTTTTTTCTATTTGAATTTTTAAAATTAGATTTAGTGTTTCTCAATTAATTGATTTTTTTCGATTGAATTTGAGTGTTTGAGAGTGCTGCATGGTGGCGACTAAGGCGGCAAGTTGATTGCGAATATTGGGAAAGGAGGACAGAACTTTGGGGAAGGAGAACAGAGAATCAAACCTGATGAAGATTCACAATTTGAAATGATGAAATTTATCAGTTCTTGTTGGTGATTTGGTTCGGGAATTCACATGAATATAAATGTATATGTTATTTAAAATAATTGTATATCTTTTTAATCTATAATATAATGTATTTATTAACTTTATATATAAATGCATCAAATATTTTAGAATTTTTATTTGTATTAGTTTTATCTAACTAGTGTATAAATAATATAAAATGGCAAAGACTTCAGTACAACCAGGCTTGTTGTTTAATTCATACAACCAGATTTTTTTAAAGAAATTGGGTCAAATTCTTTTTAAAATTCGGGTCAAGTTTTGTCCGCGGGTTTTCTTCACGCGTACATTAACCAAGATACACTTCTTCTTTCCCGAGAATGAGGAACAACCACATTCAGATCTGTCGAAATTAAGAGATATGGACAATTGAATAAGTCAGAAATGGAATGATATATCTACATTCATTCAGCTGCAGAATTCATTCAAAGCATAACAGAATTCCATGGCGATGCATAGAAGATGAACAAGGCTCTGTGTTAGTCAATCGAATTGAGATGTGAAAAGTGTTTTCAATAAAGCCCTAGCCCTAGCATTTGAGGAGTATGGCTGAGTGCGAGCAAAGAGCAGAATACGCATGTAGATCGAGATTCAGAGGAATGACCAAAATAAGCTTAAAACCTAGGACGAAAATTGGCTCTGATTTTCTTTTTTCTTAAATAAATAACATATCCTTGTGGGACAAACCCATATAGTATATAGATATTCTTAGTATGAATAAATTAGAATGTAATGGTCGAAATTTTCCTATTGCTTGATAAATTTAATTGTTGGAAAAATAATGATGTTTCTTATGATTATTTTGTGTGCTATTTGCTGTATGTTTCGTAAATGACATTGACTTTTTGAAATTCATATATCTGATGTCAAACTCTAAAGGTTCATAATAGTTCTTTGTCAACTTCAATTCAGGATATATGCTACTGTGGGAAGTATTATATACATGTTTTCTACATTTCTTGTCCTCGTTTCTGTGCTTATTTTTGTGTCTCAATTTGTTAGCGGTACAATGATTTTCTAAATTGATAGATTACTTTATAGAAATAATTAGATTACTCTATGAAATTAATTAGATTACTCTTTAAAATTAATTGGGTCACTCTTTGAAATTAGTAGGTAAATTGTATGCAATCTATAAATTGATATCACTCTTATAGAATTTATTAGATTACTCTTTAAAGTTAATTGGGTAGAAATAATTAGATTACTCTTTGAAATTAATTTAATCACTTTTTGAAATTAGTAGGTAAATTGTATGTAATATGAATTGATAGATCGCTCTATAGAATTAATTATATTATTTTTTAAAATTAATTTGGTCACTCTATATAAATAATTAGATTACTCTTTGAAATTAATTGGATCACTTATTCAATCTTATCTTTGAAATTAATTGGATCATTAATTCAATCTCTGAATTGATAGATAATTATATAGAATTAATTAGATTACTCTTTAAAATTAATTGGTCATTCTTTAGAATTAATTGGATTACTCTTTAATTTGAGACTATGAAAATATGTAAATTGATAGATCACTCTATAGAATTAATTAGATTACTCTTTAAAATTAATTGAGTCACCCTATATAAATAATTAGATTACTCTTTGAAATTAATTGGATCACTCCTTCAATCTTATCTTTGAAATTAATTGGATCATTCATTCAATCTCTAAATTGATAAATCACTCTATAGAATTTATTAGATTACTCATTAAAATTAAATGGTCACTCTTTAGAATTGATTGGATTACTCTTTAATTTGAGACTATGAAAATATGTAAATTGATAGATCACTCTATAGAATTAATTAGATTACTCTTTAAAATTAATTGGGTCACTCTTTGAAATTTTTGAAGTACTTATTGATTTGTTTAGAATATGTTAAGACGACAATCATTGAGATGTTATTTAATGTACAAGATTAGTTAACGAACATCATATTTGTTTCTCATGACTTTGTAAAAAAGACACAAAACGTCCACAAATATGCAAGTCTTGCAAAATTTATTGTTGCTATAAAGAAGGCATATTGCCACATTACTTGTTTGGCTCTAGAAAGAATGTTTCTCATTAACACACACTTTAGCGCACTCCATTTTTCTTCTGGTAAACACGACACAATAATCAACACTAATGTAAGACAAACTAATCCATTATTCTACATGCAATTGTCCTTTGTTGTTTTGTTGGGACACCTTGACCTTGATCTTTGGTACAGTAAGTGAGGGATTTTATTTGAAACGCAAGAGGAGCTTGGCGCCTCCAAATCCTTTTCTACCTCGCGTCGCAGCTGGCTCTTCTTGTTGGGTTCGTTATAGCGATTCGGGTGAACGCAGAGGAATTTAAAATTTTTAAAATTAATAAATCTTATGAAACTAATGCAAACACTTGATGAAGATCACTCAAGAACTTGCACTCACTCAATTGTTTGATCACTCACGTTTCACACACGAATCGATTGATGAACGAAAAATGAATGAAAGAGATCAACACGAAGATGTATAGTGGTTCAGCGTAAGCCTACATCCACTTTTCTAAGAGAAGAATTCACTAAACAATGATGAAGGTTACAAGCTTACAAGCACACTCACAAACCCGAATGCTTAATCCTAAACTGATGTGTGAAGATGATGTGATGATGATGATGAGCTGACTTCCAGCTCTACCATTTATATGAATATGAAATCAACACCTTGATTCCCTTTCATCCAATCAAATGCATGCTCAACTGAATCAGTTACAACTAACTTATCTTCCAACCAATGCTTCTGGTATCTTCCAGCTGCCATGCTAACCAACTGATCCTTCAGCTCCAAGACTGATCTAACGGCCAATGTACGTAATCCTCTAACCATTTGATCGACCAATGAACAATCTCCACGTGTAGCACTTGTTTTCCCAACTGCAACACACACAGACATGCTCCTGTCACACACAAACACATGCATGTAGGTCTATCTTCACAAATCTCCATCTTAGACCTTGCATCATCATGTTATCTTTATCTTCTCCACCTTCCTGCATTTAAGGCTGCAGCCACCTTCCTTTCCTGCTCAACTCAACTGAATTAGCAGCTTACACAGCTCATACTTATGAACTGATAAAGCTTTTGTGAACATGTCTGCTTGATTATCATCTGTTTTGATCTTCTTGACACTTACTACCCCCTTTTCTAACATGTCCCTTATGAAATATAACCTTACATCAATGTGTTTGGTCCTTTCATGGTACCCTTGATGCTTGGAGAGATGCACTGCACTCTGATTATCACAATGCACTTCAACTGAACCTTGCTCAATCCCAAATTCACTCAGTATACCTGTCAGCCACACCCCTTCTTTGATTGCTTCTGTAAGTGCAACAAATTCTGCCTCTGTAGTTGATAGGGCCACTATATGTTGATGAGTTGCTTTCCAACTTACAGCAGCTCCAAACAAGTTGAACACATAACTAGTAAGTGACTTCCTAGTGTCAAGATTTGCTGCATAATCAGCATCAATATATCCAACTACTGCCTTATCCCATGTTGTCATTTTCTGAAACTTCAAGCTTGTTGTGATGGTACCTTTCACATACCTGAGAGCCCACTTCACTGAACTCCAATGTAGCAGACCTGGATTACTCATAAACCTACAATCATGCTCATCACATAAGCTAAGTCTGGCCTGCAACATACCATTGCATACATCAAACTGCGAACAGCACTAGCATAGGGTATATTGCTCATTTCAACCTTCTCTTGACCTGTCTGAGGAGCTTGAAGTAATGACAGACTCACTTCTTGCTTTGCTGGTGTAGTTACTATTTTGTTGAGATTCATATTGTATCTCTTCAACACTTTGTCTAAGTATGATTCTTGGAACAACTTCACCTCACCAGCTAACCTATTTCTCTCAATCTGCATACCAAGAATCACCTTTGCTTCTCCTAGATCCTTCATATCAAACTCCTGCTTAAGTATCTCCTTTACTTCATCTATACCAGCATGATCCTTACAAGCTATAAGGATATCATCTACATACAAGAGTAAGTATGTATAACACCCTTCCTTGAACCTAACATAAACACAACTGTCATGTAAGCTCCTGCTGAATCCATTTGATGTAATGTAGTCATCAAACTTCAAATACCACTGTCTTGGACTTTGTTTCAGACCATACAAAGATTTCAACAGTAAGCAAGCCTTATTCTCAGCCCCTTCAATAGTTACACCATCAGGAATCTTCATGTAGATATCCTCTTCTAGATTTCCATGTAAGAATGATGTAGTAACATCCATCTGATGTAACTCAAGATCAAACTGTGTCACTAATGCCAGCAGAATTCTGATAGAACAATGCTTAACAACAGGTGAGAATATCTCATTATAATCAACACCTTCTTTTTATGAGAAATCTCTTGCTACAAGTCTTGCCTTGTACCTAACACCACCTTCTTTGCTTGTAATAGGCTTCTTCTTGTAGATCCATTTACAGCTTACTAATTTCTTGTTCTTTGGTCTGTCAACAATCTGCCAAGTCTTGTTCTTATGTAGTGATAGCAGCTCTTCTTCCATAGCAACTATCCACTTGTTATTGTCATTTCCTGATATAGCTTCATCATATGTTCTTGGCTCATAATTTTCTATATCAGATGCAACATACAGTGCATATGACACTATATCAGCTTCCATGTATCTTACTGGAGCTTTAATCTGTCTTCTTAACCTATCTCTTACAAGTTGATAGGAACTTAAATCATACCTTGAGCTGGATCAGCTAGGAGAGCTATCTTCCTTATTCTGATCAGTACTGTTATTTTCTTCATTACATTGCTGTACTTTATTCCTAGCTTGCTCCACCTGAGGCTCATCAAAGTCTGTAGTAATAGATACTACATAATTTCTTTCAACCAATGGCATCTTCCTTTCACTGAATGTGACATCTCTACTAACAATAAACTTGTTAGCTTCATAACACCACAATCTGTATCCTTTTACTTCTTTGGGGTATCGAACCATTACACATTTTACTGCTCTTGGTTCCAACTTGTCTTGCTTCACATGAGAGTAAGTCTGGCATCATATTACTCTCAAATGACTGTAACTAGGTGCCTTCCAGACCACACTTCTTCAGGTGGTTTGAATTTTAAAGCTGCTGATGGATATAGATTGATCAGATAGGCTGCTGTAGTCACAAGTTCACCCCAAAACCCTTTTGTAAATCCTCCACTACTTAACATACACCTTACTTTTTCTAACAATGTCTGATTCATCCTTTCTGCAACACCATTTTGTTGTGGAGTTCCAGGTGTAGTCTTGTGCCTCTTAATTCCCTTTTCTCTGCAGAAAGCATTGAATTCTTCTGAAACAAACTCAAGCCCATTATCTAATCTCAAACATTTCAGCTTCTTTCCTGTTTGATTCTCCACTTCAGCAAGCCATTCCTTAAATGCAGTGAATGCTTGATCCTTTGTTTTAAGGATCTTAACCCATAGCTTCCTAGAGTAGTCATCTATGAAGGATATAAAATATATTCCTCCTCCAATAGTTGAATTTCTTGATGGTCCCTATAGATCAGTATGAACATACTGAAGCTTCTCTGATGAAGTATGTTCTCCTGAACCAAATTTCAACCTCTTTGCCTTGCTTAGAATGCAGTCTTCACATTGATCCATCTTACAGGTTGAACTTATATCTAGTAGCTTCTGTCTTGCTAGCTCTTGTAACACTCTCTCACTTACATGAGCTAGTCTTCCATGCCACAAATGAACATCTTCTTGATCTTGAGAAGTGTTCAACTGTCCAGAAACAACTGATCCTTCAAGAAAATAAAGATCAGAGCTCTTAACACCTTTCATTACAACTGGCTTATCCTTTATGATGGTGAGTACACTTTTCTTCACATAATACTCACATCCCAAAGAGTCTAACATTCCTAATGATATCAGATTCCTTCTTAATCCTGGTACATACCTCACATTTGTGAGCAACTTAATGGATCCATCAAACATTCTGAATTTGACAGAGCCAATACCCTCAATCTTGATGGCTTGATCATTGCCTAACAAGACTGATCCCTCATGATATGGTTTTAAATCAGTAAACCAATCCTTAACTGATGTCATATGAAAAGTGCAACCTGAATCTAGCACCCACTGATCTGATACTTGACCAGAAACAACAACCAAAGCTTCAATGTAATCTTGATCCCTGTTTCCTCTATTTTCAGTCAACTGATTGGCATGGATTCTTTGATTTTCACCTTTTTCAGCAATCTTCCTGGCCACCATTGTTTTCCACTTATGACATTGCTTCTTGAAATGACCAGGTTTGTTGCAGTGGAAACAGTTATTATTTTCTTCATCTGCTGATGCCCCTTGATTACTTCTTTCATGTTTCTTCTTGTAAACACCAGCCTTCTTATCATTTTTGTTCCACTTATTCTATTTGTTGGCAACAAGACCTTCTCCAGCAACTGCATTATCTGATGTCTTATGGAGCATCTTTGCTTTGATTGCTAGAGTCACTTGCTCCAGGGAGATTTATTCAACATTTCCATACAACAATGTGTCTCTCAACCCTTCAAAAGACTTAGGAAGAGCTAACATCAATATGACAGCCTTATCTTCACTTGACAGTGCTACATCAATGTTCTCTAGATCATCTATGATCTTATTGAAATCATCTAGTTGACTTAGAATGGACTTATCTTCTGATACTTTGAAGGAGTAGAGCTTCTGCTTGGTGTACAGCTGGTTTGCTAATGTCTTCACCATGTAAAGATCAGCAAGCTTCTTCCACATATCCCTTGCAGATGCTTCCTTTGAGACTTCCCTTAAAGCTTTATCACCTAAGCATAGAATGATTGCACTTCTAGCCTTTGATTGTTGATCTTGATCTGCAGCTAATGCAACTGCATCCACAGCAGCTGCTTGATCTGCTGGTAGTGGTTTGATTGCATCAGCCAGCCCTTGTTGGATTAGTATGGCCTCCATCTTCATCCTCCACAAACTGAAATCAATTTTTTTTTGAAAACTTCTCCACATCAAATTTGGTTGTAACCATGATTCTTCCCTTCTAATCTTATTACTTGTGGATGCTCCTTCTTCTTCCCACAGACGGCGCCACTTCTTATGAAACTAATGCAAACACTTGATGAAGATCACTCAAGAACTTGCACTCACTCAATTGTTTGATCACTCACGTTTCACACACGAATCGATTGATGAACGAAGAATGAATGAAAGAGATCAACATAAAAATGTATAGTGGTTCAGCGTAAGCCTACATCCACTTTCCTAAGAGAAGAATTCACTAAACAATGATGAAGGTTACAAGCTTACAAGCACACTCACAAACCCTAATGCTTAATCCTAAACTGATGTGTGAAGATGATGTGATGATGATGATGAACTGACTTCCTGCTCTACCATTTATATGAATGTGAAATCAGTACCTTGATTCCTTTTCATCCAATTAAATGCATGCTCAACTGAATCATTTACAACTAACTGATCTTCCAACCAATGCTTCTGGTATCTTCCAGCTGCCATGCTAACCAACTGATCCTTCAGCTCCAAGACTGATCTAACTGCCAATGTACGTGATCCTCTAACCATTTGATCGACCAATGAACAATCTTCACGTGTAGCACTTGTTTTCCCAACTGCAACACACACACACATGCTCCTGTCACACACAAACACATGCATGCAAGTCTATCTTCACAATAAATCATATTTATTAAATACATAAAAAGGTTTCATCCCGGATGCTCGGAAACGATTATCGGATCTGGTGTTAGAATATATTGAAAGAAATCTACGTAAAGATTATTCTTACCTCGTAGACTTTCTTCCAATTGATGCAAGGAGTGAGGGAATCGATTCCCGGATTGTGGCTAAAACTCCATTCTTTTTAATAAGGGATCCAAGTGTATCCCCTCTAAAGTAATCCACCAATTGAATAAACAACACAGATGTTACACTTCGCTAGTATTGTAAAACTGTTGATATCAATAAACATTTTCGGTATCAACTTGTGATAAGAGAAAACAAATTGAAGAATAATTATCAATTTAATCATTTTTCCAAAATTGTTCACAAAATGAATAATGCAAAGATTTCTAATTTAAAAGGAAACTATTTCCTCTCTTCCTCAAAACATATGAAAGTGCCGATACTTCAACAAGATATATCATATATATATCCCATCATCTTTAAAATATTTATAATGCATTTACCACTATGAAAAATATATCATATATATCACATTATCTTTAAAATATTTATAATGCATTTACCACTATGGAAAATATATATGTGTGTGTGTGTGTGTATCTCATTATCTTTAAATATGCATAATGTATTCACCACTATGAAAATATATCATATATATATATATATTTCATTATTTTTAAATATTCATAATGCATTCACCACTATGGAAATATATCATATATATATCCCATTATCTTTAAATATTCATAATTTTTTTAATACTAATTAAATAATCAAATTATTTAATTATAATAAATAGTTAACAATTTAACTATTGTTCCAATCGATAAAAGTTGTTAATTCAAATTAAGGTGTGATCCTTTAGGTTCACTACTAACTCTAGCAGTAGACTTACAACACTTGTAACTTATAAATAACAATTATTATATTAATTATTCCAATTAATTAATTCACTTGAAATTAACTAATTGATTTCAAGAACCTACTAATCACGGTAACACCTAGCAAGTAGCGTGATCTTCTAGTGTTAAGTGAAATAGCAAGTAAACCTGCAAATTAACGAGTGACATACACGTACGATCTTTCTAACAGTTAATCTCCCGATTGAGTCTAGAGTAGGAATATTAGTCGAAACTCTACTAACTCAATAACTGTGTTTCTATTTCATATTACAATGATTCATTGTGAATCTTTATTCTCATTGTCTTGACCAAGGTCTTTGAATCATTAAAAATGAAATACATAGGAGATTCTCTTGTCTTAGACAAGTGTCAGATTCTATCTTAGCCACACACAAGTCTCCATGTACATCAATATAATACCCAACATACCCCCTTTATAATTGCTAAACAATCAGAAGATAAATCTAAGTATTAGAAGAAGTACACAAGACTACCATGATGCTTCAAGTCAAAAGACTAATCGTGTACTATCGTAATTAGAAAATTCTAATTTCGACATATCCAATAAGAATTTCCTACGGATCATGTTCGATAAACTTATTCTCTAATAAGTATCCACATATATGAATTTGTGTCACAACACTAATATTGATGGAATACAATATTCTCGTCTGACGAGCATTCATCATATGTACGAGTCTTTGCTGAATTATTATTTGTCCCATTTAGAAAAATTCTTGACTCAGAACCATATTTAAGACCAAAGCTCTATGTATAAATTCCATGATCACCATCATATGCGTAACCATACATTTTCGCTTAAATTGGTCTAGGGACTATCTAATAATCATATGTTATAATGCATAAAATAAATAAATTAAAAAACCTTTAATAATATAATTTCCAATGAGATTGTTTTCATTCAAAATATAAAGAGTACAATTATCCAATCTAATTGATGCGCTGGGCATACTACTCTAACATTTCTTCCCCTTCATATTGTTCATATACATAACACATGTCAATAAATAGAGACTAAAACTAACAATTAATATCACAACACTTTGGATACAAAATATGACCTCTTTGCATGGTGTCTGGCCTCCCTATCAATCCTGACTTTGTCAATCTTCATAATGGCCTTGAGAGTGTTCTCCGTCACATTCCTATCGTATCTCTCTGGCCTATTTCTCTTTAAAATTTAGAAATAATTTCACAATGCGGTGTTTTAATGAACTGAACCCAACCAAATACAAAATAACTGGAGATGCTAATAAATTAATGCGAGATAACATTAAACACAAGAAAAGCAATAAAACCATTGGTTTGAAATTATATAAAATTATATGGTCACATTTTCCTTAGCAAGTATCAATGACAATAGCTCTAGAAGGAGAAGAAGTAAAAACACGATAGGGAAATTATGTCCCTCCAATTTGTAGAGAATTTCAACATACTGCCCATTGACTTGAAAATGTTAGGATGTGCTCGTTCAAGACAAGACTACCAAATGGTATGGCTTCACTACAGCATGCTTTCCCACAATAAAAAAAAAACATTAGAAATTGTTAACAATACTGAATAAATAGCAGATTTAAATGTTGCTTGACCAATAAGGCAGATTCTACAAATTCCAAAACAACTCTAGGATCTTCACTACACTTACCAAAGCATTGAAGCTGGAAACAATAGCTTTTGTGGGTATGTTTTCCTTGTTGAAATGAAATGGCTGCAAAATAGGGATTACAAAAGCTATAAATGTCTAATTGCTTATCTGTCAAATCCATTCACTCCAAATTCCGATTTGTGCCTTTGGTGCTCGATTGGGAATTTGGCCACTCGAGAAATCTTGTTGAAACGCACGCCCATCTGCACAGCTCTTAATTCGAAGAATCGGTATCGAAATACAGCAACCTATACTCTGACGACATGGGTTACGAATCTCCGACGGTCGAAATCTTTTCCGGCGTAGTACATCGCTTCAATAGTGGTGGGTGGGAGGGGATGAATTGTATCGCCTGATATTGGGCAGCAAATTAATGAGGAACATGTATTTATCCACATTTAGCCCATTTAAAATAATAGATCCGATTCTACCAAATTTTGGTAGGACCGGTTGTACTCTATACTCTCTCATATAAAATGTATATTACTCCATCCGTCCCAAATTCAAGTTCACGTTTACTGTAGATACGGAGTTTAATAAAAGTCATTTTTAAGAAAAGTCACTTTTTGACTTACTTTTGAGGGTAGTATAATATTTTTGGGTAATAAATAAATGATAAAGTATGTTATGTATGTTAAAAAGATGATGGCAAATTTGAAATTAAAGTATGTTAAAGGATATTAGTTTGTTGTTTTTTCCTTTTATGGAAGTGTGAAGTTGAATTTGGGACGGACCAAAACGGAATGTGTGAAGTTGAAGTTGGGACGGAGGAAGTACTTTTTATTCTTTAATGTATTTTTCAAATTTGAAAATAAATGTATAAAGTATTTTTTAGTTATTTTAACAAGTGTATCTTTTATTTGAAATAAATGTATCTTTTTTATTCTTCAGTGTATTTATTAATTTTGAATATAAATGTATCAGGCATTTTTTAGCTCTTTATTAGTGATTGTATAAGTTTTAATTAACAAGTTTATACATTATATAAAATAAATGTATTATTTTAATTTTAAAATGTATGTATACAATATATAAAATAAATATATTATTTTAATTTTTAAATGTATTTATTAATATGGATGAAACATTATGAAAACTAATTGTAACAGGTGTAATTCAATAATTTACATGTTTGTATCACTTTTGTTAAAAAAATAAAAAATTATTAATATTGATATAAAATATCAATATTTTTATCACATCAATTAATTAATATAAATGTAATACTTTTTATTCATAATTATATTATTATTTTGAATAAGATCAAGTTCCAAATTTATTGATCAATTGTATACCATTTTAATATTAATTCTATAAGTTTTTATTAATAAATGTATACTTTTTAAAAATTTTGTGTACAAATTATATATATATATATATATATATATATATATATATATATATTAAAACAAAGTGTATAAATTTATTGAGGAAGTGTATATAATTTTATTCATAAGTGTATTAAAATGAAAATTATTCAGGATACGCTCAAATACGCAATATCTTATCACTGTAATCTTCAATTCTACCATTGATTTCATTGATTTCTTTCAATCTGTAATTTGTATTTCCATCACAACATCCCATCACTGTAACCTCCAATTCTACTTCAATTGATTTCTCTCCATCTGTAATTTGCATCTCTAATTTTCTAGAGCTACAGCTTCATTCCTCCTAACCTCTAAGTTCCAATTTTATCTCCAATTGTATGAAAATCAATTTTTACTGCCACCTCTAAGTTCCAATTTTATTGGTATGCAAATCTACTGGCAACTTCTACTGCCATAATTTTATAAGCTTGTAATTAAATTAGTTCTAAATTAGAAAGTTAGAGGTGGATAAATTGATCAAGAGTGTAAATACCTTAAAAAAATTAAAGAAAAAAAGAATCTTAAAATAGAGTTGGAAGTGGAGTGGAGAAAGTGGCGGAGCGAGCATGAGGGTGGAGGTACAACGGCGTAGGTGCGGCGATATAGATATAAGGCGGAATGAGGGAGGAGCGGCTGATGGATTCGGCAATGGAGGCGTGAAAGAGAAAAGCAGGAAGGTATTGTGCCGCCTCTGATGGAGAAACGTGAGGACGGAAGCAGAAGAGGCGGAGAGGAACCGGAGCGTGAAGATTGAGGAGATGGCGGGGAGGTAATAGGAGCAGGTGAGGAAGGTGGTGATGGAATGACCCGGATTAGTATATTTTAGGATTATATAATTGATCCACTTTCAAATATGGATCATGTTTTTAGTGTACACCAATTGCACAGTAGATCAACTCATTTTTAATTAAGATTTTAAAGCATTTAATTACAATAAATAGAAATCAACCAATAATTGAACAACACATGTGTTTTGAAAAATGCAAATCATTTTGGTTATGACACATATGTTTTTACAAAAAATTATTTTAGGAAACTACTTCCTAATTATATATATATTAAGATATATAATTAATAGCACAAGATATATAAACAAAAATAGGAAATCAATCCCATACATGTCAAAACAGCCTTGGAATGTACTATTGCATAACAAAGAATTTTTATATTCAATTTAAAAATAAATTGAAATGTATTAGATAAAAATAAAAAAATTTGAATTAAGACGTATTTTGGAATTGATCACGTGTATATATATATTAAATTTGTTGTAGGACGAACTAATAAAAAAATTATAGATAGAGAAAATGCGTACTAATTTGACAAGGGAAATTGTTTGTTGACATTTTTATGTACTAGTTTTTTAAGACGTAAGTTACACGTGGCAATGTCATACTTTATAATAGATCTTATGTGATTTTATTTAAATTTCAAAAAATCATTATTTTCAATAGAATCTTCTATACATACTATTGAATTTAAAGAAGAAAAAGGAGGGGAAGAATTCAATATTTGGCTAATTTGGCTTATAAGAAATAAAAATTAAAATGTGAAGTGTTAATATTTGGTTAATTTGACATTTATAAGTGATTAAAAATGTAAGGTAGCATAATTTGATCTTTTCGAAGAAAGTCTCCTTTACCAATACGTAATTTGATCTTTTTGAAGAAAGTCTCGTTCGTGTTTACGAATATCCAACTACGCTTGTCACTCGAGTTTTAGAAACTATTGCATCTATAATTGAGTAAGTACAAATATATAAAAAATATAACTCACCTTCCTTGGGATCTTATCAATACAAATACATGAAAAATATAAGTAACCTTCCTTGGGATCTTTCTAAGGAGTTCCATCATCATGACGACGTGATCCTGAAAATTAATCTATGAATATGGCAAATTGATTGAACTACTTCAAGTAAATTACTAATTACTAATAAAATAAAGATTGAAAATATTTGTGTAAACCGGATTCATGGTGTAAACCATGTGATCCCTCTTCTAATTCTATTATGCCCTATGTATTAATTCTACTATACCATACGTATTGCTAAATTTTAAATCAAAGGGGAAGTATAAGTTTATACCGTAAACCCGATTTATAGAAGACTAACTCAATAACAAAAGCAAAACAAAAAAGGTCCCAAAGATGCTAATCACCGACTCTTCTTCTACAATAATGGATGATGAGACGTTGTAGGTTTCATGAATTGCAAGCCTTATAAACTAAATGATCACTGAGGTAAATAAATTAATATGACGTAAATAATGGAGTAAATGTATCAATTAATTAAGATTAAAAGATGAGACGGTTCAGTTAATTGCAAAGCCTTTCAAACTCCATATAACATGAATGTAAATTACACAATGAATCTATTAATTAATTAATAAGGTTAAATGATGTAAAAGGAATAAATAATTGAAGATAAAATAGGAGGAAATATTTTTACATGTAAAAAAAATTAAAAAAAATTGCACTACTCATTATGGCTTTATCATCGATGAATTACAATCACTATTCTTAAAAACTACAATGTGTCTTCTCCTTCGATGCCCTATTCAGCGGAATGACATCGTCCTCTCCTCCTTCAATGTTTTATCTTACTTTGTTGTTGTACCCCTCTTATTTAATCGAATATTTGAGAAACTTTCTATTACCGTTGATGACCCGTACACCCGTACATAAGTGGTGAATGCATCACCTCCGCATATTTTCCATACATTTTATAATGTTGAATTTGTCTTTTCATATTACTCATTAATGACTTAATTTATTTTTGATGTGTAGAGGTTGTGCACATTTGTTGTTTGGACTTTAAAATTCCTTAAGAATATGAATATGAGTTAAATAATAAATAACTATTATTAATTAATTATAAATATCAATAATTTAGGTTAAGAATGTAAAAAGAAAAAATAAGGATAAAATGAGAAAAAAATATTTTTCAAGAGTCGAGTACTTTTAATAAATTATGATTATAATTATTATAAGAGGTATAAATAAAATTTATAAGTTAAGATTAATTATTATTGAAATAATGAAAAATGAAAAGACATCACATTTATATTTATTTTGTAATTAATAATTTCATTTTTTAAATAGTATGAATAATAATATGATAAAGGGTAAAAATATAGTAAAGAAAAATAGCCGAGGATAAGGTGGGAAAAAAATATTAGCACTTGCTAAGCTACTTTTAATATATTATTATTATTATTATATCTCGTATCACAAGTTATGCAATTAATACGAGTAATATGTACAAGAAAAAGATATTAAATCTTTAATCTAGGATTTGTGCGCGTTTAATAAGAGCTTCATGTAAATGGTAAAGAAAATTTTAACCAATAGTGAGACTTTTTTTTTTTTTCTTAATGGGACCATTATTCATTTAGTGGTGTAGGAAAAGTGTAAGAAAACTTATGGTGGCAGTGGCACACATATATATGAGGTTACACTGCGTTTTCTGGTAATATTGTCCATTCAGTTTACAAAAGCAGCTGCTCTATGCTCACCGACCTCTTCAGAATCAATTATTGCTTTATCCATATAAGATATTCAATCCCATTTAAAATTTAAAAATTTACAATATCAATTGCTCTATAGGTCTCATATTTATTTCCACCGTCACCGTGGATATGAAATGTAAGAGAAATTATTTTTTATTAACTTTTAAAGTTATTTTCTTATATTTTTTTTAAAAGTAATACTCCTTCCGTCCGCCCAAAAGAGGACATTTTGTTTTTGTGCACGTTAATTAAGAAGTATTATTATTTAATGTATAGTGGATAGGTGAAGTGTGTGTTTTACATTTTTATCCCCTCTAAGTAATTAGTGTTAATCTGGCAATTAAAATAAAAGGTGTACAGAGGAAAAAAAGTCCATCCACTTTTTTACATTGATGTGAACGTGAACAGTAGAGTCAAAGTCAATCTGGTCAAGAGTTTACAATATTACACATAAAACATTCTAGCTACCTACCCATTAAATTTCGAATTCCCTCCAAACATTTAATAACTTCCCTCCACATACTCCAAAACAATCTATGTTCTTCTAAAATTCCCTCCAAAACACCCTACTAATTAATCCCTAATTTACACTATAAATACATTCACTTCACCAACAACTTGCAAACAAAAAACAGGAAAAAATGAGAACTAAAAATCTTAGCAATAAGGAATTAAATGTCATTACTCAATTCTTGTTGATGGGCTCTTCAAATGGCAAGGTTGCACATGGTAGATTCAAGGAAGTTGCTACCAAATTCTGTGTCAACTTGAAATCAATTAGAAGGACATGGGAAAAAGCAAAACAACAAATGGAAGAAGGTAATCCTATTTCATTAGTGAACTCAAAAAAGCTGCGTGCACCTCCCAAATCTACTAAATTTAATCCAGAGAAGGTGCAACTTATTGAGTTCAGTAAGAGGGGAACAATTAGGAGCGTTGCAACTGAGATGAAAGTAGGCAAAAGTACAGTTAGAGAATGGGTACAAAGGGGATTGATCAAGTCTCATACCAATGCAATCAAACCAGCTCTCACATATCATCACAAGATAAGTAGAATGAAGTTCAGCCTATTAGCATTAGAAGTGAAGGCGGATGAAAGTTTAATTAAATTCAAGAGCATGCACCAGATTATTCACATAGATGAGAAGTGGTTCAATCTTACAAGAACCACTGAAAGATATTACTTGGTGCCTACTGAAATAGAACCACATAGAGAATGTCAAAGTAAAAGGTTTATCACTAAAGTCATGTTTATATGTGCAGTGGCAAGACCTTTGTATGGTTCAAGTGGGGAATGCCTATTTGATGGGAAAATTGGTATCTTTCCATTTACTGAACAAGTACCAGCAAAGAGAAATTCAAAAAATGGAGAAGGTGGAACAATTGAGACCAAAGCAATGCAGTTACTCACAAAGGATGTGACTAAAGATCTCTTGATCAATAAGGTAAACTCTCATTATTGTCTACATAAATTCAGATTATATGCATCATTGAGTTATGAACCTAAAACTTGTCCTAGATTAGAATTCATGCAAAAATGTGTTATTCTTGATATTTACTTTAGGTAATACTAGCCATCAAAGCTAAATGGCCAAGTGAAGCAAGTAAACACATTTATATTCAACAAGATAATGCCAAGCCACACATAAATAATAATGATCCAGTGTGGAGAGAGACTGCATGTTCAGATGGATTTAATATGCAATTGGTATTTCAACCTCCTAATAGTCCAGATCTAAATGTGAATGATTTAGAATAGTTTAGGGCTTCGGAATCATTGCAAGCAAAAACTGCTGCTACAACAGTTGATGAACTGTTGCAAGCAGTTCACAATTCATTTGAAGAATTATGTCACATTAAACTAAATGCAGTATTTCTAAGCCTACAAGCATGTATGAGACAAGTGTTTGTTTGCAAGGGATCAAATAGATACAAGATCCCTCATTTGGGAAAGAATGCATTATTAAGGGAGGGGACTCTTCCTACAGATTTGGAAGTGGAACTAGATCTAGTTCAATCAAGTATTGATCATTTAATTGGGGAGAATGCAGTGGATGGCTTAGAATAACTCATTGAGAGTGTGGAATGATTGGTTTGAGACATTGTGCAGTGTTTTGAAAAAGGTAGAAATCATGGAATATATTTTGAAGGCTGGAAATAGATAATATCCATCCTTAAGAAAGAAGCATAGGCTTCTTTTTTTTTGCAAGGTGGGGAGGGGTTTTTTTTTTCTTCTTATTTTGGATATATAAATATGGAAATGGGTAGAATATAAACTATAGAGAGTTTGTGGATGCAGAAGTGATTGTTTACTGCTATTAAACAAACTGATTCAGTAGTTTGTTTAAGCAAAAAACAGTATGCCCCACTATGTAAGCATGTTTGAAATATGTAATTCTACTCTCAGATTATAAAATCATCATTGAGTGGTTATGAAGTCATCATGAAGCATGTGTATGTGTTGTGCCTAGAAAAAAGAACCTATGTACCACATAAAGCAACATACAATACACTCTCATATTATAAAATCATCATAGAGTGCTTGTGTGACACCTAAATGATCATGTGATGACAAATGAATGATGCATTTGTCTCCTAACATGGCCATTTGGTAACACTTGTAAACTGATCAGTGCATATAAATTAATCATAAGCACACAGGCTTATCATTGAATATAAATTGATCATATTCACATAGGCTTCACGTCACAAATAACCTCATAGGCTTCAAATTCATAAGCTCACAGGCTTCATCACATCACAAATAAGCTCACAGACTTCAATTTCATAAGCTCACAGGCTTCAACACATCACAAATAAGCTCACAGGCTTCAAATTCCTAAGCTCACAGGCAACAAATCACCATACTAACAGCAAATATGTATCAACAGATCATAAGCTCATAGGAGTTCAATTCACCAAATTAACAACAAATAACCAATAGTTGCAGCATTCACTCTTAGAACAATATCATCATTGGTGTGTGTCTCCTAAATGCACAACTGGTGACATGAAAAATAAATTTCAGCCTCCACAAATCATGCATGGTGACACTTTACATTTCTACACCTTCCCCTCTAATTATAATCATCATTTTATACCGTAATATGCACAATGAAGGAGCATCTATTATGCCTCATCAGCATATTTGGGACACTTTGCCAATGCAGGGCAAAGTATCTTTAGAAAACTGATCGCAAACGGATCAGGATCATGATAGTATTCATAGGTTGAGGCCGCAGCTGTTTCAGGGGTCAAGGGATATGAGTCTGGTACCACCAGCCCTTAGTACATATCGTAGGAGTCCGGCGCCACCAGCCCTTCGTACATATCATAGGAGTCCGGCACCACCAGTCCCTCGTACACGTCCATCGATTCGGGAACCACAGATTCAAAGCGATCTAATTTTGGATCCGGCAAATCGTTAACAGTATCAAATAGGGGTAGAAAAGGCAGAGCTAAATCAATGGAAGTCGCTTCAAACGGTGAATCGACCTTTGCCGACACCGTGGAAACAAACTTCTCAACATGATTAGGGTTCATGATAGGGTAGGGTGAGATTCTGAGAAGGGTAGGGTAGGGTTAGATTGTGAGAACAGAAATTTGGTTTCAAGAATCGTGGAGGTGTAAGGGGGACAGAGGTTTCAGACGAAGAACAGCACACCTCCGAGGTTTCAGACGAAGAACGACACACCTTCGAAGAGCCACCGACGATCTGATTTTAAGAGTTGCGGTGGCGTCAGTAAGGATTTAGGGTTTCAAACGAAGGGCAACGGCGCCAGGAGGGATTTAAGAATTGGACGAAGGGTGGCCGGAATCCGGCGGTCTGGGTTGAAGAATCGTGGCGGCGTGAGGGGAACGGAGGTTTCAGACGAAGAGGGGCACACCTCCGAAGAGCCACCAGCGACTTGGATTTAAGAATCGCGGCGGCGTCAGGGAAATTTAGGATTTCAGACGAAGGGCCAGACAGCCGATGAGCCACCGGCAATCTGGTTTGAAGTATGGCGGCGGCTTCAGAGGGTAAGTGGATTTAGGGTTTCACGAGATGGAGAGAGAATGTGTAGATCATTCCAGAGAGTGATTATGTGATGGGTTTGTTTAGATGTTAAGGTAACTGCTTGATTTTAATGATCACAGTTTTTTTAATTTAATGTCATGTGTTAATTAGTGCTAGTTGTGAGTGGATGAGAGTTTTAGTGTGCTTAGTGTACTAATAAGAAGAGTGGTATATGTGTAATTTTTAAATTAAGTTAGGGTTATTAGTTAGTATTAGTGGGACCCTCATATACCATTTATGGAAAGAGGACCACCCTTTGCAGCGGATGACGAAAATGGCAAAAAGAACCTATTTTAGGCGGATGGAGGGAGTAATTAATTTACAATAGAAGTAGTTTTTCTTGCAATTGTAATAAAAATTAATGATGAATGAAAAAATTACTTCATCCGTCCCATTCAAAGAGGGTATTTTTTCCATTTTGGTCGTCTCATTCAAATGGTCTCATATCCTTTTTTACACACATGAAACTCACACACCCCCTCTAATACAATTAAAATATGGAGATCACACTCCCACTAATACAACTACCTACTACACATTAAATAATAATACTCCTTAATTTACGTATAAAAAAGCAAAAGGAACTCTTACGCCGGGACGGAGGGAGTACTTTTTATACATGTAAAAGCACTCACTCCGTCCCATAATGTATTTAATACTTTCTTTTTTTAATTCATCGTATAGAGTATTTTACACTTTACTTTTACTAAAATTAGTAAAAGATACACTTCAATAATTCTCACTTTTTGTATGCATTTCAACATATTACACATTTTTTTCACACATCTCAATAAGTTTACATATATTTTTCATTAAATTATTTAAAATATTCTTCATCTTTCTTACTTTATGCATCAAAAAATAAATCTTTCTTAAACTTCGTAGATACGATCTGGAATATCATTTTACATTTTGGTGTTATGTCTCTTGTTACACGCTTTAAATGAGTAACTAACAGGGATCATGATTAAATATAGGACACAGGCAGGGAAAAAGAAAATCTCAATATTTTTTTAGGGTTAATATTTTCTTTTTAGGTGTATAATGTTTTATTATATTTTATGTGTTAATCATTCAACAATATGTAATAGGAGATGTAATATCAAAATATAACAAGATATTCAAATTGGTTAAATATATCTCGAAATGAAATAAGTAAACTTTGAAATCTTAAGTAGAATGAGGGAGTGCTACTCGGTTGAAATTCTCAAAAATTAGAGTGCTGGATGGTGGGTGTCATTCTATCCATGACTATTCCAGTATAAAAAATGGTAATTAGTGTACGAAATGATTTGTTTTTCAAATACCATTTTAACCCTAGTTTCAACCGCTGATTTAAGCATCCAATATCGAAATGCGTGACTTCTGGAACCTTGATTGTCAAAAGAGTGGGGTCAAATTTTAAAAGAGCATTTACTTTTAATTTTTTCTTTCCTGCCCACCTTTTAAGAACAATTTAAAAATTTTTAAGAACAATATAATAATAAATGCAGATAACATATTTGATTAATTATTATCTCTCTAGTTTCTTTTAAAAAAATAAATTATTCTAATTAGATACATGTAATAGTCAGCACGAGAAAAAAATATAATAATAAATATGGATACCATTTTTGATTAATTACTATCTCTCACATTTCCTTTATTTTTAATTCAATTGGACATGAGATGATAAAGATAAAGAAGAAAAAAAAACATATTTAGAGCGGCGGATATGCAAACTCAAACGAATTTTTTATTAGCTGACAAGGTGAAAATGGTTGGCTTTATTGGCGGACAAGCATATTTAGAAGAATTTATTGGCAGACATGAATATTTAAAGCATTTTCATTGAGCATTTTTTAAATTAAAGCATGTCCAGCCTAGTATTTTTCACAACTAAAAGTTTAAAGATTATTTAAAGCATGTCAGGTGAGAATTTTTATTTTGAAACTTTAAGTTGGCAATCAGATATGGATACCATATTTGATTAATTATTATCTACTGTCTCTCGCATCTCCTTTAAAAAAACTAATTAGCTACATGCAATACACGAGAAAAATATAATAATAAATGTGGATACCATATTTGATTAATTACTATCTCTCACATCTCCTTAAAAAAAAATAAATTATTCTACTTAGCTACATAGTCGGCGGACATGAGAAAAAATATAATAATAAATGCAAATATCATATTTGATTAATTACTCTCTCCTATTTCCTTAAAAAAAACAATTTATTCTAATTAGATACATGCAATAGGCGGACACGAGAAAAAAATATAATAATAAATGTGGATACCTTATTTGATTAATTACAATCTCTCTCATCTCCTTTAAAAAAACAAATGATTCTAATTAGCTACCTGCAATAGTCGGTGGACACGAGACAAAATATAATAATAAATATGGATACCATATTTGATTAATTACTATTTCTCACATCTCTTTTGAAAAAATTAAATTATCCTAATTAGCTACATGCAATAGTCGGCGGACACGAGAAAAAATATAATAATAAATGTAGATACCATATTTGATTAATTACTAAATGTGAATACCATATTTGATTAATTACTATCTCTCACATCTCCTTTAAAAAAATAAATTATTTTACTTAGCTACATGAATAGTCGGCAGAATATGAGAAAAAATATAATAATAAATGCAAATACCATATTTGATTAATTACTATCTCTCCTATCTCCTTAAAAAGATAAATTATTTTAATTAGATGCATGCAATAGTCGACGGACACAAGAAAAAAATATAATAATAAATGTGGATACCATATTTGATTAATTACGATCTCTCACATCTCCTTTAAAAAAACAAATTATCCTAATTAGCTACCTGCAATAGTTGGCGGACACGAGAAAAAAATATAATAATAAATGCGGATACTATATTTAATTAATTACTATCTCTCACATCTCTTTTGAAAAAAATAAATTATCCTAATTAACTACATGCAATAGTCGGCGGACACGAGAAAAAATATAATAATATATGTGGATACCATATTTGATTAATTACTATCTCTCACATCTCCTTTAAAATGATAAATTATTCTACTTAGCTACATGAATAGTCGGCGGACATGAGAAAAAATATAATAATAAATGCAAATATCACATTTGATTAATTATTATCTCTCCTATCTCCTTAAAAAAATAAATTATTCTAATTAGATACTTGCAATAGTTGGCGGACACGAGAAAAAAATATAATAATAAATGTGGATACCATATATGATTAATTACGATCTCTCACATCTCCTTTAAAAAATAAATTATTCTAATTTGCTACATACAATAATCGGCGGATATGAGATAAAATATAAAAATAAATGTGGATATCATATTTGATTAATTACTATCTTTCACATCTCCTATAAAAAACAAATTATTCTAATTAATTACCTGCAATAGTAGGCAAACACGAGAAAATCTTTAGGATCATGTTTTCAAATTTAAGTACATTAATTAACATTCAGCGGGTATGTCCGCCGATTTTTATCAATCTTATAAAATTAATTAATATAAATTAAGAAATTTTTATGATCATATTTCTAAAATTAAGTGTATTTAATTAAGCGGGCATGTTCGCAGATCTCTATCAATCTTATTAAATTAATTAATATATAAATTAAGAAATTCTTAGGATCTTGTTTCCAAAATTTTCATATTTCTACCTATAAATAAGTCCTTTCAATCCTTCATTCTTAGTCCATCAAAATCAAATTTATTCTCTAAGATAATTTTTTTTTTTTACATGTGTGAAAGTCTTATTATTTTTATGAATTATCTGTTTTGAGTTTTATTTTTTATATTATATATATGAAAGTTTTATTATTTCTTATTGGACAAAGTTTCTTGTGAGACATTTTTATTTTAATTTATGTTAATTTGCAGGTTTCTCCAATACCTAGACATAAATTTCTATAGCCATTAATTTCTGACATAACAAAATCATTCTTAAAGGTAAATTTTCTTTAATCTTTTTGTCTTCTACATATAAGAGATAAATTTATATAGTTATTAATGCCCCAAAATCTTTCCCCAAGGTAAATTTTCTTCATTAGTTTTATTATTTTTATTATGTACCATTTGTTTTGAGTTTTATTTTTAATTTACATATTCTAGAGTTTACAATTTTCTTTTTTAATTTTTACATGTGTGAATTTTTTTTTTATTTATGTTAATTTTCAGGGTTCTCCTTCGCCAATAAATAAAGAGTAGAGTAACTCTCATGTGAGACGGATGCGAGACGGGTCGACCCATCACTATAGTATGCTTATTGTATAGATAAAGTATACTTATTTGCAATTAAAGTATGTTATTAATAAATCAAATTATAATACACTAAAATTATACATTAATGTATAATCCAACATATTTAGAAAACATACTCTAACAACCATTAAACATACTTTTTCTAAATAATAGACATACTTTGACACGCCTCACAAATCGTTTTATGTAAATAACTTTTCACAAGAGAATTTTTCATAAATAAACTTCTATAATTATAGAATTTACAAATTAAAAAAAAAACCTTATATATGTGTCAGATTTTTTTTCTTTTTAATATATGTTAATCTGCAGGTTTATCTTTCACCTAAACATAAACTTTTGTTGTCATTAATTTGGCAAAAACTCCTATGTACTCGTGCGCACGGACAACATTCCATGCGCCTTTAGAATTTTGTATTAAATTGTATACCCTTTAGTATAAAGATGTGTACCTTTATTTTCTAAAGAAAGTATTATGTGTATCTGGGCGCATGGACAACACTCAGTGCGCCTTTAAAATTTTGTGTTAAATTGTATACACTTTAGTATAAAAGTGTGTACCTTTTATTTTCTAAAGAAAAAAATATTAATGAAAAGTGTATACCCTTTAGAATAAAATGGTGTACCTTTTTTTATTAATTAAAGTGTATACCCTTTAGACCAAAACAATGTACCCTTACCTAATACTAAATTTTAAATGCGCACGGAATGTGTTCCCGTGCGCCAGAGTGCACGCAAGCCTCACTCCATTAATTTTCGATTCACCAATATCATTCCTTAAGGTAAATTTTCTTCCTTTTTTTTCTTTTATACATACGAAAGTTTTATTATTTTTATTTATGTACCATTCACTTTGAGTTTTATTTTTAATATACATATTTTAGAATTTACAATTTACATGTGTAAATTTTTTATTTTTATTTTTAATTTTCAGGATTCTCTTTCACCAATAAATAAACTTCTATAGTCATTAATTTTAAACACACCAAAATCATTCTCAAAGGTAAAAAATAAAAAATAAAAAATAAAAAAATATATTATTTTTATTTATATATTAGAGTTTTTTCCCTACATATTTAGAATTTTCTCTCTTTATATTTTACAATTTTATTAGTTTTATGTAAAATAGTAGACTTTTCACTGTTTGTTTTAATTTTTTATTTAACTTTTGAAAGTTTTTTATTTTTATTTTTTTATGTTGAATTACATATTTTTTTATGTAAACAATGCTAAAGGAGAGTTTCACTCCAAAATTTTTCTTAATTTTTTATTAATTATTTCATGAGCATATCTTATTTAATATATTTACTTATATTTTTTTATTTTTTAATGATTATTCTTAATTTTTATTAATTAATAAGAAGATATATAACAAATTAAAGTTTAAGTTTTTAATTTCGCCATGCCTCTAATTTCTTTTCAATTTATAATTATTAATTAATTTTATTATTCTCAAATTTATCTATTATTTTATAAACATAACTTATTTAATATTTTTTATGTTATTTAATTAGCAGGAGATATTATATTCATCGCTATTTTTTTTGTTGCTAAAACTTTTATTTCATAACATACTCCCTCCGTCCCATACTTATGTGTACCTGTACTGTAGTTATGGAGTTTAAGAAAAATTATTTTTGACCATCTTTATTGACTTTTTAGGGGTATTGTGGTATTTTTATATAATAAATAAATTATAAAATATGTTATGTGTGTTAGGTGTGAGTGATATTTTTGAAAGTAGGATAACTTTTGAAATTGTTCATTAATGTGAAGTTTCATTTTTTTGGTAGTGAAGATAAGTGTGAGACGGACGAAACCGGAAAGTGTGAAGATAAATGTGGAACGGAGGGAGTATATCCTAACTTAGATAAGAAATGTTACGTATCTTACTCAATATATTTATTTATTTTATTTTACGTATAAAAAAATAATTTTGAATAATTATTTCTCAATTTTTATTAAATTACAGAAAGGTATTTTAATAATTATTTTTTCGCATATATTATGAAAATGAGAGTTTGTTTTGGTGTTATATAAATATTTATATATTGATTTTAAGATTTGAGTTTATCCTTGCACTATATCAATTTAATTAATTTAGTTATCCTAGATAAATTTAAATTGATTACTTTGCTAATAAAATATGATACAAACTCATTTATAATAATTTGTTAAAAGAAACCTTAAAAAATTGAAATTTTACTAAATTATTATTTTTTTAATATTATAATTTCATGCATATTTTTGTATTAGTAACTATATAAATAATAAATTAACGATGTCGCGTAACACGTGAATTTTATACTAATTTTATAATAATTGATTGATAGACATAACCGGACGTATGGCCACTGTTAAATGTTCTTAATTTTGGAAATTTGATTTTAAAAATTTCTTAATTTCCATTAATTAATTTTATAAAATTAAAATAATTGGCTTATTAAATGCAATTAATTTGTATCCGCTTATTAAGTTATATAAGGTGATATTATTTAAAAATTTTATTTTATTAGCAAGTAATGTCATAAAATGTGGACATATTCTGACACATGATTTGTGTTATCTGAGTGTACTTCTAATCTCATTCCCAATGCTAAAGAGTGGCCCACCATTAACCCTTAGAGATATTTAAGACATTACATGCATTTTGTGGGTAAATTAGATGTGTTATAAATGATAGAACAATTTAGCTGTGGCACATCCCATAAAGGATAAGTTGTGGGATTTTCCTTTAAATATCCTACTAAATTTTGGGCATTAAAAAAAATGAAAAAAACTGAAGGGCACAATCGTGTAATCCCACTTGTCAAAAGAACGCAAATGACTTTTCTGACATTAATTGGAAGCCGTAATTAATTAATTAATCGCATCCACCAATCATAGTACGCATACACATTAATTAATTAATCAGAGTTAGGCAAAGTTACTGTCTTTTTATCATCATTATTTACCTCTGTTTCTCGTACTTTAACTCATCCAGCTAACACCTACACACTCTAGAGTTAAGAGTTAGGTGCTACTCTACTTTCACCTTGTGTTGCCAACTTTATCAAATGCCAAATACTTGCACAACTCAAATTAATCTGCTTTCATATAATCCTTCAACTAATACTCCCTCGTCACCGCACAAGAATTTTTTTTCCTTTTTTTTTTTAACGTAGATAAAATAGTATTATTATTTAATATATAGTAGATAGTTGTATTAATAGGAGTGTGAGTCTCATATTTTAATTGTATTAGAGGGAATGCGTAGGTCTCATATGTGTAAAAATGGAAAAAGGACATTTGGGTGGGACGATCAAAATGAAAAAAAAAAACTATCTTTGAATGAGACGAGGGAGTAACTAACAATATTCCTTCCATCCCACCGAAAATTTACATTTTACTGTATTTGGTATCTAATTCAAAGGTTTTTATTTTTCCTTTTATAAAAAACCTCCACATATGTCCTAATTACACTCATTATTAATACAACTACCAACTACACATGAAAAAAATTCCTCCGACTCAACTTCATCTCCACACCTTTCGTTTTGGTTATCCCAACTTCAACTTTATACTCTCATAAAAGGAAAAATCAACTAACCAATATCTCTCTAACATACTTTAATTTCAAATTTGTCATCACCTTTTTAAAATACATAACATAGTTTATTATTTAGTACTCCCTCCGTCCCGCGTTAACGTTGACGTTTGTTTTTTGCACGGAGATTAAGAGATATAATATTTTAATATATAATGAAGTGAGAGAAATTATATTTAATGTAAAGTGGGTAATTGTATTAGTGTTGCGTGTGGGCCTATATGGAATAAGTAGTTATTTTGTGTGGGTCCAACTTGATAAAAAAATAAATGTAAACCTTAACTTGTGAGAGAAAACGTAAACCTTAACGCCGGACGAAGGGAGTATTTATTACCCAAAAATATCATCCCCAAAAGTAAGTCAAAAAGTGACTTTTCTTAAACTCTGTACCTACAATAAACGTAAAAATGAATTTGGAACGGATGAAATACATCTTATAATCTTGCCACCCTTGTCTTAATACATGGAGTATATTTAACAAGTAGTTTCTTAATATAGATTTTTTTAAAAACATACGTGTAATCATTTTGTGCATTGTTGACTTTTGATTTTGTATGTGTTTATCAATTATTGGTTCATGTGTATTTACTGTGTATTTATTGCAATTATTTAATACTTTGTTAATAAGTTATGTTTTAAAAAAATATATAATTTGATTTCTGTGTAAAATGTATTTAATGTATTTCTCAAAATATGAAAATTAATAAAAAAAAATAGAATGTTACTCGAGTGATATATTTATTAAGAAATATGTATACATACATAATTGAATTAAAATTAATATAGTATGTCATTAAAAAAAAGAGTGCATAAATTCTTAATTCGTATTCCAAAGTACATATAATATCTATTCATTTAAATTAGAAGGAAAAAAAATGTTACTCATATTTTTTATTTTAAAAAAAGTTCAATATTAATTATAAAGTTTAAAGATGTAATATATGAGTATTTTTTTACTACTAATATATGAGTTGATATCTGTGCATTTGAATGCACACGTACACCTATATATGTATTAATTTTTATTTAATATTGTATGTTTTTCTTAATTATAAATTTATAACTTTTATTATATTTCATTATACATTCAAAAAGTTAATATAAAATTCTTTAATAAAGTGTATAAATTTTTGTTCATTAGTATATATATTTTTTAATTCATTAATATATACATTCTGAATGTGGGTGCACTATACATTTGGGTGCATAGAATAATTTGCTTTAATATATTTATATTTATTAAAAAAATTTAAAATTTAAAGTAAAAATTCTCTAATCTCGTGTAAGATGCGAGTATATTATTATACTAGTAGAGATATAAACGTCTGACTCAGCATGAATAAACAACAAATTGCACTGGTGGATGTATGTGGAGCAGTCCCGGGCTCAAGCTGTCCCCCAAAAGCCCATTATATTATACATAAATAATTTATAAATAATTTATATTTTTAAATTTATCCCACCCCAAAAATATTTTCAGTCCTCCCAAATAAAATTAAAAAATAAATATATCTTCTTTCTTCTTTGTATTTTTAAGTTTAGCCCAACTCAAAATATTTTAAGTCCACCGAAATGAAGATAAAAATAAATATATCTTCTTAAATTTTATATATATATATATATATATATATTATTTTTTAATAATTATTATTTTTTTATTTTCTTCAATAAACTTAGTCCACCACACCGCGATTTTCTGGATCAGCCACTGACAAATTGAATATCATAGGGGCCTTCCCTTATATAAGTCTTATTGGACATAGAGCAATTTGGGTATTTGTGGAGTAGGTACACAATATACTATAAGGAATTGCGTGGTGGAGCATGTGGTTTAATTCGATACAACGTGTAAAATTTTACTAGCACTTGTTTTAAATTTACGTGCAAAAAGCAAATAAAAACTTAAGAATGAGATGGAGGGAGTATCATTTTCTTTAAGTGTACATAATAAGATAAAGTAGAAATATTTAGAGTAAATTAATAAAAAAAAAATATACACTTCCTCCGATCGTGACAAAGATATTCATTTGCCTTTTACGTGTGAATTAAAGGGTATTATTATTATTATATCTGTAATGGACAATTATATTAGAAAGAAATAATGAGGCATATATTAGCCCTTTTACTAAAAATGAAATATGAATATTTTTAAATTAACCATCCAAAATGGTAAATAAATACCGTATAGCTAAAAGGAGTATAAAATTATTGAGTTAAATATAAAATGTAAGTAATCCCTTTGTAGTATTAGTGTGGTAAAATGTTAATATTGTTTGGATTGTTATTATTAAAAGTATGGTACATTAGTTTTGGAACATATAAAAATAAAAAGTGAAGTAATTAGCAGAATGGATGGAGATATAATACTCATTGCTAGTGAAGTAATTAGCCGAATGAATGGAGATATAATACTCATTACTCCCTCCGTTTCATTTTCATCTTCCTCCGCGTGAATTGTATACGTAAAAACTGCACGCTTACCAATCTATACGGTAGGTGATCTTATATATGCTAAGAATTTTATTTTGAAAAATATATACTGAACACCTTTTCTAAAATGATAGATCATTAATGATCATGTCATAACATTCGAGAAACAACACCTAGATAGGAGTTCATGTCTTAATGAGGGAGGGAGGGAGTACATTTTATGGAGTTCATTTTTTTTCCATATTGATTCAATGCAATATTATAAAAGTTTTCCATCAAGAAGAAAAGGTCATACTATAACATCATAGTATACCAACATGCTATTAAATAACCCATTTTTCTATATCAACTTTTTAAACAAAAGACACTATATATATCTACTAACAACTTTCTTTTATTTTGTGTGATAAAAACATTATATGATATGATGTATATGATGTTGATGACTTGAATTTTGTAGATAGCAAAGGGCATCGCATGTGCATTGTTTGAGAAATATTTCAAGTCATCCCATCATGAGGAGGGGGCCTATCACCATATGGCTTGATATCTTATTTTGACCATACAAAAAAACAGAAAGCACAACAATCATACCCCATAAAAAAAACAATATGATACTATGATTCTATTTTTTCTTCTCATATATACTATATTCCAAAAAAGGAGGACATTTTCACATTAAGTAATTCACTATACTCTTTGGCTTCACATTCTTGGAAATCAATTTCATGCATGCCATGTTCTTACACTCCCTTATTTACGCGTTTTGCTAGGTACATGAAACCAACGACGTTAGATTTCTTACGTAGTTAAATAATAATAATAATAATAATAAAATATAATATATATATATTGATGGGAATATGGGGTAGTATTTAAAACGGCTTATGGATTACTTTTGGTAAAGTCGAGTCAAGAGTTACACTCTTTCTCCTTAAGACGAAATTGCTCCGTACTTCATGTGATTACGGACTATAGCAATTGCCTCCAAGATACAACGACTTTAAATTTTTAATTAGTAGCACAACAAGTCCAAAATTATCGGCGAACGAACTAATATTTTAGAACTTTCGGACTTGGATAGAAATTCTAGAACTATGGGTACTAGAATGAATATGCAAGTAATGTATTGCAGGATTGGAATGATTTTTCCAAATGAACTTGGGTCTATTTATAATAGTTGAAGAGTCATGATGCCCCTTTTGAAAGGATATCTCAGATCATTCTGGACCATCCGATCGCGCCTGTTGATCAAGATCTGACGGCCAGAATTGCACCCCTTCATTTTTTTTAATTTGAAATTATTAATTCAAAATTTTGGAGCCAAATTTTACCCTCCATAATTTGGTTTGAACCACAACTGGGCCCGCGGATTAGGCCCGGCCCAGCAGGTTACCCGACCCGAAAGGCAGATCCGGCGAACCCGACCCGACAGCAAATCGGTGGACCGAACGTCGACCCGGAGACCCAACCCGGTGCGTCCGGTCCACCCTACGTGCGCCAAATCTAACCCATCGGACCCTAGTTCAAGTTCAAAATGAGTGCGACTATGTGCGAGCGTGGGTGCGGCTTGTGGCTAGGTTGGTTGCACCATGTGGTCCACACATTTTATTTTATTCAATAGTGTGTGTAGGTAGTAATAAGGAGTTCAATTCTTCCTTCTTTTTTCAATGTGGGACAACTTCCCACTTCAATCTTTACTCTTCATTTTTCTTGTAAATTAAATTGTAACCTTTATGTATTAATTACTCATTCACCCAGAATTGGATTTGAGCAAACTTATATACTAAATTCATCTACTCGAAACTTAGTATTCGAATATGCAATTTATTTTTATTTTCGACAAACAAAAAATTACAAGAGCATTGGTCAAAAGTGGGCTTGACCCACTTCTATACTTAATCAATTCCAACAATCCCCCACATGAATGAAATTAATGCATGTAGACTTTATCGAAAGTTCCGAAGAACTACTATTGCATCAGGATAGGTAGCTTCCAGCTTTGAACCTTCCTTAGTAGAATGCCATCAGATTTACTTGCTGCTTAGTGAACATGATGTCTTGAACTAGTCAGTGTTTTGTGTAAACCAAGACAACGACACCCACACAATAACAATTCTAATATTCTTCGTTCTCACGTTGTGTCTAATTCGGCCCTGAACCATCTTGGATTCATAAGCGTTTTTCTCATTTGAAGCGGTCAAACTTCACACTTATAGATGATCTTCTATATAGAGTATCCTGCTATACTCCACCTTTAAGGTATATGAATCATTAAAAGCTTTTAAGGCTTACTCTTTATCACACTTCTGCAGGCTTGCACTTGATTTGTTTGAGAATGAGTTAAAATTATATTTCAAGTACTATTTCGGAACATTTATAACTTAGTTGTCTTATTGAACCATATTCTTGGAATCCCTAATCATCATGGTTAAGTTACCGCTATAAACGTTCTTTAGTGCGTGGATTTTAAATCCATTCCCATTACTGCACTTGTCATTAGATCTCTATTTATGCCTTTAGTTAGCGGATCCGCGATATTTTCCTTAGACTTTACATAGTCGATGGAAATTATTTCACTAGAGATCAATTGCCTAACGGTATTATGTCTCCTTCTTATGTGTCGAGATTTACCATTGTACATGTTACTTTGTGCTCTCCCAATAGTTGCCATGCTATCACAATATATCATTATAGGAGGCACTGGTTTGCTCCAACAAGGAATATTCTCCAAGAAGTTTCTAAGCCATTCGGCTTCTTCACCTGCTTTGTCTAATGCAATGAACTCCAAATCTATTGTGGAACGAGCTATGCATGTTTATTTAGAGGATTTTCATGATACTGCTCCACAACCTATGGTAAATACGTAACCACTTGTGGATTTGGAGTCTTTTGAATCAGTTATCCAATTAGAATCCGTTAATCCTTCGACCATGGCTGGATATCTTGTATACAGTATCCCATAACTTAGATTATGTTTCAAATATCTAAGTACTCTTGTCAATGCTGTCCAATGTTCTTCATTTGGATTACTTGTGAACTGATGAGAGTGAAAATAAACGTGTTTGATTGTCCAATTTAACACCTTATTGATGAGAATTGTTGTTATATATTACCACAAGGGTCTTATATTCATTATATTTGAGAAAAATGTGTACTTAAGGTGTTTTATTGTGTTTTAGGTGGAAAAAGGATCAAAAGTGCAAAGTTAGAGAAAAGGTGCAACTTGTGCATGAATGTTGAAAAATGCACGTTTAACTTTTTTAAATTTTTTGTATTTCTATGGAGATCAAAACTGGTAGTGTGATACATGGTTGGAAAGGCATAGAAGAGAGGGTCGTTTTGGCATATAGAACACCCCAATCGGATACCAAACGAGAAAGTTATGATCAAAATGGTGACGTCGCGCAAGCTATGCCGAATAGAACGGTTGTTCTACTTTTCATGACTTGTTATATATTCAAATATTTAATTTTCTATGAGTTTTTTATATGGATAGAAAGCCAAGGAAGAGAGGATCACGTGAGCATAAGAATTACTCAAATCGGAGGTCGTATGTGGAAGTTATGCGTGAAACGTTGAGACTGCGCCAGCTTGCTCGACCAGCATCGTCTTGGTCGAATGGAAGAGGTCAAGTCGAGCAAAATGATCAAATTCTTACAGAAGGTTTTCTCGACCATTGCTCGACCAAGGGGGGCTTGTTCGACCAAGAAGGTTTGGTCTAACAGAATGTCGCTGATTCTATTTTTGGCAATTTCGGGTTTCTTTTACCAAATTTGACATATGTCTCAAGTAAAAGCTCATCCAAGGCCTATAAGGAGAGGTTACAAGTATAAAAGGGGGTATAGATCACATCATTATTCATCATATAATTATATTGAATTGGAGAGAGGCCACAACAATACTAACCCACAAGGGGATCACCCCCCAACCATCATCCACATCCTTTTCTCCATTCATCCATCACTTTGAAGATTCGTCTGTAGAATCAAGAGGAGAACCAAGAGGAGAATTCAAGACGGATAAGGACGCGACGACTCCCACATCTAGGGTTTATTTCATTTTCTAATTTATCTTGTAATTTTCCAAACATGCGGGTAAGATCTATCCAACACCTATGATTGTTCTTCGTGACATCATGTGCTAGAGCCTTTTTGGTAGTACTAGGGTTGTGAAGGTTTTTACGAATTAATTAATTTTTCGTGTGTAAACTCCGTATATATCTGATTATGCTTTCTTAATCCATATTCACGGCCGTTTTGTGCATCTTCAATTGGTATATAGAGTCTGAATATATATCTTGATTGTAGATTGAGTGCGTTCACTGCTGAACAGAATTTCATGTTATGATTCTAAGTGAGGGGACTCCGAAACTTCATTAGAACTATCATATATGAATACTTATTAATTGAATTAAATTCGGGTTATTAAGTAGGATAAAGAGGATAATTTAATATTACCTATAAAGGGAGATCATATCGGGTTAGAGTACCAATTGGCCAGAGAAATAATTGATACTGATAGTACCTAGAAAAGGGGGGTGGAATTATATCTCTTGCTCTGAGGTTATTCACACGTGTTACACGCATGTTTACTTGTATCTATAGAGTAGATATACATGGTTTAGTGATGCGTCCATATTGCACAAGGCATAGTCGAACATCAACACACCAAAGAGAGATTAATGAGTGAAACTGGATTATCCTAGAGCTACGTATTCTCCTACTTGATTCACTTTCGTATTCTTCTATTGTTATTTATTTTATTTGTTATTTTAATTAATTGTTTAGTAGTTGATAATCAAACATCAAGCTGAATTGCCTTCCGTCTTAATTAATTTAGTTAATAATTAAATTGATAATACGTCGTCCTTTGGGTTCAATAATTCACTTGGTTGATTGTTTAAGCTGCAACTGATATCCTTAATACTTGGGGATTAGTTTTGCGTGCAAAGAAAACGCGCATCAAGTTCTTGGCGCCGTTGCCGGGGACGACTGTTATTATTAATTTATTATTTCTAGTTTTATTAAGATTTTTATTTTTGATTACTTATATCTATCTAACCTTAAATTTTTTTGAGGTACTTGTGCACTAGGAAAAGGAAAGGAAGGAATAACACATGGAGCTGAACATGGCCAGAGCAAGGCAGAATCCGCATAATGTTGCCATACGAGAAATTTTCATGAACTATGGGATTGGCAACATGGGGTTGATAGGAGTAAGGGGGAAGATGATGAATTTGAGATACATCGCGCTCTTATTAATATGGCAGAGAAGAATCCCTTTTCTGGAGGTTGCTTTGAAGATCCATATCAGCATCTCCGAAGATTTCTTGGATATGCGAACACTCAAAAGGGTTCTGGAGCTAATGATCATGCTAGGCAGATTGCCCTATTCAAGTTTTCATTAATAGATGAGGCAGAACATTGGTATGAGACTCTTGATGCCATGGATTGCACTACATGGGACCAACTGCAGCAGAAGTTCTTGGAGAGATACATGCCACCCTCAAGGATCTTAAGAATGAGGCAAGAGATCACCCAATTTGTTATGAATGAGGGTAAGAAATTTCATAAGGCATGGGACAGGTTTAAAGATATGCTCAGGAGGTGCCCACAACATGGAATGTCTAAGGCCCAATACATAAGTATCTTCTACTATGGATTGGATTGTGAGTCGCGTGTTTTTATTGATGCATCATCAGAAGGAGCATTGTTATCAAAGACAACACTTGAAGCAGAAAAGTTATTCGAAGACATCTCTATGAATTTACGTGACTGGCCTACGGAAAAAGTAAGAGGATCATATGTAATTGACGAGGTAGCAAAGGTTGATTATCAAGTGGTGAAGCCGAATAAGGATGATGAGATCGTCTCTAGTTTAGTTAACATCCACAAGCTACTAGAGTCCCAGCAAAGACAGATTATAAAGTTTACATGAGAGGGGCCTAGTAGGCAGCAGCAAGAATTGAAGAATGTTGAATATACCTTCAATCGGTACATGGCTGAGAATGATGCGAGAGTTGACCGCATTGAGGCTTCCATAATGATGATCATGCAGATTTATCTAAGCAGTTGAAGGACCTTACTTCAATTATGGGGCAGATGACCACAAATGTGAATCAATTGACACAAACGTGGGAGAATAATACCATCATATTGAGGTCCGGAAAGCAGTACGAAGGTCCGATGAAGCTGGTGAGCGAAAATGACGAAGGCAGGGCTCTCGTTCGACCAAGCTTATGCCGTTCAACTAGACTTGATGGTCGAACGGTGGTCGAACGAGTTCTAAAAAAATAGAATCCTGATTCTCTGTTTTATGCCTCTCCATTCGACCAAAGCACTTCCGTTCGACCAAAATATCTTGGTCGAACACTGGTCGAACAACGCAGAGGGGAGATGACTTCGCGATCACAGTCGCCGTTTGACTAGAGCAATGCCATTCGATCAGACCACCAAGGTCGAACAATGGTCGAACAACAACTGGAGAAAGAGAGTTCGCGATCAGCAACCTTGTTCGACCAAACTCAGTCTGTTTGATCAGACACACTCGATCGAACAGAGGTCGAACAGTTTGGTTCAATGCACATTTCGATACCGAATGCTACACCTGTTGTTCAGAACACTCCAGAGTCATCCCAAGAGTAGAATAATTAGCTAATAGTAGAGAAGAAATGGGAAAGAGCAAAGAAGTTGAGAGCCAAAAAGCTTAGACTGCAGATGGATAATGAAGATGTAGTTTTCTCTCTTGATCAAGCAATGAAGATGCCCATGGAGAATCAATCTTGCAAGAGCATAGATATGATTTCTAACATGTTTAATCTTGATTTTACTAGGAAAGATAATTCTGAATTTGAATGGAAGATTGACAAGGAGGTGTCTAGACAGCCATGAGAGGAAGGAAATTCCAAGGATTATATACTTGTGACCAAGAAAGGTGAGGTGTTGAGTGTCGACAATAAAGAGAAAGAAAGTACTTGAAGGTGAGGATGCGAGAAGACCGTCCTCTACCGTCGTGACTCTTTGACGTTAAACATGAGTGCCTGTTGGGGGCTTTCCCTTCTATTTTATTACTTTATTTCTTTCATGTGAGTAAGAAATTTTTATATTTAAGGTGCTTACTCGGTAATTACATCTCTTTGCAAATTTAGTTTCAACTTACGTTTTTACTAAGTTTGGGGGGTGTGATTTTATTACCTCATTAAAGCACCAAAAGTATAATCTATTCTTTGTAATGTTTGCTAGGGAGTTAATTTTTTGCGGTATGTTGAAACTTTAATCGGTTTTGATGCGTCGATTTTTTGTAATTTGCCTAGTGTTATGTGGTGTTTCTAGTGTGTGGAGTCGATTAGATAGTCAATTGATTCTTTCTTATAGTTCTCCTATTTATTACTGATGAATCCTGTGATGGTGATGTGTGTTTGAGTTTTGATGATAGAAACAGGTAAACTGAGGCTTTGACCTAATCGAGTTGAACAACTCGAGGAGCTCGTGCATACATTGAAGAAAAATCAAGTTCTCTCGTTTCCTTTTTCTAAATTTTTTGTGTGCTTTTAATTCATAAGAGTGGAAGGATTGAGTTTGTACTTGTGATCCATGTGAGCTTATATGTTTAAATCGTGCTTGAAATTCATGTGCTTTTGAAATTGATGAAGGAATTGTACTTGAATTATATTGTGATATGAAGTTCTATGTGTACTTGTGGGATATTGCTTACCATGAAAAATGCTCTGTTACTTGAAAAAAACCCATGTGAGATTTTGAGCCTCGTTGATCATGTTACATAATCACATGATATTTCTTTCTGGTGAGTATCATTCTTGTGCGCGTATTCTAGAACTTGTCTCTTGTCTTACTTACAACTACATGTGAGTTAGATGATGGGAGATGATTTTAGGTCATCCTTGAATTTATAAGTCACTTAGCCAAATAAATGATGTTTATCCGTAGTTAGCCCCGTTGAACCTAAAAACCTCATTCTTTGGCAGCCTACGAGAAATAACTACTTTGAGCATCTAAATTTTTTTAGCCTTGATTGCCCTTTATCTAGTGGAGAATTAATGGCTTTTCAAAGTGTGTTGATGGAGCTTGATAACAATTTGGGAATGAGTGAAATTGGTGTTGAAATAGTGATTGAGCTTGAAAATGCATCGAAAGAAAATCATGGAGTAGTGCTTAAATCTAGTACTCCATGGAATCAAACACCCTAGGGTAGTGCTTAAATCTAGTACCCTATGGAGGATGCGCGAGGTAGTGCCCGAAACTGGTACCTCGAGAGAAAAATGAGAGAAGGAAAAAAATGTCGTGCTTGAAAAAAAAGAAAGAAAAGTTAAGAGTTGAGGAGAATGTTGTGCTTAATTGAAGTGAGTAAGAAGAATAAAAGATTATGATAGGCGCGCTTGATTGATCCGAAATTTTTAGTCACTTATCCATATATTTCATACCTTAACCAAAGAGCCAACAATTTTTTTGATAAAACCAAAGAGCCAACATTACATCCAAAAGAAAAGTCCTTTTTGATCTCATTGTCGAATCTTACTTTTAGTGGTGGAGAGTTTAAGACTTTTGACAAGCTTATGGTTACGCATGCACTTGAATTGAATCTAAGCGTAAACACCTTAACCCATAAGTGTGCATCTCTTACACTTGAGTGCGAGTGATATATACTTTCCGTGAGAACATGTCAATAGAGCATTTGAATGGTGGTTTTTTTCTTATCTTGTATGCTATGAATTGAGTATTACATGTCATGAGAGTTGGATGACTTAAGTTGAGGACAATTGTATTGTGAAGGGGGTATTGGTCATAGTCCTTGTTTCCCCGCTAATTTTCCTACTCACTCTCCCTTTATTTTTATTTTGTTGCCTCGGGATGAGCAACATGTAAGTTTGAGGGTTTGATGAGAATGAAAATAAGCGTATTGATTGTCCAATTTAACACTTTATTGATGAGAATTGTTGTTATATATTAGCACAAGGGTCTTATATTCATTATATTTGAGAAAAAGGTGCACTTGAGATGTTTTATTGTGTTTTAGGTGGAAAAAGGATCAAAAGTGCAAAGTTGCATGAAAAGGTGCAACTTGTGCACGTCCAACTTTCGTAATTTTTCTGTATTTTTGTGAAGATCAAGACTGGTAGTGTGATATATGGTTGGAAAGCCACAGAAGAGAGGGTAGTTTTGGCATAAAGAACACCCCAATCGGATTCCAAACGAGAAAGTTACGATCAAAGTGGTGACATCGCGCAAGCTGTACCGAATAGAACGTCTGTTCCATTTTTCATGACTTGTTACATATACAAATGTTGGATTTTCTAAGAGTTCTTTATATGGATAGAAATCTAAGGAAGAGAGGACCACGTGAGCGCAATAATTACTCAAATCGGAGGTCGGATGTGGAAGTTATGCGCGAAATGGTGAGACTGCGCAAGCTTACTCGACCAAAGGAGATCCATTCGACCAGCATCGTCTTGGTCGATGGAAGAGGTCAAGTCGAGCAAAATGACCAATTCTTATAGAAGGTTTGCTCGACCATTGCTCGACCAAGGGGGCTTGTTCGACCAAGAAGGTTTGGTCTAACAGAATGTTGCTAATTCTATTTTTGGCAATTCCGGTTTTCTTTTACCAAATTTGACGTATGTCTCAAGTAAAAGCCCATCCAAGGCCTATAAGGAGAACTTATAAGTATAAAAGGGAGTGTAGATCATATCATTATTCATCATATAATCATATTAAATTGGAGAGAGACCACAACAATACTACACCCCACAAGGGGGGATCACCCCAACCATCATCTACATCCTTTCCTCTATCCATCCATCACTTTGAAGATTCATTTGTGGAATCAAGAGGAGAACCAAGAGGAGGATTCAAGACGGAGAAGGTGCGACGACTCCCATATCTAGGGTTTATTTCATTTTCTAATTTATCTTGTAATTTTCCAAACATTCAGGTAAGATCTATCCAACACCCATGATTGTTCTTCGTAACATCATGGGCTAGAGCCTTTTTGGTAGTACTAGGGTTGTGAAGGTTTTTACGAATTAATTAATTTTTCGTGTGTAAACTCCGTACAACACTACTTGTGAATTTATTTTATATCTGATTATGCTTTCTTAATCCATATTCACGGTTGTTTTGTGCATCTTCAATTGGTATATAGAGTCTAAATATATATATTGGTTGTAGATTGAGTGGTGTTCACCGCTGAACAGGATTCCATGTTATGATTCTAAGTGAGGGGACTCCGAAACTTCATTAGAACTATCATATATGAATACTTATTAATTGAATTGAATTCGAGTTATTAAGTAGGATAAAGAGGATGATTTTATAGTATCTATAAAGGGAGATCATATCGGGTTAGAGTACTAATTGGCCAGGGAAATAATTGATACTGATAGTACGTAGAAATAGGGGTGGAATTATATCTCTTGCTCCAAGGTTATTCACACGTGTTACACGCATGTTTACTTGCGTCTATAAAGTAGATATGCATGGTTTAGTGATGCATCCATATTCCACAAGGCAGAGTCGGACATCAACACACGAAAGAGAGATTAATGAGTGAAACTGGATTATCCTAAAACTACCTATTCTCATACTTGATCCACTTTCGTATTCTTCTAGTGTTATTTATTATATTTGTTATTTTAATTAATTGTTTAGTAGTTGATAATCAAACCTCAAACTGAATTGCCTTTCATCTTAATTAATTTAGTTAATAATTAAATTGATAATACGCCGTCCTTTGGGTTCGATAATTCACTTGGTCGCTTGTTTAAGCTGCAACTGATATCCTTAATACTTGGGGATTAATTTTGCGTACAAAGAAAACGCGTATCATGAACCTACTAAGTTTATGAATAGAGTATGCAATATCAGAACGTGTACAGTTTGTTAAGTACATCAAGCTTCTGATAATTCTTGCATATTTCTTTTGTGATATGGGTTCGCCTTTATTTTTTGCTAGATGTAGATTCACATCCACAGGAGTTTTAGCCTTAGCCGGTGGTAAGTCAAAGGCATCGAATTTCTTAAGTATATTCTCTACGTAGTGAGATTGTGTTAAGACAATTCTGTAAGGTGATCTAGAGATTTTTATCCCTAGTATGACATCAGCCTCACCCATATCCTTCATGTCAAAATTCCTTTTCAACATATTCTTAGTATTCACAATTACTTTGTGATTGCTTCCTATTATGAGCATGTCATCTACGTATAGACATACAATTACATACTCATTAGGCGTGCCTTTTATGTAGACACATTTATCACATTCATTGATTTTGAATCCATTTTTTAGCATAGTCTGATCAAACTTTTGATGCCATTATTTAGGTGCTTGTTTTAATCCGTATAAGGATTTTATTAACTTGCACACTTTCTTTTCTTGGCCAGGGGGAACAAACCCTTCAGGTGTTCCATATATATCTCCTCTTCTAATTCACCATTTAAGAAAGCTATTTTTACATCCATTTGGTGTATCTCAAGGTTATGCAAAGCTGCAATTGCGATGAGAACTCTAATGGATGATATACTTGTTACTGGTGAATATGTATCTAAGAAATCATATCCTTCTTTTTGTTTGAACCCTTTAGCTTCCAAGCGAGCCTTATATTTGTCAATTGAACCATTAGCCTTGTATTTCTTCTTTAGGATCCATTTGCATCCTAAAGGTTTGTTGCCCGGTGGGAGATCGACCACCTCCCAAGTATGGTTTAGCATTATGGATTCAATTTCACTGTTGATAGCCTCTTTCCAGAGAGGAGCATCTGGACTAAACAATGCTTCTTGTATTGTCCTTAGTTCATTTTCTAGCATGTAGCTTATAAAATCAGGACCAAAGGACTTTTCCTTCTTGGTTCTTTTACTATGTCTTGTTCTTCCTCCCTTTGAGGCAAACCTTTTTCTATAGCGTCATGAGTTCTTTTATACGAGCTCACTTCTTGTTTTTCCTTCTTAGGAAAAATGTTCTCAAAGAACACTGTATTTCTAGATTCAATAGTCATTCCCTCATTCATTTCAGGAACTTCTGACTTGTGAACCAAGAAACGATATACACTACTATTGTATGCATAGCCAATAAAGATGCAATCAACTGTTTTGGGTCCTAGCTTTACTTATTTTGCTTTAGGTACCTCAACTTCTGCTAGGCACCCCCACACTTTAGGGTAACCGTATGACGGTTTTCTTCTTTTTTATAATTCATATGGAGTTTTATCTCTTTTCTTGTGTGGTAGTTTATTAAGAATGTGGCACAGCTTCCCCCCACATGTTCTGGGGTAGGCCCGAGCTAATAAACATATCATTCATCATCTCTTTGAGAGTTCTATTTTTGCGTTCGGCAACACCATTAGATTGTGGTGAGTATGGTGCTGTGGTTTGATGAATAATGCCGTTTTGCAGACAAAATTCTTTAAATGGAGCCACATATTCTCCAACTCTATCACTTCGAATCATTTTGATTCTAATGCTTAGTTGATTTTCGACTTCATTCTTAAAGTTTTTGAATGCATCTATTGCTTCATCTTTCCTTCTTAGAAGATATACATAACAATACCTTGTGCAATCATCGATAAATATAATGAAGTAATTCTTACCCCCTCTTGTTGGTGCGAACTATAAATCACATATATCAGTATGGATTAGTTCTAGAGGTGTAGTACTTCTTTCCACTGAATGAAATGGAGCTTCTATCATTTTTTCTTCAACACAAATTTCACATTTCTTTTGTGGATCTAGTTCCACTATTGGCAACAAATTTAAGTTGACTAATTTTCTTAGCAAATTTAAACTTGCATGTTCTAATCTATCATGCCATATATTAGAACTCTCGGCCAAGTAAGAAATAATTTTTCCTTTATTTTTAATATCACGGTGTACAGTCATTACATTTAGTTTGAAAAGTCCCTTTTCAAGGTAACATTTTCCTACAAACATTCCACTTTTGGATAGTACATATTTGTCAGACTCATACACTTGTCTAAATCTAGCTTTACTAAGTAATGATCCAGACACTAAGTTCTTGCGGATGTCAGGGACATGCAGCACATCCACAAATTGGAGCTCTTTTCCCGATGTCATCTTTAGCACAATTCTGCCTAGTCCAACAACTTCGGATATTGTAGAATTTTCCATAAATAATTTTCTACATCTTGTAGCTCCACTATCCACAAACCATTCTTGTGGATTATCCACAAAGTTTGCTTTAAAGACCACAGCGGCTATGTTTAGTTCGGACAGGTTGGCAGATACCGACTTCTCTTCCGCTAGGTTAGCTCGGCTGTTGTTTTCCTTCTTTGGTTGACGACAGTTTTTCGCCATGTGTCCGGGCTTGTTGCAGTTGTAGCAGTTGCCTTTAATTTTCTTCGCATGCTTTTGCTTTTTGTCATTTCGCTTTCTCTTTTTGTTTGCCCCGGATTCAACCAAGTTAACTCTTGCCTCTTTGTTAGACTTGATTTGAGACTTTTGATTATCTTCTTCGATCCTTAATCTTACGATCAGGTCCTCAAGCCCCATTTCTTTCCTTTTATGCTTGAGATAGTTCTTAAAATCTTTCCACAGAGGCCGTAGCTTTTCAATTAAAGCAGCTACTTGAAAAGATTCACTCAATTCTATACCCTCGGGATGGATGCCATGTAGGATCAGTTTTAGTTCTCTAACTTGATCCAATACAGTCTTGAAGTCCACCATTTTGTACTCTAGGAATCGTCCGACTATGAATTTCTTTATTTCGGCGTCATCTGCTTTGTACTTCTTTTCAAGTGACTCCCATAATTCTTTAGATGTTTTAAAATCTGTATAAATATTATAAAGTGAGTCATCTAACCCGTTTAGAATGGAGTTACGACACATGAAGTCACTATGTTTCCAGATTTGAACGACAACTTTCTTTTGATCATCAGTTTCATCTTCTTCAACCGTTGGAGCAACTTCCGTCAGAAAACGGGCGAGGTTGAGTGTTGTTAAGTAGAATAACATTTTTTGTTTCCAACGCTTAAATTCCGTTCCATCGAACTTAGGCGGTCTCTCGGTGTGAATAGGTGCAGTAGTAACAGTATCAGGTATCGGTACAATAGTAACAGTAGCAGGTACTTCAGTAGCCATCTTTAAATACTAAATTTTCGTCTTAAGATTGATTGGAATATGGGGTAGTATTTAAAACGGCTTATGGATTACTTTTGGTAAAGTCGAGTCAAGAGTTACACTCTTTCTCCTTAAGACGAAATTGCTCCGTACTTCAGGTGCTTACAGACTATAGCAATAGCCTCCAAGATACAATGACTTTGAATTTCGGACTAGTAGCACAACAAGTCCAAAATTATCGGCAAACGAACTAATATTTTAGAACTTTCGGACTTGGGTAGAAATTCTAGAACTATGGGTACTAGAATGAATATGCAAGTAATTTATTGCAGGATTGGAATGATTTTTCCAAATGAACTTGGGGGTCTATTTATAATAGTTGAAGAGTCATGGTGCCCATTTTGAAAGGATATCTCAGATCATTCAGGATTGCACCCCTTTATTTTTTTTTTGAATTTATTAATTCAAATTTTTGGAGCCAAATTTTACCCTGTTTGAACCACAACTGGGACCGCGGATCAGGACCGGCCTGACAGGTGACCCGACCCGTCCCGACGATTCGAGAGGCTGATTGTGACCAGACCCGGTGCGCCCGGTCCACCCAAGTGTGCCCAAGTCTAACTCATCGGACCCTAGTTCGAGTCCAAAATGAGTGCGACTATGTGCGAGCGTGGGTGCGGCTTGTGGCTAGGTTGGTTGGCACCATATGGAGCCAAATTTTACCCTCCACAATTTGGTTTGAACCGCAATTGGGCCCGCGGATCAGGGCCGGCCCTGCAGGTGATTAGACATTTTGTAGTAGGGATGACCAATTAAAACAATTTATCGAACCATATGGAGGTCGGCGCTGGAGTTTAAGCGAGATCACGTTTATCGCAATTTTATAGAGACGAATCATCAATGGGTAGTTTGATCAAACAAGAAATTAAATCAATCAAAGCAAGGAAGCAAGCAATGATTAGCAAACAAGATAGATGGATGAAAAGTGATTTTTCAAATTAAGAAAAAGTGAGATTAACAACAATTAAGAAGTGGAAATCCTAGGATAAATGCATCGAATTCACATGAATCATGGATTGAAGACTAAGGTCCAACACTAAGATCACCTATACTCCCTCTCAAGATAGATAGGATATAGTTCTAAACATAGCTCAATAAGTTGGTTCTCACTCAAACAATTCCAACTAGGTACTAAGCTTGAAATGAGGGTCCCTTCACACGATTAATCAATCTCTCGATCAAACCAATCATATGTTCTATCAAAGGGTTCTAAACTCTAAAGGATTTCTCAATCTCTTTACAATTTATAATGCACATGAAGTGTTTGATGAAATGATTCACTCAATTATCCTAAGCAATTAATAATCAATGATAGAAAATCATAGATCCAATCAACATATGAATTCAAATATACAAATCCCAAAATTATCCAACAACTCTAATGTTGCTAATCTCACAAGAGAGATTAGTCTACCATATTCATAAAGAAATTAACATAGACAATTAAATCCTTACAAATCATGATAAAACTATGAGGTGTAATACAAAGATTGAATGAAAACTCCCATGATCTATCTTCAATGGTGATCTCCTTCCCTTCTTTGCACTTTCCTCTCTTCCTTGATCCTTTTCCTTCACTTGGATGTAGAAATTGATGGTGGAATGATGGAAGATGGTGTAGATGAAGAATGGATAAAGATGATGGTGTAAAATGAGAGAAATAGTGTGTGAGGTGTGTGAAACAGTAAAATCCTCGTTCCTATCTCATCAAATATTGAATTATTGGGTATTTATACTCTTTGGAAAGCTTCTAGAAGGTTCTGGAATTTTTAGCAGCTTTTTACACAACACGAGTCGTGCTCTGCAACACGGCCACAAGGTGGCCGTGTTGGGTGAATTGATGTCGCTGCACAACCAAGACTTACAAGGCCGTATTACGCAACAAAGCTCGTGTACTGTAACATGGGCACAGGGTGGTCGTGTTGGATGAATTGATGACGGAACACGCCACTTCTTACAGGGCCGTGTTCCGTACACGGCCCGTGTTGGTGCATGCCCCTATTTCATTCACTATTTTAGCTCGTTCTCCCTCGTTTCAACTCCGAATTGAGATCCTCTTTTTCCTACGTCTTCCTTATCATGTCTAGGTGAAAATACAAAACACAACCAAATAACGCATAAATATGGATAAAATAATACGAAAATGGATATAAAAAGACACTAAAATTTAGGTGAAAATAGCACTCATCACAGGTGGCCCGACCCAACCCGTCGACCCGACAAGCTGATCCAGAGACCCGACCCGGTGCGAGCGTGGGTGCGGTTAGGTTGGTTGCACCAAATGGAGCCAAATTTTACCCTCCACAATTTGGTTTGAACCACAAATGGCCAGCGGATTAGGTCCGGCCCGGAAGGTGACCCGACCCGTCGACCCGACCCGGTGCGTCCGGTCCACCTTATGTGCGCTTAAGTCTAACCCATCGGACCCTAGTTCGAGTCCAAAATGAGTGCGACTATGTGCGAGCGTGTGTGCGGCTTGTGGCTAGGTTGGTTGCACCATATAGTCCACACATCTTATTTAATTCAATAATGTGTGTAGGTAGTAATAAGGAGTTCAATTCTTCCTTCTTTTTCCAATGTGGGACAACTTCCCACTTCAAATTTTACTCTTCTTTTTTCTTGTAATTAAATTTCAACCTTTATGTATTAATTACTCATTCACCCGGAATTGGATTTGAGCAAACTTATACACTAAATTCATCTATTCGAAACGTAGTTTCCGAATATGCAATTTGTTTTCATTTTTGACAAATGAAAAATTACAAGAGCATTGGTCAAAAGTAGGCTTGACCCATTTCTATACTTAACCAATTCCAATACACACACACACACATATATATATATATATATATATATATATATATATAATCTTCTCCACTAGATTAAACTTTTAGGTGAATTGATCATTTAACATCAACTGTTAAAAGAGTTTGAAAGTTTTTTCTTTCCTATTCAAAATTTGAAAAATACTACTACCTCGGATTTAGTAATAAAATTCAAAGTTACTGTACATATGAAATTCTAGAAAAAAATTCACTTCCTTTTAGGGATAGTTTAATATTTTTAAATAATAAATAAATTATAGGAGTAATTACTAATAGATACACATTTATATCCCATAATTACTGTTAGATATATTAATTTAAAAAAATTATTCTCGCATACAAAATATTGAAGTAAAATATCAAATATAATCTTAACTCATTATAATCTCATACACTCTTAAACCACAAACCCTAAACCCCTCACCCACCCGCAGCCGCTGCCGGACCACTACTGGACCACCGCCAGAGCTGATCCACTGCACATAACTTTTGCTGCACACACTTTTTTTTACTACACATAACTTTTGTTGCACACAAACTTTTATGCTGCACACAAACATTTATGTGCAGCACATTATAAGGGTAATATTGGAATATCATTATATATTTATGTAGTTAGTAGTAATACTTTTGTATGTTTGTATCTCATAGTAATAAAGAAGTTTTTAATGTATATAGTAGTAATTATTCTTAAATTATAAAGTAAATTATGTGAGTTGTAAATAATAATTATGTGAGATGAAGGGAGTATATAATAACTTTTTCATTATCAGCATTACTTTATTTTAAAAAATATTATCACTTCTTATTATTTTACTAATTGTTTAAAAAATAATTAAATTAAATGGAGTGTAATTTTTATTTGATCGTTTATCAATTTATATTTGTCCGGCAAATTATTCATGAAATAATTTAATCAGATGAGTACCATATTTTCATAATCATAAATAATTTTTTAAAATCATATATAAAAATAAATAATTTATAAAAATTGTTATGTGAATTAACGTGAGATGTGAATAATGAAATCAAAGGATATTTTGGAATTGTAAGCTTATTGTAATAGTACTTCAACGTGTTAAGAGGATACTAAAATTTGAAATTGAGGAACTTAGACAAATTGAAACTGGGACATTTATCATCGGTTTGGACCAAGAGATTTTCATCCCCAATTAAATAAAAAATGTAATCATTAAAATTTAGGTACATTAAAAAAATCGTAATTTGACTGGTAGCATTTAAGTGTTCTGAATTGGGGATGACTTAGGTCCCATTTAATTAAATTATTTAATTATATAGAATTAGTTCACATAACTCCTAACCATGCATTATTAGGAAACATTTCCGATATCTTCTACATGTGCTTCTGATTACGGATATAATTTTCATCTTCTATATATTCTATGAAAGCAGGAGGCCAAAAACGGTCCTTTCTTTAATTGTTTAATCTGCAACTTATACTTATGTAACAACAAATTTTGAAATTCAAGTGCCTACAACTTAACTAGAAGCCACATATGATTTCTAAACTCAACCATTTGTAGAAATAAAAAAAAAAAAGAAAATAAATTGTGAGAACACATGAAATCGTAAGTTGCAAATTAATCATTGATAAATATAATAGATAGAACTTTTAGAATGGGTTGCACCCACTGGTCTAACCCGTCCCGCATCATTAAAACCTACTAGTAACCCGTTCAAAAAGTAGCTTAACCCAAAATAATCTGCTCAAAAAATAATTCTATGTTCCATTCAAGTTCAGTAAAGAGTGGGTTACAATGAGTTGTAGGTTAACCTACCCGATCTATGCACCAATCTTAGGGATGTAAACGGGTAGGGCATGGTATAGGTATGACAAAATCATATATTACCAGATATTCTAATTATCCTACTCTATTACCATTAAATTGAAATAGGACATTACATTATGTGATTCAATGATGAATTTCCAATCGTACATTACTCATTCCTAACAGTAAGAATGACATCTTATTTTCTTCACATACCTATTTATTCATATATTTATACAGGGGCGGATCCAAAAATTGATAATGAGGTTGGCTAGTTTAAAATGAAGTAATTTAGTAGTCAATGAAAGCAAAATAGATATATGTCAAAATGTTTTTTATACTAATGGGTCAAATTCTTATTTTTATTATTATAATTGGGCTAAGAAATATATATTTGGAATGCTATATTTATTAAAACAAAATAGATATATACCAAAATGCTTTTTATATTAACTTGTGCATGGGCCAAATTCTTATTTTTATTATAATTGGGCTAAGAAATATATATTTGGAATGCTATATTTATTATTGGACTTTCTTAAGATGGGTTTGATAATTTGGACTACTCTCATATATATATATATATATATATATATATATATATATATATATATATATATATATATATATATATATATATTAATCATTTCGTTCCAAAAAGCTCTTCACCTATATTATAGTTAAGTTGTTTAATAAAATTTGCTTTATTGACCAATTAATTTATTGACTTTTGAGAGTAAAATGTATTTTTAAGTAAAAATAAATGATAAAGTAAAATACTTCATCCGTCCCAGTTAAAGAGGGTATTTTTTTCATTTTGGTCGTCTCACTCAAAGGGTCTCATTTCCCTTTTTACACACATGGGACCCACACACCTTTCTAATAAAATTAGAATATGGGGCCCACACTCCCACTAATACAACTACCCACTATACATTAAATAATAATACTCATTAATTTACATGCAAAAAAGCAAAAAACCCTTTTTGACGGGACAGAAGGAGTATGTGTTAGATAAAAGTGACATTATTGAAAATATGTTGTATTAAGAGATTATTTATTTAAAAACTTTTACTATTTGTAGATGCCAAAAAATGTAATGGGACAGACAAATGAGAAAAAAGTGAAAAACTTATTAGTACGGAAGGAGTATAATGCAGGACTCTAAGTCTGGCCTTTGTATTTATACAAGCTTTTTTTTTTCCAATGTGAAGGATCTTTAGACGAAAACGGACACAACCACCATAGCTTTTGATGAATTTGCAACTGCTGAACTGCAAAAAAAATTGATGTTGTAAATTATGCTAATCGCAGAGTAGTTTATATATATATATATATATATATATATATATATATATATATATATATATATATATATATATATATATATATATATATATATATTATGTTTTTCTAATATAATTTATATTTGATCTCTATAATAGGAACATCCTACAATACAATGATATAAATGTATTAGTTTTTGGTATATAAAAGTTGTACATTATAAACTTTTCAATCTACATTATTGGCAACTAATGCGGTCTAATGGCAGGATAATCAGCAAGTAACCCTAATTCCACATTTCTAACAAGTAATGCAAAATTACCATGTGGCGTTGCAATAGATTTAGGGTGTACATAAGGAGTAACATTTTAATAATTACTATATATATCACAATTTCAAATTTTTTTCCCTAGATCCGCATATGTATTCATCCCATTATAAGGTTGGGTAGACACAAAAAATTAATACTCCAAAGTTTTAAGTAATATTTGTTTTGGGTGTATGTAAGGTTTGAACACCAATTTAAATAAAGGTGTACTAAGTTTTAGAAAAGTTGTGTTTGACTTGCTTTTAGGGATAGTTTAATATTTTTAGATAATAAATAAGTTGTAAAGTAAGTTATTTAAGTTATATGTTTACGAAGTTCTAGAAAAATTGTGTTTGACTTGCTTTTAGGGATAGTTTAATATTTTAAATAATAAATAAATTGTAAAGTAAGTTATTTAAGTTATATAAAGAAGTATAGATTTTAAAATTAAGTTTTGCTTTGGGGTTAGTGAATTGTGTGCTATTTTTTTCTTGGAAATGTAAATTTATTTGTGGGACGGATAAAAATAAAAAGTGTGAATTTATTATGAGACAGAAGAAATATTAATAATGTAAGAAAAGCGATGAGATTAAAGAGAAAAAAAAGAGAGAAAAAGTGTCAATGAAGGAGAGTAGATGTTGAAAAACATAAATCATTATCAAATTTGGAAACATACATCACCTAATAATTTTAATACTTTGTCATCGATTCAAACTAAGGTTTTCGAAAAAAAAAATAATAAAATAAAATAAATACAATTACAATATAACAACTACCAATCAAAATATCACATTCTTGTGTTATGTTTTAAAAGCAAATGTATAGTACATTTTTAATGGAGGGAATATAACATAACTGGTGGGTTGTACTGGACAATTCTGGTTATTGGTCACTAGCAGAATGATTAAAGATAGTTGAAATGAATTAATATGTGCAGAGTCATTGGATATGATAGGCATTAGAAAAAGTGAAAGGGGTACCTTTTGAGAAAAGAATTTGACATATTTTTCTTTTTGCTTGTCCCACATAAATTGATATATTTTTTTTAAAGATATGCGACTCATGCAAAATTAATTAATTCATTTATATGAATCAACACACACATCACACTCACCACTAATACAATTACTTACTACATATTAAATTTTATTTCTCTCACTTCATTTTATATTAAATTATTATATTCCTTAATATGCATGAAAAAAAAAATATATCAATTGTTATGTGACTAAGAGAGTATATTAATTAGTTAAGATTCTTGATTTGTTAGAGCACATGTTACAAAGTACAAACTGATAAGCTCACTAATTAAATATTCCTTTTTAAACTAATTTATTATGTACTAACTTAATATTATGCATGTTCCTCAACAAATGCCAACATATAATAGATGATCCTTATCATCATCATCAGTATAAAGAATATAATATTAGTCTCTTTGATCAATTTTAACTAATTCTCAAGAGCTCTAAACATAAATTTCATTATAATTCTCATTTTACATCTATCTAAAAAAATAAATTAAACTACTTTAAATTTAACTTTATACTAAAATATTTTCATGTATGTATTCATGAGCTTGTTAACAAATCTATTAGCGAGTCTTTGAATCGAATAAAATGATGTTTGAGTTTAACTTGATAAATTATAATTCGAGCTCAAAATTCAAGTTCAACTTGCTTCGTTATGTTAACGTGAACTCAAATGAATTATTTATTAAATCGAGCCTTAAATGGTTTACTAACGATTTACTTGCGTCCCTTTGCCAAAAAAGAAATGATGCTTCTTATTATGAAAATTATATATACAATCAGGGTTCAGTAAATAAACTATTGAATGCAATATGATATTTTAGAAGAAGGAATTTAGGAAAAAAATCAAGACGAGGCATTACTCTGATAACGTCTAATTGAGTTGAGTGAGATGGTAAAAAGTTATAATTTTTTAATAAACAAAAGTGATTCTTCACTTAGTTAATAAATCTATTTCAGGTGCAATTTATAAAATAAATAAAAAATTATATATCTTTAATAAAAAATTATAATTAATCAAAAAAAATTAAATGATATTTAAATAAAATATGACACTCATACTTAATTAAGAAATATAATAAGTTGGTCATAATAAATGTGACTGTCATACTATAACAATATTCTAAACTAATATTTAATGTTTTCTTTACGTATTTATTTGCTTTATTTAAGTACATTGGTATATAATATTTTATAGGCCATAGTTACTAAGGAGTAGTTTTTCTAGTATGTATTTTGATCTTCGTTGCGGCTCCGATATCCAAAATCATCCTTCAAATCTCTTTTATTATTGTCGACTGTCACCTCTTCCTTCCTTCGAGTATAATATTGCACATAGAGTTGCAAATGAATTAAATAATTAGAATTCAATTCGATATTTGAATTCAAATAACAATATTCGAATTCGAAAATTTTGAATTCGAATGCGAATTCGAATAATATTCGAATCGAATATGATTCGTAAAATATTCGATTCGAATATTCGTGAATATATTCGAATAATAATATATTCTTCCCGCTCCATGTAAATGGTAGTATTTGTTTTTTGCATGTGAATTAAGGAGTATTATTATTTAATGTGTAGTAGATAGTTGTATTAGTAGGAGTGTGGACCCATATTTTAATTGTATTAGTGAGTGTGTATGAGTCTCATATGTGTAAAAAAGAAAGAGGTCTCTTTGCATGATACATCTAAAATAGAAAAAATAGACTCTTTGGGTGAGATTGAGGGATTAATTATATATATTCAAAATTTCAAAATATTTCAATAATTTTATATATATTTAAAATATTTCAAAATATATATTAATTATAATATTCCTTAATACTTTTCAATATATATATATTTTCTTTTTGTACTCCCTCCATCCTACGTTAAGGTTTACGTTTTCCATTTTGGGTTGTCCAAAGTTAAGGTTTACGTTTTCATTTTTGTCAAGTTTGGCACACTCAAAATAATTAATTATTCTATATAAAACCCACACACAACACTAATATAACTACCATTTAACATTAAATATTATTTCTCTCACCTCACTACACATTAAAATATTATATTTCTTAATCTCTGTGCAAAAAGTAAACGTCAACGTGAGATGAAGGGAGTAAATGAAAAGGTTATTGAATTTTTTTTATCGGTAAAAAGAATTTTATTAATACTAAGGGTAAGAGAATTACTCATCATTACATGAAAATGAGAAAGTCTATTGAAACACGAGAAGCATGAAGAATTTTCAGAATAACATCGATCAACGCCTAGAATCAGAAATTACCCCACTAACATTTATAAATTGAATCTTGGAGATCATCTCCATTTTTCATAACAATTTGAAAAACCGCTGAATGTCTTCCCAAAATCCAACTCCAAAGGCAAGCTTTAACTTCTTCCAATAATTTGCCAGTGTTAAACTTTTCATTACGGAAAATTATAGAATTTTTAGTTTTTCATATCAACAACACCACACATTCTCAAAAACACACAAAAAATATCTTACCTTTTTTCCCTCTAATATGCTTACTAAAATAAAATAAGTTTATAGAGTGATTCGAAAATAAGACCGTCTGTATAGAAGTAGGGTTAGAGAAATTTGTAATCGAGATTTTGTTGGTTTTGTCAAATTAAAAGAAGGGATTTTTGTCCCATATTGGATGGGAGAGAAAAGGGGGAGGGAATTCTTAGGGTATATAAGGAGGCCCTTTGACTTGAAGTTATGTGCACCAATCAAGTGCACTTTAATCTTTGCATTTGATTCTAGTTAAATTCTTTTATTTGATTCTCGGTTGTGAGAATGGGAAGAAAGGTGTGGATTAATCAAAGATTTGTAAGAATATAGAGATTGGGGGTCGGGAGAGAGAAATTCTGTGTGATTGTACAAATTTTTCACATAGTGGTATTTTCTCAGTCCGTGGTTTTTCTCTGATTTTGGAGTTTTCCACGTAAATTCTTGTGTTGTGCTTTTTATGTTCTTCTTTATTTGTCCATTAGGAATGAATGAGGATCTGCCTATCCCAACAAGTGGTATCAGAGCCCGGTTCGGGCGCTTATAAAGTTCTTAGTATGCTCTGTGGTTGCAGCATAGTCTGACCTTCCATATCAGAAAAGACTTTATGAGAGGAAGAGGGTTATTCATTAGGCTAAGGGTGACATGAAAGAAGTAGGAAAAACTAGTGGCACAAGGGGGTCAGAAAAACAGCCGGATGCAGTGGCATCTCTTTTCTTGCGGTGAAATGCGCCGGACTGTGGTGACAGTGGCGTGGCAAGGGGTAGGATTTGTGGGATAGTAGTTTTTGACGGAGTTCTTGGACCTGTAGAAATGTGAATTGCTGGGACTCCCGATGGTGGAGTTGGCTTAACAACACCATGGGATTTTCCATGAATGTCGGCTCAAGAAGGTTTGAAAGGAACTGAATTTTCCGATAATGACGGTGGCGTGAGAAAGCAGCGATTCAACGGGGAAGAAGGCGATGTGGTGGCTTGGTATCGGGTGGCGCTAGTCGGTAAAGAATAGTGTGGATTTAATCGAAGCGGAAAAAAGCATCGTGAATTCTGGATGGTTGGAATCGGCAAGTGACGTCACTTTCAGTAGGAAAAGGGTTCGGACAAACCTGGTGTAACTTGGCGGTAAAAGACAGCGACATCATGTCGGTACAGACGGGTTTTGCTCAAGGTGTTGCAATGGTGCGGTAATTGCGGTGGAGCAATGGCACGATAATTACTTACGGTGGAGCAATAGCGACGTTGCTGGTCAAGGAGGAGTTGGTGCGGTAACAACTCTGAATGTTGAGTTAATATTATTGGGGATCCTTATGACATGTTCAGTTGTCATGGAAAATGATGTAATAATATTAGCTGGTCCACAAGTTTGCACACGGACATTGACTTGGCAGGTGATGTAGGGTGTGTGGTGCATTTATATTGATGGCTGATGAACTTCCGGGGGAACCAAGAGTTGAAAGCAACATCATAAATATCAGCAGGTGTTTTCAATATGTGCCCAGGAAATTCTTAGAACGGTTGATTCTAAGTGGTCTACTCATATGGTGGAGTAGGATTCTCGGGGTTGAGAATGAATTTTCGGTGAAGACAATGATTTTTAGAATGATTGATTCTAAGGGATTCTCAAGGTTGATAATGATTGTCGGTAAAGACAATGAGTCTTCTTTTATTTTGACAAGGTGGAGATTGTTGGTTTTGTCAAATTAAAAGAAGGGATTTTTGTCCCACATTGGGTGGGAGAGAAAAGGGGAAGTGAATTCTTAGGCTATATAAGGAGGCCCTTGGACTTGAAGTTAAGTGCACCAATCAAGTACACTTTAATCTTTGTATTTGATTCTAGTTAAATTCCTTTCTTTGATTCTCGGTTGTGAGAATGAGAGGAAAGGTGTGGATTAGTTAAAAATTTATAAGAGTGTAGGGATTGGGGGTCGCGAGAGAGAAATTCTGTATAATTGTACAAAATTTTCACATAGTGATATTTTCTCAGTCTGTGGTTTTTCTCCGGTTTTGAAGTTTTCCACGTAAATTCTTGTATTGTGCTTTTTATGTTCTTCTTTATTTGTCCCTTAGGAATGAATGAGAATCTACCTATCCCAACAGATTTGAGATATAATCCCTTATTTTCTCTTTCATCTTTTAATGGAGTTTTGTGTGTGATTTAATGTGTGTGAATTAGGGAAGAGGATGATGGGTGACTATAGTAATTTAGTAGAGATTTTAAATTTTGGACGAATGATTGTATTTATTTAATTTTAAATAAATTAAAAGGAAGGTTGTTTTGGTCTTTTAATATCATATAATTTTAATTGTTGGGTGAACTTAGTAGTAATAGTGACACCCTTTAACTCTTATCAATTTCATGGAATATTGTAAGTTGTAACCCACATCTCTATTGTAATCTATTGGACTATTTACTTTTTTACTAGAGACTTAAATGAAAATTAACCCACATAAATGCATTAACATGTAATCTCTCTTATTTTAGCTATTTTGAAGGTCGCTAAGTATTTATTAACTTAACATGAACCAAACATTTTATAATAATAAATATTAAACTCTATAAACCATATAAAAGAAGAAAAAAAATCACTACAAAAAAAAACTATTTTTTTTACCAACTAAATATACCAACTAAATATTTTAGTGATAAAAGTCTTAATTTAATTGTTAAATTAATTTATTAACGGATTAGTTAACAATGAAATCCATTAGTAATTTTCCGTTGATATAATGGTGGTCGATAAACTTTTAACAACAAAAATTCAATTCCGTTAAAGTATTAATTTAATTGTTAAATTGATTTACTAACGGATTAACAACGAAATCCATTAGTATAGTGGTGGTCGGTAAATTTTTAACAATAGAAATTCAATTCCGTTGGTAATTCGTTGCTTAAAATTTCGTTGATAATTTATATAATGATTTTGTTTATAAATAGCAACAAATTTTAGAGTTAAACTACAGTGCACTTAGGGGCACCGGTGCACCTAGTTAATAAGAACCATTAGATCAAAAAGTAAATTAATAACCACCTTTGATTAAATAAGATAATTAAAAGTTTAAAAAATAAAAAATAACTACACCCTAAAAAACTACCCTATGAATTATAGGTGTACCAGTGTGCTCGGTGCACTGCAGAATAACCCCAAATTTTATTCCATTGGTAAAAATAGAATAAATTCGTTTATATTTCATTGCTAAAAATAAAATGTTATTTTTATTGTTAATCCGTAACTAACGACCATATTTAATTTTGTTGCTAAAAAATAAAAATGGGCTAATGTTCTATAGATAAAATAGTTTCATACAATAACATGTCTTTAAACAACTACGCTACTGTGGACCATTATTCTTTCAGGCAAGTACTTACGTGATACCCATTTTATGTTTTCATAAATTTTTATTGAAAGACATTATAATTTTTATTGAGAATGTAATCACTTTTTATTTATCATACCATATATTAATGAAATAATTTACTATGCCACTATCATTTATTATTAACTCGAATATTACTTTTAATTAAAATATTATCACTTTTTATATTATTTATTTATTGCGGTGAGTCTCTTAAACAAATTGACCAACCCTGCATCCATGTATACGTCCCTTATATAAGTATAAACAACTTAAAGACAACAAATACTTCACTAAATACTCCATCCTATTTAATTCAAAATACGACGAATGAGTTGGATTCTGTTAATTAGAGTTCGATTAAAAAAAAAAAAAAAGAAGAGAAACATTTGATTGGTTCATGTACTGAATAGAAAACAGTGTGGTTTTACAGTGTAGAAGCAGGGAATGGGTTTTAGCATGGCAACGCCATCACCTGCCCTTTTGATTTTCTGCAAAAATTAAACTCTCCTTATTTATTTATTTTTTCATAGAATGATAACTGATAAGTACTGTGTGTGTTTTTTTAGTCAAAAACTGAAAGGAATGGGATTGTGTTCAGGATGTGGCATAGTCCACTGTAATAATGTATCCTACATTGCTGACAGGCCCAACGTAATGCAAAATACGCCCTTTGTTGGGATAAGCAGATCTCCATTCATTCCTAAGAGACAAATAAAGAAGAGTATAAAAAACACAACACAAGAATTTAGTGGAAAACTCCAAAATGGGAGAAAAACCATGGACCGAGAAAATACCACCATGTGAAAATTTTTTACAATCACACATAATTTCTCTCTCCCGACTCCAATCCCTACACTCTTACAAATCTTTGACTAATTCACACCTTTCTCCCCATTCTCATAATAGATAATCCAAGATAGGAATTTAAATAGAATCAAACACAAAGATTAAAGTGTACTTGATTGGTGTACTTAATATCAAGTCCAATGACCTCCTTATATAACCTAAGAAATCCCTTCCATTTTACTTTTCATCCGATGTGGGACAAAGAAAATAAAAGAAAACCCCTTCTTTTATTCTTGACAAACCCAACAATCTCCACCTTGTCAAAATAAAAAAGATTCATTGTCTTCACCGACAATCATTCTCAACCCCGAGAATCCCTTAGAATCAACCATTCTAAGAATTATTGTTTTCACCGACAATTGATTCTCTATCTCAGGAATCCTACTCCACCATATGAGTAGATCTCTTAGAATCAACCATTCTAAGAATTTCCTGCGGCATATATCGAAAACATCTGCTGATATTTATGGTTATACTTCCAGTACTTAGCTTCCCTGGAAGTCCATCAGCCATCAATATACATCCACCACACACCCTACATCACCTGCCAAGTCAATATTCGTGTGCAAATTTGTGGACCGACTAATATTATTACATCATTTTCTATGACAATTGAACATGTCATAAGGATCCCCAATAATATTAACTCAACATTCGGAACTGTTGCTGCATCAACTCCTCCTTGACAAGAAACGTCATCATTGCTCCACCGTAAGCAATTATAGTGCCATTGCTCCTCCGCAATTACCGCACTATTGCTATACCTTGAGCAAAAATTGTCATTGTACCGACATGACGTCGCTGCCTTTTACCGCCAAACTACACCAGGTTTGCCCGAACCCTTTTCCTACTAAAAGTGTCATCACCTGAAGCCGATTCTAACCTCTAGAATTCACGATGCTTTTCCCCACTTGTTGGTTGAATCCACGCTATTCTTTACCGATCTAGCGCCACCCGATACCAAGCCACCACATCGCCATCTTTCCCGTTGAATCGCTGCTTCCCCACGCCACCAATCATTACTGAAAAATCCATTCTTTTCAAATCTCCATGAGGCAACTCCATGGAAAACCCCATGCCGCTGTTAAGCCAACTCCACCACCGGGAGTCCCAACAATTCACATGGCTGCAGGTTCAAGAACTCCGCCAAAAACTGCTGACCTACAAATCGTACCCCTTTGCCACGCCACTGTCGCCACAGTCTGGCGCCTTTCACCGCAAGGAAGGAGATGCCACTGCATCCGACTGATCTTCTAATCCCCTTGTGCCACTAACTTTTTCCACTTCTTTCATGCCACCCTTAGCCTAATGAATAACCCTCTTCTTCTCATAAAGTCTTTTCTGATGTGGAAGATTAGACTGTGCTGCAACCACATAGCATACTAAAAACTTTATAAGCGCCGGAACCGGGCTTTGATACTATTTGTTGGGATAAGCAGATCCTCATTCATTGCTAAGGGACAAATAAAGAAGAGCATAAAAAGTACAACACAAGAATTTAGTGGAAAACTCCAAAATGGGAGAAAAACCATGGACCGAGAAAATACCACCATGTGAAAATTTTTTACAATCACACATAATTTCTCTCTCCCGACTCCAATCCCTACACTCTTACAAATCTTTGACTAATTCACACCTTTCTCCCCATTCTCATAATAGATAATCCAAGAAAGGAATTTAAATAGAATCAAACACAAAGATTAAAGTGTACTTGATTGGTGTACTTAATATCAAGTCCAATGACCTCCTTATATAACCTAAGAAATCCCTTCCATTTTACTTTTCATCCGATGTGGGACAAAGAAAATAAAAGAAAACCCCTTCTTTTATTCTTGACAAACCCAACAATCTCCACCTTGTCAAAATAAAAAAGATTCATTGTCTTCACCGACAATCATTCTCAACCCCGAGAATCCCTTAGAATCAACCATTCTAAGAATCATTGTTTTCACCGACAATTGATTCTCTATCTCAGGAATCCTACTCCACCATATGAGTAGATCTCTTAGAATCAACCATTCTAAGAATTTCCTGCGGCATATATCGAAAACATCTGCTGATATTTATGGTTATACTTCCAGTACTTAGCTTCCCTGGAAGTCCATCAGCCATCAATATACATCCACCACACACCCTACATCACCTGCCAAGTCAATATTCGTGTGCAAATTTGTGGACCGACTAATATTATTACATCATTTTCTATGACAATTGAACATGTCATAAGGATCCCCAATAATATTAACTCAACATTCGGAACTGTTGCTGCATCAACTCCTCCTTGACAAGAAACGTCATCATTGCTCCACCGTAAGCAATTATAGTGCCATTGCTCCTCCGCAATTACCGCACTATTGCTATACCTTGAGCAAAAATTGTCATTGTACCGACATGACGTCGCTGCCTTTTACCGCCAAACTACACCAGGTTTGCCCGAACCCTTTTCCTACTAAAAGTGTCATCACCTGAAGCCGATTCTAACCTCTAGAATTCACGATGCTTTTCCCCACTTGTTGGTTAAATCCACGCTATTCTTTACCGATCTAGCGCCACCCGATACCAAGCCACCACATCGCCATCTTTCCCGTTGAATCGCTGCTTCCCCACGCCACCAATCATTACTGAAAAATCCATTCTTTTCAAATCTCCATGAGGCAACTCCATGGAAAACCCCATGCCGCTGTTAAGCCAACTCCACCACCGGGAGTCCCAACAATTCACATGGCTGCAGGTTCAAGAACTCCGCCAAAAACTGCTGACCTACAAATCGTACCCCTTTGCCACGCCACTGTCGCCACAGTCTGGCGCCTTTCACCGCAAGGAAGGAGATGCCACTGCATCCGACTGATCTTCTAATCCCCTTGTGCCACTAACTTTTTCCACTTCTTTCATGCCACCCTTAGCCTAATGAATGACCCTCTTCTTCTCATAAAGTCTTTTCTGATGTGGAAGATTAGACTGTGCTGCAACCACATAGCATACTAAAAACTTTATAAGCGCCGGAACCGGGCTTTGATACTATTTGTTGGGATAAGCAGATCCTCATTCATTGCTAAGGGACAAATAAAGAAGTGCATAAAAAGTACAACACAAGAATTTACGTGGAACACTCCAAAATCGGAGAAAAACCACGGACCGAGATAATACTACCATGTGAAAAATTTTTACAATCACACATAATTTCTCTCTCCCGTCTCCAATCCTACACTCTTACAAATCCTTTACTAATTCACACCGTTCTCCGTATTCTCACAATCGAAAATCCAAGAAAGGAATTTAAATAGAATCACATACAAAGATTAAAGTGTACTTGATTGGTGTACTTAATATCAAATCCAAGGGCCTCCTTATATAACCTAAGAAATCCCTTCCATTTTACTCTTCATCTGATGTGGGTCAAAGAAAATAAAAGAAAACCCCTTATTTTATTCTTGACAAACCCAATACCCTTTCGTTCAAATTTATTTTGCACTATTAATGTATACACGACGTTTAAGGAAAATTGTATGTTAAGTGTGTGCTAGGTAGAAGTGTTAAATTTGTAATTAATATGTATTTTTAGAATAGGGAATTGATATGATTTTTTTTTGGCAATGACTAGGATGGGAAAAGTCCACCAAATTGAATTGGTGGAACCTCCGTTCTTCATCTTCAATGTGTGTTTTACTGTTTCATCTAATTTTGTTTTTTTTCTTTTTGAAAGGTTTGCTGTTTGTATATTTTTTATTTATTAATTTAATTTTAGGGATATAATTATAATTTCACCCTTATGGTTTATGGTATATTTAATTCTTAGAGTTTAGGGTTTATGATATAATTGTAATTTCACACTTGTAGTTTATGATATATTTCACTCTTAGGATTTATGGTTTAGAGTATAATTTTAATTTCACTATTGTGGTTTAGGGTATATTTTATCCCCAAGGGTTTAAGGTTTAGGGTATGATTGTAATTTCACCCTTGTGGTTTAGGATATATTATATTTATAAGGTTTAAGATTTAGGGTATAATTGTAATTTTACCCTTATGATTTAGGATATATTTTATTTTTAGGGTTTATGGTTTTAGGATATAGTGGTCTTTTAAATATAAAAAAATTAAAAAAATAATATTAATTATAAGGAACCACATATTAATTAATTACATTAGTTAGTAATAGATGGGGACCAAAGGTTCCACCAATTCATTTGGTGGAACCAGTTTTATCCAAGTTACTCTCAATTTTAAATAAAACAATTTCTAATTCATATAAAATGATGATGATAAAAAAAAAAACAAGCTTGTTCTCACATTAACATATTGTTGGAGAATTCTATGAGTAGATGATAGGGAGTGTTATTTTCATGAGTAATTTTTGGAAAAATTTTCTGAAAAATATAGTTACATTTCTCATTTTCATCATTCACATAATAAAGTTTTATATAAAAAGAAAAGAGAGTGACTAGGGTATAACCAGTCTCATACTTAATTAGTGCAACCGGATCCTCTCTTCTTATCCAAATACATATCCGCTCTCCATATCCCATATCTCTCTTCCCACCTCCGCGTGTATTCCTCTCTCTCTTTTAATCTCTTCCTTCTCTGTCAATATCACACGAAAGGGCTATTGTACGCCCGATCATGGGATCGGGCAGTGAAGGCGTGGCAGATCTTTGATTACCGCTGTGTCGACTCATTCACAGCTCATGAAGATTAGATCAACTCCATCCTTGTCAACCAGGAAGACAATTGCATCTTCACTTGCTCCTCCGAAGGCGCCATCAGTTTACTAACCCGTTGACCAAATCGATTCCATCTGCGGTGGCGGAATTATTACCTCAAATGGGTTGAAGATGATTTTTACCTTAAAAAACCATGGTCACGATATGCTTTACTCCTAGTTCTAGGCAATGCATTTGGTTCAAAAGTTAATCAAATTTGATTTCAGGTTTTAATATGATTGAAAATATAAATTTGAGGAGAACTCTGGGTTTAAAAAAATTAAAATTTCGTAAGGTTGTTTTGTACTTGGCTTGTTGAGTTCAAGATGTTTTCTTGAAGATTTTCTAGATCAACATACATAACAAGATTATATTTACTGACTTGTCATTTTCGTAACATTCTGGAAAGTATTAACGACAACGATGCAGTTAATATGTTGATGTTCTTATTATTTTGTGAGTAATTTCCCTTTTGTTTTGATTACTTGTGATTGAGTATAATTGCTGCATATATAAAAGAATGGCTGGTGTGTTTCTTTCTCTGATGGATTAACGTATTTTCTCCATCCTTGTTAACTAGGAATACGACTACGTCTTCACTTGTTACACATAGTAATCTAATTATTTTTATAGAGTGATCTTACATATAATTTAATTAATTTTAAAGGATGATTCAATTAATTTCAAAGGGTGATCTAATTAACTCGAAAAAATAACCTAATTACTTTTATAGAGTGACTTAACAACGTATAGATTGCATACAATTTAATTAATTTAAAAGAGTGGTCTAATTAATTCTAAAGAGTGACATAATTAACTACAAATAATAATCTAATTACTTTTATAGGGTGTAAATAACATCGTATATATTACATACAATTCAATTAATTTCAAATAGTAATCTAATTATAAAATTAATTTCAAATAGTAATCTAATTATTTTTATAGAGTGATCTATTAACTTATAAATTTCATACGACCTAATTATTTACTATACATGAATTAAAGAGTAACACAGTTCATTATAAAAGAGTAACCTGATTAATAGAGAAGAGTAATCTAAAATAAACATAAATAAATATAAAGAGTAATAAAAAAACTTATTCAAAGTAATCCAATTCGTTATAAAGAGTAATCCAATTTATAGAAAAGAGTAGCGTAAAAAAACATATATAAATGAACATAAAAGTAATCCAAAAATTCAGAATAACCCAAATCATTATAAAAAGTAACCCAATTAATAGGGAAAAGTAACCTAAAAGAAACATAAAAAATTAAGCTAGAAAGCTTCAGAATAATCTCAGGCAAAATTCACCAAACCAAACAAAAGGGACAATGATAGACAAAAGTGAATCCAAGATTCATGTAATGACAGGTGAGTGACACCAGACTTAAATTGAAATTAAAATAATGTTGTCATAAGATACTCATTCCATAATCACTTTGGCCTTCATCTTCTCGATTATTTGCTCTGTTTCTTCCTTAGAGACTCATTTCTTAAAAACTATAGGTGTCTTCTCAACTAATTCCTTTGCTTCCTTCAGCCCAAGTTTGTAAAACTCCAATCTCTTTAATCACCTTCAGCTTCGAAGCTGCATCAAAAGATTCCATCTTGAGCTCAAAAGCTGTCTTTTCTAGTTTTGTTTCTTCCTTAGCTGCTCTTCCCGTCTTCACCCTACCAGAATCTGCCTTCATGACCCCAACCACAGGCTTCAACCTCTTGAATATCTTCACGAGTTCTTCGGGGCTCCAATCGGAATAATTAAAAGTCCTGATTGTGTTTGACAAGAAAATCTTAACAGCTTCAAGATTGCCCACCTCAACAGCTTGCAGACCATATTATGATCAAGTTTTTGATTAATTAAGTAGTCTAGTGTATATATAATTAATGCATAGATTATATTGATTAAAGAAATGAATTAACTGACCCAGCTCCTAGAATTGATATCAGCTCCAGCATTAAACAGTGGGTGAATATATGCATTTGATTTTCTTACAACTGCATGTATTACAGGGCTTACACCCAACACAAGCTTCTCTGTATCAGCTCCACCCTGCATGAATATGGATGAGAGAGAGAAGATGAGTGAGAAGGGAGATGGTACTATCTTGTTTAAAGAATAAATATTGTAAAGAAGATGGTATTGTAGTCCTAAAACAAAACAAAAAAAAAAGTGCAAAATAGCACATCCAATTGTGCTCAACTAGAATGCGCGTTATTGAGCACCAGATAATAAAATAAAATACCTAAAAAATATCCCCAAGAAAAGCCTAGAACTACAAGGACCAATCAATCATCTTCGCCTTCCAAGCTTCGGAGCTCTCATCTACAATCCACACCTCAGCAATAATACTCTCTGTTTCAAATGCTTAAACTCAAACGCTTCTCTTCGGAGCTATTTTTCTCACCATTTGACATGCGATTTCCAGAAAGAAGAAGCATTAATGGTGAAGTTTCACGATGAAGTGGAGCAGTCGTAGGGATGCAGCTCATCGGAGATGGGGGATGTGAGCGAGGATGAAGGTATAAGCTACGATGAACTCAAACAGTGCATGTGGAGATAAGGTGCGTATGAAAAGGATAAAGGCGAATTGAAATACAGAGGCGCAATACCAAAATTCACAATGGGCTTGACCCTAAGTTACATATTTCATTGGTGTTTCTTTATATAAAAAAAATATATCTTACAAATGACTATTAAACCCTTAGGACAAATATTGAATTTGGGCATTTGATTATGACACCTGACAAGTATATAATTTATATAATACGTGATGAAACATCACTGTGTAATAGGTGATCTCATTTGGCTTGACCCATATAAGAATAACATCCGATTATACCAAATTAAAAAAAACGGTCCTAGGGAAGTCTTTGGCAAAAGAAAAAAAAATGAAATTTGAATAACATCCGATTATACCAAATTAAAAAAAACGGTCCTAGGAAGTCTTTGGCAAAAGAAAAAAAAATGAAATTATCACATCAGTACTATATATATACATATAATTTCATAAATGCATTTTAGTTTTAAATTTATTACCATTATCTATAAATCCTAAAACCCCAAACCTACCCATTATTATAAAAAAAATTAATTAATTGAATAAAACAAATAAATAATACTCTCTCCATCCCGTGAAGTATTTCATGTATTGGTGTGCGTGGAGTTTAATAAAATTTTATTTTTTAATGTATAAAGTAAGAGAGAGAATATATATTTTAGTTAATTTAATGAAAAAGATGTGCAAAGTTGTTGGAAGGTGTGAAAAAGTGAGTATTATATTGAGATGCGTGTAAAAAGTGAATATCATAGTAATTTATTTTTTACCAATTTTAGTAAAAGTGAAATGTAAAATACTTTGAGGGACGGATAAAAAAGTAAAGTGTGAAATACTTTGGGGGATGAAAAGAGTATATATTAAGAAGAATTAGTAATAAATTTTCAAAAGCTCTTAAATCAATTTTCAAATATCCGGTTGGAGAATTCCATGAGTAGATGATAGGGAGTGTTATTTTCATGAGTAATTTTTGGAAAAAATTTCTGAATAATATAGTTACATTTCTCATTTTCATCATTCAAATAATAAAGTTTTATATAAAAAAAAATGACATTATCACGTCAGTACTATATATACATATAATTTCATAAATGCATTTTAATTTTAAAATTATTACCATTATCTATAAATCCTAAAACCCCAAACCTACCCATTATTTATAAAAAAAATTAATTAATTGAATAAACAAATAAGTAATACTCCATCCGTCCGATTCTAAGGTATCCATTTGTTTTTTGCACTTAGATTAAGGAGTATTATTATTATATGTAAAGTGTGTAATTGTATTAGAGGGAAGTGATGAGTCATATTGTGTACTTTTTTACTAAATATGGGAAATGAATACTTTTGAAGCAAACGCCAAAAATAGTAAAATGGATACCTTAAAAACGGACGGAGGAAGTATATATTAAGAAGAATTAGTAATAAATTTTCAAAAGCTCTGAAATCAATTTTCAAAAAAACGGGGACAATTTCTGAATGGCAGCTCAAGTTCCTCCCCTCCGCCTCATCAATCTCCAGACTACTTTTGCCAAACATATTTATCAAAATTGCTATAACAACAAAATTTGCTGAAAATTTGAAATTTGTTCTAATTTGGACTGTAAAATCTGTTAAAACTGCATAATATTTCATCGACCTATATTATACCCAAGGTTTAAAATTTTCGAAATATCCACGATATATTCGTATTTGGAGAGTATCGATATCAATATTGGGAAAAAAGATATATCTTTTCTGATGTCGAGGATATATCGGGAAATATTGATAAAAATATCGGTATCGGTTTGCCACAGTTCAAATTTTTTTAGATGTCGAGATATATCGAGGAAATATCGCTAAAATATCGATAAAATATCGAGGATATTTCAAAAATATCGAAAAATTATCCATATTTTTATGAAATTTTAACGATTTTTTATATTACTTTTACCAACTAAATACAAATTTTTTCATTAATTTGATCAATTTAAAAATTAAATAATAAAGCAACATTTGCATGAAATTATTAAGATTTTTTTTTTATTTAATTAATTATCACTATTCATTAAAATTATTATTAATACTAAGTAAATGAGGAGTTCCCTTTTATATATACAGTGTGATAGTATATTCTAATTAAAAATACACTTATTTTGGTACATTCAATCAAATCGGGACGAAGGGAGTATTTTATTGATACATAACAATACTACTGACGCATTCAAAATATGATCAAAATTTCTCTAATCCGACGAGTTGATAGCAATATTTTTTAGATCAAGATAACATCACATGTTTTACATTTGAACATCATATATTATTATTTTGGTATTAGTTATTAAGTATTGTATGACTTTAGACTATTCAAATATGTTGCAATTAATTTGCTTATCAAATATTATGATTTTATTGAGATTTTAAATTGTATTTATATATTAAAATTGGTTAAAATATATTGCAAAGTTAAATAATTAATTTTCTCTTTTTTTTTCAAGTTTTCGTGATTTTTTTATTTTTTACCGATATCGATATCGATATTCGATATATCCATCGATAAATCCGTAAATTTGAGGTACCGATATTTCTACCGATATCGATATTTTAAACCTTGATTATACTGTATATAACTTCGGCCACTCCCCTCATCCACCCGTTTCAGCGTCACATTGAGGTGTGAGATCATAAATAGGAATTGCAAATGATCTTCCAACCGCAGTATTATATCCCTAATCAATGTATATAAAAATTTTTCATTTGGAGGACAATCCGGCCATTGAGATCGTCTCAATGGTGCTAGTAAACTGGCCGTTGTATTTCAATTGGATTAGAACTCGTGGTTAAATTCTTCATTCTCAATCGAACGTTATTCCCTCTGTTTTGAGCTAGTTGGAACAGAATGTGTTGGACATGTTTTATATAGTGTAATAGGTAAGACTACTTTTGCCAAACATGTTTATCCTTTTGTAAAACAAGTTTATCAAAATTGCTGCAAAATTTGCAAAAATAATTGAAATTTGCGAAAACTATAAAATCTATCAAAGTAGAACATTCCATTACTTGTATCGATAAGACCTACACTTAGGGGTGAAAACGAGCTCGAACACACCGAACAGAGCAATGTGCGAGCTCGGCTCGAATTTCAAAATGTAAAAACTTAGCTCGGCTCGAGCTCGAGCCGTTTACCATATTTTACGTTCAAATTTGGCTCGGCTTGGGAGTGAGTTATCTTTAAATAAAAAAGTATATATATTTCACCTTTTTCCCATAAAGTAGACACATAGCGCTATTTTTTTGCATTCAATTAACGCATGGCAACAATCAATCAATGTATGGCAGGCAAAGAAAGTCTAAAGACTCTCTACCTATGTCATGAAAACTCGTGAGGAATATTTTTTATATAGGTGTTTTTCGCTCTCATCTATATACAGACACTGTCATTCTTCCATTAGAGATCAAGTTACATAAGTATCGCGAGCACATCGAGTTGAACAGATCATTGTTCGACCTCGATTAAAAAATATGAACGAACATGAAATTGTGTTCAAGCTCAGATTGAAAAAAAGAAGAACAAACTCAAACGAGTTACTGACAAGTCGAATCCGAGCTGAATATCAAGTTTTGCTGTTTGATTTTCACTCCTACCTATACTATAGAGTATGTAATTTCAAAAGCTAATAGATTATTATATAACTAATATAAAGTAGGATAAAAGGAGAAATAGTTTTTGTAATTTAATGACAAAGTATTGGGTGCATCAGCACATGGATCTAATTGTGTGTTCAAATTTAATTTTATATTCAAGCTAATAGATTATTATATAACTAATATAAAGTAAGATAAAAGGAGAAATAGTTTTTGTGATTTAATGACAAAAGTATTGGGTGCATCAGCACATGGATATAATTGTGTGTTCAAATTTAATTTTATATTCTTCAATATTGAATGTTATATTTTTTAGTATAAAAATTTATACTTTTAACTTTCTAAAAAAAATATATTTCTGACTTAAAAAAAAAATCGTATCAATTAAAGTGTACTCCCTTCGATCCTTGAAAATAGTTATGTTTACTTTCTACACGGAAATTAAAGAATATTATATTTTAATATACAGTGAGTTGGGAAATATAATATTTTATTTTAATATATAATAGATAGTTGTATTAGTATTGTGTTTGACTCTCATGGAGATATATAATCAAATGTTTTATGTGGATCTCATCTCTATAAAAGAGAAATGTAACAATATCATCAAGATGTTCTATTTAATAAAATATAACAACATTCGTGATCAGAGAAAATATATCTGTTATATTTTTATATACACACAATACCAACTCTAACAAACTTTTGGATCCACAACAATAATATTGCATTGGGCGAGAAATTATTTATGCTAAAGGCAACAATAATTTCTATCTTGCTGGGAGTTTACTAAATGGCCATCTTATATAGCATACTAATTATCTGAACTGCCCTTATTATGGTGAATTAAATGGGCCGTCAGTGAAATAATTGGGTTCGGCCTATACCAAGTTTTATGAACCCAAACAACATGGGCTCGGCCCAACAAGGATTTATTATAAGGACGACACTATTGCCACCCGAGATTCTGTTTAAGACATCCGTATTGAAGATGAAAGACATGTGAAATATCATTTATATCCCAACTCGTTTCAAAAACCATTTATTAATTTTAAAAAATTGCTTCTTGCACCCATCACTTAAAAGACACACACTCACACACATTCTCATAGCTGCCTCCACGCCACCGGAGTCCAGCCGCACCGCCACCTCGCCGGAAACCCATCGTGTCGGCACCGAATGTATTGGAGGAAGAATTCATTTGCAAGCTGAAAAACTCTCATATTTGCGAGCAAAAAGATGCCCTAATTTCTCTCAGAAAGTTGACACGGATTCAGGAAGAAACTCGTGCTAATCTCTGTACTCCACGGTTGCTCTCCGCCATGAAATCTTTGATCAGCTCTATGAGAGTAATTAGGTGATCATCAGTGATTGTGATGATCAGGGATTTGTATTATATACAATTAGAATGATACATCATCTCCATAATTTACGGAAGACAAATTAAAAGAAAAATATGTACAATGAATATAGACAATAATATACAAGAATAGATTGGTCAACTATTTCCCCTAATACCCCCCGTCAAGCGCTGCGTGGGATGTAAGCAAACGCAAAGCTTGGAATGGAAGAACTCGAAGGCCGGACGGGGTAAACCCTTGGTGAAAATATCAGCAAGTTGAAGATGAGAGGGAACAAACTGAGTATGCAACTTCCCTGAGGAAACCAACTCACGAATAAAGTGACAATCGATGTCAATGTGTTTGGCACGCTTGTGAGCAACTAGATTCTGACTTAGGAAAATAGCGCTCTTGTTGTCACAGAGCAGCGTTGCAGGAGTGTCAGGCAGTTGGTGAAGTTCTTTGAGCAGATTACACAGCCAAATGATCTCAAAACCAGCATTCGTCATCGCCCTATACTCAGACTCACAACTCGAACAGGCAACAGTGGAATGCTTCTTAGCACTCCAAGAGACCAAATTTTCATCCAGAAAAATTGAGTACCCACAAGTCGAGCGACGAGTCTCAACACACCTAGCCCAATCTGCGTCAGAGTAACCCACGATCGATCGCTTCGGAGGATGTGTAAAGTTGAGGCCGTAATGAAGTGTACCCTTCACATAGCGAAGAATACGCTTTACAACAAGAAAGTGATCATCGGTGGGAGAGTGAAGATACTGACTAACTGTGCTCACAGCGAAGGAAATATCTGGCCTAGTAATAGTCAAATACTGCAGTACCCCTACCAGAGACCGATAGAATGTAGGATCCCCGAATGAAGAGCTCGTACTCTACAAAGAAGTCCCGGCAGTCAGAGGAGTAGAAACAGGCTTGCAGTCTAGCATGGCAGCACGTTTTAAAATATCATGAGCATATTTGGCCTGCCCAATGAAAATACCAGTGGATGTGTAAGAAACCTCAAGCCCCAAAAAGTAGTTCAGCGAACCCAGATCCTTAATAGCGAACTCCGCATGAGTGCGAACAATGAATCGCTGGAGGAGCTGCTGATCATTCCCCGTAAGGATGATATCGTCTATATACAAAAGTAGATACAAAAGAGAGGACCCCTTCAGCAAGCATTACAAGGAAGAGTCTGACTGAGTTTGTTGAAAGCCCAAATCCAATAAGTAAGAGCTAAACCTCTTAAACCAAGCCAAAGGAGCTTGTCTGAGTCCATACAGAGTCTTCTTGAGCCGACAGACATGATCCGGACTGCGGGAATAAACAAAACCTGGTGGCTGAGCCATGTAGACAGGCTTTGTCAAGACCCCATTCAAGAAGGCATTTTTTACATCCAGCTGATGCAGGGACCATTTATGATGCACAGCCAAAGCTAAAACGGTTCTCACAGTGGCCGCCTTGACAGCAGGACTGAAGGTATGATGGAAGTCCAAACCCGGAATCTGGGTGAAGCCCTGGGCAACGAGACGAGCCTTATGACGCTCAATGGATCCATCTGCTCGGTATTTAGTACAAAACACCCACTTAGAGCCCACAATGTTGGTGTTAGGTGGAGGTGGTACTAAATTCCATGTCTGATTAAGCATCAAAGCATCAATCTCCTCTTGCATAGCAGCCACCCAGTGCGGAGATTTAGAAGCGGACTTGAAACTGCGAGGCTCAGAAGCACATGACAAGGATGAAAGTAAAGCCATCGAAGCAAGATCAATCGGGTACTTAAGCGTAAAAGTACCATCCTTAGATCGTGTAATCATCCGATGTGTGGGAACACGTGGAGCCGGAGGTTGAGGAGCTGTGGGCACACGCGGCACTGGGGAAACCAGGAGTACAGACGGTGGAGGGTCTGTTTGAACCATGGGTGAGTGAGTGAGTTGTTCCTCAGGCTCAGGCATATCTGGAAGAGCCTCATCATACGACTCAGCATCATGATGAAGATGAGGTGGAGCCGGCGAGCCGGGCACCCCATCGCATGAATAAATTGGTTCCAAGAAACTGGATATCGATAAATCAGGTGGTGACAGAGCAGTGCTGCCAGAAAAAGGAAAAACACGTTCATCGAACTGGGCATGCCTGGTGATGTAAATGCGTGTGGAAGAAGGATCAAAGCACCGAAAACCCTTATAAGTACTGCTGTAACCCAAAAAAATGCATGGGCGACTGCGGGGGGAAAGCTTGTTGGCAGCATAGTCCCGAAGGAAAGGGAAAACCCTATACCCAAAGGGTTTAAAAAGACCATAGTCTGGAATACTATAAAATAACAATTCATACGGAGATTTACTGTCCAGGACGGGAGATGGCTGCCTGTTGATGACATATACGGCAGTGGCAAAGGCAAAAGCATCAAACCACAGAGCAACAGGACCAGAAGCATGAAATAACATAGAAAGACCTGTTTCAGTGATATGCCGATGTTTGCGCTCAGCTCTACCATTCCGCTACGGAGTGTAAGGACAGGACAATTGATGTAGAATTCCATATTGACTGAAGAACTCATTCACCCGTTTATTCACAAATTCAGTGCCCCCATCAGATTGAAAATTTTTAATAGAACGAGAGAATTGGTTACACACGAAGGTGTGAAATCTAACAAGCACATCATAAAAATCAGACTTAGCACGTAAGGGATAAAGCCATGTAAAACGTGAGTAGTCATCAACAAAAACAGCATAATACCGAAACCATTTAGATAAAGCAACGGGAGCAGGTCCCCACAAATCACAGATGTAACAGATAAATATCCCAATTTATTTAATAAAGAAATGACATTAGGAGAAACATGTCCTAAGCGCAAGTGCCACAAATCAAAACTTGCACGTAAGCGTTTCTTATGAAAAGCAGCAACTAGAGCGGAGCAGCTTTGGTCCAAACATACAGGTCATTCTTACACTTTCCTTGAGCCAGAACTGCCTTTGTCCTCCGGTTTTGAATAGTGAAAGACTTATCAGAAAATAGCACATCAATTTCAAAGTCTGAAGTCAATTTACTAATGGACAATAAATTCTTAGAAAGGTCCGGTACCACCAACACATCCAATAAATCAATACGGGGCAAAACATGACGTGTACCAACATGTGAAATAGACAAAGAACTACCGTTACCAACTGTTACTGAGTTATTACCAGAATAGGGCTCAAAGGAATCCAATTGAGTGCTGGTTGGAGTCATATGAGCGGAAGCCCCGGAATCAACATACCAATCCGAGGAGGGAGAGGACACATTGCAAGCAGCGTGAAAAGCCTGTGCAATATCAGCATTGTTGCAGGGCTGGACTAGCCTAGTACGAGCATCGTGCTGTAGCTGCAAGAAACGGGGGCACTTGTCGGCAAAGTGCTCCCCCCGACAGAGCTGGCAACGCAGCGTGAACTTCCGCCTGCCTCCGCGACCAGGGCCTGCCCCACGGCCACGCTACTGCATGGTACCCTGGTACCCAACACACGGCCACGCGGAGAACCGGAAGACCGCGAGGAGCTTGCAGTGCTGCTGTCGGCCACGAACACTGCAGCAGGTGCCCGAATAGGTTGGCGATCCATGGAGCGGCTCATCAAATCAAACTGGATCGCCTGGTGGAGAAGATCACGAAACAAGGGCACCGGCTGCATCGCCATACGTGTGTCGGCGAAATTAGCAAAGGAATGACCGAGACCCCGAAGAAACCAGTGACTTTTGTCACTTTTCTCCACCGGCCTCTGAATAGCGGATAACTGATCAAATAACAGTTTGAAGCGGCAGCCATACTCCTCCACGGTTTGATCGTCGCGACGAAGGGAGAGAAGCTGTTCCCGGAGTTGGTTCTCACGCGACGTTGAGGCGTTGGCAAAGGCAGCTTCAAGGGTACGCCAAGCTGATTGGGCAGAAACACAATCAATGACCTCCGCCATCACCTCGGTTTCAAGTGTGGCGTACAAGACGCAAAGAAATTTCTGATCCCGGAGGAGCCAGGTCGTGTACTCGGAATTGGAAGATACATGACCATCATCGGAAGTGATGGTCTTCGATGGTGCCGGAGAAGACCCGTCGAGGAGATCCGTCATCTCAAAGGTAGTGGCCATGGAAAGAAATTGGCGCTTCCACATCAAGTAGGTGGAAGTGGAGAGCTTGATCTGGACGAGGTTGATCATGGCTGTGGTTTGAGAGGAGGCCATGATAGAAAGCGACGGCAACAACGAGAGAAGATGGAGAAGAAAACACTGTGTGGTCGCTGGAAAGAAAAAAAAGAAAAGGGGAGCAGATGCGCAAACGAGAGAGAAGAAGGGAGAAAGGAAAGTAGGGTTATGGTTTTCAGAAACCCGCTGATACCATATGAGAGTAATTAGGTGATCATCAGTGATTGTGATGATCAGGGATTTGTATAATATACAATTAGAATGATACATCATCTCCGTAATTTACGAAAAAGACAAATCAAAAGAAAAATACGTACAATGAATATAGACAATAATATACAAGAATAGATTGGTCAACTATTTCCCCTAATAAGCTCGAGATACTCGACTCTCAAAATAAACGCCACTGCAGCTTTGGTGAATCTCTCCCTGGAGAAACAAAACAAGGTGAAGATCGTGCGGTCAGGAATTGTTCCGCCGCTGATCGACGTTCTAAGGGGCGGTTGCGCCGAGTCGCGGGAACACGCCGCCGTGGCTCTCTTCAGTTTGTCGCTTGACGATCAGAAAAAAACTGCGATCGGCGTATTAGGTTGCATTATGCTTGTTGTTGCAGTTGTGGCTGGTATGATAAGTTCCTCTGATTTATTATCTTCAATGCTTGAATTGAGCTTTCCCATTTGGTTCCCTATTATGTCAAAAGATTTGTTGCGTCTCTTTTAATGCTATCATTATTCATTACGTAACAACCCAAATTTTTCATACAAAGACTTCCCTTCAGTAATAAATGGAAATTATCTTTAATTTGTTTAAAGGAGTATTTATTAGTTTACTGTTAAAATCAATTTGCACCTTACTGTGGTTTACCAAACAACACAGAATATTGCAAACAAAATTTACTTAGTATGGCCACTTCAAAACTCACGTGTCATCTCACCTCTTGAACTTTGAGAAACATAAATAAAAATTTAACATAGCATAATAGACAAATAAATCAAAACTAACTAAACTTGCAGGACCTTAATTTTGCAGCTGCTTGCTTTTAACGATAACTCCATTGCAAATAGTATATTATCATTCCCTTTTTCCTTCTCTCAAAATAACATTATCATATTCAGTGTACCATGTGGCATTGCATAACATTTGAACAAGAATTTATTTATTTCTGTGGATGTTGCAGACTTGCAGCTTCTTTGGCTATGAAAATATATCTGAGGTGAGGTGTTGCTGTTGGTGCGTTCCAGAGGATTTACGGTGGAAGCAAGAGGAATGGAATTCTTCCACTCTATTTTGGCGAAAGCAGTGGATCTGTTGCTTACAACATTCTCAAACAGTTGCAAAATATGAAAATCATTGAGCTGGATTCAAGGGGGTAGTTGTTATCACTAATCACATTGAATAATGTTTGTTATCTTAAAAAGAAAAAATGTTTGAATTGTAATTTGGTACCAACCTTCATCTTGGTTCTTTCGATTTTGAAAATAAAATTTGACTTGTCTGGTTTCCAAACAAAGCCTTTTGACGACCTCTAATCTTTGCTTTTCATCAGGGTAATGGCGCTGGCGCTGGAATGGGTTGTGGAAGTGGAGAAAGAGTGAGGGCAATGCAGGGTTGTGCGAGTGGGGATAGACTGAGGCGATGTGGGCGGAGTTGACGTAAATGACGAGAGAAAGAGCGACGACAAACATATTCATATGATTTTTTTTTATTTTTAAAAAAAAATTCTAAGATATTTTCTAACAATTTTATGTTGCATTGTAACCTATGGAGATCAGAACCCTCGGTGTGTTAATGTTGTACCTATCATAATTGTTATTATTTGTAAGGGTATTTGTCTTAGTCTTCTGAAAATAATAGAGTTATATTTCTAGCCTGTGAGCATATGAGCTTATCTTTATTGTTATTATTTGGAACTGTGTTATTCTTATTGTGGCAATAGGTCTTGAGTTCTTCATGTTAACTTATACAACCCAAAACGTCACCTATCTTAAAAGCATTTTATATTTTTATTAATATTTTTTAGATTACTCTTTTTTATTAATTAAGTCACTTTTCTTAATAATTAGGGTTACTTTTTAATTTCAAATTCAAATTTAAAAAAAAATATTGTTCTATTTAGTTTACATAGATTATTCTTTTATATTAATATTAATTAAGTTATCCTTTTTAATTATTTTGGTTACTCTTTAATTTTATATTCGAATTTTAGAAAATAAAATATTGTTCTATTTGGCTGACATCTAAGATAAATAAACAACTCCCACTGTAATAGCCACTACTCTTGTAGTTTTACCCATGTCTATAATAATCTTATCATCACTTAATTGCAGACATTTAGTGATTTCGGTATCTACACACAACGTGTCAGTAGATGCCATCGCTAATCATGTTTCAACAACTATTGAATAAGATACTAACCTTGTTCACATCTTGATGAAATTGGCTTTTCTTCGTCACATGTTTTATCAGAAGTTCCCCACCATATACAACCTCTCGTATTTCAGGTGGAACTTGCTCAAAACATCCAGGCAAATTATGGAGAATAAATTGATCTAGGTTTCTATTTCAATTTCTACTCCAAGCATTCAAAATTAATTCATCTAACTTACCCAGAACATCTAGCCTTTCTAACTTACTCAAGTATCTAAAGAGTAGCATTCAAAATTAATTCATCTAACTTACCCAGAACATCTCTTCAATGGAGTCTTGAATAGGCATCATAGGACATCCTTAGTGAGAACACATTTATATTTTCTCAAGCAGTAAGAATTAAAATCAAAATTCTTTTCTAATCATTAAATTTTGGACAAGTAAATATGATTTCTTTTAGTAAACAATAAGCGAGATAAAACCATTCGAAAATACAAAGAATCAAATAAAAACACCGATCAAATATTCAAATTTATCCTTTTATATTGATTCCCTCAATACAATATAAAATAAAATTCACAGACATCTCAAGCACCGTGAGTCTGCATGCCACGTTAGTGTGGACGTATACAAACCCGAACATTTATAAGAGAAGGTTTTACCCATTAATTTTATTCGTCAACCTAAACTAATGACAAAATAATTAATAGTCGATTCCTCTTTAGCCATGCAATAATAGCAGTGACTCTGTTGGGGAGAATATTTATTATTTGCATCTAATTGCACACCATTATTTGATCCCAAATCCATTACGCAAGCTTGTGTGCTTTACAGTTGGAGAAGTACACATGCGCTCGGATAACTTCCTACAATCATCAATTATAAGTTACATAAACTCATCTATTAGGGAGGAAGGTCTATGTCAACACGCAAGTTCATGTGCATCACATTACAAATAATAATTATTTAATGAAGTCTGTACCAGTGATCCGTGAATAAACTCATCTATTGTGGAGGAAGACCTATTGCCAACACGCAAATTTACTCACATCACTTACAAACAAATAATGGAGGCCGCGGGAATTAATTATCAATCTCCTCTCCCACTTAGTAATTTAACATGAGAGATTTTACATGCATATAATATTCAAAATAAAACACGCAATCTAGCATGCTCCTATTACGACACATAAGGCAGTAAATCACAGAGAATCATGCATATACATGTATAACAACAATCAGATAATTAAATCAATTACGGCAGTTATATATCATCGAATTCGATTGTTCGCCACCAAGCACGAATATCGACAAGGACTTTCAGATTATCAAATTTTTAAAACTATCGATATCGAGCGTCAATATCGTCTAGATTATCAAAATCATCGATATCGATCAGATTGTTAAATTTTTGAAAAACTTCATAATTATTAAAATTTCGAAACTATTGATATCGACCAGATTATTAAAATCATCAATATCCACCAGCAACCATATATAACAATAAAAGACAATTAAATCAATTATGGTAGTTATATATCACAAAAAAATACAGTCGAATCCGTGCACTGAATCGTGCGTGAAGTCGCGCTTCATCTCTCGCACTCCAGCATCCGTGCGTGCCTAGCCTACCGCACTCCAACAACCGTGATCGCTACGCCTGGAGTGAGTCATCATCTTTGCACGCTACGCCTGAAGTGTGCCAATATCCGTGTTCCAAGAATTCTCGCTCTCCACCGTGCATTTCTGCCCACCTACCGTGCGCCACATCTGGCCAATCCGCGCGCCAAAACACCTTCACACGGCAGGCAACGTGCGCCAACCGCTAGGCAGCAAGTGCCGAACATGGACCTGCCTGCTTTCGTGCGGCCTGCCGTGCATGCCTCCGTGCATCCGTGCCCAACCAAGCGCCCGCCAGCAGCCATGCTTCGACCGCCAACTATCATATGCCAACCGCTCGCTCGGCAACGAGTTTTCACGCACGGCGTTGAAAGAGCACCATCTTCACTCACGCTCGGTGACCCGTTGTACACACTGTAACATTCTTAGAGAGTTCCACCTACACACGACATCGCGCGCGCAACCGTGCGCCTGAAGCATGCCACCGTGCGCTCAAACACGCATCCTTTCGCACGTCAACGTGTGCTGGTGCCTTCCCGCACAGCTTCACACACGTCTGTTGCTCGTCTCTATATAGCCTTCCATGTGTTATCAACGAGCGCCAGCTTGTACCCCTGCGCCTACTGTGCAATCAACGCCCTGCTCCGTGTTCCATCATCCAGCAACGAGCATCTGTGCCCAGCAGCGTCACTCGTAGATGAGTTTCCATAGCCACTTCACATCACTTGTCAACCGCTCATCTTCGCATCATCACTCCAGCAAACTGCAAGCCATGCCGCGTTATTCCGCGTGAACAATCATCAACGTATAGGGTATACAAGCATAACAGGTAATATATTAAACCCTAATCACATTGAACATAAAAACCCTAGCCTAACGTCTCACGCTTCACCACAAAATCGAAACTCTAATACCAGTTGTTGGCATTCAATCGTTTGGTTAACGTGAACTATTAGGGTTCCATATGTTTCTAAATCAACGAAAGCAAGAAAATATAAAAACGTATTACCTTTCACCAGGGTATGTTGAAGAAGAAGGGAATTCTGGCCGGCAGACTGCACAGTCTCACGGTTTTAGGCTAACTCTCTCATCTGATCTCCAATTTCAGTGATCTATATGCCAAAACGATCCTCTCTTCAGTAGATTTCCAACAGTATATCATACATCCAGTTTGGAGTTCAACATGATTTTAGAAAAATCATAGAAGTTGACAAACAAAAGCAGCAAACAACCTTCTCTGATCTTCTGCTGTATTCCCAAGTTCAATCTCGACGTCGTGTGAGCGATGATCTTCGAGATCTTCTCAATTTTCTGTTCTCTCACCCTCCTCACAGTGTTAGGCGTGATTTTCTTTTCAGTTACATTAGGGTTTTCGGACAGCTGAGATGACTTATATATGGGCCACAGCAGGGACCAGGAGGAGAAATTAGAGTTGGGCCTCCATTGGACTTAAGTATCCAAGCTTAGCCCAAAGCTTATACTTAAGTCCAATAATAATAACATATACCACTAAAATATTATTACTGCACTACCGTTCTAATCCCATAATTGCATTATGGGCTCCTTCTTATTATGAGCCCGTTAGTCTCCCCATGTTTAAGATATACAATACTCATTAATTAATTAAGTTACTGACAACTCCATTAATTAATATCTCATCCGAGAGTAGTACCACTAAACCTCATTATCATGCCAGAATAAATCCACCTGCAGGGTTTACATGATAATCTTTATGAGCTACTCAAGGGGACATCATCAACCTATAACAGACACGGATTACTTCTACAATCAACAGCACACCATAGAGACAGGGCTATTTCCCTACTCACCGAGTTTGTTGATTTAATTACATGTAAATCTCATCCATTGATGAATCAAAAAATACATACTTCCTTACGTGTCAAGGTTATTGTATAGGGATTAAGAGAACGAACATCCATAATAACTGAGATCAAGTTCTTCTATATAGATAGTACAAGTCGAAAGATCTCAAGTGGTCCTACTCAATACACACAAAGCATATTAATGTGATTCTATAGTCAAGACAAACTAATATAAAATCACACTACAACCATCCCGATAGAGAGTCCTCGTCTATCTCGATTGTGAGCATCTGTTTATACTTTATAAGGAAATCGATAATATGATCTTCCGTTTGTTGTCGCACAACATATTATTTACAATATAAAGTAAGTGAACTATTGCATAAGACATATAAATAAAATATAAGACGCAATCATTTGATCATTGATTATCATTTCAAATAAATTGTTAAAACATTATTCATAATAAAGCTAGACTTTTAGTATACCATCCAACAATCTCCCACTTATACTAAAAGACTATGCTGTCATGTCTTCTGCCATACATCTGATTCCCACTCCCACTACACAACCATCAAAAGCTCTCGCTTTAAGGTCCTTATAAATGGATTTACTAGGTTATCATCCGATGCGATCTTGGTGATAACAATCTTCCCCTCATCATACGATTTCTCGTAACATGTGGTACTCGCTCTCCATGCGTTTAATTGCCTTATGGGCTCGTGATTCCTTCAAGTTTGCAACTGCACCATTATTATCTCAATAAATTGTGATAATCTTGGGCAAACTTAGAAACACTTCGTAGTCCTTCATGAAGTTTCTAGAGTCATATAAAATACTTTAGCTGCCTCAGAGACTCCAATTTATCATTTTTTCATGGTGGAGTTCGAAATATATTTTTATATAACACTCCTCCATCTTATGACTCTACTTCCTAAAATTAAACACATAACCTTTGAGATGGATTTACTATCGTCCCTATTTGATTTGAAAAATTTGAATCTATATAACCCTTAAGAAGCAACTAATATGTTCGGTAAGTCCACATATAATTTCTGGTCCTTTTCAGGTACATAAGTATATGTCTTACCATAGTTCATCATTCTTGTTTTGGGTTACCTTGATACTCAATGACCTTGCCTTCGAAAAAATAGATATCTGATCTCGTGCATAGCATTTTTTAGATTAAGTTTCCTTATTTACCAAAGCATAAGGAACCACTTTCATCTCCTTTATCTTCTTTTGTGTCAAGACACATTTCCTTAGATAAAGTCATATGTTAAAATGAGTAAGGATTGTATCATTTCATGAAACTTGAGATAAGCACAACATCGTATCTTGTGATCACCATGATCGTAAGGACATATTTTTCTTCTCTTAAGTCCTTCATTTCATACTACTTTATCAACCATACCAATACGCCTGATAATACTCTTTCATTGTCTCCAATGAGCAATATATCATCTACGTACAGTACAAGAAATACCACCACGTTTCCGTCACTCTTTTCAATACACAAAATACATCTGTGCATTGAATGAATCCATATCACTGGATTTTCTCATCAAAACGGATGTTTCATGATCTTGAAGCTTGCTTTAGTCCATCAATGGACACCTTTAAGCTTACAATTAAAATGCTCTTAGCCCTTTGCAATGAATCACTCTGGTTGCTTCACATAGACGTTTTCTTCAAGACTTCCAATCAGGAAAGCTGTCTTGACATCTATTTGATGTACCTCATATTTCAATATGAACACAATAAATAAAAGAGTTCGGATCGAGATAGGCATAGCTACCGGTGAACAGGTTCCCTCATAATAGAATCCTTTCTTTCTGAGTGTACCTTTTCGCAACAAACTTTGCTTCCAAGGTTTTCATCTTACCGTATAATCCTGTTTTATTTTGTATGACCACTTCCAATGACTTTTACACCATTTAGTGATCCTACAAGCTCCCAAATTTGATTTAAAATTCATAGATTCTATTTCAAAATTCATTGCAACTTGCTAAGATATCACATTTTTATCATGTAGTGTTTCATCGTATCCGTGGGTCAATTTCATGCTTACTAGGGACCAAGTCTCACGACTCTCCCAAAACATAAATCTTTCGAGTTGTAAAACAACTCTCCCACTACGACAAGGCACTACATGCAAATGTGCATCAGATATGACACGCGATGCAGTTTACCTTGTATATCCTCCTGTACAATTGGTACTAATACTTTGTGTTTTCCCTTTCACTTCCTTTAGAGCAACTTATACATTGGTATGTGATTTATTACATAGTCATTTTCTGAAAATCTAGTGTTTGTGTTAACAATCACCCTTTGATCTTTTGGACTAAATAAATCAACCTTCATTTTTCTAGGATATCCAACAAACAGATAAACATTCATATGAATTACTGTTTCTAGGGCATATCTATAAAATGTAAATAATTTAATAATTCTAAATAACTCATCATCTATCTAATAATTTCCATAAGAGTATTTCTCTTATTAGGATTAGAAGACGTGTTATTAATTTTAATTTGTTGCATCCGTGAGATAAACATGATTTAAAAGTATACAAATTGTCCGCCAACATACCATAACAGATTACAACTCTATTCTTCATTGTAATGACCATGTCTTTTAAATGCAATAGAGTATCCATCCGTAAATGCATAGAAATTGAAATGAAATTATTTCTATGAAAGTGTATGTAAAGACAATTTCTCATAATCAAATGTTTATTCCTATCATAAGATAATTAAACAACTCACACTGTAACAGCCACTACTCTTGTAGTTTTACCCATGTCTATAATAATCTTATCATTACTTAATTGCAGACATTTAGTGATTTCGGTATCTACACACAACGTGTCAGTATATGCCATCGCTAATCATGCTTCAACAACTAGTGAATAAGACACTAACCTTGTTCACATCTTGATGAAATTGGCTTTTCTTCGTCACATGTTTTGTCAGAAGTTCCCCACCATATACAACCTCTCGTATTTCAGGTAGAACTTGCTCAAAACATCCATGCAAATTATGGAGAATAAATATATTTAGGTTTCTCTTTCAATTTCTACTCCTAGCATTCCCAATTAATTCATCTAACTTACCCAGAACCTCTTGCATTTCTAACTTACTCAAGTATCTAAAGAGTAGCACGAGACCATCATATTTCTATGGACCTCCCATCTCTTCAGTGGAGTCTTAAATAGGCATCATAGGACATCCTTAGTGAGAACACATTTATATTTTCTCAAGCAGTAAGAATTAAAACCAAAATTCTTTTCTAATCATCAAATTTTGGACAAGTAAATATAATTTCTTTTAGTAAACCATTTGAAATACAGAGAATCAAATAAAAACACCGATCAAATCTTCAAATTTATCCTTTTATATTGATTTCCTCAATACAATATAAAATAAAATTCACAGACATCTCAAGCACCGTGAGTCTCCATGCCACGTTAGTGTGGACGTATACAAATCCGAATATTTACAAGAGAAGGTTTTACCTATTAATTTTATTCGTCAACCTAAACTCATGACAAAATAATTAATAGTCGAGTCCTCTTTAGCCATGCAAATAATAGCAGTGACTCTGTTGGGGAGGATACTTATTATTTGCATCTAAGTGTACACCATTATTTGATCTCAAATCCATTGCGCAAGTGTGATACCCGAGCTTCTCACTACTCATGTGTCAATATAATTTAATTTTTGTTATGTGCATTTTATAATTATGTGATAATTATGTGGAAATTATGTGATAATAATGTGACAATTATGTGACAATTGTTTCTATATTTTATTTATCGTTACATTTTATTTGAGACATTCGTGATAAAAAATTGGGACGGTGTGTGAATATATGGGTGCATAAATATTTACGTGCATTAATTTGGATATATAAGTAAATTATTTTATGTGTATAAATACAATTTTCTTAATTATTAAGTATCACACGTGTTCTCGTAATAATAATAATGGGTAGAAAAATGTACACGTATGTGTATTAATTTGTAATGTAACATATCTTAGTTATTAAGTACTGCACGTATATTCATTATGGATAATAATAATAATAAATTAATAAATGAGGATACGTATGTATTACATGGTTTAAGTACAACCACATAATTTCAAGGATGATAACTAATATACGTGGATGTTCATCTTACCAAAACTTATTACAATGGATAAATGATAATAAATAACCGACTTACCTCATTTATTTATAACCATGAAATTCATTTCGGTAATCAAATGGAGAAAGTGGCCATGAAAATGAATTAGGAAGGAAAAAAAAAAGAAAGAAAAAGAAAGAGAGGAAAAGAAGAGAGAGAGAGGAAAGGGAGAGAGAGGAAAGAGAGAGGAAAAAGAAAGAAGAGGGAGCGCGCCGGAACGTGCGTGTCGGAGCGAATTAGTTACAGTTCTTTACGGGGTTTATATTACTGTCGGAATCCAGGTAAGTAGAAGTCCAACTACAATGCATAAACATGTTGTTTGTGAATTATTTGTAATTAATATGTGATAATTATATTATGGATTATTTGTAATTAGTTTAATTACGATATGAATTATTTGAGATTAATTTGTTATACAAGTTGTGAATTTATGTGATTTGGAGAAAGTAGGGTTCATATTTAACAATAGTATTTGTAAATTATTTGTGATAATTTTGTGATACAAGTTGTGGATCCATATGATTTGAAATAATATCATCATCCTATATAGATCTGTGTGATTGGAAACTGTTGCAAATATATTTATATGGTTTGAGAAAATATTGGTTATAAGGATCTGTGGGATCCAAGATGAAATTTGATTCCAAAAAGAGATCCGTGTGATCCCAGGGTGAAGTAATTATTGTATAAATGAATCTATGAGATTGAGGTGAAGTTATTTCAGAAGTGGATTTGTGTGAATTGAAATTAAGTTGTTGCTTTATTGTGATTAAATGTTGATATTGATATTGTAAATGGTTTATGAAGCACATTTAATTGTTTTGGGTGCATACCATGCATAAACATGAAAAGTGTTTTCCTCAAAATTAATAAGATACTAATGGTGTGTGCGACCACTAAATATGCATCTCTGTCAGGGTTCGGAAAAATCGTTCCCGACATTTTATTAGGGGTTCAGAAAAATCGTCCCCACCACTATGCCAGAGTTCGGAAAAATCGTTTCTCGGCACTTTATATTTGGGGTTCGGAAAAATCGTCCCCATTGAGCTCATTTGGGGTGCATATCATAAGTGTGTCGTGGGGATCCCGCAACGTGAACAATTTTCAAAATAAAAGAGATCAATTAGAAAATATTAGGACACAGGCGATAGAGAACTAAATGCATTTTCATGCACTGACATGCATGATTTCTACTTACTGAGATTTTTATCTCACTAGTTTATGCATTGTAGGTGAGCCTGTTGATGATTGAGTTTGTGATGTGACTGTGCAAGCTGTGGAGCTCCTTCAAGGTTTTGAGCGGATGTACATAGATGACGACCTGTTGGGCTAGGCCGTGGGTTTATTTTGTTTCCGCTGATATTTTGGTGGTGTAATATAATAAGTATTGTCGCGAGTTTGTCTGGTTTGAAGTGATGTCAGAAACCAGTACGTACGTTGAACTGGTGTGATGGTTTTGGTTATAAACATATTATGTGAAAAAAATATATATATATATATATGCAGGTTTTTATAATGATGATGTTTATGTTAAATAGTATTTGAATTATAAGTTATGTAAGGTGGGTCGTGTCAGAGTGGTATCAGAGCACGGTTTGGGTCCTGCACACTGTCTATGTACATGAACTCATTCTTTGGGAGCGCAGCTTTGCAAGTAAGTGTTATTTTCATTCTGTGTTGTTATGTGTCTTATAAATTATATTGGCTATGTGGTATAGGAAGTGTAGTTAGTAGACAAAATGGTAAGGGCTACAGGTGAAAGTTCTGAAGGGGATAGGACTGTTGAGCAAGCAGCACCTCCTGAAGGAAATAATCGTGATGCGGTCATTACTCGACTAATGGAACTGGTTGAGCGCCAGTCCCAACAGATACAACAACTGATTCAGCAGAGAGATGTGGGTGGACAACCCGAGGGTAATGCAAATCAAGATAGACGTCAAATAGAACGTGTGGAAATGGTTTGTGAGAGGTTTCGAAAGCTGAGCCCTCCAATGTTTGAGGACGCAACAGACCCCACAGATGCAGAGGATTGGTTACGCACGGTGGAAAACATGTTTCAATACAGTAGAATTCCAGATGGGGATAGAGTGCTATGTGCTTCTTTCATGTTACGAGGAAGTGCGGGCCACTGGTGGGATACGATTAAAAGTATCGAGGATGTCACGACTATGACATGGGAAAGGTTCAAGGAGCTTTTCAAAAACAAGTACTTTACTGCACCAGTGAGAGCCATGAAGATGAACGAGTTCATACAGTTGAGGCAAGGTGGCATGTCAGTCACAGATTACCTTCGTAAGTTTGAGCAGTTGTCGAGGTTTGCTGAGCATATGGTGAGTACGGAGGCACTGAAAGTGGAGAGATTTGTGGAAGGCTTAAGGCCTGAACTTTACAGAGATGTGAGTATGGCGGGATTGCATGGAGCAACATACTCACAAGTTGCAGAAAGAGCTCAAATTGTTGAGCAAGCGGAGATGAGGATCAGACAAGCGCAAGCTATCAGACGTCAATTTCAGCAGAAACCAATGCAGCAGTTTGGGAGAGTTGATAAGAGGCCGATGCCATTTCAGAGGCCGAATTCAAATGTTCAAGTGGAGCAAGGACAGAGACGAGGAGAACCCAACAAGCGTCCTAAATTCGATCAGGGTAAGGTGCCACCGGCGCCGCCACTACCTATATGCCCTAATTGTCTTAGATCACATGGTGGAGAGTGTCAAATTCCTCCGAGAACGTGTTACACATGCGGGGAGAAAGGACATGTGACTACTACTTGTCCTAAGAAAGGGAAGCAGGCACAGCAGGGAAGAGCTCCAGCGAGGGTGTATACTTTGACGCGAGAGGAGGCAGACGTGAATCCCTCAGTTGTCACGGGTAAGTTCTCTATTTTTGGCACTTCTACATATGTGCTATTTGATTCTGGAGCAACACATTCATTTGTATCCACTGAGTATGTGAAAAAGTTGGGTGGAACACCTAACTTGATAGAAGATAATTATGAGGTGATGATACCTTCTGGTGAGTCAAAGCAAACTAATCAACTTCTTCGAGGTTGTGTTATTCCTATTGAAGGAAGAAGACTCTTCGCTAATTTGATTGTGTTAAGTATGAATGATTATGATATCATATTGGGCATGGATTGGCTGTCAAAATATGGTGCTACAATAGATTGTCAGAAGAAGAGTATCACTTTTCAGCCAGTGAAAGGAGAACCGTTCACTTTTGTTGGAATCAAGAAAAGCTTTCGATTTCCAATGATATCAGCAGCAAAAGCACAACGGTTGTTGGAAAGTGGTTGTGAGGGGTATCTGGTGAGTGTAATGAATGTTGAGGGACAACAATGTCCAGTTCTCGGTAATGTACCAATAGTTCGGGAATATCTGGAAGTATTTCCAGATGATCTTCCAGGTTTGCCACCAGACTGAGAAATAGAGTTTGTTATTGAGTTACAACCAGGAACTGCTCCTATATCTAAAGCGCCATACAGAATGGCACCAGCTGAACTGAAGGAATTGAAGATACAGTTACAAGAGTTGCTAGACAAAGGATTCATCCAACCTAGTTTCTCACCTTGGGGAGCACCAGTTCTGTTTGTTCGAAAGAAGGATGGCACATTGAGGATGTGCATTGATTATCGGGATCTCAACAAAGTTACGGTGAAGAATAAATATCCATTGCCTCGCATTGATGATCTGTTTGATCAGTTACAGGGTGCAGCTATCTTTTCGAAGATTGATTTGCGGTCGGGGTATCATCAGTTGAAGATAAAGAAGGAGGATATTCCAAAGACTGCATTCAGTACAAGGTACGGGCACTATGAGTTCTTAGTGATGCCGTTTGGATTAACAAATGCTCCTGCAGCATTTATGGATTTGATGAATAGAGTATTTCAGGAATTTCTCGATAAATTTGTGATTGTGTTTATCGATGATATTCTAATTTACTCTAAGAATAAGGAGGAACATGCACTGCACTTGAGAAAGGTGTTAGAGATTCTGAAGGAGAGGCAGTTGTATGCGAAGTTCAAGAAATGTGAGTTTTGGTTAGACCGAGTTGTTTTCTTGGGACACGTGGTATCGGGAGAAGGAATTTCAGTGGATCCAGGTAAAGTTAAAGTAATCCATGATTGGCCACAACCCTCAAATCCCACTGAGGTTCGTAGCTTTCTTGGATTGGCGGGATATTATCGGAGGTTTGTTGAAGGATTTTCTAAGATTGCTTCACCATTAACACAGTTGACCAGGAAGAATGTGAAGTTCACATGGACGGAGGAATGTGAACAAAGTTTCCAAGAATTGAAGAGACGATTGACATCAACACCTATCTTAACTATTCCTACGGATACAGGAAACTTCAAGGTTTACAGTGATGCTTCAAAGAATGGTCTTGGGTGTGTATTGATGCAAAATGGAAAAGTGATAGCATATGCATCCAGACAGTTAAGGGAGTATGAGAAGAATTATCCAACTCATGATTTAGAGTTAGCTGCAGTGGTGTTTGCACTCAAGATATGGAGGCATTATCTGTATGGGGAACGTTGTGAAATCTATACTGATCATAAGAGTTTGAAGTACTTCTTCACTCAGAAAGAGTTAAATATGAGGCAAAGAAGATGGTTGGAATTGGTGAAGGATTACGACTGTGTTATCAATTATCACCCGGGAAAAGCCAATGTGGTTGCTGATGCATTGAGCCGAAAGGCAATACAGAGTATAGCTGCTATGACCGTAAATCAGAAACCAGAGTTGCTTGATTTGCAAAGGATGGGTGTAGAGATCATTCAGGAAGGATCGTTGGAAGCAAGGATGGCAGCTCTGACACTTCGACCAACTTTGATGGATAAGATTCGACAGAGTCAACAGGAGGATAAGTTGGTTGACAAAATAAAGAATGATATCAGCTCTGGAAAGTCTTCTGACTTCCAATTAGGAGATGATGACGTAATTCATTATGGAGGTCGATTATATCTACCCGAAGTGAATGATATTCGAAAAGAAGTGATGATAGAAGCTCATTCAACACCCTACTCTATACATCCAGGAGCTACTAAGATGTATAGAGATTTGAAGACACATTATTGGTGGCCAGGGATGAAGAGAGATGTTGCTCGATATGTGGAGCAATGTTTGACTTGTCAGCAAGTCAAAGCCGAGCATCAGAGACCAGCAGGAACTTTGCAGCCTTTATTTATTCCAGAATGGAAATGGGAGAATATCACGATGGATTTTGTTATCGGGCTACCGAAGACAGTGAAAGGCCACAATGCCATTTGGGTTATTGTGGATCGATTGACTAAGTCAGCTCATTTTCTTCCTATTAGCTCTACGTATTCCATGGATCATTATGCCCAACTATATATACAAGAGATTGTCAGACTCCATGGAGTACCACTTACCATTGTGTCAGACAGAGATACGAGATTCTTGTCTGCTTTCTGGAAAAGTTTACATAAGGCGTTGGGGACACAGTTATCTTTCAGTACAGCATTCCATCCACAGACAGATGGTCAATCAGAGCGTACAATACAAATCTTGGAGGATATGCTCAGAGCGTGTGTGTTGGATTTTCAAGGTCAGTGGAGTAAATTTTTGCCTTTGATAGAGTTCTCGTACAATAACAGTTATCAGTCTACTATCGGGATGGCTCCATATGAAGCATTATATGGGAGGAAGTGTAGATCTCCAGTTCATTGGGATGAAGTTGGAGAGAGGAAACTTTTGGGTCCAGACTTGATTCGTGAAATGTCAGAAGCTGTTACCCGTATACGAGAGAAAATGAAAGTTGCTCAAGATCGGCAAAAGAGTTATGCAGACAAACGGAGGAGAGAATTGGAATTTGAAGTGGGTAATCAGGTATTTTTGAAAGTATCTCCAATGAAGGGGATAATGCGGTTTGGGAGGAAAGGGAAACTCAGTCCAAGATATGTTGGTCCGTGCACTATCATTGAGAGAGTTGGCAGTGTTGCCTATAAATTGGAGTTACCTGCATCGATGTCTAGAGTACATGACGTGTTTCATGTATCTGTGTTAAGGAAGTATGTTCCAAATCCATCTCATGTTCTCAGACAGGAACTAGTTGAGTTGAAAGAAGATTTGAGTTATGAGGAGGTACCAGTTGAGATCTTGTGGCGAGAAGTGAAGAAGCTCAGGAATAAAGAAATACCATTAGTAAAAGTATTATGGAGAAACCAACTAGTTGAGGAGGCTACTTGGGAAAGAGAGGATGAGATGATGGCTAAATATCCAGACCTCTTCAGGTAAGTAAATTTCGAGGACGAAATTCTTATAAGTTGGGGAGGATGTGATACCCGAGCTTCTCACTACTCATGTGTCAATATAATTTAATTTTTGTTATGTGCATTTTATAATTATGTGATAATTATGTGGAAATTATGTGATAATAATGTGACAATTATGTGACAATTGTTTCTATATTTTATTTATCGTTACATTTTATTTGAGACATTCGTGATAAAAAATTGGGACGGTGTGTGAATATATGGGTGCATAAATATTTACGTGCATTAATTTGGATATATAAGTAAATTATTTTATGTGTATAAATACAATTTTCTTAATTATTAAGTATCACACGTGTTCTCGTAATAATAATAATGGGTAGAAAAATGTACACGTATGTGTATTAATTTGTAATGTAACATATCTTAGTTATTAAGTACTGCACGTATATTCATTATGGATAATAATAATAATAAATTAATAAATGAGGATACGTATGTATTACATGGTTTAAGTACAACCACATAATTTCAAGGATGATAACTAATATACGTGGATGTTCATCTTACCAAAACTTATTACAATGTATAAATGATAATAAATAACCGACTCACCTCATTTATTTATAACCATGAAATTCATTTCGGTAATCAAATGGAGAAAGTGGCCATGAAAATGAATTAGGAAGGAAAAAAAAAAGAAAGAAAAAGAAAGAGAGGAAAAGAAGAGAGAGAGAGGAAAGGGAGAGAGAGGAAAGAGAGAGGAAAAAGAAAGAAGAGGGAGCGCGCCGGAACGTGCGTGTCGGAGCGAATTAGTTACAGTTCTTTACGGGGTTTATATTACTGTCGGAATCCAGGTAAGTAGAAGTCCAACTACAATGCATAAACATGTTGTTTGTGAATTATTTGTAATTAATATGTGATAATTATATTATGGATTATTTGTAATTAGTTTAATTACGATATGAATTATTTGAGATTAATTTGTTATACAAGTTGTGAATTTATGTGATTTGGAGAAAGTAGGGTTCATATTTAACAATAGTATTTGTAAATTATTTGTGATAATTTTGTGATACAAGTTGTGGATCCATATGATTTGAAATAATATCATCATCCTATATAGATCTGTGTGATCGGAAACTGTTGCAAATATATTTATATGGTTTGAGAAAATATTGGTTATAAGGATCTGTGGGATCCAAGATGAAATTTGATTCCAAAAAGAGATCCGTGTGATCCCAGGGTGAAGTAATTATTGTATAAATGAATCTATGAGATTGAGGTGAAGTTATTTCAGAAGTGGATTTGTGTGAATTGAAATTAAGTTGTTGCTTTATTGTGATTAAATGTTGATATTGATATTGTAAATGGTTTATGAAGCACATTTAATTGTTTTGGGTGCATACCATGCATAAACATGAAAAGTATTTTCCTCAAAATTAATAAGATACTAATGGTGTGTGCGACCACTAAATATGCATCTCTGTCAAGGTTCGGAAAAATCGTTCCCGACATTTTATTAGGGGTTCGGAAAAATCGTCCCCACCACTATGCCAGAGTTCGGAAAAATCGTTTCTCGGCACTTTATATTTGGGGTTCGGAAAAATCGTCCCCATTGAGCTCATTTGGGGTGCATATCATAAGTGTGTCGTGGGGATCCCACAACGTGAACAATTTTCAAAATAAAAGAGATCAATTAGAAAATATTAGGACACAGGCGATAGAGAACTAAATGCATTTTCATGCACTGACATGCATGATTTCTACTTACTGAGATTTTTATCTCACTAGTTTATGCATTGTAGGTGAGCCTGTTGATGATTGAGTTTGTGATGTGACTGTGCAAGCTGTGGAGCTCCTTCAAGGTTTTGAGCGGATGTACATAGATGACGACCTGTTGGGCTAGGCCGTGGGTTTATTTTGTTTCCGCTGATATTTTGGTGGTGTAATATAATAAGTATTGTCGCGAGTTTGTCTGGTTTGAAGTGATGTCAGAAACCAGTACGTACGTTGAACTGGTGTGATGGTTTTGGTTATAAACATATTATGTGAAAAAAAAATATATATATATATATGCAGGTTTTTATAATGATAATGTTTATGTTAAATAGTATTTGAATTATAAGTTATGTAAGGTGGGTCGTGTCAGCAAGCTTGTGTGCCTTAGAGTTGGAGAAGTACACATGCGTTCGGATAACTTCTTACAATAATCAATTATAAGTTTGTACCAGTGAACCGCACATAAACTCATCCGTTAGGGAGGAAGATCTATGCCAACACGCAAGTTCATGTGCATCACCTTATAAATAATAATTATTTAATGAAGTCTGTACCAGTGATCCGTGAATAAACTCATCTGTTGTGGAGGAATGCCTATTGCCAATACGCAAATTTACTCACATCACTTACAAACCAATAATGGAGACCACGGGAATTAATTATCAATCTTCTCTCCCACTTAGTAATTTAACATGAGGAATTTTACATGCATATAATATTCAAAATAAAATACGCAACCTAGCATGCTCCTATTACGACACATAAGGCAGTAAATCACAGAGAATCATGCATATACATATATAACAATAATCAGATAATTAAATCAATTACGGCAGTTATATATCAGCGAATTTGATTGTTCGCCACCAAGTACGAATATCGACAAGGACTTTCAGATTATCAAATTTTCAAAACCATCGATATCGACCGTCAATATTGTATAGATTATCAAAATCATCGATATCGATCAGATTATCAAATTTTTTAAAAACTTCCTAATTATTAAAATTTCAAAACTATAGATATCGACCAGATTATCAAAATCATCAATATCCACCAGCAACCATATATAACAATAATAGACAATTAAATCAATTATGGCAGTAATATATCACAAAAAATATAGTCGAATCCATGCACTATATCGTGCGTGAAGTCGCGCTTCATCTCTCGCACTCCAGCATCCGTGCGTGCCTGGCCTACCGCACTCCAGCAACCGTGCTAGCTACGCCTGCAGCGTGCCTTCATCCGTGGGCGCTACACCTGAAGTGTGCCAACATCCGTGCGCCAATAATTCTCGCTCGCCACCGTACATTCCTGCCCACCTACCGTGCGCCACATCTGGCCAATCCGCACGCCAAAACACCTTCACACGGCAGGCAACGTGCACCAACCGCTACGCAGGAAGTGCCCAAAGTGCGCCTGTTTGCTTTCGTGATGCCTACCATGCATGCTTCCGTGCATCCGTGCCCAGCCAAGCGTCCGCCAGCAGCCATGCTTCGACCACCATCTATCATATGCCAACCGCTCGCTCGGCAATGAGTTTTTAAGCTCTGAGGCCTGCTAGGTAATACATTCTCTCACACGGCAGCCAACGTGTGATACTTCCTCCTTGCCCGGCAATCAAGCCAACACACACGCTAGCACGTTGTTTTCCTTGCGCCAATCAGCCTTCACACGGCGTTGAACGAGCGCCATCTTCACTTACGCCGGCGCCCCGCTGCACACACTGTAACATGCTTAAAGAGTTCCACCTACACACGGCATCACGCACGCAACCGTGTGGCTAATGCACCCCATCGTGCGCTCAAACACGCATTCTTCCGCACGTCAACGTGTGCCGGTGCCTTCTCGCACGGCTTCACACAAGTCTGCCGCTCGTCTCTATGTAGCCTTCCATATGTTATCAACGAGCGCCAGCTTGTACCCCTGCACCTACCGTGCAATCAATGCCATGCTCAGTGTTCCATCATCCAGCAATAAGCATCGGTACACTGCAGCATAGCTGTTTGACGAGATTCCATAGCCACTTCACACCACTTGTCAACCGCTCGTCTTCGCATCGTCATTCCAGCAAACCGCAAGCCATGTCGCGGTTATTGCGCATGAACAATCATCAACGTTTAGGGTATACAAGCATAACAGGTAATATATTAAACTCTAATCACATTGAACACAAAAACTCTAGCCTAACGTCTCACGCTTCACCACAAAACCAAAACTCTGATGCCAATTGTTGGCGTTCGATCGTTTGGTTAACGTGAACCGTTAGGGTTCTATATATTTCTAAATCAATGGAAGTAAGAAAATATAGAAACGTATTACCTTTCACCAGGGTATGTTGAAGAAGAAGGGAATTCTTGCCGGAAGCTTGTGCAGTCTCACAGTTTTGGACATAACTCTCTCATCTGATCTCCGATTAGACTGATCTATGCGCCCAAACGATCCTCTCTTCAATGGATTTCCAAAGGTATATCACACGTCCAGTTTGGAGTTCCACAAAATTAGAAAAATCTTGGAAGTTGACAAACAGCAGCAGCAAACAACCTTCCGATCTTTTGTTGCATTCTCAAGTCCAATCTCGACGTCGTATGGGCTACGATCTTCGAGATCTTCTCAATTTGCTGTTCCCTCACCCTCCTCACAGTGTTAGGCGCGATTTTTTTTAGTTACATTAGGATTTCGGAACAGCTGAGATGTCTTATATATGGGCTACAGCAGAGACTAGGAGGAGAAATTAGAGTTGGGCCTCCATTGGGCTTAAGTATTCGCCCAAAGCTTATACTTAAGTCCAATAATAATAATATATATCACTAAAATATTATTACTGCACTACCGTTCTAATCCCATAATTACGTTATGGGCTCCTTCTTATTATGAGCCCGTTAGTCTCCCCATGTTTAAGATATACAATACCCATTAATTAATTAAGTTACTGACAACTCCATAATTAATATCTCATCCGAGATTAGTACCACTCAACCTCATTATCATGCCGAAATAAATTCACCTGCATGGTTTACATAATAATCCTTATGAGCACCTCAAGGGGACATCATCAACCTATAACGGACACGGATTCCTTCTATAATCAATAGTACACCATAGAGACTACATTATTTCCCAACTCACCGAGTTTGTTAATTTAATTCTATGTAAATCTCACCCATTGATGAATCAAAGAAATACATTCTGCCTTACGTGTCGAGGTTATTGTATAGGCAGTAAGAACACAAACATACATAATAACTAAGATCAAGTTCTTCTATATAGACAGTACAAGTCGAACGATCTCAAGTGCTCCGCTCAATACACACAAAGCATACTAATGTGATTCTATAGTCAAGACAAACTAATACCAAATCACACTACAACCATCCCGATAGAGAGTCTCCGTCTATCTCAGTTGTGAGCATCTGTTTATACTTTATAAGGAAACCGATAATATGATCTTCCGCATGTTGTCGCACAACATATTATCTACAGTATAAAGTAAGTGGACTATTGCATCGGACATATAAATAAATTATAAGACGCAATAATTTGATCATTAATTCTCATTTCAAATAAATTGTTAAAACATTGTTCATACTAAAGCTAAACTTTTAGTATACAATCCAACACACTTCGCATCTGTTTCCCTTAGCTCGGGCTTAGACTGTAACAACTATTACCAGAAGGTTGTCATGATCACATCACAACTTCTGCATCGATACATTTACATTTTGCAATGCCTGCACACTCTCAAAGCGTTCACTGTTGTTTTATACATACACTTTTATCTTAGAATTGTCCACTTGTGTAATTGTTAGAGGCTTGGAGTTTTTACTTTTTTTCCCATTTAATAGATGGCACAATTAACTATACAAAATTTTATTATTGATCACACTCATGAATATATATTCCGAGGTGCCTTATTTGTTCGGGTGAGCACCTCATCAAATGAGGTGCACCTCACCTAGTATTCAAATTAGTGTGCACTTGGTGTACCAGTATGTAAATCATTATATTAAAATACTAATCAATAATTACTTTTGGATCAAAAATAAAATAATAAAAATTTAAAAAATAAAAAATAACTATACCCTATATTATAGCCTATAACCTCTAGGGTGCACTGGTATACCCGGTGCACTATAGAATAATCAATATATATACTCCCTTCGTCCCATAGCAAAAGGGTATTTTGCTTTTTGTACGTGAATTAAGGAGTGTTATTATTTAATGTGTTGTGCGTAGTTGTATTAGTGGGGGTGTGACCCCATATTTTAATTATATTATTGCGTGTGTGGAGGTCCTATATGTATAAAAAAAGAAAGAAGATTCTTTGAGTGGAACGCCCAAAATAAAGAAAAAAAACCTTTATTTTAAAAGGACGAAGGGAGTATATATATAGAGAGTAAGGTATTCCTTGTAATCGGTTCGCTTGCACCTTAAAACCACTATTTAGTACATACAAATTATTTTATGATGAATTAATGCTTCATCAATCCGCTGATAAGGTACCTATTTTGCTATTTTGATCATCCAATATAAAGGTATTCATTTTTCCTTTTTAAGTAAAAGGGTTCCACATTTACTAATGGCTTGCAATTAATACAACTATCCACTTTATATAAAATAATAATACTTCTTAATACACGTGCAAAAAGTAAATGAATACGTTAATACGGACGGAGGGAGTATTTTTTTTAATTAAAAATATAACTCCTAATCAAATTTTGATATCTTGAGATTTTTTTATATACACGTTGAGATGAACTATATTTTTCATCCAGAAAAGTACTCTCTTCATCCCATTTCAGATAATATACTTTCCATTTTGGGTTGTTACACAAAAATTTACACCTTCTTAAAAAAGTCAAATACAATCACACGTCTCATACACTTTATTTACAAAAAAAATCACCCTTATAACACATCTACCATACTTTATCATTTATTTATTACCAAAAATATCATAATACCCCTAAAAGTTATCACTTTTCTTAATATCCGTGCATAAAGTAGGGTGCAAATATTTGTGGGACAGAGGGAGTAATAGTTCATCATTATAAAGAGTAATTTTTTATATACTAAAAATCCATTTCGATAATTTCAATGTGCGGGATGAACAGGATTTACTGGAGATAAACACTATGTAGAATAAATGTGCAAGTATACATAGTTTTAATGTATGAGGAAAAAAGTTGTATTAAACCGTCACATATAATTAATTAAATAGATAAGAAATGAATATATAATCAAAAAGTTAAAATTGATTGATGAAAATTGATAATTAGAACTATATTATGAACTATTATTCCATAATATATATAAATGGAAAAGAGATAATATTTTATTGAAATATAAATAGCCTATTACTACTAAATAATAAATTACTGAAAGTCTCACTCATGACGACTCAAATATTGCTCAATATGTGAATGGATAATGTTGAGGCCATAAAACCTTATACAGGACAACATTATAGATGTCTCCTATTACTACTAGCTACGTATATATACACAACACCATCACATGCATGATATATAGCCAATAAAATTTTATTTGGATTTTTCCATAATAAATTATGAAGTTAAATGTGTAATTTATTCTATTATTACAAACTCATATAGCATGTGGCTCAGATTCTACCTAGTATTTTGCTCAATTTAGAGAGAACTAATTAAGTGAGCTTGCAGAAACGTGATTAGTACTTTTATCATCAATGGAATAGGATACATTAAAACTTGCGAATATAACATACAGTATTTTAGTATTTAATTTATAGTATGATACATGCATATGCATCACCACAACATATATTAGCATAGTTGTAACATATTTTTGTCCCATTTCTTTTAATAGAATTCAATTTTCGTCTTTCTAACTTTTGGAAATTCTAGAATTCGGTCTACGGTTAATTTTTCTTTTTAAATTCATCCCATAATTTTTGAAATCGTGTCATAATAGTCCCGAATTTCAGAAATTCCAAAATTTGGTTAAGCAACTATCTCAATCAATTAGCTTTCTTTTATGCCTTTGTAAATTGTAAGTTTTTTTTTTTAAATAGACATGATCTATTTGGTCCAAAAACTTTCGAAATCGTCACACGCATAGTTATAGATTTTGGTTCGAAAGTAGTTATAAAATTCTATTTTAATTTCAAAATAAATATTTTATTTAAATTAAGTACATACCTCTTTCAATTGATCGATACACGCCCATTTTACTTTGAATAATTAAACTTTAGTTAGCCCGCATGTGCAGCTCAACTGATCAAATAAGGGGACAACTTGTACAATAACTAAGGATTAAATTCCACTCACAGCGTTGGAACAATCTCTTAATTAAGGGGCTCTTTGTGTGGACTCAAGATGTATTCATCCTTTATTCAAATATAACAAACTTTAATTTGGTATCTTTTAAGTAAGGCTATCAATTCTAATTTCAAATACAATCATCACAACCTTTTAACATGAACAAATCACACACACTCTCTTCATTATTTTATCACTCTCTCCCTCCTATCAATTCAATTAGAGTCATCCTTTCTCAAACACTCCAAGAAATTTAGCGTTACCTAAACCAAATGCCCATAAGCCCCTCTATGATCTTCATCCACAAAAACTCTAATGAAATGATGATTTTCGACAATTTAAGTGGTACTAACCCTAATTATGTTCACTACTTAAGCCATCATCGTTGCTCCATCTTCTTGTATTTCGACGAATCTTAAAATTCTTCATTCTTGATTTGATATATAATTAGTTTTTTATTCTTATAAATTTTGATTAATATTGGTATGTTTTATTTGGTTTATATGAAATCGCATACTCAATTTATTTTTTTTATTGTTGAATAATTTAAAAAATAATTCTCACATTCTATTTATTCTCTTTCGATAATTAAAAAATTCCAAATATTTTATACTTCATCCGTCTTAATAATTTACACACGAATTTTTGTGTGGAAATTAAGAAAAGTATGTACTTTTAAGGTATATGATAAAATGTTGGAAGGGTACTATTGTTTATTGATTTAGTTATGAAAGTATAATTTCGTGATAAAATATAAAGGATCAATTGTTACGTGTGTAGGGATGTAAGCGAACCAAATCGTTCGCGAACTATTCAAGTCTCGCTTCGATAAAATATTCGTTCGAACGAGTTCGTTAACCTTAACGAGCCAAATCAAACTTGAATTTTGAGTTCGGATAGTCTATCAAATTAAACTCAAGCCTAATGGTGTTCGACTCGAAAGCTCGCGAACATATTCGTTTATGGGCTCGTTAATGGCTCGCAAACGCGTTCGTAAATTTTATAATTATTCTTTAGTATTATATATTATTATTTATTTATTAATATCCAATAATTAAATATTTTGCATTAAACTACATAAATATGATAATAACTTAAGTGTGATTATTTAAATATTTTTTTACCGTTTATTATTATTTTTTGTTAGTTTGTTTATTTAATATTTTGAATAACATTAAATGTTTATAAACGAAACATTCTTTTAATATCCAAGTACAAAATTATTTAAATGTTCATGAAAAAATGTCCATGAACAAGTTACTTTATGTGTTCGTGAACACGTTCGTGAGCCTTAACAAACAGTTTGAGTTCGAGCTCGAGTTCGATATTTTTTTTTCTTATCGAGTTCGAGCTTGGGCTCGAGTTCGATAATTCCTTAACAAACGATCGTCAAATCTAGTAGCATTCGATTCGACTCGTTTCGATTACATCAAATCAAGTCAAATTATGAAACTACAAGATAAATTGACAATTTGAATTTCTAGCTAGATCCCAAAATGAGTATAAATTTTATTTCACATAAAGAGTATAATTTTATTTCACATCTTTGATAGTAATCTAATTAGCAAGTCTTGTATGTACTAATCAATTGCATTTAACATAGCTGAACTATATCGATATTATTTAACCTGTTTGCTTCATGATATCCATTTTTGTGGGTGAGCTAAATTTTGACATGTTAAACCACCGTTAATTTTATTTGGATAATCCTCACTTCTACCTTTTTTTGTGTGTATATGGTTGGAATTTGATATTAAAAAAAGTTTTTTTTTCAAAAAAAAAATAGTGATAATTAATAGTGTATAATTGATAGCAGGGGCGCGGATCTCTATAGGGGTAGCCTCGGTTAAGCCCAGGTTATCCACCAAGAGTTCATTATAATATAGGTAAATAATTTATTTTTTTAAATTTAGCTAGTACAAAAATATTTTAAGCTTACCCAAAAAAAGTCAAAAATAAAAATATATCTTTACAAATTATATATTTTATGAGTCCATTATAATAAATAATAAATTTTAACTCATTCCCTAACCACCTTCAATTTGGGAAGGTGATTTGGTGTGCATAGATATATTATTTTTTATTTTCTTTAATAAACTTAGCCTACTACAATCTAAATTTCTAGATTCGCCACTGATTGATAATTGCTTTCGTGGTTTATATATTGTTTTAGTTTTATAATTCATGTATTATTTTTAGTAGGGTTTATTACATTAAAATATACTACTATCTTTTTCTTTTTCTTTTTCTCAATTTCATCATAAATTCTTTTTTAATAAAAACATGATTTTTTTAATTTTTTAAACACGGATTTTTTTCTATCAATTAAATTCATGATCTTATTGCATTTTTTCAATTTTATCACAAACTTTTATATTTTTAATTAAATATGTGTTTTTTTTTAGTTTTACAATTTAATTAAAATTCTTTTATTATTAAATATCTGTACACATTAAATTAAACGTTTGCTCCGAATAGAGGGAGTAATGCCAGAAACAAATACTCCATCATCTTAGATCACCATACCTATTCAAGTCTTCAAAAAACTTGCATCGAAATTTATTTTCAGAAAAGAGCTAGGTTGGGTACATTTGCTCAGGACAGAGAAAGTAAATTTTAATATAGTGTTGTGACTTGTGAGTGAGTCCATGTAGAAATATTAATTATTTTGTGTCGTCTCATCCACTACAAAAAAAATTCTAAAATAGTGGGTAATTGTTATATTACAGTTGTGTGTGAGCTCATAATTATTTTGTTTGTCTCAATATCCATCATATAAAGAAATAGTATATATTTTGTATTGAAACGAATTGAAATAACAAAACGTATTACAACAACGGAGGGAATAATTGTTTTTCCAATCCATATTTGAGGAAGTTCAACGATTTAAAATAAAAAAAGATGCATGATATTGTAGAGTATTAGTAGGGCTAATACTAATCCAGTCTAAGTGTGAAATGGCCAGCTGCATAATCGCCACTGAATCATTAAACGTATTCGCTTATTCTCTTGTCGATCACGACATCTAACATAAGCCAAAACCCAGTTATTAAGAAATTCCATGTTGTAATTTAATATTTCTCATTAATTATAATCTGTTTTCTAGTTAATTTCAAACTTGTTTCCATTATTTATTCTGCAAAATAAGATCGAATATAATGTTGCAAAAGGTGTTAACCCTACATATATGAGACCATGACAGAGGCATGAGCTGTCCGGGGATGCTCCCTCATTGTCATAATTTTTGTTAAGTTTGTAATAAGAGTGAGTCTCATCTGCACCCGAGCGTAGAATTTTGGGCTCGTACGCTTAAGTTAACGAATTTATTATTGATTGAGTTGAGTTTGATAACCCGCGGAGAGAATTAATTAAGGATGTCAAACGAGTCAGCCCCAACGGGTTTTGGATTAATAAGTTCGGGCCAAAAGGCCCGATTTTTAAGTAGACTATTAAAAGTTGAACATATCCCTACCCCTAACCCTACCCCTAAAAGTTTTTGGTTAAACGGGCTGATACGTAGGATAAAAATTATTTTAAAAATTATAAATATAAATTTGTTATAAATAAAACAACAAATTCAAACTTAACTCTTACATTATTTAGAATTTGAGAGAATTAAAATTAATACATGCAAAATATTGTTAAAACATATTCTCTCCATCCCGCCCAAATAGCACAATTTTACTATATTGGGCGTCCCTTCCAAATTGCACTATTTTTATCTTTTAGTAAAAATGGTCCATCAATGGTTCACCACTACCCATCACATCTCTCTAATGCACCTATCTACTTTACATAAAATAATAATATTCCTTAATTTACGTGCAAAAACAAATGGTGCTATTTGCCAGGAACGAAAGGAATATAATTTAATAGAATTTGTGATAATTAAATTAATTTTAATATATTTACTTAAGTATTATTATATTTATTAGAGAAAATGATGAGTTTGAATGAGAATGAAAAAGATAAAAATTAAAGGGTAAACGGTAGTTTGTCTCACGATAAGGTAAATTAAAAATAATTATAATAATAACTCCCAACTTTATGAGCTACCCAATTAGTGGGCTAATCGATTAAGCCAAGAGGTCCACTTTTGGAACATACAACAAAATTAAAACTCTTAAACCTATTTTTTTGGGATATATCGGCCTCTACGGACTTAGGGGTTTTTTAACAACTTTAGAACTAATAAATCCTAATGCAAACGGGTCCAAAATTTTAACATGAAGAATTCGCATACAAGAGTAAAGGCATAATATGCTCAAAGATAAAAAGATCAAGAGTTGGCTCTTAATACAAATATAGATATGGAGTTCACTTGAAGCACTCACAACCATTGTGATTAGAATAATAACATTTTCCCTTTATATTTAAATCATTGTGGATGTTTTCTATTAATAAATTAGTGGTAGAACTCACACGTAATGTTAATTAATTATTAATGAGTTATTAAGTAGGATTTATAAACATTATTATTAAAAATAATAATAAGACCCACAAATAATGAAAATTTAATTAATGTGAATATAAAAATAGCTTAGGTTACTGTATTCATCTAATAACACATTTCATATTTTATTTAATTATTTGTATCGTTACACTTTTCATGACAAATTTCAGTACAAATAACTTTCTAATACATTTAATTAAAAAAATGTCAGTTTTACCTTATACTACTATTTACTTATTACTAAAAAATGCATTACATTCAAAGATCAATAACATTAACAAAATAACAACATTGCTCGTATAACTCTAAATTTATTGATTTTGAAATGATTCTTGGAAGATGTAGAGTATTAAGAAAATAATTATTAATATTCCTTTATAAAGTATCAATTTTATCATTAATTACTTATTTTTCTTTTATGAAAAATAGACTCATTTATGACCTCATATGTAACACTAATATAATTATGTGGATATTAAAGAATATGATATTGTATTAGTGTTGTGTGTGAATCTTATAAAAATATGAAGTAGTATTAATTATTTTGTATGAGTCTAACGTATCAAATAAAAAAATACTATTTTCTTTATACCACCGAAAGGTCATCGTTTTCTTTTTTAGTGTAGATTAATGAGTATTATTATTTTTTGTGTAGTGAATAATTATATTTGTAGTGAGCGGTGAGCCATATGTGGAGCTCTTTTATTAAAGCGAAAAATAAAAATTTTTGAACGAAACACCCAATATAGTAAAATTAAAACTCTCGATGGGACGAAAGAAATATCTATTAAAATGAAACGTTAAAATTCAAAATACATACTCCCTCCGTCCCGCATCAAGTGTGCATTTTGCTTTTTTGCATTTAGATTATGGAGTATTATTATTTAATATATAGTGGTAGTTGTATTAGTAAGTAAATGTGGGATTTATGTATATAAAAAAGAAAAAAAATTCTTTAAGTTGAACGATCAAAATGAAAAAAAAATCCTTAATGCAGTATGGATGGAGTAATCAGGGGACTTAAGAATGTAGATGAGGGTTACTGGCTTAGTATTAGTAAGATGAAAAGTTGTGCATGTGGTTAGTGGTAGAATGGTAAATAGGAGGATGATTGGATGTTGAAATGTATGAGTAGGGACAGAGATGGGGGGGGGGGGGGGGGGTATGATAGAGAAGTGAAGTACACAAGCATTTTTGTGCATGCTGAGAGACTGACAGGTCTTTGCTACCTCCAATTCCATCCATTCTTTGGGCTCCACATGCTTCTCTGCACTTTTCTGGTCAAACTTTTCTCCCCCTTCCATTTCAACATTCAATCCCATCCATACATCACACTCTTTCAAACAAAACTCAACACAACACACAATTTATTTTTTAAAATAAACTCATCTTATATACTCACTTCATCGTCATAATATAGTTATAATTACTTTTTTACGTAAATTAAAAAAAAAATTTATTCAATTACTTTTAAAGATATATTTTTATTTTAAAATTATTAATCTCATCTAGCACATAATATAATATACTTTTAAAAAATTCCGAAAACATCAATAAAATTGGTTAACACTCCTTTATAATATACGCGAATCGTTTTATAATACTCATTTCGACTCGAACAAAGTTTACTTTTGCTATTTTAGTTTGTCTTAAGGTAAGGTTTACATTTAATTTGCTAACTAGTGGAATCTAAACACAATACTAATATAACTACCTACTATATATTAAAATATTATATTCTTTTAACTCACAATATATTAATTAAAATATGAGAGAAATGTAAAAATACTCATTTATTTGTGGAACAAAATCATTATCAACATGAAAATAACCTGTAATCTTTTTTAATCAATTTTATATAATGGGACAAAATTACCCTATGACCCTTTAAATTAAGTAAAAATAAATACACCACCACCAATCACCTCCTACATTGTAGGTCGGTTGCCGTGGGAGACTGATTGGAACTAATATTCAATTATGGGAGACTGATTGGAACTTACATTCGGACAATTGATCGGAGTTTGTTGGTGGGGATCGACAGGAACCGATGGACTGATGTTTTCCATTCGGTTTGTTGTTGGGACCGTCTAAAATTGACACTCTAGCCAATAGACTGTCGGTCGGTTTGTTGGTAGAGGACCAACTAAAACTAACACTTGGGTCAATAGACCGTCGGTCGGTTTGTCAGTGGAGGATCGACTGGAACCGACACTCGAAGGTCAACATTATTGGTCGTTTTGTCGGCGAGAGATCGACCAGAACCAACTCTTGGACTAACAGATCGACTTTTATCGGTCAGTATGTCAATGGGAGAGCGACTGGAACGGACACTCAAACTAGTCAAAGGATTTAAAATCAAGTCAAAGTCAACAGGGTATTTTGTAAAATAAAATGTCATTTTGGATTTTTTTAATCAGAAGTTAAATTATTTTTGGCAAAACATTTCGACAAAATCTCTTGTGAGACGGGTTATTTGTGAGTCGGCTGTGAGACGGGTCGACCCATCACTAAAGTATGTTTATTGTATAGATAAAATATATTTAATGATTGTTAAAGTATATTTTCCAAAATATACTGAATTACGTATTAAAGTATGATTTTCATGTATTATAATATGATTTATTATTAACATACTTTAACTATAAATAAGTATATTTTAACTATACAATAAGCATACTTTAGTGATGAGTCAACCTGTCTCAGAAAGTCTCTCAAACATTTCTATCTAATTAAATTGGATAATTTTGACTATTAACTCTTAAAATATTGTATTTCTGAAGTAAAATATAAACCTAAATGTTTTTCGGGTGGGGAGTAGAATATATTTAACAATATTTAATTAAAAAATATTAAAATACCACGTATTACACACCATCCTATTTCGATTATTTTTTAATTTATATTATATGAATGGGAAAGTTTTAATTGAAGTCTTTTTACCATGAATAATGGATAAATGAATAAAATAAATTTAATTGAAGTTTATTCTAAAATTAATTAATTGACTTGACAAACGTATATTATTTGGCTGCTTTACAAATTGAATATCGACTTCCCCTATGGGAGTAAATTTGTGTGCACTCTAGTGTACACATTTAATTGTTACTTTTAATTTTAGGCTAAAACTTGTCTGCCACGGGTCATACCCTTTATTATTAAATTATATATTTTTTAGTATAAAGACATGTATCTTTTATTTTCTGAAAAAAATAAAAAATATTAATGAAAAGTGTATACTCTTTAGAACAAAATGTTATACTCTTATTAATTAAAATGTATACATTTTAGAATAAAATGGTGTACTCTTACACACTTTGTAAACCTGGGAATACAAGAGACCAACTCTTAATTTTAAGTTAAAGACTTGTACAAGATCGTGTCACGTAACGTGGAGTTAAATTCATTTTATGTTCTGTAACTAAGAGAAACTTCGATTTTTACTCCAAAAAACATAAATGGTTCAATTTTTTCCCCATAACTAACGAATTTTTTCAATTGTGACCAATTTCATCAAAAATTGAAGCCTCACATGCGTCGCACGTGGGGCTTTCTATCAAAAAATTAGGCAAAATTAAAAAAATTCGATATTTGTTCGACAAAATTGAACCATTGGTAAAAATCGAAGTTTCTCTTAGTTACTGGACATAAAATGAATTAACTCAATTTTTGTAGATTCTTGTATTTTCATGTTTCTAAACATTTATATAATGTGAAAACATACTACCCATATATATATATATATATATATATATATATATATATATATATATATATATATATATATATATATATATATATATATATATATTTCAATTTTTCATTGCTATTTTAACCATTATAATGACATAAAAATATTACTCTTTAGGTTGTTTTTAAATTTTGTAGAAAAATCTTTGAGCCTTTACAATTATATAAATTTTCGTATTTTCATGTTTCTAGCATTTATATAATGTGGAAACATTCTACCCACCTACATTTTCATGTTTTATTACTATTTCGGTATTATAGTGGCATAAAATAATTTTTTAAGCAGTTTTTAGATTTCATAGAAAAATCCTTACGCCATTATAATGATATAAAAATGTATTTTTATATCATTATAATGGTCAAAATAGTAATAAAACATGAAAATGTAGGTGGGTAGAATGTTTTCATATTATAAAAATGCTTAGAAACATGGAAATACGAAAATTTATATAATTGTAAAGGCTTAAAGATTTTTCTACGAAATCCAAAAACAACCTAAAAAGAGTAGTATTTTTATGTCATTATAATGGTCAAAATAGCATTGAAAATTTGAAATATATATTTGCAAATAAATCCTAGCCTTTGATGATTAGCAAAAAAAACCATCACCTTTAAAGTCCATTGTGAAACGCACCCACGGGGCAAGCATGTCCTGCCCGACTTCCTACGTGGCATTCTTCACCCCTCCAGGTCATACATGTAACGGCGTCGTTTTGTAAAAATAAAAAATAAAAAATGAATTAAAAACTCCCTTTCTGCAACTCATCATCTCTCTCCTCCCCACCATTAATCTCTTCGACTACCTCCGTCGGAAATTTCAATTAAAGTTGTGAAATGGAACAGCCGCACTCGGATGGCATCGCCTGCAAAATCGCCCACTCCTCCTTCATATCCTCTGTTTTCCAGTATGTGATGAAGTATCACACACAAGACTAATTCCACAAAATATTACAGTAATAAAAGAAATGTTAACATTGTGAGAGAGATGATACAAAGGCAAAACACTTCTCTTTTTTTTAAATTACAAATCATGAGACCATAAAAGATGTGGTCTCCAGAAGACAGTTGTTTGTTTGACTTGGTTGACCAAAAAAGAATACATTTTCTTTGAGGGAAGAAGTCGGAGAAGGAGAGAACCAGAGAAGATGAAGACGGAGAACGAGCACATGAAAAGTCAAAACCGGCGAAGACGTTCCGGTCTCGAGGAGGCTCGTCGCCACGACAGGGCGGTGACGGCGAGTAGGGATGAAGACCTGGATCTGATAATTTTGATTTCAATTCGAAAGATCAGATTAAGTAAAGAATCAAATTAAGTGAGGAATCTGTATTGGGAAGGAGTGTGCGGTGATGGCCGATGGGTTGTAGAAGGGGTTTTTTCAATTTAGAAATTTTTTTTACAAATCGACGCCGTTGTATGTATGACTGGAGGGGTGAAGAATGCCATGTAGGCTGTCGGGCAGAACATATCTGTCCGTGGGTGCATTTTGCAATGAGTTTTAAAGGTGGTGGTTTTTTTTGCTAATTATCAAAGGTGGGGATTTATTTACAATTCAAGTAAAGTTGAAGGTTATACATGCAATTAACCCTTTATTTATGTATACTATAAATTGTTTATGAAATAGTTCACTTTATCATTATCACTTTTCATTGATTAAGTATCACTTTTTGTTAATGATACTATCACTTTTTAATCGTCTCACATAAGGATTTATGTGAGACGGTCTCACACAAGACTTACCCTAATTTTAATTTAATTTACATTAATAATTCTAGTTAAGAGAATATAATAAGTTCTTAAAATAGGACTGTTTCAAGTTTATATAGTAAGGAGTATTGTTATTTTATGTTAATTGAGTAGTTGTATTAAAGAGATATAGTTAATCATATGTGAGACTTCTTTAATAAAATGTGCAAATTTATATATTTGGTCATTTATCAATAATAATAATAATATAGGATAGAAGATAATACATCATCATAGAGATGTAATCGGATTGAGTCGAGTCGAACAATATTAGACTTGAGTATCGTTTGTTAAGGAATAATCGAACTCGAGCCCAAACTTAAACTTATCAAAAAAATTATATCAAACTCGAGCCCGAACTTAAACTTATCAAAAAAAAATTATATCGAACTCGAGTTCGAATTTAGACTGTTGTTAAGACTTGCAAACGTGTTCTCGAATACATAGGAAACTTTAATGAATGTATGTTCATATACATATAAATTTTTGTTTGTAAACATTAAAAAAATATTATGTTGATGAACATTTAATGTTATTCATAAACATATTTTTTTAATATAAATATTTAATTCTTAAATACTAAAAATAAATAATAATAATACTCCCCCATCTCATTAAAAGAGTTACATTTACTGTTTATATGGAGATTAAGAAATATAGTATTTTAATGTCCAGTGGGTTAAGAAATATAATAATTTAATGTATAATGGATAGTTGTATTAGTGTTGTCTGTGGGCTCCATAAAAATGAAGTAATTGATTTATGTGGGTTTCATCTACTAAAAAGGAAATGTAACTCTTGTAACGGGACGTCCTAATTAGTAAAATGTAACTCTTGTATCGGGATGGATGGAGTACTATTTAAACTCAATAATAAAATTTACTAATGCGTTCACAAACTCTTAATAAGTCCGTTAACGAATATGCTCATGAGCTTTCGAACTGAATACTCTTAGATTTGAGTTCGATTTGATAAACTATTCGAGTTCAAATTTTGAATTTGGTTTGACTCGTTAAGATTAACGAACGAGTCCAAAAAAATACTCTATTGAATTGAGTCGCGAATAGTTCGCACATACCTTAATCCCCGATCAACCTAATCGAATGAGAAATGTTTATTTTTTTATTTTTTTCTAAAACGATAGTCTTATAAATAACTCAAATATAAATACATCGACGTGGCTAACTAGCCAAGAACACCGTCTAAACGGATTCGACTGGACCCTACATTTTCTCGAGGTAACAGAAAACACCCTACTAGAAGGAGATACACACGGGACTCGACCACCTTGATCATAGTCATTTTCACCTAGATTTTAGTGTTTTTATTTGTGGGTTTTTGGATGTTTTTATCCGTATTTATGTGATTTTTAGTGGAGTTATTGTTGTTTTGAGAAATGTGATATGAATTGATAGAATTGTGTAAATGAGCTTAAATATGTGTAAAACAGGTCAAGAAATGGATAAAAATGGAGTCGGAAACGAAATGGAGACGGAAGAAAAGGGCCTGCTTGTACACGAGCCATGTGCGGAACACGACCCTGTAACAAGTGGCCGTGTATTGTCATCAGAAATCACTGCTCACCCAGAAGGATGGCCATGCGCTAGTGCACGGGCCGTGCATTGCTGCACGCCCCGTGTGTGGAACTCGGCCCTGTAAGAAGAAGTCGTGTACTTACATCAGAAAACGCTACACGACTATTACCAAGGCCGTGTACTGCAGCTCGAGTCATGTTCGGAAGCACGTACAACACGTCGAAGTAGGTGTGCCCTACACGGGCCGTGTAGGTGCAAAAACCAGTGCAGATTTGAGAAAGTTCCGGAAGCTTCTAGAAGGTCCATTAGTGATATAAAAGGATGACTTGTGCGAAATTTTGAGGGGAGATCAGATTCATAGCAATTACACATACTCCACACCACATTTCCTCACACATTAGATCCATAGTCCATCTCTATCCATTAGATTCATCCAATTTCCATTTGATCTCCACATTCAATCTATAATCCATCATCTAATCCATCCATCCATCATTTGAGAAGAGTGAAGCATCAAGGAGTGGAGGAGTTGATAAATTGAAGAGGAGGAAGGTTTCTCCATGCAAGGGAAGTCAATCTACTTTTCATTTGTTGATTTTCTTCTTATTTTGGCTCAAATGGGGCAAATCTTGATTTGTATTGAATTAAACATCATGTTTAGTGGCTAGTCCTATAGTAAGGCTAATCATATGAATGGTTGAGGTGAAGAGTTAGATATGTAGAACTTGAGTAGTGATTTGAATTGATTTATGGATTTTCTTTTATGATATATCAATCATGTTTCATTTCAATGTTTGTATGATTAAATTCTCTATTCATAGTATTAGGATGGAAATTCTAATGTTGTGAGTGGATGTTTAATTGAATCATATATTGAAATGTGCATGCATGTTAGTATAAGGGGATGTAAGTCATACTCTCCTTATGCTTGGAACATTCATAGAGGGACACTTAAGAAATTGAGTGAAAAGAACCAACTTATGATCATAGTACCTTAAGGGAATTGAGATTAAGATCAATCTTAGGAGATTTAGATTTGTAAAAGGGTCGAGAACCTAATTGCCTTGGCCATAGGGATTAGGGGTAAAATTGTGATTGCTTTTAATCCACAAGTTAATGAAAATTACCATCAAGAGTTTTGCATATCTAGCTCAAGTCTTAACCATGAATATGATTAGCCTTACTCTCTTCTCAAGTGAATCCTACATCCATTCCATTCATCATTTGCTTATTGTTTGATCATTTATTTTGTTAGTCTTAATTCTAGTTGAGTAAGTGGAGATTAAGTAATAGGTTTATATACAAAACCTTCAAACTATCATCCTTACAAAGTACAAATCAATGGAAAATCCGGATTCAAGTATGAGTTTACTTTCCCTTGGGACGACATTACTATAAATTTTGTACTTGGTCACGCGTTTACTCGACGATAGAGTCTCTTACTCTTAAATATTTTTACAAGAAATGCGCCTAAGAACATGGCTTCGCTTGCCTGGGAAATGTTAAACTTTTGGTTGTAACGAGTTTGAAGTTGATTAGTTTTGATAAGGATATTTCTTTTATTTGGTACTTGTTTACTTGTTTTGGTTACTTGGAGAGCTAATTTGAAAATTCTTGTAGGTACATGCGAACTCGTTCAAGGTCTCATTCTATTGAACCTTTGAACTTGGAATTGGAAGCTACCTTAAGAAGATAAAGACGAGGAGTGTTAAAGCTTACGGAAGAAAATATGGAAGAAGTAAGGGATAATGCAAACATTGTTGATGAAGAAAGCAATATGAGGAATTTTCATGGAGTTGATAATGTTAGAGGAGGTTATAATAATCCGGAGTTTGTGTCACAAGCTTATGCTCAACAAATGTACTTGCAAAACCAACAAATGCAAGCTATTATTCAAACTTGATGGCACAACAAGAAGCAAGGAATAATCCTCCGGTGGTGCAAAATCAACCTCGTGGAAATAGAAACAATGGAGTGGGAATGAATGTCCGTGATCATTTCCAACGGCAATATGGGAATTATGAAATGGGCCCGCCATTGAATTTGAATAATTTTGAGATCAAGACGGGATTGATCAACATGGTGCAAGCAAATCAATTTGGTGGTGATGCTATGGAGAATCCAAATGCTCACTTAGCCCAATTTACGGAGTTAGCCAATACGATAAAGATAAATGGGGTAAGTGAGGATATTGTTAAAATGAAGCTTTTCTCGTTTTCATTAAGAGAGAGAGTTAAGGTTTGGTATCATACTATACCACCGGGATCCTACACCACATGGAGGGAGTTGGCACAAAGGTTCTTGAGTAAGTATTTTTCGCCTTCAAAGATGTTGCATCTAAAAGGGCAAATTTTCAATTCATGCAATTGTCACTTGAGACATTTAGTGAAGCATGGGACCGATTCAAAGAGATGCTAAGGAAGTGTCTACAACACGGATTCCCTGAAGAGCAACAAATAAGATTTTTCTATGCCAGATTACATGGAAGTGAGAGGATGTTTATTGATGCTTCGGCGGGAGGTTCGATTTTGGGGCAAACTCTGGAAAGAGCAATGGCTATATGTGAGGAAGTAGCTTTGAATATAGGTCAATGGCCTATGGATCGTGCATCGGGGATGTATAAAAGGGAGAGAATTGCTAAGATGGAAGAAGTGTGCTTGCAATAAGAGAAAAAGGTGGAAGTGCCTAAGGAAGATATGACCGATAAGGCGATCATAGAGATATTAAAGAGGATGAATGCTAACATGCAAGTATCTTCAAATTCTACACAGGTGGTGAATGAACAAGTGCTTACAAGTCCTCAACAAGGTATGTCATTGCCTTTGATGAATCAACAAATGTTTCCTAAACATCAACAAGGTATGACTATGCCTAATATGGGTCATTCTTCTCAAAGTTGTCAAATGTTTACATCCATGCCTCAATAAGGTATGTTCTCTAATTTTGGAATTCAAGATACATGGTATCCACCGGAGATGATGCTTGAGAAAGTTGCCTTCATGCAAGAAAGGAACTTCCAAGGAAATTATGGTGGTAACTTTGGAAATCATAGAGGGGGATATCCACAAAGACAATGAGGATGGGGGCAAGGTAACTTTCAAGGAAATTTCAATCAACCTCGTAGGTATGAAAATTTTTCATATGAAAATCAAGGGAATCCCCTTACTTTACCACCGGGTATCAATCCGAGGGAGAAAGCTCAAAATGATGAAGGAAAGCCTACGATGGAAGATCAAGTGGCTAAAATATTTGAATTTATGAAGGAAGATAAGGAAGAGAGAAGACAAAGAGATGAAGTGAATGATAAGAGAATCAAAGCTTTGGAAACACAAATAAGTCAAATGGCAACCGAGCAAGGTGAAATGCATCGTAAGGTTAAGTTTCCCTCCACTACCGTTACTAATCCTAAAGAGCAATGTTTGTATGTTACCGTGTGTAATATGGAAAGTAAGGTGGAGAAAGGGTTGGTGGAAGCAATAAACATTATTTCAAAGGTTGAAGAAGTAGTTTGTGATGAAGTAGTGTTAAACGTGGAGGAGGAAATTATCATAGATGATTATTTGTCTTTTTAGATGAGAGGATTATTGATGAATTTTTGTCTTCATTTGTTGATGAAAGTAAATGTGATAAAGAGTTGTGGTTGGAACAAGATCATGAAATAGTTGAAGTTGATGATTCATTAAAGGTGGAAGACCCTGGTAAATTCGTGCTTACTTGTAAAATTGAAAATGTGGAATATTTTAATGCTATATGTGATCTTGGTTCAAGCATTAATGTGATGCCTTTGGAAATTTTTGAAAAACTTGGCATTGGGAGGTTAAAGGAAACAGATCTGGAAATCGGAATAATGGATGATTCAATGATAAAGCCCCATGGAGTTGTGGAGGATACGCTTGTGAAAATAGAAGATTTTGTCTTTACGGTGGATTTTATGATTGTTGAGAAGCAAGAGGGTCCTTTGATTCCATTGATTTTTGGAAGACCCTTTTTAGCAACCGGAAGAGCAAAATTTGACATGAATAAGAAGGAACTCACACTACGTTCAAATGAAAGAGAATTGGTGTTATCAAGCAAGAATTTAAAAGGGGGAGATCTTCATTTGAAGCCACCCATTAAGCCTCCGAATGATCGAGATCGAGTGGTAAGTGAAATTTTAAAAGATGAAGTTAACTAACTTTTTACTTGAATTTGCATGAAATTTTTCTTCAAGGAGAAACAAGTTCAGGGGTAATCCACATGTTGATTGGAAGATTGATAAATGGCCTCCGGGATTTAAAAACGTGAGGAAAAGAGAAAATGAAGTGAGTTCCAAGTGTTAGAGGATCACGAAGTGTTGATAAGAAGGTTGTTAAAGAGATGTTTAAAGTGAAGATGAGGCCCGATGGGGTCTTGGATTTCTCCGATTGTTAAGAGCTTAAAGGCATCAAGCTCGACGATGTTAAATCGAGCGCTTGATGGGAGGCAACCCATTTTAGCAAGTTTGCTTGTTTAATTGTTTTTCTTGTAGTTTGGTATATAGGTATATAGGTGGATTATGCTCATGACGAAAGATATGTATGAAGAAGACGAGGTGTGCTTGATAAAGAATGATATATGTCACACCACTTTTTTTAAACTTAAATTTAACACTTGTATTAATTTAAGTTTGGGGGGAGTGTGTGGTGGCCATACTTGAATTTTGGAGGTGCACACACGTAGACACAAGGTAACTTCATGAAGATCATTGGAACCTACAAGGGTAAGTCCCACCACTTTTTGCAAACTTAATTCTCAACTCTTGTTTCGATTTAAGTTTGAGGGGAGAGTACGTGGTGTGACTCACCACTTGAGTGTGTTATAGATCACGATTAATGATTGATTAAGGGGCACTTTGTGTAAAATTGGGTCAATTTTAAAATTTTCTCATGAGTATGGTTATAATTTTGGTTCGTTTGGTTGTGTTGAAGTGCATGATAGTCATTATTTTTATTTCAATTGTTGAGCTAATGGTTTTTGATGAGTTGTTGAGCATAAATGAAGTAGAGTGGAAACATGAATTGAGCCCGATAATCAAATCGAGAAAACGTTGTGGATGAAAGTCGAAAGTTCATGCCAACCATTTCCATTCTCAGATGTTTAAGAGAGTACTCTACATCTTATCACTTCTAATTGCTTGATATGAATTGATATTGATTTGGAGTGTATTGGATTAGCATGCTACTTCATGTGTTATGTTTGTGGGAGGTTTACTTTCGTAATCTAGGATTTCATTTTCAAATAAGGATGGGATGTTTGTTGAACTTATTTGTTATGGATGATGAGTTGAGATGCTTTAATTTCTTATGATGGATGATTTTGGTCATGTATGTTATGTGCTTTTGTTTTATTTTTGGTTTGGTGAGTTCTTTTCTTATGTGTTGTATTTGAATTTTTATTCTTGTAGGGATGGTTTGGTGGTATTGTTTTGGGAAGGTGTTACATGATTGTGAATGTGAACCTTGATGCATTGTTTGTGATGAGTGATGGCAAGTATGTTAATGGTTTCTACTTGTTGAAATTGTGACATGAATTACATAATTTGTTCAATTTTGAGAAGTATGAAGGGTAAATAAGTTCCTTTTGGTACAAGCAAAAGCTGTGAGAGTTGAGCCTCAACCGTGCATCCATGGTTAATTCTTGATGAGAGGACCGATTGTACTTAGACAAACTAGAACTTGCTCATGAACTATAGGAACGATGCACGAATGGGTGAAATTTGTGACATGATCTTAGGTCATCCTTGTTGAATGAAGTCATAGCCATAAATCTCCTTACCTAAAACATTATCCCTATTGAACTACTTTGAGCTTATAAGCCTTTTTCTTTGTGATTTAAGCACATTACAAACCTTGAAAATCCACTTAAGCCTTATATATATAACCTATGTGTGGGTAATTGAGGATGATGATGATTCACAAGGGAAGATGTGGAAAAATGTGCAAGTAAATTGAAGAAAGGGTAAATCAAGAAAAAGAATGAAAGAGCTCAAGATAAAAGCAAGTGCAACTTCAACAAAAGTGGAAAATGAGCAAAATCATAAAATATGCTCAAGGAATACAAAAGTCAAAGATAAGAAGTATGTCTTTCAAAAGAAGCTCAATAAATCCATGTTATGTTGATATTTAGTGCTTTTGAACAATTGACAAAGGGAGGAAGCTTGAAAGTGAGAAAGTGGAGAAAAGAATCACCTCTTCAATTATCTACACGTGAATAGTCACTATTTTCCAAAGTTTCCTACCCTACCAAAGTGTCTAAACATTATATCCTAAGATAAAGAACTTTTTGATCACTTATTGAAACTAGGGTGGCTTGTGAACATAATCCATGAGCAAGCTTATGGTGAGTCGGTTCTAACCAATTGATGAGTGATGTTAAAAACCCTACTCTATAGAGTGTTGGGTGAATTTGATATCCTATGAGAGGCTTGGATTGAAAGGGATTCTATTACTCTTTTGTCATTCTTAAGATTGAACTTGTTAATCTTTCATATTATAAGTTTGATGATGTAGGGATACTTAATGTGATTTTGCAGTCCTTATTACTTGTGATGTGTTGTGGTTTATGTTCGTTAGGTGTTTTCCTAGGTGAAAATTACTTCTCTTGTTTATCATTTTTTATTGTTCGAGGACGAACAATACTTTAAGTTTGGGGGTTGATTGTAGTCATTTTCACCTAGATTTTAGTGTCTTTATTTGTGGATTTTTAGATGTTTTTATCTGTATTTGTGTGATTTTTAGTGGAGTTATTGTTGTTTTGAGAAATGTGGTATGAATTGATAGAATTGTGTAAATGAGCTTAAATATGTGTAAAACAGGTCAAGAAATGGATAAAAATGGAGTCAGAAGCGAAACGAAGATGGAAGAAAAGGCCCTGCTTGTACGCGGGCCGTGTGCGAAATACGGTCCTATAACAAGTGTTCGTGTATTGTCATCAGAAATCACTACTCGCCTAGAAGAATGGCCTTGCGCTAGTGCACGGGCCATGCGTTGCTGTACGCCCCGTGTGCGGAACTCGGCCCTGTAAAAAGAATCTTTGTACTTACATCAGAAAACGCTACACAACCATTACCAAGGCCGTGTACTGTAGCTCGAGCCGTGTTCGAAAGCACACACAACACGCCGAAGTAGGTGTGCCCTACACAGGCCGTGTAGGTGCAAAAACCTGTGCAGTTTTGAGAAAGTTTCGGAAGCTTCTAGAAGGTCCATTAGTGATATAAAAGAATGACTTGTGTGAAATTTTGAGGGTAGATCAGATTAATAGCAGTTGCACACACTCCACACCGCATTTCCTCACACACTAGATCCATATTTCATCTCTATCCATTAGATCCATCCAATTTCCATTTGATCTCCACATTCAATCCATAAATCCATCATATAATTCATCCATCCATCATTTGAGAAGAGTGAAGCATCAAGGAGTGGATGAGTTGATAAATTGAAGAGGAGGAAGGTTTCTTGATGCATGGGAAACCAATCTACTTTTCATTTGTTGATTTTCTTCTTATTTTGGCTCAAATGGAGCAAAGTTTGATTTGTATTGAATTAAACATCATGTTTAGTGGCTAGTCCTATAGTAGGGCTAATCATATGAATGGTTGAGGTGATATGTAGAACTTGAGTAGTGATTCGAATTGATTTGTGGATTTTCTTTTATGATATATCAATCATGTTTCATTTCAATGTTTGTGTGATTAAATTCTCTATTCATACTATTAGGATGACCATTCCAATGTTGTGAGTGAATGTTTAATTTAATCATATATTGAAATGTGCATGCATGTTAGTATAAGGGGAGGTAAGTCATACCCTCCTTAGGTTTGGAACATTCATAGAGGGACACTTAAGAAATTGAGTGAAAAGAACCAACTTATGATCATAGTACCTTAAGGGAATTGAGATTAAGATCAATCTTAGGAGATTTAGATTTGTAAAAGGGTAGAGAACTTAATTGCCTTGGCCATAGGGATTAGGCGTAAAATTGTGATTGCTTTTAATCCACAAGTTAATGAAAATTACCATCAAGAGTTTTGCATATCTAGCTCAAGTCTTAACCTTGAGTATGATTAGTCTTGCTCTCTTCTCAAGTGAATTCTACATCCATTCCATTCATCATTTGCTTGTTGTTTGATCATTTACTTTGTTAGTCTTAATTCTAGTTGAGTAAGTAGAGATTAAGTAATAATTTTATATACAAAACCTTCAAACTATCATCCTTACAAAGCACAAATTAATGAAAAATCCGGATACAAGCATGAGTTTAATTTCCCTTGGGACGACATTACTATAAATTTTGTACTTGGTTACGCATTTACTCGACGATAGAGTCTCTTACTCTTAAACATTTTTACAAGAAATGCGACTAAGAACACACCTCAATTAAGAGGATTACACACTCCCACGAGGGGAGACTAAACCACTCCACGAAGGGAGACTGAAACAATAGAAAATATCAAGAATAGCTACAAATCTGACAAATTCAAACTGTTGCAAAAGCAACCTAAGAAAGACCAGATCTAAATAGATTCCGAAGAAAAAGAAAAGAAAAGACATAAAAAAAATTAAAAATAGTAGAAATCGGCCTCCTCTCTTCCTCGCACGCATCACGCCACTGTAGCCTCACCATCCACAACCACCACCTTCACCAGACCACCACCACTTCCAACTTGAAGAAAGAAAATGCCCGAAGCTGAGTCGATCCACATAAACAAAGTGCGATATCCGTAGATCAAACAACGAATCCACACAGAATAAAAGGATTCTAGTATAAGAGCCAAAAACAGTGAGAGGAGCCCAAGATCAAGGGAAAAATCATGTGGGGTCGGTCTGGGTCTCGCCGACGGCGAAAAAAGACCGCCGTCGGCGAGTGGCAGTTGAAGGGACATGAGGGTTATGGTGGGATGGGTGGGGAAGAGAGGGGGAAGAGAAGGGGGATGGGCAGCTGCTAGGGTTTTTAGAGAGAGGAAAAGAGAGAAAGAAAGGCTATCAATTGGTAATAAATTTTTCAATGAAAAATGTTTAAACAAAGCATAATTAATAGGGTAAATATCAAAATTTGTCCTGTAAGTATGGTGTTTTCCAATTTTAGTCTTTTTTTTTTGCAATTCTCTATTTTGGTCATTTTTGTCCACTTTTAGTCCTTTTAGTCCAATTTTAATCTTTTTTTCAAAATTTGGTCCTTTGTTGGTCCACTTTTGGTCCTAAATGAATACACTTTCGGACCATTTTTGGATTTTTTTTTAACAAAAAAGACTAGATTTGGACTAAAAGGATAAAAAGTGGACCAAAAAGGACCAAAATTGATAATTACAACAGAAAAATGACTAAAGTTGAAAACGCAATACTTACATGACCAATTTAATATTTACTTCAATTAATAAAGCATGCAAAGGTTAGACAAAAAAAATAACATTGGGTATATACAATGTATGGATGAATGGGGTTATTTTAATACACACCTCATGTGTGTACCTATATATAAACCACTTGCTGCATCCTCTCCTTGTCACCCATTGTTTCTATCTGCCTACTCTCAACAACACGCTGAATCTCTCTGAGAGAGAGAGAGAGAAACAATTTATCAAGCTTTAAATTTTATTCTTTGAAAACCACTGTGTGTCTCTGCTGAAGCATTGTGTGAGTGTGTGAGAGAGAGAGAGGAGAGATGGAGTATTACACTAACAATGAAGGTGGTTTGATGGAAGAATTACTGGGAGTGAGTGAAGTAGAGCATTTCACAAGTGAAGATTTCAGCAGCATTAATGGCTGGAATGATCTGGATTTCACCTTCCCCACCACAAATGCGTGTTTTGAGCACCATCTTCAACATCCCATCGATCACACCATCAACGCCTCTGCATCCTACGCCATGTTTGGAGACGATTTATTCGCACCTGATTTTTCCCAATTTTCGTCCCCATTAAATCTCGATACCCAAACACCGCCTTACTGGCGATTCGGCGACGTAGACGACGAAGCTCTACTCGGAAACGGATTCCTGAATCCGGATACCGGGGCTCCGTATAAGCCCGAACCCGAATTGCCCAATTTCAACCCGGGAACAGTCGAGAGAAAGAAGAAAGCGAAAAAGCTCAACGGCCAGCCGTCGAAGAATCTCATGGCGGAGAGGCGGCGGAGGAAGCGGCTGAACGACCGCCTCTCGATGCTCCGATCAGTCGTCCCCAAAATAAGCAAGGTAATTTAATATCATCTTCTCTCTTTTTTTCAATTTTTTCAGTTAATAATTGTGATGAATTAATTGTTGCAGATGGACAGAACATCGATACTTGGGGACACCATAGATTACATGAAGGAGCTGCTGGATAGGATCAACAGCTTGCAAGAGGAAATGCAGATGGAATCAAATCCTGAATTCAGCTTGATGAGCATATTCAAGAATGCTATGCCCAATGATGTTCTACTCAGAAATTCACCCAGAGTAATTTTACTGTTTTATTTATTTAATTTAGTGATCCCTATTGAGATTTGAGAAAATACATATATATAATTGAATGCAGTTTGAGGTTGAAAGGAGGGAAGATGAAACAAGAGTAGGGATTAGGTGTGGTGGGAAGACAGGGGTGTTGCTATCAACATTGACAACACTTGAAGCATTAGGCCTTGAGATCAACCACTGTGTTATTAGTTGCTTTAATGACTTTGCACTCCAAGCTTCTTGCTCTGAGGTGGTACATATATCTATTTCACTTTTTTTTTAAAAAAAATTATTAATTGTCCTTTTCATGTTAAAAGGCAAAAATTGAATCAATTGAAAGAATTTTCTATCCTTCAAAAGATTACTTAAGCTATATATGTGTTGGCAATAATTTACTTTCTTGATTGTTTTAAGAGTTTTTCAATAGACTAAAGTAAATAGTTTTGTATATTGTGGGCAGGATTTGAGGAGGAGGGGGGCTTTAGAAACAGAGGACATAAAGCAAACTGTGATGAGAAATGCAGGATATGGTGAGAGGTGTGTGTAGGTACCAGTTTGTGGGAGATTCAAGTCACTTTTTTTTTTTTTAATGTTAAAATTGTGGTGGTAAATTGTAGTAGTGTGAGAGATTGTGAATGCGTTATTGTGAATGAGGGGTTTTGTGGGTTTGATGATTTCTTCATCATTATTATCCAAAATAAGTGGTTTTGCAGATTGTGGTCAAAACTATGGGTTTCTCTGTGTGTTTCTGAATAAAGCTAAGCATATGATCAACTGGTATATATGGTACTTCTTTGTTGGGACTATCTCCTCTGAACAAAGAAAGTGAAAAATTAAAAAGAGCAGACTGGCGACAGTGCCCTTTTTTTACCATATTTTTTAAAGATGAATGTTTAAATATCCAATTATGACGCAATTGTATAAATTTATGATTAGATTCTATATATTTTTATTCGATTATTATTACATATTTTTATTACTCAATTATACATATTTATTACTCAATTAAAGCTTTTAAATTGAATCACAAATCAAGAATATTTTTATCTTTGTGCATTTTAAAGTTAAGGCATTAAAAAAAATAGATATAGTATTGTGCACCTAGCTACAATGCATCCATATGTATATCATTTTAATTTAATAATGTATAGTTTTTAATAATTATATACATTTTATTACATTCAGTTTTTCATTTTAAAAAATAGGAAATTCACTAATAAAGTGTACTCTCCCATCGAGTTACTATTACAGTTTGCACGGAGATTAATGAATATAGAATTTTAATGCGTAGTAGGTTAATAAATATAATATTTTAATGTAATGTGGTAGTTGTATTAGTATTATGTATTGGGCCCCATAAAAATATACTTATTTTATATGGGTCTCATCTAGCAAAAAAAAAAATGAATGCAACTCTTTTAGTGTGGAACGCCCTAATTAGTAAAACGTACTCTTGTTGTGGGACTTATGTAATATAAGCTTTTTTTTCATAAGTATATACTCTCTTCATCCCATGGAAAGAGTTATATTTATTATTTGCGAGGAGATTAAGGAATATAACATTTTAATGTGAAGTTGTTTGAGAAATATAATATTTTAAGGTGTACTAGTGTTATGTAGCCCATAGAAATGTATTAATTACTTTATATATTTATATATGGGCGGCACTATTACTACCCGAAAGATTACTGATGGCACCCGATCTCCAAAAAAATTTATAGTAAAGACACTATTATATTCTTGTTCTTAAACTTACTTCTTTTAATTAATAACCTCACCAATAAATTTACTAAGTACACTCAATATTTTTATTACACAATCTCAACATCCAATATTTTTATTACACAATCTCAACATCCAAATTTGAAGATCTTCGACAAAAAAAAGAAGAAAAACTCAGTTTGCATCGAGTTCTTAATAGTGAAATCATAAGCATAATCGATTCATCATAAAAGTGTTATGATATGTTTAGCAATTAAATTGTTAATAATTAAATAATGAACTGCTGGACTGATGCTGTGAAGATCAATTCTTCTTAGTTTTCAGTTAATTTTCAGAACATCAATTTTAATAGCTTCATTGAAACTGAATCTAACATGAGTTGTGAGGTAGAAAGGGCAATGGCGATTTCATTAGATGAAATGCGATAGTATCAATGAGTTGTGGGATGAATGCACCTCCGACTCATCGACATAGTTGATTCCAATTGCCTCGAGGATTTGGGCCACGACGAAGTGGCCAATTCGGGCATTGTCCATTGTTAGAGTGTGCTTGAAGTGTTTTGGGTGCTGATTGGTTGTTGTTAGTAATTAAAAGCATGGAGAATAAATTTAAGAATGAAGATATAAAAGTATTTTTACTATAAAATTTTTTGGAGATCGAGTGCCCTTAGTGATCTTTCGGGTGTCAATGTTTTACGTGGGACCCACCACGAAAAGGAAATGTACCTATTATAGTGAACTGTAACTCTTACAACGAGATATAGGGAATATATTTTAATTTAATAATGTACTCCCTCCGTCCCCCAAAGTATTTCACACTTTCCTTTTTCATCAGTCCCTCAAAGTATTTCACACTTCACTTTTACTAAAAATGGTAATGAATACACTATAATAATACCTACTTTTTACACATATCCCAATAAAATACTCACTTTTTCACACATTCCAATAACTTTACACACTTTTTTCATTAAATTAACTAAAATATTTTTTCTCTTTCTTACTTTATACTTAAAAAAATAATTTTTTTTTAAACTTCTCGCACACAAATACGTGAAATACATCGGGAGACGGAGGGAGTATAAATTTATGTATGTGGGTGCACATGAGAATTTCTCTTAAAAAAATTGTTAAATCTATTTAAGTTTATAAAAATACCCAAAAAAATCAAAGTAAATATATTTCTGTTTATTAAATTTTGATGTGATTTGACTTTTTATACTGTTTTGTATTTTGGTTATTATATAAATATTTCCGCATCTCATAATAAACTTTACTCCCTCCGTCCTACTAAAAGAGTTTCTTTTTTTTCATTTTGGTCGTCTCACCCAAAGAGTCCACTTTCTTTTTTACATACATGGGACCCACACATACCCACTAATACAATTAAAATAAGGAATCCACACTCCCACTAATACAACTACCAACTACACATTAAATAATAATATTCCTTAATCCACGTACCAAAAAGCAAAAACTACCCTTAGTGTGGGATAGAGGGGGTACATTTTTTTTCTTTAATGAACTCCATTATTAAAAAAATATATATATTTAAGGATAACAGTGGAATGAGGCGGGGACGGAACAGGTAGTAACATACTCCCTTTGTTCCGGGCAAACATCATCATTTGCTTTTTGCACGTAAATTAAAAAATATTATTATTTTATATAAAGTGGGTATGTGTATTAGAGAGATGTGATGGATAGTAGTGGACCATTGGTGAATCCTTTTTACTAAAAGAGGAAAATTGTGCAATTTGAACAAAACACCTAATAAAATAAAATTGTGCTATTTGAGTGGTATGGAGGAAGTAATTGTCTATAATTAATCAATGTAATCTAATTTTCATCTAAATATATTGGTATAACGTTTGATCCAAATCTAACAAGAAAACAATGTTCTATATTGACCAATGAATTCAATACATCGATTCACATGTTATGAATGTTCTAAATTGTACTAATGCAAGTGATCGTGTGTGCAGATATTTTGAATGTGGTGTATGGGATAAGCGTAAAATGAACATATTTATAGGTTACATAAACCATTTCAATATAACAAGATTGTTTGATTTGTTATTGATTGTATTCGTATATAAAATGAAACATGCAGATTAGAATTGTTTATTAAATTTCAATTTTTATTATCTATATAATTTAATTTAAAAGTTGTGTTGGTTTTTCAAATAATGAGAAATTATTTATTACTTCCTCGGTTTAATTATTATTTCAGTTTTATTAGTTAGTACCCTTAATACATGAAATTAAAAAAAATCACACAAAGGAACAAATTTATCTAATAATTAATATTCGTTGATTATTCAATAAGTTATATTTATAAATGTTTAAATAAATATTTACTCAAAAGTAAACTTTATCAGTATTTTATATAACAATTTTTATAAATTTAAGTTTAAATATAAATATTTACTCCTCCCAGGAAAGTCAGCACCCCTCTTTTCGGCACGCAGATTAAGAAAGTAATAACTTTTAGGGGTATTATGGTATTTTTGGTAATAAATAAATGATAAAGTATGTTAGGTGTGCTAGTTATGGATTGTTTTTTTTTGAAATAAAATGTATGAGAAAAGGTGATTGTATTTGTCTTTTTGCTTTTTTTGGAAGGTGCAAACTTTTATGGGACAACCCAAAATGAAAAATGTGTCATCTGAAATTGGACGGAGGGAGTAAAACTTATTATGGAAAATTGATTTTTTCGTCCGCTAACTTCGCCCAATTCTAAATTTAGTCCATAAGTTTTCCACTTTCTGAAAATAGTCCATTATATTTGTAAAATTTTGAAAATCGTCCATTATATTTGAAAATTTTGAAAATGATCTGTCATGTTTACTAAGTACAACAAAATCGTCTGTTTCAACAGGTCATTAGCAGGTTATTCTAAAAAATAAAAATATAAAATATATATATATATATATATATATATATATATATATATATATATATATATATATATATATACTATTTTAAAAAAATAGCCCAGGCTAAGATTTTATATTATATCAATATTAAGTCAAATTTGCTCAAACTTTAGTAATGAGATTAATATTATTTGTTTGGAATACGGAAGTGAAAAATGAAAAGTGAGATAAAATTGGCTAAATAAAAATATGATATAGGTTAATTGGGAAGAAAATATTCAAATGACCTGCTAATTACCTGTCATAGCAGGTCAAAGGGCCAAAATATTGAATTTTATAAAGTTAATGGACTAATTTCAAAACTGTTACAAAGTTAGCGGACTAATTTCAAAATCGAAAAAGTTAATGGACTAATTTAAAAATGAGTGAAAGTTAGTAGACGAAAAAATCTATTTTCCCAACTTATTATACAGGTGCAATTAGCAATAAACTTTATTTTTTCGAAATTTCAAACATCGAAACAAATTGCATGCAATTACAGTAAAGGTGATGGTTTTTCATAATATTAACCCAGAATGACCTGGAATCTGACGTGGCATACAATAATTGGGCAATATCATGTTGGTTCAATAATTGCAATTTGTAATAATATTAAAAAGTGGGGATTCTTTTGCTAAGTTTTCAAGATTGAGAGTAAATTGAATTAAAGTTTTTTTTCTTTTTTTTTTTTTTTTTTCTAATTAGCCCAATTTCAAATGAGACGGATGTAGTATTATTTGAAGTGACGTATATGACTATTGAGACCAGCTTTGTTTTCTTTGTGTCATGGAAGATGCTCAAATATAGTGACAATGACCATCTCTGTCATTATAAAATTTCATCACCAAATCTCTTTCTGATTGTAGTTTGTCATTTCTCAATTTTGTAGCGCATCTACTATATCAATTTTTGTTGTATTTCTTAAATTTCTTGTGAAGTAGATCTACTTTCTCAATCACTTTTATTTTTTCCTTGTAATTGAGTTCTTACTCTAATAATGTTATGAAATTACAATCTTGGACCTATGGGCTATTTTGAATATTAAGAAATAGAAAATTTAAAATTAATAAAATTTATAAATAAATATCTGAAATCAAATCCAAACATGACTTAGTTTATACACTCTCTCTAGCAACAAATTTGGTATCAGCTATCAGGAAAAAGAATGTCAAATGTTACTGCGCTTTTCAAAGCAGATGTTAGACCACTACTTGAGGAAGTGTGGGTTCATACATTGCATGAGGGTTTTGAACAGAAAATGGTCTCCGAGTATAGTGTAGCTACAGTGTGTGCAGATTGACTCCCATTACGGAAGAGGATCCGAGTCCCTCTGAGCAATGAGAATGTTCCAAACTAGTGCATGCTGTGATATTCAGAAGAGTCGTGCTACCTTAAATGATAGCTCTCCAGAAACTCATGAGAAAAATTAGGGTGGAGATTTCACCAATGTGAGGAGGAAAGAAACAAGAAGTCAAAAAAGAAAAATAATGAGCTCCACAGTATGATAAGAGAAAGGAAGTGATGCATAACCGCACCTCCACATTTCAGGTGGACATGCAACTTCGCTACAAGGAGAGGCTTCTCAGTTCTCATCATCAATGACAGTGTGATCCAAGAGTTTCTTAGCTTCTACACTAACCTTGTTAGTCAGGAGAGATGGGTTACTGCATAAGTAGAACACTTAGTGATCGCCATGAGATCCATGTGTTCTGTATTGGTCTAAAAATGTTGACAATGCCCCACCTGATGGTTTTACAGCTAAATTCTTTCAAGAAGCTTGGCACATTGTGGGAGCTAAGGTTACACAGGTTGTGTCTGAATTCTTTAGGACAGGGAAGATACTAAAGCAAATCAATACGATCTTCATCTCCTCGGTTATCCATGACCCAATCTCTTGCTGCAAGGCACTGTAATAACGAAAGCTTCTCATCTTTTCTGAATTCACTACTCAATACAGCTTGGATTTCCTCACTTGTTTATTACATGGATTATGCAATGTGTGACCACACATTATTTTCTCGGTAAATCAGGTGAACCCAATTCACACGTGTTTGCCATTATGTGTATTAAAGTGAGATGACAATTAAAATGCATTTTGGAGTTATAAACATAGTGTAATCCCTTTGCGAAATAGTTTTAAATCAAACAAATGAAAGGAATAGAGAGTTTATTTATTTTAAGGGAAGTAATATTCACCATTTGCTATGTCACCTACCAGCTGCCTAATTACGTAGCATCCTCATTGTAACAAACCTAAAATTCAGCTGTATCTCTGCCCAAATTCCCTCCCAAAAAATAGAATAACTAATTGGACTAAGAAAAATGAAATATCTGTTTGAGTTGGATTAGTTCAAATTATGTCAGACCAAAAAAATGGCAAAAACTAACGTGGACTTAGAAAACTCTATAATTTCATTGTAGGAAAATAATACTGTATTGAAATTATAATTTCTATACAGTATTATTACACTGCATTTAAACACATCACATTTTACATTACAGTATCACATTTCGATCTCACGAAACACATTTGGTCAAATGTATTCACACATGATTTGCTCAAAATCGAAAATCACATCACTGAGTCCATAACAAGTGCCACTAAATTTATCTTAGCGATCTCACGCAAGACCTTGATTCGAAATCCCCTAAACTGAGCCAATAAATAGTACAATCAACAATGTACATAATAAGAAAGATTTGGAACCTGTTAAACATCCATTAGCATCTATACACCAAACACAACACAATTCTGAATTAATGAAATCAAAATGACGTCACATATTTACTTTAAATACCTTTAAAGTCCAAAATGAAGAGTATCCATGTATATTTTCAGTTCTCCATGCTATCCAAATAGTAAGGATAATACATTCTTGATTAGGGGCAGGAAGCAATTACAAAAACAAAAAAATCGGGTGTACATCATACTAAATATCAAGGAAATCTCAATTGTACTCACAATCGAGTGAGACGAGTGGTATTAGTTCTAAAAAGAAGCAGGTTCAGTCACATCAACCTAGTCCATGTCACTCTGTATTGAAACTCCCAGTGATGTTCGGCATTGGCAGTAAAAGGATGACTAGTGAAAAGTAACAATGCATGGAATCGGCGGTAACTGAGATCATCTCTTCCTACTTGTCTTGGTAACCTTTGATTTGGACATTTCATCGGGTGGCTTCCAAATAATGTCATCAAGATTGTTACAGAAGTTCTTGTAGAACTGCAAGAAAAAATACTGAATCTTGACCCGTAATAGAAACAGTAACTACCTATTCTCAGTTTCTGAGATATTCTGAGTAACAAATGAAGTGTGGATAATGATGGAGGTCATACTACGCTATGATATCCCACATCGCCATTCGGTTCCACATGCAAGTGTGGAAGGGCATATAAGTAGGGGTCAACCCTTCACCTTCAGTCATGGTTTTGGGTGAAGTTAAGGCTCCCTAGATTATATGCCTAACATACTAGACAAATACCTTCAGATATTCCTCCGCATCTCCCGCTGCTTTTTGAATGTCAACCATAATATATGTAGGTGCAACTTGAAAGATCTGATCAAGAGATAGAGAATGAGGGAGGGTAAAAGGAGGGCAAGACATGGTGAAAAAATGAGCAAGAAGCAACTTTACCTCCATAATTACAGAGAAATGTGAGGTCCTTTTTGAGGAAAGACCTTCAACTCTCATCTACAAAATATGGCAACAAATTCGGGGGCCAGAAACTGAATCAATCGGGCGAATGCTTTGATACATTTCAGTAATATAATGTACAAAGCAAACAAAATAAACTTATCTTAGAATTTGGAATGATCAAATATTTAACGATAACCATCTTACCTTATAATTACGAATGTGTGTCTTGAAACCCATTGATTGAGCAACAACTTCCATACTTGACAAAACAACCTTTGCCGGTCTTTGTGAAACAAACCGTGTTTGATATTTCATTGTATCCTGTTAACACAAGCCAAATATTAAAGGCTAAGTATTTCATGAACCGGATTCACCTTGCACGTTTATGTCTTACATGGGTTTAATGTTTATTCTTAGTGTTTAGAAATTTTGAGAGTGTAATTGTCTATTCAACCCATAAATAAGGGGGAACCACCAATAAATTAGGAGGGTTCACCATACACCCTGATTTACAGAGACTAAATATTAAATCCTCAATTTCATAAAGAGCAAAATAAACATTATATAAAAAAGATAACACTTTCTTCTCTCATATAACTTGTAAATCTGAAAGAAAAACAGGGTGATGAATTATCAACATTTTAGTTAGTATGATAAGGATTAAATACAAACTAGGGCAAAATGGTAATCATATTACCTGTCTGCGATCAAACAGTGCTGAAAGATTTAACCCTTGAGAAAGAATGATCAAGTCAAATGCATTGAGAACCAGTGGCCCCATATCGTCATTCCCAAATTGCTCACTAGGTGATTCTTCCTATAAAAGAAAACAATAAGCGCTTCAAACAACACATAGCACTAGAAATATTAGGGAAGGAACATTATATATGTTGAGGGCACATAACAGGATATAGAACACTCAGGCACTAATTGTCATTCTGTATGCAAAAGTTTCTTTAAGACAATTCAAAAAAAAAAAAAAAAGAAGCTTACTTGCAAAACTATTATAAATCAAAGATTTGCCTTTCAAACCTCATAAATTCTAAACACCATTGATATAATCATATGATCATGCCCTAAGCTCATGATATATGGTCGTTTTAAGATAGTGATTATTAAGTGGAGGGTTCACAAATCAATAACATTATAATAGCATCTTATGGGAAATTAATCAAACAACGGGGATTTGAAGCTACAAAACAATCCCAGGACCTCAACCTCACCTATATCAACCAAAAAATGCCTCATCAGAATCAGTTTTGATGTGCATTTGCAGTTAATATTAATTTTCCCAAACCCAATTACTTTTACTAATAAAAGACTCGGGAAGTAACAATGAGGGAAATTTGCAATATTTATCAAGCTCCATTATATCCACAAGACACTTTGAACTATGATATTCAGATGTTATTTTCTCTAAACTGAAAGAAAAGCAGAGAAATTATATCTGCCAAGTGCAAGTTTTTCCAGTACAGTTACAGCATTTACATATCATCCAAGAAAAAAGTTTACTGGACAAAAAATAATGAGGCATTGATTTGTTTAAAAAAAAAAATCCATAGAATTCATCTTTTTGCATGAATTATATAGATATTCTCAACTTTTCAGGCAGTGATTATATGAAAAAGTGGATATAAATAATTCCTTTATGAATTTCTTTTGAACAATAATAAATGAAATGTTTTTTCCTAGTTCATTCTATAATGAAACCAAAGGTCCAAACATGGCACTAAAATCTCACTGACCTCTGGATCATCAAATGCTGCATTAATATCATCCAAATCAATGTCTTCAGTTTCAATAGGTCCGACAGGATTATAATTCTTTTTAAACCACTCATCATTTCTGATATCTTCAATCCGAATACGCTGCACAGCAATATCCAGCAACAAAGGAGTTAGCACCATAGAAACCAGATAATTTTCATGGCTATTTTATTTATCAACATTTAACTACCATGTCAAAATGAACTACACCCAAAAAAACATGCTTAGTTGATCCAAATTTTTAAAAAAATGGTGAGTTCCAACTGAAGTTTTAAAACAGAAAGTCTGCAGCAATCATAAATAATATCACAGGCATTCATGAATATACATATTGAGGCTATAATTAACTCAACCACAGCACAAGTAAATGAACAGTTATCATGTTGAATGACAATTACTGAATGATAAAACTAGGCAACCTAAGAGTGACTATACAATTGACAAGAAGATATCCATGAAGTATCACTGATACAACTTAACAGAGAGGAAAAAGATGAATCATGCCTATCCTCATCAAGAACAAATACTTAACAATTTCAGGATTTGGATCTAAAATCCTGTGGATCAAGGATTTCGCTCCAACAGGGAACCAGGATGGGCATGAAAATTCTGCATTCTCAATCTGCAAAAGGTGTTTTTAAAAGTTAATAACATTAAATGAATAATTTTCTCAACACCTTCTCTTATTCACATCAGCAATCAGTGGTCATGCATGCTCTACCATGTCACAAGATTGCTGTTGAATACCTTCCCATACAATGTTGTCAAATCAAGTTCATCAAATGGCAGGTAACCAGCCATCAACACATAGAGGATGACCCCACATGACCAAATATCAGCCAGAGAACCATTGTAGCCTTTGTGACTAAGAACCTAAAATTTACATCAAAATAAGTATAAGTGGTATTTTCTTCTTAATGTATTGATGCTAAATTTCAAAGGAAACATACAACACAAGTACCTCTGGGGCAACATAATTAGGAGTACCACAAGTTGTCCGGAGAAGGCTGACACCCTTAAACAAAAAATTGTCGTTAACAGCATTTACATCATTACATAATTTACAAACATTATTAAATTCTTACATCTCCAGGCAATGCGCTAAGCCCAAAGTCAGATATTTTAAGATTTCCTTGGGAATCAAGTAGTAGATTTTCAGGCTGCATACAAGTAAAAGAGTAAATATTCAGTTTGGTAAGATAATCATAAATTTTCATTTTTGAGGAGTACACAGGATACCTTTAAGTCTCTGTGATATACTCCCTTACTGTGGCAATAATCCACACCATCTATCAGCTGCTGGAAGTATCTTCTAGATTCAGCTTCACTAAGTCGCCCATGGTGAACCTTCATGAAACATTTATAGTTCACATCGATAACAACAGTATACATATTTCAGAATACATCCTTCCAAAAATGCAACATAATTATGTAAATAGACTTACTATTTTATCAAACAATTCACCACCTGTGATGAATTCTAGTACGATATAGATCTTCGTGCGGCTCGCTATAACCTGACATGGAAATTTCCAGTCAACTGAGTTTCATGAACAGAAGAAAATAAAGCATCACCGAGAAGCAGAAAGCCTAAAAGTCTGGGTCTTGGGTCACACCTCATGTAAACGAACCACATAAGGATGTCTAACACGTTTCATAATAGATATCTCCCTCTTTATCTGCAAGATAAATATGAAAAACTTTAACTTCAAAAGATATGAATCAGTAATATAGCTATAACTGCAGAATACATAATATTGGCTATGGGAGCAGATACATTATTCTCACAGGAATTCCTAAAACCTCACAAAGTCTAAAACATTGTACAGTGGACATCCCATTTACTTAATCTTGAGTAGCAGAACTTATATCACCTTGTATCAGCCCAAAATGAGCTGAGTAAGCTATGACAGACAGCATTTAGCCCCTGAACTATAAGAGTTGGTCACTAGCTAACTCTGTTGTACTAATACACCTTCTTCGCTAAATTAATATTAGCTGAGTGCATTTCAGAATGTTTTTTAATCACTTCATTTAGTTAATACGGTATTAAGAGCCCAGTGATCCCCAAGCAAGATTTACCATACCTTCTCATGTACTTAAGTTTGAATTCTCCAATTAAAACTCCCTTCTCAGTTCAGATCCGTTCCACTTTAGATATTTTTCACCAACTGAAATGAGAGTTCTGCGCTCTTGTCATCTCTTTCTGTTTTCCTACCTTTCAAAGTTCCTTTTTAGTTCAGCCAATGGGCAGGAGTTATGAATCTTTGTACTGTTATTGCAAACTACAGAGAAAGGTGATGTGAAGACTGAAGAATGCATATTGAAAAGGCTATGCTGATAACACAACAGCAGCTGACAAATGATAACTGATGTTTAATTATTTAACATATATTTGAAGGTTTTGGACCTGAATTAGATATAATATGAGTCAGTTAATGTTAGCTGTCTAGTCAGTCTTATAGAACTGGTAATATCTCCCATCAAAAGGTTCAGTAAACATGAGATTAGACTCACAGTAAGCGGCTTCAGACACTATAGATCATGATTTACTACTCATTTCTTGAGATCCTCCTTCGACATCAACCCATGGCTCAACACATTGGTTTTCAGATCCTCAATACACAATTAAGCATTCATCTTGACCTCCTTCTCCAACTTCTCATTTCACACCTTCCACCCATACTTCTGAACAGCTCACCACATCCCATAATTGCCAGATCCAAACGTAGTGTCCCTTAGTACCAAAATTTGTGGATGAAGTCTTGTGTGATCCTAATAGGAAAGCTGTATATGATGCAGACTTTATGGCTCTGATATGAAATCATACACTGGATCTTGTTCCTTACACTTCAAACATAAAAGTTGATCAAATAACAAATGTAATTCAGAGTAAAATAGAAATCAGATGGCATTATAAAGAGGTTTTGAAATACTTGTCATTGAGTGGCTTCATCATTCATCAAGTGTATCGATTATCTATAGATATATAAACCTTTCGTAAAAACAGTCAGACTAAGAATTTTTCTCCTTTTGCAGTTACCAGAAGGCGGGTTTTAGAACAAGTGAACATTAACAATACATTTCTTAAAGCCTAAAGGTGACAACTTGAAGTTTTGTCAGTTCAGTTAATCTAACTCATGTTTGAAGGCCTTTAAAGATCGTTTCTGGTCTTAAACAAGCTCCTAGAGCCTGGAAGTATTTCTTATTCTCTGTAGGTTTCAGTGCTTAATATCAGAATTATTCCTTATCTTAAAAAGACAAAAAGCTGATTCTTTTTCTTGTGTATTTTAATGATATTCTGGCCGCAGGTGATGATTCCTATGAGGCTCACATGATTATTACAGTTCTTGATAATCATTTTTCATTGAAGCATTCGAAGATCAATACTTTCTGGGTTAGATCATAAGATCAAAGACGGTCTCTTACTGGATCAGCAGAATTGTGTTATTGATGTTTTAGATGGTAATAATATGTTTGATTGTAAACTCTGTGACAATCCCTACAACTTTTGAATTAATTCACTCTTAAGGATAGTGATCCTTCTGACGCTCCATCACTCTACCGAAGTATATCAGGAGCCCTTCAATATCTTGCAATAACAAGACCTGATCATCCTATCATTGTCAACAAGCTAAGTCAATTTTTGCATGAAGCTTTTAACCATCAGAGCACTCGTAAGGGAGAACGCAACTCAGGTTTCTCAAAGGGACATCATCAGGATCTTACTACCAAACCTTGCTCGAGAATGTTTTTAGATAGCTTCTTAGTTCTTAGGCACAGATTCAGCTAGTTTTTTGGATGGTAGAAGATCCACTAATGTATTGTGTTTATCCCGGTTCTGATCTTGCCGCTGGAGTTCAAAATGCAAAATAATGTATCAAGGAGCAGCACAAAATAGAATATGGGATTGTTTCTACAGCTGCTGCTGATCTCGTTAGATTAAATCAGTTATTCCCGGGACTTGGCTCTCCATGTTAGATTCCAAATCTACTACAGATTAAATTTCAGGACGTTAGTTTCTTCCGTTGTGTTAGTTAATACTAATCATCAAATGCTTCGACCAATGATTTCCCTTGATAATTATAGAATGATCATACACAAATCCTCAACAAAAACACACTTCATTCTTTCGATCTTCACTGTATTGAGTATTGACAAATAAAAACATCACTTTTAACAAACTCAATCCATGATGAAAGTTTAGAAAGACCAGCAAGGGAAGCATAGCCAAAAATAATAAGAAAAAATAAAGAAAAACCTCCTCTTTGAAGATCTTCATTTAGCTCAATTGAACTATACTTTTCACAACTAACTGCACTGAATCCTTTCCCATCAATCGCGTACCGTACAATATAATCAAAAGCACAAAAACATTTTTCCAGAATTTTCCACACCAAATTTAGAGAAATTCAAAGCAATAATAGATATAAGAAAGCGACCTGATCAACCATCTTGTGCTTGATTATGGTGGAGCGATCGAGGACTTTCATGGCGACGCTTTCCCCAGTCTCTGTATTCTGCGCGAACTTCACCTTAGCAAATGTACCCTCCCCGATGGTTCTCCCCACCTCATACTTCCCCAACTTCCGCACCACCATCTCTGCTGCTTTCTAACCCTCCTCTTCAACCACCATTGACTGATCAGAGGAATGGTGAATACAATTTCCGGAAGACACAACAAGAATGCCAGCTAATTTGAAGCGACAGCTGATCAAAATTCCATTTCTGGAAATGCTTTCCAAGTAAACAAATAATTGAAAAAGGAAAGAGATAATGGGGAATTTGAATGCGAGTTGTGGGAATGGATGGGGTTTGGTAAAGTAGAGAGAGAGAGAGATGGAGTGAAAAGACGATCGAATCGAATCAAAATTCAGGAGGAGTTGAAAAATGAAGTTGTACACTACAGTGAGTGCAGTGGTGAATGCTAATTGGAAATTTTGTTTATTTTTAGACTTTTAGTACCAACTTTTTTTTTCTATTTTGATATTTATTATTCTAGCTAGTAACAATTTAATATAATTTAATTTAATTTAATTAATTATTGGTTGTATCTATTTTCCTGAAAACACGACTATTGGTCACTGCCGCCGGGATCGTGGAATATGTAGACTATCAAATTTTTCATGAGCATATTTATGGGGATTTTTTTTATTAAATTATTTTAATTATTATATCTAAAAGAATTAATAAGATTGAAAAGAAAAGAAAAACACCAACCAAGTGAGACCATTTAAATAGTTATCACTTTATGTGAGAGATATTATCATTTTATATTAAAAATGTTACTCCCTCCGTCCTATACCTATTTGTATCGGTACTGTAATACGGAGTTTAAGAAAAGTTGATTTTTGATTAACTTTATTGATTTTTTAAGAGTATTGTGGTATTTTAGATAATAAATAAATTATAAAGTATGTTATGTGTGTTAGGTGAGAGTGATATTTTTGAAATTATGATAACTTTTGAGGTTGTTGGTTAATGTGACGGTGGAAGTACTATATTTTATTTATATTTAAAATTATACATACTGCACAACTATGGGGATTTTTTTTATTAAATTATTTTAATTATTATATCTAAAAGAATTAATAAGATAGAAAAGAAAAGAAAAACACCAACCAAGTGAGACCATTTAAATAGTTATCACTTTATGTGAGAGATATTATCATTTTATATTAAAAATGTTACTCCCTCCGTCCTATACCTATTTGTATCGGTACTGTAATACGGAGTTTAAGAAAAGTTGATTTTTGATTAACTTTATTGATTTTTTAGGAGTATTGTTGTATTTTAGATAATAAATAAATTATAAAGTATGTTATGTGTGTTAGGTGAGAGTGATATTTTTGAAATTATGATAACTTTTGAGGTTGTTGGTTAATGTGACGGTGGAAGTACTATATTTTATTTATATTTAAAATTATACATACTGCACAACTATAATTTCTTATCGATAAATTGAACATTACTTTGGAAGATTTTAAGAACTATTTTTTAGTTTAGATATTAAAATAACACCGATTTTATAAGTGTTTCAAATTAAGATTTAAATTTAATTTCTTTTCTCAAATTAAGGCCTAGTTTTTTATATTTGTTATTCCCTCCGTTCCGAAGAAATTAACGTTTTTTTGTGCACGGAGATTAAGCAGTATAATAATTTAATGTAAAGTGAAGTTAAAGAAATAATATTTAATTTGTAGTGAGTAGTTGTATTAGTGGTTAGTGTGATGTGTGTATGGGCACATGTAAATAAATAAATTGTTTTTGGGTGGGTCTCATATTCTTAAAAAGGAAATACGTCAATTTCTGTGGACAACCCAAAAAGAAAAGTGTGTCAATATCTTTGGGGCGGATGGAGTATTTTTTTTCTAATTTTAAGACTTACCATAAAATTTATATTTTCATTTTAAGTCATACAAAATAATTTTAAAATATTATTTTGCACCTTCAAATCAAATCATAAAATAAATATATGTTATTTTTATTAATATTTTATATTATTTTATAATATATATTGAATTCGGAAAAAAAAATAAAATCACGACATGTCTTAATTTGAGAAAAAATGTAAAATTGAGTCTTGAAATGAGACATTTTTAAAACGAAGTCTAAAATTGAAACCTAAATTAAAAAATTGGATCCTTACATGAAAATTTTCCAAAATGGGAAAATTTTATTACTTATTATTCATATCTTTGAACTTTTTTTTGAGATAGTCTCACAATATTGCCAAAAAAAAATATTGTTGTGTAAGTTGCCAAAAAAATATACTAACTGCTTGGTAAGCAATAATGAGGATCAAGATTTATAATATCCATTTATATCATATTTGATAGGTCATGTGAATTTTATATGGGCTCCTCTAAAATAATCTTCACTAAGTAATTTTCATTGTAGCCTTTTAAGCCCTCCACCCATATATTTTGGTATATATTAAAATAAAATACATTTCCTAAAATAAATTGGACAAAAGTGAGGTGTCAATATTAGGTTGATTTGACATTTATACATATATAAAATCAAATTTAAACTTTCACTTTTGTTTTCAATTTTTTTCAATTTTACTCTATTTAGAAATAATTCAATTTTAATCTTGACCGTCCAATTAATATTTTTTATTTCAATAATAAAATTTAATCTTGATCGTCCAATTAATATTTTTGATTTCAATAATAAAATCTAATCTAATTATACTAATACAATGGATTTTGTTATTTAAATTTTACTTTTTTATTTAACAATATAAATTTGGTAAATATAAGAGATATTTTTGACATACTTAACTAATTTTTAATCAATATATACTTAATTTAAATTAATATATCAATTAATATTCATATATTATAATTTAATTTATTATCCATAGAACCTATGATTTCCTTTGATTCCAATAAATCATAAAATTTAATTATACTAATAATGGATTTTTTTATTATTTAAATTTTACATTTTTATTGATTTAATTTAACAATATAAATTTAATTAATTTTTTTAATCAATATATGCTTAATTTCAATTAATATAGTATCAATTTTATTTTTATTAGAATCGTCTCTATAAATATTTGTTTTCAATCACGATCGTTTATTTATTAAAATTATTATATATATAAATCTTTTCAACCTAATCAAATTCTTACTTTCTCCCTATTTTTTCTCTCTCTCATGTTTTTTCTTTTTATTTTCTTTTACATATTCTACTTTCATATTATTTATAATCTAACTCTAATTTGTTTTTTCTTTTATATTTTTATTTGATCTTATTTGCAAGTTCAATCATTCTCCTAAAGGTATCATTTTTTAATTTTTTTGTTATCTTATTCTCTTCGATTTTTGTGTTTTTTTAATAATTCTATAAACCCTATTTTTATAATTTAATTTATTTTATATTTTATTTGATATTACTTTTAGATTCAATCATTCTCATATTTGATCTTATTCTTTTTTTATTTTTTTCTCTAATACTTCTTCTTTTTCTTCTCTTTTACAGATTCTACTTTCATATTATTTATAATCTACTTTAATTTGTCTTGTCTTTTATACTTTTATTTGATCTTATATACAACTTCAATCATTCTCCTAAAGGTATCATTATACTTTTTAATTTTTTGTTATCTTATTTTTTTTCCTTCGATTTTTATGTATTTTCAATAATTCTATATACTCTATTTTCATAATTTAATTTATCTTCTTTTATACTTTGATATTATTTTTAGGTTCAATCATTCTCATATTTGATCTTATTTGTAAGTCAAATCATTCTCTTTATGTTTTTTATTCTAATGCTTCTTCTTTTTCTTCTCTTTTACAGATTCTATATTCATATTATTTATAATTTATTCTAATTTGTTTTGTCTTTTATACTTTTATCTGATCTTATATGCGGGTTCAATCATTCTCCTTAAAGGTATCATTATAATTTTTAATTTTTTGTTATCTTATTTTTTTTCTCTTCAATTTTTGTGTTTTTTTAATAATTTTATAAACTTTATTTTTATATTTTAATTTATTTTATCTTCTTTTATACTTTTATTTGATATTATTTTTAGGTTCAATCATTCTTATATTTGATCTTATTAGTAAGTCCAATCAGGTATCATTCTTTTTTTTGTCTATCTTTTTTGTCTTCAATTTTTGTGTTTGCTTTATAATAATTATATGAACCATATTTTATATCTTAATATTCTATCTTTTGTTCTTCTTATAATCTTCTCCTTTTTTTTCTTTTACATATTCTACTTTCATATTATTTATATTCAATCATTCTCCTTAAATTTAAAGGTTCAATCATCTATCTATACATATATAAAAGTAAACCTAAACTTCTACTTTTGTTTTTAATTTTTTTCAATTTTACTCTCTTTAGAAATAATTCAATTTTAATATTGACCGTCCAAATAATGTTTTAATTTCAATCATAACATTTAATTATACTAATAATGGATTTTATTATTTAAATTTTACTGTTTTATTTTACAATATAAATTTGATAAATATGAGATATATTTTTGGCATATTTGACTAATTTTAAATAAGCTTTATATATATATATATATATATATATATATATATATATATATATATATATATATATATATATAAACAACCTTAATTTCTATTTTTATCTTTAATTTTAATCTTGACCGTCTATTACTTTTGATCTCAATCATAGATTCTATTTATGCTAATAATAAATTATTTATTTATTTTTTAATCAATAATATAAATTTGATAAATATAAAAAATATTATTGGCATATATTCTACTAATTGTCAATCAATATACTAATTTTCTTAATATCAAATCTTTCAACGCTATCTTTGGTAATTTTTCACCTTTTTTCCTACATCGTTGATTGCTTTTAACCACGATCGTTTATTCTTTCAAATAATTCTATATAAACATTTTCATTACCTAATCAAATTCTTACTCTTTTTTTTCTTCTTATTTTTTTCTCTATTTCACTTTCATACTATTTCTAATCTACTTTAATTTGTTTTATCTTTTATGTTTTACTTTGATTTGATCTATTATGCAGGTTCAGTCATTTTGAGTTATCATTTCTTTTTTTTTGTTATTTTTATTTTATCTTTTATACTTTTATTTGATTTCATTTTTATGTTCAATCATTCTCATATTTGATCTTATGTATATTTTACTTTGATTTGATCTAATGTGCATGTTCAATCATTTTGAGGTATCATTCTTCCTTTTTTATTTTTTGTTATCTTTATTTTATCTTTTATACTTTTATTTGATCTTATTTTTATGTTCAATTATTCTCATATTTGATCTTATATGTGCAGGTTCAATCATCTCATTTGAAGTATCATTCTTCTTTTTTAGTTTTTGTTATCTTATTTTCGTTTCTCTACGATTTTTTATTTTCTTTTTAATTCTATAAACCTTATTTATATACTTTAATTTATTTGATTTTTTATACTTTTATTTGGTCTTATTTACATGTTCAATCATTCTATTTGAGGTATCATTCTTCTTTTATTATGGGCGTGTGTGGAATTGGGTGGCGGGGTTTTAGGGGTGGATAAGGGTTAGAGGTGAGTGGTAATACTTTTATTATTTAAATATTAAAATGTAAAATTTTATTTTTAAAAAATTCTTTTGAGTGTGGGGGTGGGTAGGGGTAGGTTGGGTGGTAGAGTTTCCTCCACAAAAAATTGTTTTTAATAAAATTTTAGATTTTAATATTTAGTATAATAAAATTTTATTATTTTTATTTATCATATATAAAATTTTATTTTAAAAATAATTTTTGAATTATGAATTTAAAATCCTTTCAAAGAATTTAAAATCTACTCAAATCAATTAAATTTGAAATGACTCAATTCAAACCCAACTTAAAAGTATATAATTGTAATAAACTTTAATTTTTTCCGTGCAACGCACGGATGGGTAATATCTAGTTTATTTATAATAAGTGTTGATATTAGTTGCACTCATATGTGTATAATTTTTATTCTATTTTGTATACATGTTATTTTATTTTGTATACGTGTTTCTTAATAATTGTATACTTTTTTTACACTAAGTTTTTCATTAAAAAAACTAGCATTCATATGTGTATAATTTTTTATTCAATAGTGTATATATTTTTTTAATAATTGTATATTTTTTACACTAAATTTTTCATTAAAAAACTAACAATTAAATTGTACATTTTTATTCATAATTGTATATGTTTTTATTTATATTTGTATACGTTTTTAAAAATGACAGCACCCTATGTTAGGGTGCATCCGTGTGCATTGTATAATTAGCTTTATAATAATCTAAAAAAATTGTGAGGTAGTCTGTTTGGCTTAAATGTTTTTCTTTTCTTTACTTTTCATGTAAACCAATATTTTAGTTTTAACAATATATATAAAAAATAATTTGATAATCAAACCTATTCAAATTCAAATTAATATAATAAAATAAAATAAAATAAAATAAAGAAACATGGTCAATTAATCTTTGCATCAACAATAAGATTGTTTTTTTTTTATATTATTATTATGATTAAAATGGTGTATAATAAGACTTAAATTACTCTCATTCATTTCATTTCATTTGTGCAATAAATTATATTACTTAATAAGGGTTTTTATCCATTGTAATCATTGGTGAACTGATTGCAACTTAATTTTCTAATTTTCTTTATGCATAAACTATTATTCTAGTTATAATTTATCAAGGTATAAACTATTATTTTAGTTATAATTTATCAAAATTATCAAAATACAAATTATTACAACTTAATATTGCTAAATTAGATTAAGAATATGATCAATAAAATGTTGCTTCAAAAAAAATTTTTGTTTTTTTTCTTTTTGTTATTATTTTAATGGTGCATACCAATCCCTAAATTAATTATTCTTATTAGCACAATGAATTAGATTACTCAATTAATAGTTTTATACATCCTAATAACTGTAAGTTATGATCCTAATAAATCTGTATAAATGTCTGAAATTACAAAATGGACTAACATTTTTTTAAGTGTAATTCTAATCTTCAAACATGAAGAACACGTCAATATCAGAAATTACTTATTATTTATGTCTTGAAAAATCTAATTAATAAGTATTTTAATATTAAAGTAAAATAAATACTCCTATTTAAATTTACAATAGATTTACGTTTAAAACCATTTTTACTCGCTAAAGTTTAAATAAATTATAACAATTGTAATATTTTGGTGTATATAGATTGAAAATAATAAAATAATTATATTAGCTAAATTAATAATATTAAAAATATAATTAAAATATGTAACTTTAAATATATATTATAATTACAAAATATAACCACTGATATTTGAAATTAACTAATATTTTATTTTATTAACTTATATATCATGTCAATTTTAATTTTTTTACATTTACATTCTTCCCAATAAACTCATTTATTCATATTATCGACTAATATCCGCCCACATAATATATAACCCAACTTGAATTCCCTGTTTCATTTTCCATGTTCCATTGGTATTCCATAAAATAATAAAACTATACCCTACAATTTACCATTAAACCCGGGCAAGTATTGAATTTTGGTCATTGATTGTGACACGTGACAAGATTTTAATATATGAAATAGTAAATGAAACATGAGAGTGTAATAGATGATCTCATTTGTACATAACCTCATAAATATGAGATCACCTGTTACACTCTCATGTTTCATCTAATATTCCATATATTAGAATTTTGACACGTGTCACAATCAATGGCCAAAATTCAATACTTACGACAAGGGTTTAATGATAAATTGTAGGGTATAATTTTATTACTTTATGAAATACCAATGGAACATGGAAAATGTAACAGATGATTCAAGTTACATAATATTTCTTTTATCTCATCTACCTATGGTAAGTGTTTTAAGACCATGGATATATAGGGCTGAATGTGAGATATATCATTATAACTTTAAATAATTATCTCTTTTTCTTTTATTGAATATAACAACTTTTAATATAAAATGTTAACTTTTTATTTATACAAGTACATTACTATCAATCAAAGTGGGACAACTAACACAAGAGGAGAACCTCCTCAAACACTACCTGTTTTTAGTTAGGCAAAAACTCCTGCGTTCTCGGAGACGCCGTGTCCCCAATTCTCTCCCTCCATATTCTATTTAATCTTATGTATTACTAGGGGTTTAAATTAAATTTGGAAACAAAGGGTACGTTATCCCCGAGACACAAGAACCTCACTCTTTTATTTGATATACAATGAGGTTATTTGAAACATGGTGGCTTCTGCAGTAGGGAGTGGAGCACCATCTTTATTTCAAATAACTGTCTATTCCTGTAACACATCAAAAATCTATACGTGAGTTTTCCTTGTGGCCCAACTCATAGAGGCCCGATACAAACAAAACGTAGTCCAACCCGCATGTTTGCTTTCCGAACCGCGTGAATGGAAGAGAAATCAGAATTTTATACACTTCCCTTATTTAGCAAATTTCTTCTTGTCCAAGAAAATATCATCATATCTTTTTAATTCTTTAAAGAGATATTCCTATGCTATCACTTCCAAATTTATTTCTCTTACTAAGGAAAGTTTGACTCCCTTACGCGTTAAATTATTTTTTTTGAGATTTGGCCCAGCCATTCAAGCATAAGAGTTTGATCATTCCTACGTTCCTTCACATACAACTTTTAAATTTTTTCTTCTTCACGGCTGCTCTTTTACGAAGAGAGGAGGGTTTCGACGGGGCTGATTACAACGTTCAACACACGAATCCGAGGTTTTTACGTGATCGATAGGTGGGATTTAATTATGTGTTATTTATTTATTTAAAACCCTATATGATGTGATTATACATGAACATGCTATGTTATCCATGAATTATTAAGTACAAGTCAAGGGTATTGAATCGCGATGCTTGCCAACATGGGTATTGAACCGAAAGGTGCTTGCCAACATGGGTATTGATCCGAAAGGTGCTTACCAACATGATTTTAAATTTCAAGTTACAAGTGTAAGAATTTCAGTTTCACTCGTAGTAGCGTTTGAATGATAAATAGTGCGTAATTTATTTCACTGAGCGGTGGATTGCTCACTCCCAATCAATCTCCCCCTTTCAGGTTAGCGTGGCGGTAGCGTACAAGTGGTGGTGCGTTGGCAAGGGAGACTTAATAAAAACTTCAATAAGTTGCAGTCTATGTTTTTATTTATATTTTGATTTGTTTGAACATGGGAAAATTTCATAAGGATTTTACTGTTTTGATTTACATGGTAACTCGAGCAATTCCGTACTTCGATTATTTTTTTTTGATGAAATAAGATGCACTTTATTTTATTTGAATATTTTCGAAAGTTTAAATAAAGTTTTTATTTAAAATTGAGTTCGTTTCCTAGTTGAAGTACAGATAGTTAGAATAAAATTCTATATTTTAAATTCTTGAAAATTTTTGCATAAACTTACATTTCCGAACTTCTTAAACTTTACCTTCTTCTTTGCTAAATCACTTGTCTATTAATTTCTGCATGTTAGGCTTTTTATTATTTTTATATAAATTTGATAAGTCCTGTATGTTTCACATGTTATGATTTTTAGGAAATAAACTTTTAGTCCTTTCTTTAAAGGTTTTTGCTAAATACTCTTCTTAAAATTAAAGTTGCAAGAACTTATGGGGCTTGTTCACTTGTTTAAATCCTTTATCTTTAGATGCTCATTTATTTATTTATTCAATAATTAAAACATTTTTTTATCACGCCCTATTTAATGCTCTATTTATGAAATAAAATTGGAATTTCTTTATTTTTAAAATTTGGGGTGTGACAATTCCTCTCCATCCAAATTTAATTAATTGTGACTGTAAGAGTTATCAGTAGAAGTCTTCTTAATTTAATTTCCTTGTAGATTTGGTATCTCTAAATATTTTTCTTAAAGCTAGCTACTGCTATAGATGAGAACTCTCTTCTTCATCACAACCACTGTTTGATCTTCCTCCAGATTATAGCCGTGAACGGACATTCAAAAAATAGGTGTTTAAGTGTCTCCAATGCCCCAGTACAAAATCCACATTTTTTGTGCTCTCTCAACCTCCAAACCGTTCGTGAATTATTCGAGTCTCGGTTCGATAAAGTATTCGTTCGACCTCGTTCATTAACCTTAACAAGTCAAACCAAGCTTCAATTTTGAGCTCGAATAGTCTATCAAACCAAACTCAAGCTTACGGGTGTTTGACTCGAAAGCTCGCGAACATGTTCGTTTATGGGCTCGTTAATGGCTCGCAAAGGCGTTCGTAATTTTTATAATTATTCTTTAGTATTATATATTATTATTTATTTATTAATATTTAATAATTAAATGTTTTATATTAAACCACACCAATATGATAATAACTTAAGTGATTATTTAAATATTTAAATATTTTTTTAACGTTTATTATTATATTTTGTTAGTTTGTTTATTTAATATTATGAATAACATTAGATGTTTATAAACGAAACGTTCTTTTAATATCCAGGAACAAAAATATTTAAATGTTCATGAACAAGTTACTTTATGTGTTCGTGAACACATTTGCGAGCCTTAACAAACAGTTTGAGTTCAAGCTCGAGTTCGATATATATATATATATATATATATATATATATATATATATATATATGAAGTATTTTTTTTTAACGAGTTTGAGCTCAGGCTCGAGTTCGATAATTTCTTAACAAGTGATACTCTAACCTAGTAGTGTTCGACTCGACTCTATTCGATTAAATAGCTAAAATGATATAGGAAGGGTGAAAAAATCTTCCATCTAAAATAGAATGAATCCAACCTTTAGCACTTCTCTACACTACTATCTACACAATACTAATAAAGCTACCTACTCTACATTAATTATTATCTCTCAACCCTACCTAGTATACTGCTCCCTCCGTCTCTCAAAGTATTTCACACTTTCCTTTTTCATCCGTCCCTCAAAGTATTTCACACTTTACTTTTACTAAATTTGGTAAAAATACATTAAAATAATACACACTTTTTACACACATCCCTATATAATACTTACTTTTTCACATCTCCCAACAATTTTACACACCTTTTTCATTAAATCAACTAAAATATATATTCTCTTTCTTACTTTATACATAAAAATACAAAATTTTCTTAAACTCCGCGCACACCAATACACGTAATACGGAGGGAGCACATACATTAATTACCATAACACATGTCTGATTCATTCCATTTAACATACATACTACTTTCAAATATAAATAAAAGAATCCAAAAACTATCAAAGAATATCCTTGTCCTTGGAAAGTTAAAAAATAAAATTAATTAAGAAAAAAATCTCATTCGTAGAAGTTTTGATCTTCAATTATTTTCTTGCTGCCATCTAAGGTGTAAACGGGTAGAGTAGGGTACGCCCAATCCATACTCTATCCGTATCTTATTTTTATTACCCTTACACTACCCTATTACTCTTAAATGTATTATCGGGTAGGGTACGAATAATATCCAACGGGTAATGGGGAATTCACGGATAAACGATTATCCGAAATTTTTAAATGGCTACCCTTGTCAACCAAACAATATACCACCCTAAAATACACAATGATGTAAGAAAATCAAAGTAAATGCAAAATATTTTTAAAAAAAAAAATGAAGAGGAAGATTGAGATGTGAGTACTCTGCCTTAATTCCCCAATAATTAAAATAAAAATTGATATAAAATATTAGAAGATATCATTTTATTAGTCATACCCTTGAAGCCTTTTGCTTTCCTAAATCAAATAAGCAATGTGATGTACACTAGTATGTGCGTTATAAACTGGAACCATTTTCCAAATTATATAAAAACATATATCTATATGTCTATGTATAAATATATATCGGTTAATCGGGTATTTTATAAATACCATATCCTACCCCTACCCTCAACATTTTCAAGCGGCTACGGGTACTACCCTACCCGATACCCGAATATGTTCTACCCTATATTTACCCGATAGGGTATTACCCGCAAGATATCCGAACCCACGGATAAAATTAACAGCCCTACTGCCATCTCATTCTCTTCCCAAAGTAAGCAAAGATATTAAGAAAATGTGTAAAATGGAGACTGGAATGTGTGTGATCTTGTTGAGAAAATGACGAAGAAACACGCTTTTTTGGCCAGGAAAATGCAATTACAAACTCAGAGTGGAGTTGGATGACCCGAAAAGGATATTGGATGTTCTGTTACACTTGGTGTTATATCTCATGATACACGCGTTAGATGAGTGACAAGTCTATGGAGAAGAAAATCCCAAACAATTGCCAATAGGGTTTAAGCTTTCCTTTTAGGGCATATGTTTTAATATATCATACGTGTCAATCATCCAACGATGCACAACAGGAGATGTAACACCAAAATGTAATAGAAAACCAGACCGCTTTTCCACAACCCTAATTTAATATCAGCAACTAGCTAGGTGTTTCAAATCCTGGATGCATGAAACACAGGTTCCCTCATATGAGTTGACATGGGTTCAACAGACTCTTTGAAATCCATGTGTAATTTAAGTGGATAATTAGCTGGTCCAATTGTAAAAGAGATATATAGATGTAATCAACATTTGTTAACTTTTCAGTGGGAACAAAGATCATCAAACAACTTAAATTTTGCAGACAGTTACTGAAGACAAGCATCTTTACTACTTATATGACAAGGATTTCAATTTTCCTCATGGCGTAATGTAGAACGATTATACAAACTAACAAACAAAATCTTGCAAGAATAATCAAGTAGGCCACTATTTGTCCACTAAAGCAAGATTTTGCAATTCGTTTGTCGACAGAGGCCATGTAGTGTTGAAGTGTTTGATGGAATGTAAGAAATTGCTTCTCCATTTGTGCTTGAAGACTCTTTACTAGCGTCAATGCCCACACTAATTCCTCCCACTAGTCATATAACAGCAATTCTTCCTCTATGCTCTCCCACTACTCTGACATCCATCATTCTCACAACCTAATATCATTTACAAAGCAGGGCTGTCTAATTGGCCCGCATGAGCAACTCAATTGGTCAAGTAAGGAAACAATTTGTATAATGACCAAAGATCGAATCTCACCCGTAGTATGGAAGCAACCTTCTAATTAAGAGGGACTCCTTGTGTAACTAAAGTGGGTTAATTAAAGGTCTAACCCTTGTTGGTAGCATGATTAACCTCTTTCCACCTATTGGTATAAGGGCTGTCTAATTGAGTTAATGGGCCTCTTTCTAACTGGGTTGAGCCTTTATCCTCAAATGTATTGTCTTGGGCTAAAGCATCCATTTGCAGCGCTGTTAAATTGTAGGATGTTGGCCCACAGTTTATTTGAGAGAGACATCGATGTTTATATTAATTAATTACTAGGTGGCAACACAAAACAAATTAAAGAGTATAGATGAGTAAAAGTAAGTGCACAAGGTTTTTATATTGAAAATATGCAGGATTTTGCTCAAGTGTTAAATCACTCATATATATGCCAAGTTTAAGGCGTAAGATTTTTATTCTCATGTGGATAAATTAATTATGAACTATTAGGATAAATTAATCATAATTAATTAATGCGGCATGGATCACAATGAAAAAATTACAATTATACTTAAAAAAATTAATAATGAAAGTTAAAAAGAAACATAAACCCCAAGGTTACAATAGAGAATAAACACATGATTACAATGCAAAAATTACAATTATACTTAAAAAAATTAATAGAAAGTTAAAAAGAAACATAAACCTCAAGGTTACAATAGAGAATAAACACATGATTTAAATACACACGAGGAATACTATTCATCATCCAAGGTTATAATTGAAAAAATGATATGAAATTAAAGTGTGTTGTTGGATTATTAGAATGATTGTCTTTTCTTTAGATGGACAAAATAGTAATTGTGAAATGTTTATGGAATGGAAGGAATTAATACTATTTATTTTGTGATATTTCTTTTTACTTATTTTGTATTCGATCGTTTAATCTTTTGAAATATCTTAATAAAAATATTATTAAACTTCGTCCACAAAAATATGTGCAATACTTTGTGGAATATGAATGAAGCATATTTTTTCATAAACTATTGAAATACTCTCTCTGTCTCGTCCTAATAGTTAGGGTTGTTTTTGGCGCGAAAATTAAGGAATATAATATTTTAAGGTGTAGTGAGTTGAAAGATATATTTTAATATGTAATGGATAGTTGTATTAATATTGTGTGTTGGTCCCATAGAGATATTTTAAATATTTTATGTGAGTCTCATTTTCCAAAAAGGGAAATATAACCATTAGAAATGAGACACCCATATATAACCATCAGGACGGGATGGAAGGAGTACTTAACTTTTAATCAACCCACCCCATTATCGATTTCTGAATATGCCATTGTCAATTAAGTTCATGGCATAGAGAAAAACAGATGTAATTGGGAGTTCAAATATATACTCCATGTATTATTGATCAAACAACACAATCGAGAACATCACGACGATTACAGAGGAAACATAAAGGTGTTAATCACCACCACAATGAAAAGATCTAGCTAGGGTTTTAATATGTAGATGTGTGCTAATCTCCTCTATTGAAGATAGATCATGCATGCCTACGTGTGTATGATATAAGTCAGTTGTATACACATGGAGGATGATGATTGGTTGAGCAGAAAGTTTGATTGGAGGATTAGGATCAACATGCTGCATAAGGAGGACCGTAGGATCAAGTGTTAAGTTGAGCTAATGGATTGGTGACATGACAAGATTCTTGAGTTGTCAATCATTCAGTTACAACTGCATGAAGCTAACTGATCACATGGGAAGTTTGCTGATAGATTTGTTGTGTGCATGTGTGTTATAAGGAAGCAACACACATCAGAATCATCATCATCCCGTTCATATCAGTTGAGAAAAAGATTAGGGTTCTTAGGAAGTTTATTCTTTATCTTCATTATGTAGCTGTAACCAATTCATCATCAAAGTGATTTTACTTCTCCTTAAAGTGGACGTAGATCTTTAAGATCGAACCACTATACATCTTTGTGTTCTTATTCGTTTTGATTTTATTTTTCAATAGATTGATACGTGAGAGAGGGAGAGGAAGATAGAGTTTGAAGTGTGATCAAAGAATAGCTCAAACTTGCTTGAATTCATAAGAATTGGCGCCGTCTGTGGAAAACCAAGAAGAAAAAGAAGATTCAGTGGAGAAGAAGATCAAATGGTTACTACTAAGTTTGATATTGAAAAGTTTTCAGAGAAGGCAGACTTCAGTCTGTGGAGGATGAAGATGGAGGCCATCTTGGTTCAACAAGGATTATCAGTTGCAATCAAACCACTCCTTGAAAATCAAGCTGTAGCAGTTGATGTTGTTGCCCTTGCAGCAGATTAAGAATAACAATCAAAGGATAGAAGTGCACTTATCTTGTATCTTGGTGACAAAGCCCTGAGGGAAATTTCAAAAGAAGCTACAGCCAGAAGAGTATGGAAGAAATTGAAGGAGCTGTACATGGTTAAAAGTTTGGCCAACCGTTTGCACATGAAGCAGATACTATACTCCTTCAAGGTATCAGATGATAAGTCAACCATTGATCAATTAGATGAGTTTAATAAGATCATTGATGATCTAGAAAATATTGATGTGGCTCTGTCAACTGAAGATAAAGTTGTCATCCTCATGTCAGCCCTTCCAAAGTCCTTTGAAGGATTAAGAGATACACTCTTGTTTACTAATGCTGAATCAATCTCTCTTGAGCAAGTCTTGTTAGCAGTCAAGCAAATGTGCTTCACAAGAATCTAGATCAACTAGCTATTGTAGAAGTTTTATTAGCAAAGAAACAAAATCAGTGGAGCAAGAATAATAAGAGTAGCAAAGCTGATAAGAGGAAGCCAGAAAGGAATCAGAGTGCTCCATCAGATGAGGAAGAAAACAAGAACTGCTATCACTGCAATAAGCCTGGACATTTCAAGAAACAATGTTTCAAATGGAAAGCAATGGTGGCAAAGAAGATAGCTGAAAAGGGAGGAAATAAGAGGCCTCATGCAAATCAGGTAACAACTAATCAAGTTGGTTCAAATTATGATTTCATTGAAGCCATGTCAGCTTGTTCTAGTTCAGTATCAGAAGAATGGGTTATGAATTCAGGATGCACATTTCATATGACTTATAGAAAAGATTGGTTTACTGAATTAAGATCACAAGATGAAGGATCAGTCATGTTAGGTGATGATCACACCTGTAAGATTGAAGGAATAGGTTCTGTCAAACTTAAAATGTTTGATGGGAAAATCAGGTTGCTAACAAATGTCAGATATGTACCAAGTTTGAGAAGAAATCTAATATATATTGGAATGTTAGTTTCTCAAGGTTATGAGTTCCATTTAAAGGGAGAAACACTTACTGTCATAAAAGAAAAGTCAGTAGTTGTTAAAGGTTTTAAGAGGTCTGATCTGTACTTCTTAGATGGTTCTGTAATGACTGGACAGATTAATGCAACTAAGAATGATAGTAGTGTTAATATTTGGCATGGAAGGCTTGGTCATATAAGTGAAAGAGGCTTGCAAGAACTTGCAAGACAGAGGCTGCTTGAGATCACTTCAACTTGCAAGTTAGATCAGTGTGAAGCTTGCATATTAGGCAAGTCAAAGAGGTTGAAATTTGGTGCAGCTGAACATAATACCAAAGCTAGGTTGGAATATATGCATTCTGATCTTTGGGGACCTTCCAAGACCTCAGCAATAGGGGGTGGAAGATATTTCATATCATTCATTGATGACTAATCAAGAAAGGTATGGATAAGGATATAAAAGATATAGGATGAAGCATTATCAGCTTTTAAAGTTTGGTTGACAGAAACAGAACTTCAGACTGGAAACAAGGTTAAGTGTTTAAGGACAGATAATGGGCTTGAGTTTGTATCACATGAATTCAACAAGTTTTGTCAAGAGAAGGGTATTAAGAGACACAAAATTGTACCAGAGACTCCACAGCAGAATGGGGTGGCTGAAAGAATGAATCAGACACTTCTTGCAAGAGTTACGTGCATGATGAGTAGTGGAGGCTTCTCAAAAGGTTTTTGGGGTGAGTTAGTATCAACTGCAGCTTATTTGATCAACTTATCTCCATGCACAACACTTAAGTTTAAACCATCTGAACAAGTATGGACTGGAAGAATGTCAGATTATAGTCATTTAAGGGTGATAGGTTACCAGGTGTATTCACATCAGAAGCAAGACAAGCTGGATCCAAGAGCTGTTAGGTGTGTGCTTGTAGGCTACCCTAAAGAAGTAAAAGGTTACAAGCTATGGTGTTATGAAACTAACAAGTTCATTGTTAGCAGAGATGTAACATTTAATGAAGACAAGATGCCTTTAGTTGAGAGAGGTGCTGATAAGATCATTACTACAGATAAGTGTGAGTTTGAGGTGGAACATGATGGTAAAACAGTAGTACAACATAATCAGGATCAGAGAAATAATGATGAGGAAGATGCTGCAGAGGAGAGAGTTGAATCATCTGGTTCCAGTGAAAGAAGGACTCTAAGCAGCTATCAACTAGTTAGAGATAGGCTGAGAAGGCAAATCAGAACACCTATCAGATACATAGAGGCTGACACTGTGTCATATGCCCTCTATGTAGCATCAAATATTTATATCTATGAGCCAAGAACATATTCAGAGGCAATATCTGGAAAGGAGAGTTTGAAGTGGCTAGATGCTATGGAAGAAGAGCTGCAATCATTAAAAAGAAATAACACTTGGATGATTGTTGACAAGCCTGCAAATCAAAAGCTTGTAGGTTGTAAGTGGATAAATAAGAAGAAATCAGTGACAAGTAAGGAAGGAGGGATAAGGTATAAGGCAAGGCTTGTAGCAAGAGGTTTTTCACAGCAAGAAGGTGTTGATTATAATGAAATCTTCTCACCAGTAGTAAAACATTGCTCAATAAGGATCTTGTTGTCATTGGTTACTCAATTGGATTTGGAATTACATCTGATGGATGTAACAACAACATTCTTACGTGAAAATTTAGAGGAAAAGATCTACATAAAGATTCCTGAAGGTGTTAGTTTGAAATATGCAGACTCAAAGGCTTGTCTGCTACTTAAATCATTGTATGGACTGAAGCAAAGCCTTAGACAGTGGTACCTCAGGTTTGATAATTACATTACATCAAGTGGTTTTGTCAGAAGCATGTATGATAGTTGTGTATACATTAGGTGCAAGGATGGATGCTACACTTACCTACTGCTTTATGTGGATGATATATTGATAGCATGCAAAGATATGGAAGGAATTGATATAGTAAAGGACACTTTGAGGAAGGAGTTTGACATGAAAGATCTAGGTGAAGCAAGAATGATACTTGGCATGCAAATTGAAAGGGACAGATCAGCTGGTCAGCTAAGATTGTTTCAAGAGTCATACTTGGATAAGGTTCTGAAGAGGTATAATATGAATCTCTATAAGGATGTTTCAATACATGTTAAGCATGGATTGAATCTGTCATTACTTCAAGGTCCTCAAACAGATAAGGAAAAGGCAGAAATGAGCAACATACCATATGCAAGTGCTGTTGGTAGTATGATGTATACAATGGTATGTTGCAAGCTAGATATGGCTTATGTTATGAGCATGATCAGTAGGTGTATGAGCAACCCTGGTCTTGTACATTGGGATGCAGTAAAGTGGGCACTTAGATACATCAAAGGAACTATATCAGTTGGATTGAAATTTCAGAAACAAGGTACTTGGGACAGAGCTGTTGTTGGCTATGTGGATGCTGATTATGCAGCTAATCTTGATACAAGGAAGTCAATAACAGGCTACGTGTTCAATTTTATTTGGTGCATCAATAAGTTGGAAGGCTACACATCAACATATAGTATCACTCTCAACCACTGAAGCTAAGTTTGTTGCTCTCACAGAAGAAATCAAGGAGGGTGTTTGGTTGATTGGAATTTTGAGAGAGTTTGGTGTTCAGCAAGATGCTATTGAAGTATATTGTGACAACCAAAGTGCTGTACATCTCTCAAAACACCAAGGGTATCATGAGAGGACTAAACAAATTGATGTGAGACTTTATTTCATAAGAGACATGATAGAAGAGAAGTTAGTGGCTGTCAAGAAGATTAAGACATCAGACAATCCAGCTGATGCATTTACTAAGGCTCTACCAGTTCAGAAATTTGAATTGTGTAAGAGTCTTATTGGTCTTCACTAAAAGGGAGGAAAGAAGGTGTGCTGCAGCCTATAATGCAGCAATGTGGAGAAGGTTTGATTACTTATGATGATGCATGGTCTAACGTGGAGATTTATTAAAGATGGATCATGTATGCATACGTGTGTGATATAAGTCAGCTGTATACACATGGAGGATGGTGATTGGTTGAGCAGCAAGTTTGATTGGAGGATTAGGGTCAACATGCTACATAAAGAGGACCGTAGGATCAAGTGTTAAGTTGAGCTGATGGATTGGTGACATGGCAAGATTCTTGAGTTGTCAATCATTCAGTTACAACTACATGAAGCTAACTGATCACATGGAAAGTTTGCTAATAGATTTGTTGTGTGCATGTGTGTTATAAGGGAGCAACATACATCAGAATCATCATCATCCCATTCATATCAGTTGAGAAAAAGATTAGGGTTCTTAGGAAGTTTATTCTTCATCTTCATTGTGTAGCTGTAACCAATTCATCATCAAAGTGATTTTACTTCTCCTTAAAGTGGACGTAGATCTTTAAGATCGAACCACTATACATCCTTGTGTCCTTATTCGTTTTGATTTCATTTTTCAATAGATTCGATACGTGAGAGAGGGGGAGGAAGATAGAGTGTGCAAGTGTGATCAAAGAGTAACTCAAACTTGCTTGCATTCATAAGATCCTCCATTGCGGTGATAACTAACATTAACATGAATTAAGAGCGCTTATTATTTGACCTGCATGGTAAACACAATTAAATCATTAATTAGTGAAATATTAATCTAGTCTAGTGTAGGTATTAAAATCAGTAGAAAGAACAAAAATACTTACATCTTCCGTGGACCAAAATACCAGGTGGGAGGATTAGTTATGCCCAAAGCAAAAATAGTCCAAATTATTGGAATAGGAATAGATCGATTTAATATGTATGTAGTTGGTGTTTGAAATTTGTATGCATGGAAGGGTGCTTATATAGAGGAGATTAGCTATAGGGGTCAACATTAATTAATTAATATTTTCTAGCTCCACCTCCAATGTAAAAGGAGATTCGCCAATAAATCTCATTTGCCCATCATATGTACTCCAATCCTCTAAAAAAAACCCATTTTATTGGATAACATCTCTAATAGAAAAGTGACACCTAATCAAAGATTCAAAGCTGACAAAGCACAAGCGTTGATCTTTATTTAATCAATCCATGTACTTTCTTTCAATGCCAGAGTATGTTTTCATCATCCACCCTAATTTACTTTTTGATGCATGTACTTCTTAATTAAAGTGATTAATTATTACTCTTTTGAATCAAAATTATTATTCATACTCGAATTCTGCGAGTAATAATTCATTAACTCAATATATATATATATCACTAAAAATTAATTTCTACAAAATAAGAATGTCTGGTTGATTGGGTCACTAGATATCCTCTTATTTAGTTCATGACCTCGTCCAATAATACTTTATTTATTAAACAAAAATATATATTTCTTAATAATTGTATAATTTTTTTTTAATTCAATTTTTCATTAACAAACTAACACTAACTAAGTGCATGAATTTTTATTAAGTATATAAGTTTTTTAAAAGGATGCATAGTGTACCGGATCCACATAATAATTTGTCTTACTTATTAATTATATATCCGTTTCTCACGCACGAATTGATCATGGATTATCATTACTTATGTGATACCGTTCCGTAAAACAGATAATGAGTTATGATTTTTATAATAAAATAGTGATATATAATTAATGAAAAGTGATAATGAATTTTAAAAGTGATAATTAATTAACGTGAAATGGATTTGCGTACTGAGACGTTTTCATGCAATGTTGTCTCTATCATTAAAGATTCAAACGGGTTCTTTAATAAACGCAATGCACCTAGCACCGTCTAACATTTTCGTGATTAGTAGTTTTTATTAGAGATGTAATCAATTTTTATTTTTAATACGGATGGTTCATTAGTTCAATGGAATAGTATAATATTTCATCAATCATATACTCCCTCCGTTCTGACGTAAAAGAGTCATTTGCTTTTTTTGCACGTAGATTAAAGAGTATTATTATTTAATGTGTAGTGGGTAGTTGTATTACTGGGAGTGTGAGTCTCATATTTTAATTGTATTAGAGGAGGTGTGTGAGTCTCATGTATGTAAAAAAAGAAATGTGACTCTTTGGATGAGACGACCAAAATGAAAAAATTGTCCTCTTAACCTGTGACGGAGGGAGTACTTTCTATTAAATTTTATCACTTAATCTTATCCCTCTCATAAATGAGTTCCCTAAAATGCCCTCTATTCACTTCAGGACTGGGGAGAAGTACCGAAATTTCGGTATATCGTCCTTACCTTATCGAAAAATACTTAATTTATTAAAATTTTAGGCATGCCAAAATTTTTGATAAGTTATAATACCGTATTGAAAATTTTAGTACGATAACGATATATAAATTGTCAATACCATAAAATATTCAATTTTTTCGTAATACTATACGTATACCATACATATATAGTACTCCCTCCGTCCCACAACAAGGAGTGGATTTTACCATTTTCGTTCGTCCCAACACAAGAGGTGCATTTCCCTTTTTAGTAAAAGGGACCCACACATATTACCTTTTTTCTCTCCACAACCCCACACTTCACACTAATACACCTACCCACTACACATTAAAATATTATTTCTCTCACCTCAACTACCCCCAACTACCCATTAAATATTATATCCCTTTATCTATAGAGATGACAATGAGATGAGTATTTTCGGGGATCTACCCGAACCCTAATGGGTAGGGTACGTGTAGTTGTAAATGATTTTGGGACGTGTACGGTTAGTTGTGAAAAATACCATTAGGGTTTGGGACGGGTACGGGTAATGCCTCAAATACCCGCGGATACCCCGATTATATATATTTTTTATAAAATTTACTAATATATATTATATAATTTATATATGATATTGTATTTTATATATTTAATTAGCAGTTATAAGTTTTATTTAATCATATGTATTAAATATTTATTTAAAATAATTCAATTTATATTATATTTATTTTATATTTAATTAATAGTAATGTAATTTTTATTATTATACTTATTTAGACACTAAAAAAATTTTTTAACGGGATAAATACGGATAAATTTATACATTATTATACCCCGATAATGGAACGGGTACGAGTACGAGTACCTTAATAAATTTTTTAACGGGATAAATACGGATACGAGTAGTTATTTTTTTAATCGGATACGGGTACGAGTACCCCAAAATAAGCGGGTATCCTATTCGTTGGCATCCCTATTTATCTACGTGCAAAAAAGTTCCGCCACTTTTGTTATGGGACGGAGGGAGTATAATATGTAATTATAATTATTACTTATTTTTATATTATAATTTTTTAATTAAATTATAATTAATATATCTATACTATTTAAGAGAATTATAATTAGAGTGTTGTTAAATACACATCCATTTATATTGAATACACACCCTTTGCTTAATACACATCCCAATTTGACTTTTTATTTCTTGATTTTATTTTATACACACTGATGCGCGTTTTCTTTGCAATCAAAATTAATCCCTAAGTATTAAGGATATCAGTTGCAGCTTAAGCAAGCGACCAAGTTAAATATCGTACACAAAAGACAGTGAATTATCAATTTAATTATTTACTAAATTAATTAAAACAAGTGGTAATTAAGTTTGAGAATTTAATTATCTATCTACTAACAAATTAATTAGAATAACAATTAAAATAAAAGCACTTAGAAGAACTCGAAAGTGACTCAAGAATGGAGAATAGTTAGCTCTAGGATAATCCGGTTTCACTCATTAATCTCTCTTTCGTGTATCAATGTCCGACTCTACCTTGTGGAATATGGACGCATCAGTAAGCCATCCAAATATACTCTATAGACATAAGTAAATATGTGTGTAACACGTGTGAATAACCTTTGAGCATTATCGATTAAATGGTGCTTAAGAAGTATTTTGTTGTATTTTGATAGGAAAAGAGATAAAAAAAATTCAAAGTTGGAATGAAGGGTGAACTTGTGCTAATAGCAATTAAACAGACGTCCAACTTCCATAATTTTTCTATATTTTTGTGGAGATCCAAATTGCCATGAGATATATGGTTGGAAAGCTACGGAAGAGAAGATCATTTTGGCTCAAAGAACACCTCTATTGGATTTGAAACGAGAAAGTTATGATTAAAACGGTGACGTCGCGTAAGCTGTTCCTGCTCTGCACGACTGTGCACTTTTGCATGACCTGTTACACTTTCAAATGTTGAAGTTTCTATGAGTTCTATATATGAATAGAAAGTCAGGGAAGAGAGTATCGCGTGGGCACTAGAATCACCTTACTCGGAGCACGAATGAAGAAGTTATGATCAAAATGGTGAGGTCGCGCAGTTGCCTAATTTTCGAAAGTTTCCAAATGTTAGTCCATGACAACAATTTCATGCCAAATCCTGTAATTGTGGGATTACATTTAGTCAAAAGAAGGCTTGTGGGCCATGCAATAGTCAACATTGGCAAGCATGACAAAGTGAAATTGACAAGCAATGGTGGGCTATTTGCTATGCATTAGTCAATGTGGTTGCAATTTCAATAGGCATACATAAGGAATGAGAAATTACATGCAAAAAGTGGTGGGCCCATGCAAGAATTGGATGTCACATGTGATGGATGAAATAATATTTAAGAGAGGCAGCATCGCCCCTCACATCACACCCGCCATTCACCACCACTTCACCCATCACTCATCTTCTTCCCACCATCAATCGGAGACGGAGATTCCGATGAAGATCATAATTGAAGAGACGGAGTCCTCCAACAAGGGTTCTTTATCTTTAATTTTTTTTTGTTATTTTAGAACAATGATTAGGGTGTATTGCATCTTTGTGATTTGCCCTTGTAAATTCATGGGCTAAGTTTCTTTATTGGTAATGTTAGGACTTTAAACAGTTTTGACTATGTGATTTGATTGCCCTAAACTTGGATTTTATTATTCTGCAGAATGTTTATTTCCTTATTGAAGATGATATTTTGAGACTTCATATTATTGTGTTTTTGAGTTTTGATTTGCTTTAATTATTCATGACGGTATCACTGATTGATAGTTAATATGATTCTTTATTTCTGCATGATAGTTGTTGTTCCCTGTGACAGTCATAGGGGGTTGGCCTATAATACCTAAGAGTGTTAGACAATCAATTTGGAATATTAATTACTTGGTAAAACATCATTATTAAGTAATTGGTAAGGAGACAAAAGGGGTTAATAATTGTGTGCCTAGAAAGGAAAGTCTAGTGCTCTAGCCTTTGATAAAATTTATCATGAAGTACCTATAGAGGGAGAAATAGTTAATTTCTTATTGATCCTAGGGTTAGCAGCTCATTATAAGTGTTAGATCCAACCCGATCAAGATGATTTAACTAGATTTAGTGATCCTCTTATAAATGTCAACAGGTAATTAATTTGGGTCTAGATAAATTAGTCACATAGTTAAGTTGTTTGTCCGAGCATTACTAATTCACCATTCTTGAATTCTAAATCGTTTTCTCCGCATATTTATTTTCTTTGCTTAGTTTAATTATTTAATTTTACTTTTTATTAGTCAATTAATTATTCCTTCAAAAAAAAATCCCGAATTTGTCTTGCAAACGAATTATCATTAATAGAATTACTTATTAAATTTGTAACTATCCTGTGGGAATGATATTTCACTTGGTCACACGCACTACAATCGATCCCTTACACTTGGGGTGAAAGAAAATAGCGATCAAGTTCTTGGCGCCGCCTGCCGGGGATAGTTAATAAAATTTAAATTTAATTTTATTGTGATTTATTTTCTTGTAGGACGTTAAATTTTACTTGCTTTATTTTATTTTATTTGTGATCCAAACAATTCTGATCTTTTGAGTGAGAACAAGTGTATGATCACTTGGTCAAGTGGACGAGCAATCGAGCCATTAAATCTAGAGCTTGAAGCACTTGTTAGAGAGAACAGAAGGAAAAGTAAGCAACCAGCTACACCTATTCATAGCTCAGATTCAGAGAGTTTTTATTCCTCAGAAGAAGAGGAAGTTGAAAGACTTTCGTAGAAATTAAACGAAGTGGATTTAGTTGAGAAGACTGAGACTAGAGAGATGGCTGAAGGACAGGGCCCGACCCCTATGCGGGACCAGTATAAATTGAAGCACATCACTAATGCTGGGTTGAATGGACCTGCAATCACTGCAGAGAGTTTTGAGCTACCTTTCGGACTGATCCGGATGGTGGAGAGACAGTAGTTTAGTGAAAATCCTATAGAGAATCCTAGTGAGCATCTGCAGTTATTTGATGAATATGCTAGGATGCAGAAGCACATGAATGTTCCGGAGGATGCTATCAAGATGCGACTTTTCCCATTCTCACTTACAGGAAAAGCCAAGAAGTGTATAACAATCTTCCTTAAAGATGTACTACTTGGGAGCAACTTGCAGATAGGTTTCTTAATAAGTACTTTCCTCCCTCCAAGAGTTTCTTGATAAAGAAAAAGATAACACAATTCAAATAAGGAACCTTGGAGAGTTTTTATGAGGCATGGGAAAGATTCAAGGAGCTGATACGGAGCTGTCCCAAACACGGATTTTCAAAGGATACTTACTTAGGCTTCTTCTATCAAGGCCTAAGAAGAGATTCAAGAGTGTTGGTGGATGCGACAGCTGGTGGATCTATATTCAAGCAGTCCGCAGAGGCAGGGGAAGAGATATTCGAGGAAATGTCTGCAACACTTATGATTAGCCAGCAGAAAGAGCAGATGGAGACGCATCTTTCGACAAAGTGGCTAAGATAGAAATTCAAGCGGGAAATCATGAAGTGTCAGTTATCCATGATCGAATTGATGAACTATATAAAAAGTTGGACCACTTCACCAAAGGGAATAGAGAAGAAGTAACAAAGGCTGGAGATGAGGAAGAATTTGAGGAGTCTTATTATGCTATGTTCCAAGGAGGAGATGATAGAAACAGACAGAATTTCAGACCGAACAATCAGTTTGGTGGGAGGAATGACCAAGGGAACAACCGTCAGTATCAGCAAGGTTGGAACCAAGGGAATTCAAACTTCAACAATCAGAGAAGGAGTGAAAATCTATCTTATTCTAATCCTAACAATGCAGTTGCACCACCTCCGGGAATTGATCCAGCTCAAAAACCTGTTGAAGGGAGATCCTCAATGGAGGATAAAATGGATTTGATGCTCAAGCTGATGGTCACAAATCAAGAAACATCTGAAGTGAGACATAAAGAAGCTGAAGCAAGATATAAGGAAATAGAAAGTAAACAGAAAGAAATAGATCTTGCTATCAGTCAGTTGAATGCTGCAGTGGGTATGTTACAACAACAAGGTAAATTTCCTGCTCAGACTGAGTTGAATCCAAGAGAGTGTCATGCTATTACTTTGAGAAGTGGCACCCAATATAAAAGACCGAAGATGCAGGAGGAACAATATGTGCAAAACTGGTCTGGACGCACATGTGATGATGATCGTGTGCACTCGAATGATGATAAGCCATCACCAAATGTGCCGCATGATGGGTCACACGACACCGAGCACAGCACCGTGAAAGGTCACACGCCTACTGATTACCTCGCTCATTCACAGCCGTGTGATCCTACTTCTGTGCTTGTTGCTCCAGTTCCTCAATAAAGTGATACAGTGGGTTTTCAGAGTGACATTGATCATCTGATTGTTACTATAAAAAAGTAGGAAAGAGCTAAGAGAGAAAGAAATAAAAAGGATGAACTTGAGAGGAATAGTTTAGGGATTCCAAAGACAAAGTATCCTATTCCATTTCCTACCAGACAGTTGAAAAAGGGTCTTGATGAGAAATTTCAGAAATTTGTAGAGATATTCAAGAAGATCCATATCAACATTTCTTTTGCTGAAGCAATTGAGCAGATGCCTCACTACGCAAAGTTTCTTAAGGAAATCATGTTGAAGAAGTGTAGTATTGGGGATAAGGAGATAGTGAACATGACTGAAGAATGCAGTGCTATCATCCAAAGGAAGTTCCCAGCCAAGCTAAAAGATCCGGGTAATTTCACTATCCCTGTTCAGATTGGAAAGAATGCCACATGCAAAGCTTTGTGTGATTTGGGAGCTAGCATCAATCTGATGCCCCTAAATACATTCAAAACCCTTGGTTTGGGGAGCTGAGGCCTACTTCGGTGACATTGCAGCTAGCTGACAGGTCTCTTACGCATCCAAGAGGAGTTATTGATATGTACTTGTGAAGGTGGATAAATTCATCTTCCCAGTCGATTTCTTGGTGCTTGAGAAGGAAGAAGATAACAATGTGCTTCTGATTTTGGGGAGACCATTCTTGGCAACTGCTAAGGCTGTAATTGATGTTGAAGATGGAAAGTTGAAGCTCAGAATGGAGATGATGAGGTTGTCTTGTCTCTTGATAATGCATTGAAGTGGCCAGCTAAAAGAGCAAACTGCAAGTTGATCGATGTTATTGATGAGATATTGATGAAAAGCTGCCATTGATTCTATCTAAGGACCAATTAGAAACATGCATCAGCAATAGTCTTTCTTTCCCTACTCTTGCTACTGATTTTGCATCTGATTTTTCATGTAATATTTTTGATGATGAATTTACAGGATATTTGAATACTTTGAATGCTTGTAGTGAAGATAAAAGAGAGGTGTCCAGAATTGAAGGAGGAAAGTGGACACCAAGGTTCTTACCACTGGAGAAGGAGGAACCTGAAGCAGAAGAGAAGAAAAAGGTGGAATTGAAGCCTTTACCTAATCATCTAGCATATGCCTTTTTGGGAAAAAATCAAACATATCCGATAATTGTATCATCTGCCTTAACTGAACTTGAACTTGATAAACTGCTTAGAGTCCTTAGGGAGCATAAGTCTACCATAGGATGGTCTTTAGAAGATTTGAAAGGTATAAATTCATCTATTTGCATGCATAGGATCAGGTTAGAAGATGAAAAGAAAACCTCTATGCAATATCAGAGGCGTTTAAATCCTGCGATGCAAGAAGTGGTTAGGAAAGAGGTACTTAAGTGGTTGAAGTCTGATATTATTTATGCTATTAGTGATAGCCCTTATATGAGTCCATTGCATGTGGTAGCTAAGAAAGGGGGCATGACTATAGTACAATCTGAGGATGGAGAGACTTTGGCTACTAGGGTACCTACAGGTTGGCGTGTTTGTGTTGATTATAGAAAACTAAATGAAAACACACGCAAAGACCATTTTCCTTTACCTTTCATGGATAAGATGCTTGATAGGCTTGCGGGTTATGAGTTTTATTATTTCTTAGATGGATACTCTGATTACAATCAGATAATGATTGCACCGGAGGATCAGGATAAGACTACCTTTACTTGCCCGTATGGTACTTTTGCATTTAGGAAGCTTCCTTCTGGTTTGTGCAACGCTCCTGCTACTTTTCAGAGATGCATGATGTATATTTTTGAGGGTTTGATTGAGAGAATTATGGAGGTATTCATGGATGATTTTTCTGTATTTGGATCTTCTTTAGATTCTTGTGTAGTTAACCTCACTGTTGTTTTGGAGAGATGCTAAGAGTTTATCCTTTTTCTGAATTGGGAGAAATGTCATTTCATGGTAAGAGAAGGTATAGTACTTGGCCATCATGTGTCTTCTAAAGGGCTGCAGGTTGATCGAGCGAAGGTGGTAGCCATTGAGAAACTTCCGCCACCGATTAATGAGAAAGGGGTTAGATCTTACCTTGGTCATGCGTTTTTCTACCGCAGATTTATCAAGGATTTCTCCAAATGCTCTAAACCCTTGTCTCATCTGCTTGAGAAAGATGTACCTTTTGATGAGATCATTGATGAAAAACTGCCATTGATTCTATCAAGGATCAATTAGAAACATGCATCAGCAATAGTCTTTCTTTCCCTACTCTTGCTACTGATTTTGCATCTGATTTTTCATGTAATATTTTTGATGATGAATTTACAGGATATTTGAATGCTTTGAATGCTTTTAGGGAAGATAAAAGAGATGTGTCCAGAATTGAAGGAGGAAAGTGGACACCAAGGTTCTTACCACTGGAGAAGGAGGAACCTGAAGCTGAAGAGAAGAAAAAGGTGGAATTGAAGCCTTTACCGGATCATCTAGCATATGCCTTTTTGGGAAAAAATCAAACATATCCGATAATTGTATCATCTGCCTTAACTAAACTTGAACTTGATAAACTGCTTAGAGTCCTTAGGGAGCTAAGTCTGCCATAGGTTGGTCTTTAGAAGATTTGAAAGGCATAAATTCGTCTATTTGCATGCATAGGATCAGGTTAGAAGATGAAAAGAAAACCTCTGTGCAATATCAGAGGCGTTTAAATCCTGCGATGCAAGAAGTGGTTAGGAAAGAGGTACTTAAGTGGTTGAAGTCTGATATTATTTATGCTATTAGTGATAGCCCTTATATGAGTCCATTGCATGTGGTAGCTAAGAAAGGGGGCATGACTATAGTACAATCTGAGGATGGAGTGACTTTGGCTACTAGGGTACCTACAGGTTGACGTGTTTGTGTTGATTATAGAAAACTAAATGAAAACACACGCAAAGACCATTTTCCTTTACCTTTCATGGATCAGATGCTTGATAGGCTTGCGGGTTATGAGTTTTATTATTTCTTAGATGGATACTCTGATTACAATCAGATAATGATTACACCAGAGGATCAGGATAAGACTACCTTTACTTGCCCGTATGGTACTTTTGCATTTAGGAAGCTTCCTTTTGGTTTGTGCAATGCTCCTGCTACTTTTCAGAGATGCATGATGTATATTTTTGAGGGTTTGATTGAGAGATTTATGGAGGTATTCATGGATGATTTTTCTATATTTGGATCTTCTTTAGATTCTTGTGTAGCTAACCTCACTGTTGTTTTGGAGAGATGCCAATAGTCTATCCTTGTTCTGAATTGGGAGAAATGTCATTTTATGGTAAGAGAAGGTATAGTACTTGGCCATCATGTGTCTTCTAAAGGGCTGCAGGTTGATCGAGCGAAGGTGGTAGCCATTGAGAAACTTCCGTCACCGATTAATGAGAAAGGGGTTAGATCTTTCCTTGGTCATGCGTGTTTCTACCGCAGATTTATCAAGGATTTCTCCAAATGCTCTAAACCCTTGTCTCATCTGCTTGAGAAAGATGTACCTTTTGACGAGATCATTGATAAAAAGCTGCCATTGATTCTATCTAAGGATCAATTAGAAACATGCATCAACAATAGTCTTTCTTTCCCTACTCTTGCTACTGATTTTGCATCTGATTTTTCATGTAATATTTTTGATGATGAATTTACAGGATATTTGAATGCTTTGAATGCTTGTGGGAAGATAAAAGAGATGTGTCCAGAATTGAAGGAGGAAAGTGGACACCAAGTTTCTTACCACTGGAGAAGGAGGAACCTGAAGTAGAAGAGAAGAAAAAGGTGGAATTGAAGCCTTTACCGGATCATCTAGCATATGCCTTTTTGGGAAAAAAATCAAACATATCCGATAATTGTATCATCTGCCTTAACTGAACTTGAACTTGATAAACTGCTTAGAGTCCTTAGGGAGCATAAGTCTGCCATAGAATGGTCTTTAGAAGATTTGAAAGTATAAATTCGTCTATTTGCATGCATAGGATCAGGTTAGAAGATGAAAAGAAAACCTTTGTGCAATATCAGAGACGTTTAAATCCTGCGATGCAAGAAGTGGTTAGGAAAGAGGTACTTAAGTGGTTGAAGTATGATATTATTTATGCTATTAGTGATAGCCCTTATATGAATCCATTGCATGTGGTAGCTAAGAAAGGGGGCATGACTATAGTACAATCTGAGGATGGAGAGACTTTGGCTACTAGGGTACCTACAGGTTGGCATGTTTGTGTTGATTATAGAAAACTAAATGAAAACACACGCAAAGACCATTTTCCTTTACCTTTCATGGATCAGATGCTTGATAGGCTTGCGGGTTATGAGTTTTATTATTTCTTAGATGGATACTCTGATTACAATCAGATAATGATTGCACCGGAGGATCAGGATAAGACTACTTTTACTTGCCCGTATGGTACTTTTGCATTTAGGAAGCTTTCTTTTGGTTTGTGCAATGCTCCTGCTACTTTTCAGAGATGCATGATGTATATATTTGAGGGTTTGATTGAGAGAATTATGGAGGTATTCATGGATGATTTTTCTGTATTTGGATCTTCTTTAGATTCTTGTGTAGCTATCCTCACTGTTGTTTTGGAGAGATGCCAAGAGTCTATCCTTGTTTTGAATTGGGAGAAATGTCATTTCATGGTAAGAGAAGGTATAGTACTTGGCCATCATGTGTCTTCTAAAGGGCTGCAGGTTGATCGAGCGAAGGTGGTAGCCATTGAGAAACTTCCTCCACCGATTAATGAGAAAGGGGTTGATCTTTCCTTGGTCATGCGTGTTTCTACTGCAGATTTATCAAGGATTTCTCCAAATGCTCTAAACCCTTGTCTCATCTGCTTGAGAAAGATGTACCTTTTGATGAGATCATTGATGAAAAGCTGCCATTGATTTTATCTAGGCGGGTTGCGGGCTATAAATACTCGGCCCAACCCACCAATTATATAGGAGGGTGCGGTTCGGCCCGACGAGCCCAGCCCATTTTGACGGCTCTACTAAAGGATACACACTTTAATTATATATATTTTTTATTTTTTTTAGAAAATAAATATTACATGTTCTTATATTAAAGGATATACCAGGTAATATTAAAAGGTACCTGACGTGTCACGCCCCGACCCCAGACAGAACGCGACAACCGCCACGTTAACCATAAATTTCGTGGAATGGGTGCACTCCACCCCACAAAGTTTATAGAAAACGTAAGGCTTGCTATCAAGTACCTGTAGAACTGAACAACTGATAACAACGGGTACAACCCGAGGACATCATTTCATAAAGTATCAACAAGGATTTACAAAGGTACAAAATACAACGGTGTAACTTAGTTTAAAGAAAATATACATGAACGATATAACATCGCGAAGGTACAAAAAGAACATCAAGGGGGTCACCAAATATAAACTATACACTCTCGCCAATGAATCCGTCAATTTACATAAAAGAGGAAGTACCCAAAACACGGATTGGATGACGAGCAAACGATAGGCAAACCTCCAACCAAAACGATATCAACAGCCTGAAAAGGAAAGAATGATGGGGGTGAGCAAAACCACTAGCTCAGTGAGGTGATAAGCCGGTCACCCCGACCCTTATACGAAGCATGTATTCCCACTCGCGGTTCATAACATAAAATCCAACATTTCGTCCCACAATAACTATTTCTCACTCAGTGTACATATTAATGAAAATAAAAACCTTAGTGCACATTTACGAATAACACAATTAGTTCAAACAACATGCTATCACATAAAAGACGTGTGGGTAGTCAATATCCTCCTCGAACTGAGCTCTCCGTCGAGAGACAGTCCAAGCCCGTCACTGTTACTCTAGATAAAATGCACATTAATATTCTTTCTCAACACGCCAAGTGCTAAAGTCACAACTCAATATCGATGTGAATACTTGAAATGATCAAACACATAAACATATATGACATGCATGTCCCACACCGGTGACGTTGACTGAGCCTATAATAGACTGATCCATCTAACGACCACCCTCCAGAGTAGTAGTATTTGGCAAATGGACAGGTGCCCCGTTAGATCTAACTCACCCGGGTTTGCCATGCCACGGGCAACTTGGTTGTCACTCTAACTCACCCGAACCGCGACAATTCGGGTTACTTAATCAATGTCGCTCCAACTCACCCGAACCGTGACCAATTCGGACTACTTAACCTTGGTACCAGGCATTCATATGCATACGCATCATAAGATGAATAACGACTCAAGTTAGAGTCTTAAATAGCACACAAGAATAACCAGAAATCAATTCTCAAATAATTCACAATAAATGTTATCAGATATTGAGCCGGCAAGGCTCTTCAACATAAGTTAAAATCAATAATACTCATAAAATGGCTAACAGGACTCTAACCAGAGCAATCGAGCCAATCAGGCTCTTTACCACATAACACAATACCAAATAATTTTCTTATCAATTAACTAAAACTAAAATAAATGCACATTTAACGAGGGTCCACACTTCCCACAAGAGAAGGCGTTCCCGAATTATCAACTCACAAGGAAGTGATTAACTCTCTCCGGAATCTGAAGTCAGTCCCTTGCTCTTCGTCGATGGTTCTTTACCTAGAAAGGAGATGAGCAATTAAAGACAAATTAAATATAACTAACTATTAGCGGTAACATCCCTTTCATTGCTAAAAACAAATCCTAATCGAGTTCGAACGAGTCGATATTAAATAAAAATGGCATGTAACTCCTTAACATTAGGTCCCAATCCCACATAACCCGTTTCATTACATTAACTAAATGAAACGATAGAAAATAAGGTTGAATTCGACATAAAAATTCTGAAATTTTCCAGCTAGCGGCAGTTTACGAGAAAAATCATAACTAATTGTAGAATAATCGGATTGAGGCGTTTCAAGTGGCTACGGAAAGCTAACGAGTTCAGCTACGTACAGAAATTAAGTTTGCAAAGTTTCGAGGGCAATAGCTATCTCAAAATCAGTTCGAACAGTCTGCAAATTACCCACATACCAAAAAGAAAAACCCCACAAAATTACAAAATTATGGAAGAAGGAAGCATAATTCACACACCACTTACCTCAAAACAACTTAAAAACCACCTAGGATGAGGGTTGTAAGGGAGAATTTGGTCAACAAGGGTTTCTCCTCTTCCTCTCTTCTTTCCTCTCTTTTGCTTTTCTTCTCCCGTTCTTCTCTCTCTTTTTTTTTTAACTTTAATCTTACTAATTATATATCAGGTCATTTAAGTGGGCTGAAACTTTGGGCCACAAAATAAATAAATAAATAAGTTTGGGCTTTCTAAAAAAAATTCTAATTAGGCTTAATTGGGCTGACCTTTTGGGCCATAAAAATAAATAATTATGTTTTGGGCTTTCTAACAAAAATCTAGTTGGGCTAAGATAGGGCTGGCCTTTTGGGCCATAAAAATAAATAATTAGGTTTTAGGCTTTCTAACAAAAATATAGTTGGGCTAAGATATTATATGACGCATGGTGTCCCGGCACATAAGTTTTAGTCTTCTATGAGATGAAGCTCAATAAACCTGCGATATTAACTCACATCTTAACTTAAATATATGAAGAATATTTATTATATTTAGATTATTATTATTATTTATATGCATATATTCAATTTATTTTCATTTCAACTAAAATTTTATAACATTAATTCATTTTTGAATTCTTTAAATTGTAATTAATATTTAATTCATCCGAATTAATTTTTTTAGGGGAAGTTTTTGATGAGACTATCTCACGGCAAGAACATTTTACATAATTTTTTAAGGCAAAAACTCCCGTGCCTCCGAGCGCACGGAGCACATTCCGTGCGCCTTTAGAATTTTGTATTAAATTGTGTACCCTTTAATATAAAAATATATATCATGACAAATGTTGTGCCCGGGCGCACGGGAACACATTCCGTGTGCCTTTGAAATTTTGTGTTAAATTGTATACTCTTTAGTATAAATATGTATACCTTTATTTTCTGAAGAAAAATAAAAAATATTAATAAAGTGTATACCCTTTAGAACAAAATGATGTACCTTTATTAATTAAAGTGTGTACCCTTTAAACCAAAACAATATACCTTTACACATAATACTAAAATCTAAATACGCACGGAATGTGTTCCAGTGCGCCAGGGCGCACTCAAGCCTCACTCATTTTTTTAATTAGTTATTATTTTTTCTTAAAAATGTTATCGCTTTTCTATAAAAATGTTACACTTTTTATTTATATTAAAAATAATTAAAATATCACTTTTTATCAATTAAAATATGGTTAAAACTTGTGTGTCCTCAGGGACACACCGTGCGCCCCTTTAGTATTAAATTGTATACCTTTAGTATAAAGACGTGTACCCTTTTTTTTTTTGAAAAAAATAAAAAATATTAATTAAAAGTGTATACCCTTTAGAACACAAAATGTTATACCATTATTGATTAAATTGTATTCCTTTTAAAATAAAATGTTGTACCCTTACACACTTTTTGCACTTGGGGACACAAGAGACCAACTCTTAAAATATATAATTTCATAAAATATTATCACTTCTTATCTTTGTCCCACGGAATGGCTACGTGACATGATCTCACACATGTGTTTGCCTTTTTTTATGTTTAATTATATGATGAATAAAAAATGATAATATTTTTAAAAAATGATATCTAATTAAAGAAAACAAATATTGGTTCAATTGAACTATTTCGATGAAATTTGTATGATGAATAAAAAATTATAATTTTTTAGTCAAAAGTGATATTCGTCCATTTTTACTATTTCATAAACAATTAATAGGACGAATATGAATAAATTAATAATAATATGTTTAACAAAAAGTGATACCTATAAAAAAAAGTTATAACTGATTAGTTGAATTATTGCAGAGTAATTAATTGGACGAATAAAATGTGATAGAAAATTTTAATAAAAAGTATTATCTAATCAATAAAAAGTGATTATCGTTTAATTGAACTATTTTATTAACAATAATTAGAACATATATATAGTAATGATGTTTTTAATAAAAACTTATGACTAAGTATATGTCCAATTAAATTATGGTTATAATTTTTGTGCCTTCGGGGATCACGGTGCCCTAAATCCCACATTTAAAAAAATGATACTCTTTAGTATTAAATGGTATACCATTTAGTATAAGAACATGTATGTATTCTTTATTTCCTGAAAAAATATTATTTTAATCAAATATTTATACTCCTACTATTCATATTTCAACCGATCTTTTCAACTCTTAAATTATTTTATAAATAATTTGTAAAACAGATAAAAATTGATAAATTTTTTAAATAAAAAAATTACATATTACTTTTAATAATTAAAGATAATTTAATAAATTTTATTTAAAAGAAGGGAAAAAAAATTATATTTCATTCCTGTTTAACTTTCCAACTAAATTAAAATTATCGATTTATTTTTATTTATTTTTAAAACTGTATAGGGCGATAGCTCTAAAAAGACAAATGACCTATCAAATCTATTTATTTTTTTTGTTCAAATTCTTGGTAGTCTGCATACGGTACAATATATAAATATTTATTTTTAAATATTAAAGAAAAAAAATTTTGAGGTGTGAAATCGTATCCAACATAAGAAGAGTGTAATTAGGGATGTCAAAATTGCCCTGCCTACGGGTACCCGACCCGCCCCGCACGTTTTGGGGCGGCCTAGACCCGGCCCGTAGTAGAAACGGGACGGCGCGTCCCAGACCTGTGCACATTCGGGGCAGGTCCGGGTATTAGTTTAGCCCCGGCCCGCCCTGGACCCGCCCCATCCCGAACACTAAATAATAATTATATTATATTATACAATTATATATATATAATTATATTAATTATTTATTTTGCTGTATTATTTAAGCATGGAACCCTAATATTTCTCTCACTTCTCATTTTCATTACACGAATACCAGCCGCGTTTCACCTCCCCCATTGCCATAGCTGCCAACACTCTCTCGTCTCTTCCATTTTCATAGTTCTATAGTCTCTTCCATTTTCGTAGTAAGGCCATTAATGTTCTGTAATAATTCTTCTTAGAATGTTTGTTGGAGTGTCAATTCTAATAATGAAAACTAGTTAGTCTTGAATCCCTTCTATCAGCATCATTACTGCTTTTAATCTTTAATTTCAACTCTCTGCTTATAGTTGTCAAGTGGATTGGGCCGGGCCATTCCGGCCAAGCCCACCTAACCCACATAGTTAGTGGGCCTGACTGGGCTGGGCCGGACTTTTTTAGAAATCATGGGCCCAGCTCGGCACATGAATTATATGTAACGAGCTGATCGTGGGTTGGATCGGGCTACATTGGCCGAATTTGTGGGCCGGTGAGCTATATTAATGAAAATTATTTTAATTCTAATTTATTAAATGTTTAGACTATAAAAATAAAGGTCACTTACTATTGAATAAATAAAATAATGCATAATTACTCTAAACTACATGACTCAAAGCGCTCATGTTTATAACTACACAATTATGATTGTGATATCATGAATACCCCTATGTGTTTGCACAATTTGTTTACACAATTTTGTTTTGCACAATTTAGTTTGCACAATTTTGTTTTGCACAATTTGTGCAATTATAACTACACAATTATGATTGTGATACCATGAATACCCCTATGTGTTTGCACAATTTGTTTATACAATTTTGTTTTGCACAATTTAGTTTACACAATTTTGTTTTGCACAAATTTGTTTTTGCACATTTTAAGTTCCAGCGGAGATCAGGCGGATGTCCGACGACCCCTATGTGTTTTGCACAATTTCATTTGCACATTTTGTTTTGCACATTTTGTTTTTCACAATTATTTTATTTTATTTTATTTTATTTTGCACATTTTGCTTTGAAATTTTTTTTTTCACATCTTTTTAATATTTAATCTTTGACTAAATATAAAATGGGTCTTATCTCAATTGTGTTCTATAAACCTACCTGCAAAAGAATACATATAATTAAGTATGTGAATGGGAGTGAGTTCTTAAAAAACAAAACTTAATGATATCCTTAAAAAACAAAACTTAATGATCAAAAAAAAAAAAAAAGAAAAAAAAAGATCTCATTCTCCGTAGCTGTGGATATGAGCATTCCAGGAATCTGTGAATGCCAGTGGAGTTCTTTCAAGTCCTTTTGACCTGATGAACAAAGAGAAGCTGTGGTGACAAGTCTGTGGGGGCGTTTACTCGCTCTTTTGTCTTAATTAGCTTTAAAATCGGCTTCCTCTTCTTCGTCCCTCTCCAGCGAAAGGTCCCATATTGTCAGTTGATTATCTAATGAAGTTAATGCTAAGGTGGATGCCTCGTGTGGACTCCACTCAATGGATGTAATGGGGTGCTTGTGATAATCAAAGTGTGCAACTATTGAGTTTGCTTCCTTGAGCAGTCTCAAATCTCGAATGGAAAATTTCCCATCATCACAACCAGAAGCTAGTATGCAGCTTGCCAGGCTGTTCCATGTTATAACATTAACATCAGCTTCATGCGCTTTGATAGAAACTGCAGGAGACTTCCCCAAACGAATATCCCAGATTGCAATGTTTCTATCAACTGAGCATGAAGCAAACACATGCGGTTATGTAGGACTCCACTGTAAATCTTCAACACTGGCAGTATGACCAACAAAGGGCTTAGAGTCGATATTCCATGTTGAATCAGATGTGGGTTCCCATAGATAAATAAAGTTCTTGCAGTCCCCTGTGACGAGCCTTCCAGGAACAAGAGGACTCCAGTCAATGGCATAACCTTCATCCTTATGTCCAGTAAACTTAATTAATTTGACTGAACACAATTGTTCCACCAATAATAGCTGCCGCATCAAACTCTACCAATGTATTCAGATGAGAGTTGAAGTCCCAGACCTGAACATGACCAGTGTCAGCCCAGGAGGCACAAATATTAGGTTGTTGTCGCATGGCTCATATACGGTTCACACCTCCTTCATGAGAAACCTTGCAAACCTGCAAAACAGGAAGCCCAAGTTCACCACCATCCTCATCATCCTCACTGTCACTATTCTCACTCTCCATGTTAGAACCAGAGCCATTTGACTTTTGAGGCACACTAATTCACGTCTTTTTACAGAAATATTCAGGATCTTAAATATTCCAATATAGTTCTTGGAGGAATTTTCTGCATTTGCCTCTATCGCAGGCGCCGAATTTGATGATCCTTCACCTTTCTTCGAGCCTTTTTTCTTGCGCTTTGCCTTCTTGGGATTTTTCAGGCTGCAAACCATTATCGGATTTTGAGGTTATCTGAACAGAAGTGTAAAAATGGTGAGGAGCAAAAACCGATTTGTAGAAGGGTTTTGCTAGGGTTTATCACGTGTCTGGAAAAGAATACATATACATTTAAATAACTACAAAGTTTTAATTGGAATAAGAATTCACTCATTCAACACTCTGACGGAGATGTGAACACAAGGAAACTACAAAAGTTGAAAGGAGAGTGCAATAAAAGCATCGATGATAAGACAAGCATCACGAATTTCTCATGAAATGGGCAAAGTTTGCTGTAAAAAAATTCACCAAATCACTACCAACAACATAAAACAAGTACATTCCTAAAAGAGAGAATTAACTTTAATTAACATTAAACCTAATTAACTTAGCCTTCTCTATACATAATTGAAGGCCAAGGGCTAACTATGTCACAAACAGTGGATCCTATACCAGCACCGATATATAGAATCGGGCGAATCAAATGTAATATGATATTTGTTTAGTTGGATTCTTTGTTAACTCTGAATCCAAATAGCAAGAGTTAAAGCAGTAGCTAGTTTAGAAACAAAGGATTCTTGCCATTTATTATCAATAGGTTGAATAGCAACAAAAAGTTGCATTCACCTTGATCAGTAGTTTTTTGAGCCAAAAGCAACCCTTTTCTAATTTCCTGCCAATCAACATATCTCCAGTGTCCTCTTGCTGCTTATACAATCCACACACCCCTCAACATCCAACACTTCCTCCAATTTTTTTGGAATGTATGCCTGGAAAGAAGCAGATCGAATCCGCCAAATTAACCCACATTAATTGATGAGATACAAACGACCCAAGATAGGAAAATCTTTAGCAACAAATAACAACAAAGAAAAGAGCTAAGAATATTTCAATGGCAATGACCTAGGAAATTTTTCAAAAACACAAAACTTTGCAATATATGTTTCCAGGTATCAATATTCTAACAGTAATAATGTCTAACGAGTAAAATTCAACAAAGAAATTCAACATAAATAAACTGTCCTCGGTTAACTGAAAAACATAAGACGATTAAGTGTTGTTCAGTAAGCAAAGCAATTGAGCAATTAACTTATACCTGAAATATATGTCAAAATTCAAATAAGCACACATATAGTCATTATATGAAAAACAGAACTGCTCAACATTGGAATTTAAAAATATTTATGCTAGTAATCAACATACATAAATGAAACCAATTAATAAGAATCCAACAGATTGAACTGTTGGAATTGGAAGCTCAATCAGGTACCACTTTAGAACTTGAGCATTTCTAATTTCTAAGGAATAGAACAGCAAGTTTTCGTAATTGAAGCGGGAAAAAAGAACTACTACATACCAAAGAGATGGCGGAAGGCGTTGTGACAGGCATCGTACACAAAGGAAGCATACTGGTCATCCTTCTCAGCTGCTCTCAAAGATAGAGATGTAATCGAGTCAAACTGAGCTGAAGATCACCAGGCTAGCAAACTCAGAATTAAAAATAATGACAATAATAAAATAAAAAAATCAAGCGAGCATGAAACTAAGGCAGAAATGAAACAAGAGAATTACCAATCATAGAAAATTCACCCGATTACACAATAAGATCACAACCAAAACTTGAGATATATATTTTCTAGCCCTAGCATTTTGGGGGAATAGTAAAAAATAAACAACTGCCATACAGCAGTACCAATCTTACAGGAACAGGGCAGGCATCAAAATCAGAAGGCGAGGCTGCCAGATTCTGCCGCGCGAGGACACGCTGCCCTAAACAGCAACCGGCGGTGCGAGGACACACTTCTGGAAAATCAATCGACGGCGGTGAAAGGTTGTGCGATCCCCAAATCAAAAGGGGTGCAATGGTGATTGAAGATGGTCGGCGCAGCCCTGTGAATCGAGATTGGCCGCCAATGAAAGAAATCGGCGTTGCAAATAGGAAGCCGGCTCAGCCTACAACAGGACACCGTCGGGAGCCCTAAGCGGCGCTACATCGAAGCCAATGATTAAGTTCCATCCCGTTCAACATGGTAGCTTCCGTCGCCATGAAACTATACACGAAGTTGTTCTTCGAGCACGATGAGGAGAGATTCTGAATGCATCTTGACAGAGTGAAATCAAGCGAAATAAAAATTACTGCGGAGCACTTCTTCCACGAGATAACACGTGCGTTGAATGATTCCGATGAAGGTTTAAAGTAGCGGAGCTTCGGTGAAAGAAATGGTGGACGATGAGGTGTAATTTAGCGATTTCAGGAAATATGTTAGGGCAAGGCTACTCTTGGAAGTTTAACATGAATTTGTGTATCTGTGAATCATTTCTATTTCTCATATGATGCAATTAACACTTAAATCGTGTATCCCTCAACCCTAAAAATAATAGTAATAATAATAGTACAATATACATTTGTGATATTGCTACATTCATCAATAAAATTATTAAGAAAAATTATTATTATTTAAATATATTTAATTTTTTAATTAAAATTTTGTATAATAATGTAATATAAAGAAGATATCAACTTAATATTTTGTCAATAATTTATTTCATAATTTCAAAATCTTAAATTTTCATATCAAGTATATAGAATTTGATTTTTAGAAATTTATCATTATTAATAAATATATTTTTTATATTTTATATAAAAATAAATTAAATGGACCGAATTGGCCCGTCATGTGCCCGGGCTGGGTTGAACATGGGCTGTGGGCTGAGCTTTTAAAAAATTTTAGACCCCTTGGGGCCATAATAACACATGAAATTAGGTTTATTTAGCCCACGTTACTCACGGGCTCGGGCTAGGCCAGCCCATGACGAGTTGGGCCGAGTCGGCCCGGCCCACTTGACAATATCTTCCAATTTCATAATTGATATGCCTTTTCTTTTCGATTCATTGCATTAAAATACATGATCTTTTCTTTTTTTCAATTTAATCATGAACTCATTTTTTCATCAAGAAGATACATAATCTTTTATTTTTTTCTCAATTTAATCACGAACTTTCTCTTATCAATTAAATACATGATCTTTTATGTATTTTTTCAATTGAATCATAATTTTTTTATTTTATCATTTAATCAAAATTCTTACATAAATAAGTTTTAAAAAAAATTCTTACATAAATAAATTAAAATCTATTAAATAGTTTTTACAAAATTTTAGTAATAATAACTATTTAACAATTAATAAAACATAAACTACTAAGATAATCAGGTTTTACAAATGATTAGCTATATTTTTAGAAGTCGTTTGTTTGTGGGTATGAAATATAAATGTATTGTGTATAATGAGATTTGTTTGATTTGTGATTAATTGTATTGTTATTTGGTATTATGGAAAAATGTGATTGTTGATAACTAGATATTAGTTGTTTTATGTTTGTTATTAAGTATTAACAAATGAGATAATAAGTAAAATGACATATTTACCTTTATTGTTGTTGTTGTTGTTATTATTATTATAATAATTATTATTTATTTATTTATTTATTATTATTATTATATTATTTATTATTATTATTTATTTTTATATTATTAATTATTTTTCTTAACATTATTAATTATTATAATTAATATTATTTATTATTAATTATTATTTTTATTGGATAAGGGTATAATGGTAAAATTGCATTTAATACCTAGGTATTAATTTTAGGTGTTGTGTATCCCACCTCTTGAGGTGGGATACACAATACCAAAAAAAAGGTATTGTTAATAATGGGTCGAAATAATATCGGGTCATGGGTATTATGATAACGTCGAGACAAACGTGGTATTAGGAGGTACACTGCATCACTTCCCCCTTAATCATGGCAAGCAAACGACTAAAATTTTACCATTATACCCTTATCCAATAAAAATAATAATTAATAATAATAATCATAATTTTTCTAAAACTTATAATCTTTAATCATTTTTAGCACCTCAAAGATATTATCAGAGGTTAGAACATTAATTGACATATCTGAAAATTGAGATATAATCTTATAAAACTCAGATTGATTATTATCAAGATTATTAATCTCTTTAGGACATATAAATCCTTCTCTACAAGGCTCACATTCTTCTGATTCAGAAATGTCTTCATCATCTAAATTATTGATGATTTCTTCTTCTGATTCAGAAGTAGATGAAAATTCTGATTCTAATTTCTCAAATTCAGATTTTTCTTCAAGAGTCTGCATTATAATTTCCTTGATATCATCAGAAATCTCAAGATTATTAATCTTTTTCTTCGTCCAGCAAATTCTTTGGTATGACCTGTTCTACCACATATTTTTCAATATCTATCTTTTTTCTTATTATATCTTTGTCTATAAGACTTCTTATGGAACATTTCTTCCTTTCTTTTATTCTTTTTCTCAATCTGTCTAGGAGAATATCTCCTATATTTAGGTTTATAAACCTTTTTAACTCTATTAATTTTGGTTTTACTGGATGAAGGATTATCCAAACCAAATTGTTGACAAAATTCTCCCAATTGTTTTTTCTCATCGAGATTTTGCCTTTTAATCTGTTGATTTAGCTTTATTTCATTGCATAAAGCTAATCATTCCTGAATACAAGTGTCTATTAGAGCACCATAAGTATAACTTTCATATGGAATCGTAATATGATTACGTTTTAGGGTTTTTCTTACCCTTTCAGCAAATAAGCTGGGTAATCCGTCAATAAATTTTTACTTCCAATGAATTTTATTACATTCTGGTAATTCCATAACTTTGCTTAGGAAAGTGTCCTTATACCACCTAAAATCAGAGAGTGTTCTGCACCTCAATGTTTGGAGCAGTGTTCTAATAGTATCACTATTATCACTGAACATTCCAGTGAAGTGTTCAATTATATTAACTGCAAGTGTATAAACTGCATTTTCGGTAGTATTATTACCTTCTTGTTTAACCATATTAAGAATATTATCTCTATCATTTTGAGATAAATAATTATCCCACCAGCCTTTAAGCTGTCCAGTAAATCCAGCAACTAGCAATAACCTTATCAGAATTATTGCTATTTTTACAAATAGTTGAGTACATAAGCATTCTATGTACTGTATTATAAATCTTTTTATTAGAATAGTCATCAATATTCCACTCATAGATCTTATTACCAGAATAACTAATATCAATAGTATTAGTGTATTCTTCATGTAATACATCCATGGGTGTTGGTCTATTATAATAAAACTTATTCTGAATTAGCTTATCAGCTCATTTAGTATTGATCTTATTGATCTGATTTTGAAAAATCTGTCTATAATCAGGATTTTCTATGATATTATCATATAACTCTTTATCAAGAGTTTTTGTACTAAGTTTATTAAACTTTTCCTCAAGATATTTCTCAAGATCATATAATGGCTTGATTTTAAAATTAGATATAACTGGAGGCGGTTGGAAGCTTGGCAAAGCTTCTTTTCCCTTTTCTGTAATTATTACAGGCTGGAGATTTTGTAAATCTTTTTTCTCCTATTCTGTAACTATTACAGTGGGTTGACTATTTTTATTAATAATTGATATTATCATATCCAGTGTATTATGAATAGATTGGATTTGTTCTCCTAATACATTCAAAAACAAATTTGTATAATTCTGATTTTCAAACATAGTATTAATATGTTTACAAGTAATTTTTATTGTATCATCTTCTATAAGTTTAACAAAAGCTAGAAAATTATAAAATTTTCCATTTTTTTTCAATATGAAAAGATTGTTGTGGAGGATATATATCTGTCACAACTGTACCATTTTGCAAATTATAATTTCTTTCTAAAATAGAAATATAATTTTTTACATAAGTATTCACAAACCATGCTGCAATAGGTATTAACACATTTTTTTTCTTCACAAGTTTTATAAAACTCATCTTGAAAACTTATAATTTCATTTTGATTAAAATTCTCAAAAAACCATTTTCTAAAAGGTGTGCTAACAAGAATCATTGAGGACATTTTACAGAATGAAAATTAAACAGGCATCTTTGAATAAAATCATACCCAAATAAAACCTCCAACTTGCCCATCACAACGCCTTTCAAACGGCTAAGAGATTAATATTATTACTCTTGATGATCAATTGAAAAATCCTAGATTACAGGATAAAATTAGTCTTTTAAAAATTCAATTTTTATTAGAAATTTGTAATGATCATCCTAATGCTTTTTGGGATAGAAAAAACATATTATTTCTTTACCTTATGAGGATTCTTTCAATGAAAAGAATATTCCGACAAAGGCTAGACATTGTCAAATGAATTCAGAGTATATAGAATTGTGTAAAAAAGAAATTGAATCTTTATTAAAAAAAGGTCTCATTAGTCATTCTCAATCTTCTTGGTCATGTACTGCATTTTATGTTAATAAACATTCTGAGATTGAAAGAGGTATACCAAGATTGATTATTAATTACAAACCTCTAAATAAAGTTCTAAAATGGATCAGACATCCAATTCCTAATAAAAAGGATTTATTGGATAGACTTTATAATAGTCTGATATTTTCAAAATTCGATCTTAAGTCAGGATACTGGCAAATACAAATTAATAAATCTGATAGATATAAGACAGCATTTAATGTTCCAAAAGGACATTGTGAATGGAATGTGATGTCATTTGGTTTAAAGAATGCTCCTTCTGAGTTCAAGAAGATTATGAATGATATTTTTACTCCTTATAGTGAGTTTATAATTGTTTACATTGATGATATTTTGGTATATTCAAAAACCATTGAAATGCATTTTAAACATTTGCATATTTTTAAATCATTAATTATTCAAAATGGATTAGTAATTTCTAAACCAAAAATGGAATTATTCCAGACTAGAATTAGATTTCTAGGTCATATTATTGAAAAAGGAAATATTATTCCTATTAACATAAGCATTGATTTTGCTGATAAATTTCCTGATGAGATAACTGATAAAACTCAGTTACAAAGATTTTTAGGAAATCTTAATTATATTGCTCCTTATTATCATAATTTGGTTAAGGACACAACTATTTTATATGATAGGCTTAAGAAGAATCCTAAACCATGGACTAATAGTCATACTGATGCTGTTAGAAAGATTAAATCCAGAGTTAAAACTCTACCATGCTTAATGATTAGCAATTCAAATTGGAAAAAAATTATAGAGACAGATGCCTCTAATATAGGATTTGGTGGTATATTAAGCCAGATTAATCCGGATAATAAACAAATATATCTTGTTAGATTTCATTCTGGGAAATGGAATGATTCTCAGAAAAATTATGCTACTATTGCTAAAGAGATTCTTGCAATTGTTAAATGTGTTTTAAAATTTCAAGATGATTTATATAATCATAAATTTACTATTGTAACAGACTGCAATGCAGCTAAATTTATGTTTCAAAAAGATTTCAAACATGATGTTTCTAAGCAAATGTTTGCTAGATGACAGACTCATTTAGCCCCATTTGATTTTGATATTGTTTATAAAAAATGAGAAGATAATAGTCTTCCAGATTTCTTAACTCGTGAATATTTTCAGGTATGAGTACACGAGGCAGAGGATCTTCCTCTTATAGAGGAAGAGGTGGCAGAGGAAAAATGTCTGAGATAATATCTCAACATGGCAATAAAAAGCTCGTAGCAATTAATAGAGCTGAAGATGAAGAATATCAAGAATTTCTTAATAAAAGAAATAAACAGCAAAAACCAAAGGAAGAACGTAATACTTCTTCATCATCATATGCTCAAATAGTTGAGAAAGAAAAACTAATAATATTGGATTCATTCAAAATGAATATAAAAAAATAATATTTCTTTTAGAAGAAAGAGATTTAAAATGGATCAATGATCCTTGGACTTTAATGCAAAGATATATGGATAATAGCTTCATGCAAATGAGGACTTATAAATCAAGATATCTGTATAAACAGATATTACTTCAAACTGGTTCTTGTGATATTACACATTTTACAGAAACTAGTAATGAAATTTATAATTTCAGTAAAATAATAATTAAAAAGGTAATATCCTTGGAAGATTGAGGAATTTCTCCATTGAGAGAAAAAGATGTTATGAATAATAAAGGAGTTCCAATGAAATATAATTATTAGGACTATTGTGATGCCTTTATGAAGGTACTTAATTATGAAAATGATAAAAAGAAACATACTTGGTTTATCAAGATATGTTCAAATATTTATAAGGATGATATCTCACACTGGTTTATACATTGGTTTAATTATTTTGGCCCCACTTCAATTATTTTACCAGAAAATATGAAAATTTCATTTGATAGATGGGTGAATATATCCCCACAACTTTTAAAAAAACAAGATTTAATACCATGGATATTTAAATTGTCTCAAGAAGTAGGAAATACCGAAATAGGAATTTCATGTATATACAGAACATTTTATACTAAATTCTGAGATAAAATGTTATGTATAAATCCAAAAAAACATCAGATTTATGGGATAGAGACAATGGATCTCTTGGAGAAAAAATTGAAATTATATACTAATACTTATAGAGAAGTTCATACTCCTTCTCCATTCGATCATATTTTGAGAAAATTCAAAATGAAATCAGAAAATTTGACAAGAGAGCAGATGATAGCTGCCTATATTGAGGAAATGAAGAAGGATTTGATATCCCAATTTGGAGATGATAATAAATCAGAGTCTACTATGGTCTCTGAACAAATGCAAGATGCACAAGATCCAAATGATGTGGATCTAGATGAAATTTTTATGACAATTCAGGATACTTTGATAGAAAATTTACACCTGAAAAAGAAGAATATTCATCCACATCAATTCACAAAGGAAAATAATATACCTGAAAAAGATGATGTCATTGCTTACGACATCAATAGTAAGCAGTCAGACAGGAGACTGTTCATAAACAGTAAAGCAGCCAGACAAATTACTGTTGATGATCTAGAGACAAGATCGCTAACAAGAATCGTTGAGGACATTTTACAGAATGAAAATTAAACTGTCATCTTTGAATAAAATCATACTCAAATAAAACCTCCAACATGCCCATCACAACGCCTTTCAAATGGCTAAAACTGGGACTTACAGGAGCAACACATTTAAGATATTATTTTATTTTAAGCCCAGTAAATTTCTATCTAACCCATTAGATTCTTATCAGAATATCCTAGCCATAAACTATATAAGTTCCATGCTAGCATAATTAATAGTTATGAATCAACACATGGTTAATTTAGTCTATTAGGCTAAACATGAACATAATTAAAAAAATAAACAATAAAAATAAAAACTGTAAATACTTACAAAGTATATATATTCAGAATGCTTCTTTTTATTAATACAAATTTATATTTGATCAGAAGAGAGAAGAGAGATCGTTCTGATCGATGCCCAAAAATGAAAAACTTCTAACTTATTTATACAATAAGAAAATGCGTCCCAACAGTATAAAACGCGTGAATAAATAGTAAAAAGTCGAAATTTTCGGTCTACACAGTATAAAGTGCTATAGTAAGTCAAAAGTATACAGTAATTTGCTGTTGATGAACAGTAATTTATCCGACTGCTTTACTGTTTATGAACAGTATCCTGTCTGGCTGCTTACTATTGATGTCGTAAGCAATGACATCATCTTCTTTAGGTATATTATTTTCCTTTGTGAATTGATGTGGATGAAGATTCTTTTTTTTTTCAGGTGTAAAAATTAATAATTAATAATAATAATAATAAATAATAAATAATAATATTAATAAAAGTGATAACTAATTTAGAAAGTGTATATCACGAACAATTTATTGAAATAATAAAAAGTGATAACTTTTTTTTAATAAAAAGTGATTCATAATAAAAGAAAATTAATATTCGTTTAATTGAATTATTTCATGAATAATTCACTAAAATAATAAAATGTGATAATATTTTAAATAAAAAAGTTATACATGATAAAAAAATGTGATAACCGTCTGACTAAATTATTTTATGAACAAATTCTAAAATAAATAAAAAATTGACAATATTTTTAATAAAAAGTTATATTTGATCATAAAAAAGTGATAATAATAATGTTATTTTTTTATTAAAAGTGATTACTAAGCAATAAAATATGACTATTTTATTTTTTGTTTTTAAAGATTAAGTTAGTTGTGCTTTATTATAACACTAGTATAGATCTAGTAATTTTTAAAATATTTAATCAAGTTTAATATAACTATCTATTCAATTATAACCTAATATAATTTAAATTGAAAAATAAAATTCAAATTATATACTCTCAAATGTGAATTTGCTTTTGTTGCTAAAAGTTTAATTTCATTGTTAAATTGATTTATCAAATTTTGTTACATTGTTGCAGAATTTAATTAATAAAAAATTAAAATATTTAATTTAATCATTGCAGAAAAAAAATTATAATGAAGTTAATTAATAAAAGATAAAAATAAATAAATTTAATATAAATCAATTTGATGAAATAAAAAAAATTAAACAAAATTAGTTTAAAAATTATAATATTAACCTTGAAAAAAATTAATAACGTAAAGAAATAAAAAGATTAAAATATAATAAAATTTTTAAAAGAAAACAGAATTAAAAAATATAATTGAAAGAAAGTTTGAAAAATATAAAAGAATATCCATAAAATTTATCAATAGAAAATAATAATAATAATAATAATAATAATGGATACCTTTCTTCAGAACTTTAATAGAACTTGATGAAAATGTATGTATAATGAATGAATAAAGAGTTTTATTTATAGGTGTAGAGTATTATTTGCACAAAAATTCACATGAAAAAATCCAAAAAAAAAAAGATCAATAAAAAGTTTAAATAAAAACAAAAAAAATTAAAAGAGAATTTAAAAAATATAAAAGGAACAATAATCAATAAAAAAATAAAAATAACAAAAGAAATGGAAAACTTTATTTAGAAAGTGAAGATAATTTTTGTTCTTGATAAATAATTTATGCAAATTAATTAATAAAGAATCTTATTATATAGGTGGAAAGAGATAATTTTTTTTTATGTTTATAAATAAGATTTGATTTGATTTTTATTTACTTTAATCATATAAATATTCGAATCTTAAGAAAAATTATGTATTTATCACTAAATATTAATTAGTAATTATTAAGATTAAAATTAATTCAAGTGATGACACATCATTTGAATTAATTTTTTTAAAAAAAATTAATAAATAAAATAATTTAATAGCCTTAAAAATCAAATATTAAAAATTACTAATAATAATAAAAATTTAAATTAAAAAAATAAGTAAATAGAAAAAATAAGTTAAAGAAAAAACATAAAAAAAGTTATTTAAAAAAACAATAAAACTAACCAAGAAAAAAATTATTAACGTAAAAAAATAAAAGAAAAATTTTAAAACAACATAACAGAATTAAAAAAAAAAACAAAAACAAAAGTTATTAAAAAAAATAAAATTAAACAAAAACGAAAGAAGAAAAATATAAAAAAATTATAATAAAATAAATATACATTTTTTAAAAATAAAAAATGAAAATAAACTTATTATAAATAAATTTCAAGAAACAAGAAAATAAAAAGAAATCAAAACAAAATTAATTAAATAAATTTGCAAATGCATGAAAAATGAAATTAGTAACATAAAAAAATTACAAAAATTACTAATAATCAAAAAACAGAATTAAAAAAATAATTAAATAAAAAAATATAATCAAAAGTATTACAACTAACAACTAAAAAAACAGAACTAAAAAAAATAATAAATAAAAATAATAATCAAAAGAGTATAAAAAATATAAAAAAATAAGTAAAATATAATCAAGAGTAAAATTATAAAAAAAAATTAATTAAAAAATTGTAATAAACATGAAAAAATAAGTTAATTACGAACAAAAAAAAATCAAAAGATCATAAAGATTATAAAATTACATGATAATTTAAAAATAAAAAGAAAAAAAGAAGTACAATCAAAAAATAAATAAATAAATAATTTAAAAAATATAAAAGAAACAACAAAAATAGATAAATAATAATAATAATAATAAATGTATACCTTTATTTAAAATTTGAAGAACGCTTTTGTTCGTCGTGATGATTAAATTATGTGTGTAAAACGAATGAATAAAGGATCTTATTTATAGGGGAAATGTAATAAATTTTCTAAAACTTATAGTAAATATATGTATTTATCTATATTATTTTTTAATTGATAGTGATTGATAATATCAGATCAAATCTTAAAATAATATATGTATTTATCTACATTAAATTCTGATTAATAATTAAAATTTTTAATTTTAATTAAAAATTAAAATAATTAAAATTAATTCCAAACTTCATCAAAATTAAACTTTGATTTAGTATATTAAAGATATACTATTAATATTGATTATTACATCTATATATTACCATTTGTAAATAAAGTAAGAAAAATATTTTCCATAAGAATACAATTATTGTAAATTGTGTTAAAATAATAATTTAATTGATAAAAATTGAATGATAATTTCACTTTTGTCAAATACTGGTGTGAACGCACATAGACGGATCGTTATAAAATATTACTTTTGAAATAAAATATTATCACTTTCACTAAAAAATGTTATAACTTTTTATTAATATTATAAATTTTTTATGAAATAGTTCACTGTCATTATCACTTTTTATCGATTGAGTATCACTTTTCATTAATGATGTTATCACTTTTTTAAAAAAAATTATTAAATAATTTAATTGGACATTTATCATTTTTTATAAGATATCACTTTTTATTAAAAATATTATTAATTTTTATTTGTCCAATAAATTTTTATTAAATAGTTTAATTGGATGTGTATCACTTTTTTCTTAATCAAGTATCACTTTTGATTAAAAATATTATTACTTTATATTTTTCTTACAAATTACTCCATGAAATAATTTGATTAGTCGAGTATCACTTTTTAATGTTCAAATATTATTTTTTATTAAAAATATTATCACTATTTAATTTATTAAAGTTTCATAAAATAACACAATAATAAGTGTATCAAAAAGTATCACTTCTGAATTTTCTGACGATCACTTGTAGTTTTTTAATGATTACAATATATTTAATGGTAGATCTTGTGTGAGATCGTCGCACGTGAGATATTTTTTTACTTTTTAAAATAGTTATCACTTTCGCTATAAATCGTTATTACTTTCGTTATAAAATGTTATCACTTTTTATATACTATAAATTGTTCATGAAAGATCATTATCACTTTTCATTAATTTATTATCACTTTCCTTCATGAGAGTTATCACTTTTGGACCATCCCACGTAAGTCCTTATGTGAGACGGTCTCACACAACTCTTTGTCTATATTTAAAATATGGCAAAGATTTGGGTGAGACCGTCTCACGAATCCCCTTATGTGAGACGAATCACACATTAACTCATTAAGCATATTTTAATTGTTATTAAATTAAAAAAATTTTAAAATCCTTATAATACTTAATTAAGACTTGTATTTCCTCCACGCCGAAAACTGAAACTGAGTGGAAGCAGCCCATTTAAAATCCTTATAATACTTAATTCGTAAAGCATCTGATAAGTTTCGAATGCAAAACCATTTACTTTATGTATTCAATTTTTTTTACGCTTTTTTCTTTATATTTTTTATTATTTAAAATTTTAATAAATTTTTTATTAAAATTTTTTAGGCAAAAACTTATGTGAGACCGTCTTACATAAGAGCTTATGCGAGACGGTCAGAAAGTGATAATTATTATAAAGGAAAGTGATAATAAATTAATAAAAAGTGATAATGTTATTTCATAAACAATTTATAATATAAATTAAAAGTGATAACATTTTATAGCAAAAGTAAAAAATTGTCACAAGACAGTCTCACGCAAGAACTACCAAATTTTCTATTCATTTAATTATTTTAAATTTAATTATTATAAATCTACAAAATGTGATCTACAATTGATGAAAAGTGATAACGATACTTTGAATTATTTCATGAACAACTTATAATATAAATGAAAAGTGATTTCACTTAAAACAAAAGTGATAATATCTTTAATAAAAATGATAAGTAATTAAGAAAGTGTATTTCATGTACAATTTATTGGAATAATAAAAAGTGATAACATTTCTAATAAAAAGTGATAATTAATTTAGAAAGTATATTTCACGAACAATTTACTAGAATAATAAAAAAGTGATAACTTTTTAATAAAAAGTGATTCGTAATAAAAGAAAATTGATATTCGTTTAATTGAATTATTTCACGAAAAATTCACTATAATAATAAAAAGTGATAATATTTTAAATAAAAAAGTGATACATGATAAAACAAATGTGATAACTGTTTGATTAAATTATTTTATGAACAAATCTTAAAATAAATATAAAATGATAATATTTTTAATAAAAAGTTATATCCGATCATGAAAAAGTGATAATAATAATAATAATAATAATAATAATAATAATTTTATTAAAATTGATTACTAAGCAATAAAATATGACTTGTTTTTTCGTTTATGATGATGTAAACATTAACATAAAATTTTAAGAAATTAGACATTCATTTATTTTTTAAAATTAATAGATACAATTGATAAATGAAATTTAATTAATTTTTCTAAGTATTTAATTTTATGTTGTTTAATAAACTCCCTATAAATATAATTTAGCATCTACAAATTAATTGAGGATGTTTTAAATAAAAAGAAAGGAGTTTTTAATTATCTTTTTTCGAAATTATGTAGCTCTCAATCTAACACATTTTTTTTTTTTTTATCTTAGAAATGATTTTTATAATTCTCAAACAAATGCAATGTCGGTGAATAAATTCAAGTATAAGTAGTTGAAATTCTCTCTTGTATCAGCAATTGAAATGCACAAAGATCCAAAACAAGTTCAAAGAATGGGAAAGATCAAATTTAAGTCATGAAATATACTTATTTAGTTTAATGGATAGTCCGCCTTATGTAAGGAGATCCGTAAGATGGTCTCACTCAAAATCTACCCTTAAAGTATTACTAGTAAAATTAATAATTAATAAAATAATTATTTTAAAATGTATAAAAAAAAGAATATCGCACTTAACTAATTGCATTCATATTCGTGATATTAACGTGCCATTACTTTCCAGTTTGCAAGGTGACCGGCCAGGCCGCATTTTTCGTTAATCCATCTCACATAAGGAGAACCGTGAGATGGTCTCGTATAAGACTCACCCTATTTTTATTGATTGGTTTAGTTATGTATTCCAACCAATAAAAAAAATATAATTAAAGGTGGTATTTTATTGATTGGTTTAGTTATCTATTTATAACCAATAAAAAAAATATAATTAAAGGTGATATTTAATTAATAGATATACATGAACGTGAACAATAATAAATAAATAACTAAATAAAAGTAGAAAGATTATATATTTAAAATTAAAATAAAAAATACTACAATTAACCACGTCGCGACACCTCATACTTTTAAAAAATTATTTATAGCAGCGTATTCGTAATTAGTATATATAAGATATATTAAATATAAATTATATAATATAATTTTAATTATTCATACCAATTTATACATATGTTAAAATGTTAATTATTTTTGTTATTAACCGTACCAATTACAATATTTTACTGAGTTCTGCATTTAATTATCCCTTCAGGTATTTATTTTTTTTATCAACTGTGTAATTATTTAAAATTTAAATAATTAATTAAATTTGAGGCAAATTACGTGAATTTTTTTATGAATTGTTTTACAATTTATTTAGTATTTAAAATGTATGCATTATATTTAAATTATTTAATGTGCATTGATTTTTTATTAATAAAAGAATTTTAAACAAATAACAAAATATAAAAGATTAAAATAAAAAAAATTGTGATTAAATTGTAAAAAATACAAAAAACCATTTATTTAATTGATAAAAAGATTGTTTGGGATTTAATTGAGGAATAATTAGAAGGTCATGTATTATTTTGACAATAAAAAAAGTTCGTGATTAAATTTAAAAAAGAGGAAAATGTCATGTATTTTAATGTAATTAACCCTTTTCTTTTTTTTTGTTAATTTTATTCTGAGCCGTTGATTAGGGATTTCCTACTTCTTTTGATTTTTTTTTATTTAATTTATTTTAAGTTTGCATTAATTTTAATCCAAAACCTTCCTTTCTTAAGGGAATTCAGTTCGCCTAATTGATGGGGTGATTAGATTGGTGTCTATTGTTGAGCATGAATTGAGATTTTTGGAGGGGGTGTTGGCTTGGCAGCGGGTGGGCACCGGAGGTGTAGCCATGAGGCCTTATTAAGCGGGGCGGGGCGGACCCGTCCCTTACAAGGGCAGGGCATGGGCCTGTGATGTAGGACCCGTGCGGATTTCGGAGCGGGTATGGGGCGGACATTTTTAAAACGGGTCAACTCTGGACCTGATCCGTTGATATCCTAAATAAAATGTAATATTGTAGAGATTAATGAAGAATGAGAATAAAATAAAATATTATAAAATTAAAATAAATATATTTATTTTTTGTTCAAATTCTTGGTAATCAGCATACGGTATAATGTATAAATATTTATTTTTAAATATTAAAGAGAAAAAAATATTTGATGTGTGAAATCGTATCCAACATAAGAAGAGTATATAGTAGAGATTAATGAAGAATGAGAATAAAATATTATAAAATTAAAATAAATATATTTAATACTCCCTCTATCTCAAATTCATCTCCACATTTACTCTAGATACGGAGTTTAAGAAAAATAACTTTTTGACTTACTTTTGGGAATTGTATGATATTTTTGGGTAATAAATTAATGATAAAGTAAGTTATGTGTGTTAAAAAGCTAATCACAAATTTGAAATTAAAGTATATTGGAGGGATATTAATTAGTTGCTTATTACTTTTATGGAAATGTGAAATTGAATTTGGAATGAATCAAAACATAAAGTGTGAAGTTGAAATCTGGAGGTGTCCCACTTATAATCCATTTCCAATATTGAGGTGTCCCACGTATTTTTAGTGATTTTATTATTAATAATAAAAATACATTATATATTACTTTTTACATTTTATTCATCGGTTCAACAACTTTATTTACTTTTTTACACTTTATTCATCATCCCCAACAATTTTATTTACTTTTCCTTTCAAAATTACCAATTTATCCCTATTTTTTCTTATATTATATGGAGTATTAGAAAAACAACACTTCTTAATTTTCTTACCCGTACAAACAGGCAAAAATACCCAGAAATGAGAGAGTACAAGCCCTTTTTTTTTTCCTTCGTGTAACCGCTAGCCCAACCCAATTTTGCATACGGTTTCCGCTAACACCTTATTGCTGTTTGTTTTTTTTGTTTATTTAATGGTACATTTTTGTTTTAGGGTATATTTTACTCCTAGGATTTAGAGCATAATGATAATTTTACCCTTATAATTTAGGGTATATTTTACTTTAGGGTTTAGACTATAATTGTAATTTCATTCTTGTGGTTTAGGGTATATTCACCTATCGAGTTTAAAGTTTAGGGTATAATTATAATTTAACTCTTGTAGTTTAGGATATAATAATCATTTAAGTATTGTAAATTAAAAAAAATAAAAATAATATTAAAAAAGGAGGAGAAATTAATTAAAAAATAGGGACCACATGTTCCACCAATTCATTTGTGGGAGTGGTTCACCCAAATTATGCTCATTATTTTATAATAGAATAAAAAAATAATTTAATATAATAAATATGATGCGGAGATTGATTATTTGATGAAATTTATTCTGACTACTGCGCGATTCTTCTTCCTTAGGTTGTTGTGTGTATTTTTCTTCCTCTCCTCTTTTAAGTGTTTATAATTTAAAGGATAAACTTGTCTTAATTGAGGTCTACTTCGTAATATATGTATATTTATCTATAACATATGTGGTGTATTTATAAATTGGGGTAAATTTAGTAATTTTGAAGGTGTAAATAGTCATTCCCTGATTAAAAATATAAAGAAATAATGGGGAATTTGAATGCAAGTTATGGGAATGGATGGGGTTTGGTAAAGAAAGAAACGCAGGAGTAAGAGTGAGAAGAGGATTGAATCAAAAGGAGTAGAAAAATGTTGTACATAGTACCAACTTTTTTTTTTTACATTTATTAATTTAATTTAATTTAATTTAATTAATTAATTATTGTCTTTATCTAATTTCTTGAAAACACGACAATTGTTCACCGTCGCTGGAGTATCTAGACTTCCAAATATTTCGGGAGCATATTTGTAGGATTTTTTTAAGGGGAAATGATACATATTAGCCATTTTCACAACGGCTCATTTGGTAAGTTAAGATAAAGTATTATGTATGTGGATATAAGTGGGTTATATGAAAAAATGAGTTTGTTTGGTAGGATATACAAAAATTGAGATTAATATTGTGAAGGTGTTTGGTAGATAGTAGTAATAATAAGTATAAAGTATAGTTTTACTTTTATACCTTTGTTAAATTTATGGATTAATACATTTTTTTTCTTATATATAGGCAAAGATGATCCATACAAAGATATATTATTTAAATTTACTTTGGATTATATTATATGTAAAATTTAACATCATCATTCATCAAATTCGCAGTATATATTATTATAAATTACTAAAATAAAAAGAGTGTATATTATAACATTATGGTATGCAGGAGGTGATAAACTCCAAATTAATTATAAGCTGCCTAAAGCTTATGTATGTGTTAATAACAAATGTATTTCGCAAAGTTTTATACTTGCAAAAAATATTTCAACTAAGTTATACTTGGTACTCCATTTTTAAATAATATTTTTCCTATAAAAAAGATTGATAATAAAGGTATTATTGGTACTTTTAAAGGAAATGATATTTTCCTTGAATTCATTATTGAGCCTTTCACAAAAGTTTTTCATAATCTTTATAATAATATCAAAGCAAAACAAGATCAAATTAGTTTTTTTAAAATAAGAGATTAATATTATTACTCTTGATGATCAATTGAAAAATCCTAGATTACAGGATAAAATTAGTCTTTTAAAAAATCAATTTTCATTAGAAATTTGTAATGATCATCCTAATGCTTTTTGGGATAGAAAAAACATATTATTTCTTTACCTTATGAGGATTCTTTCAATAAAAAGAATATTCCGACAAAGGCTAGACATTGTCAAATGAATTCAGAGTATTTAGAATTGTGTAAAAAAGAAATTGAATCTTTATTACAAAAAGGACTCAATAGTCATTCTCAATCTTTTTGGTCATGTACTGCATTTTATGTTAATAAACATTCTGAGATTGAAAGAGGTATACCAAGATTGATTATTAATTACAAACCTCTAAATAAAGTTCTGAAATGGATAAGACATTCAATTCCTAATAAAAAGGATTTATTGGATAGACTTTATAATAGTCTGATATTTTCAAAATTCGATCTTAAGTCAGGATACTGGCAAATACAGATTAATAAATCTGATAGATATAAGACAACATTTAATGTTCCAATAGGACATTATGAATGGAATGTGACGTCATTTGGTTTAAAGAATGCTCCTTCTGAGTTCAAGAAGATTATGAATGTTATTTTTACTCCTTATAGTGAGTTTATAATTGTTTACATTGATGATATTTTGGTATATTCAAAAACCATTGAAATGTATTTTAAACATTTGCATATTTTTAAATCATTAATTATACAAAAAGGATTACTAATTTCTAAACCAAAAATGGAATTATTCCAAACTAGAATTAGATTTCTAGGTCATATTATTGAAAAAGGAAATATTATTCCTATTAACAGAAGCATTGATTTTGCTGATAAATTTCCTGATGAGATAACTGATAAAACTCAGTTACAAAGATTTTATAGGAAGTCTTAATTATATTGCTCCTTATTATCATAATTTGGTTAAGGACACAACTATTTTATATGATAGACTTAAGAAGAATCTTAAACCATGGACTAATAGTCATACTGATTCTGTTAGAAAGATTAAATCCAAAGTTAAAACTCTACCATGCTTAATGATTATCAATCCAAATTGGAAAAATTTTATAGAGACAGATGTCTCTAATATAGGATTTGGTGGTATATTAAGCCAGATTAATCCAGATAATAAACAAATATATCTTGTTAGATTTCATTCTGGGAAATGGAATGATTCTCAGAAAAATTATGCTACTATTCTTAAAGAGATTCTTGCAATTGTTAAATGTGTTTTAAAATTTCAAGATGATTTATATAATCAGAAATTTACTATTGTAACAGACTGCAATGCAGCTAAATTTATATTTCAAAAAGATTTCAAACATGATGTTTCTAAGCAAATGTTTGCTAGATGGCAGGCTCATTTAGCCCCATTTGATTTTGATATTGTTTATAAAAAATGAGAAGATAATAGTCTTCCAGATTTCTTAACTCGTGAATATTTTCAGATATGAGTACACGAGGCAGAGGATCTTACTCTTATAGAGGAAGAGGTGACAGAGGAAAAATGTCTGAGATAATATCTCAACATGGCAATAAAAAGCTCGTGCAATGAATAGAGCTGAAGAAGAAGAATATCAAGAATTTCTTAATAAAAGAAATAAACAGCAAAAACCAAATGAAGAAAGTAATACTTCTTCATCATCATATGCTCAAATAGTTGAGAAAGAAGAATCTGATAATATTGGATTCATTCAAAATGGATATAAAAAAATAATATTTCTTTTAGAAGAAAGAGATTTAAAATGGATCAATGATCCTTGGACTTTAATGCAAACATATATGGATAATAACTCCATACAAATGAGGACTTATAAGTCAAGATATCTGTATAAACAGATATTACTTCAAACTGGTTCTTGTGATATTACACATTTTACAGAAACTAGTAATGAAATTTATAATTTCAGTAAAATAATAATTAAAAGGTAATATCCTTGGAAGATTGGAAAATTTTTCCATTGAGAGAAAAAGATGTTATGAATAATAAAGGAGTTCCAATGAAATATAATTATTGGGACTATTGTGATGTCTTTATGAAGTACTTAATTATGAAAATGATAAAAAGATACATACTTGGTTTATCAAGATGTGTTCAAATGTTTATAAGGATGATATCTCACACTGGTTTCATTGTTTTGACCCCACTTCAATTATTTTACCAGAAAATATGAAAATTTCATTTGAAAGATGGGTGGATATATCCCACAGCTTTTAAAAAAGCAAGATTTAAAATTATACATCGATGGTATAGCCTCATGCTATTTTTTTATTGAATTTTCAATACCATGAATATTTAAATGGTCTCCAGAAGTAGGTAATACCGAAACAGGAATTCCATGTATATATAGAACATTTTATACTAAATTCTGAGATAAAATGTTATGTATAAATCCAAAAAAAATCAGATTTATGGGATAGAGACAATGAATCTTTTGGAGAAAAAATTGAAATTATATACTAATACTTATAGAGAAGTTCATACTCCTTCTACATTCGATCATATTTTGAGAAAATCCAAAATGAAATCAGAAAATTTGACAAGAGAACAGATGATAGCTGCCTATATTGAGGAAATGTAGAAGGATTTGATATCCCAATTTGGAGATGATAATAAATCAGAGTCTACTATGGTCTCTGAACAAATACAAGATGCACAAGATCCAAATGATGTGGATCTAGATGAAATTTTAATAACAATTCAGGATACTTTGATAGAAAAATTTACACCTGAAAAATAAGAATATTCATCCACATCAATTCACAAAAGAAAATAATATACCTGAAGAAGAAGATGTCATTGCTTACGACATCAATAGTAAGCAGCCAGATAGGAGACTGTTCATAAACAGTAAAGCAGCCGGACAAATTACTGTTGATGATCTAGAGACAAGATCGCTAACAAGAATCATTGAGGACATTTTACAGAATGAAAATTAAACTGTCATCTTTGAATAAAATCATACCCAAATAAAACCTCCAACATGCCCATCACAACGCCTTTCAAACGGCTAAAACTGAGACTTACAGGAGCAACATATTTAAGGTATGATTTTATTTTAAGCCCAGTAAATTTCTATCTAACCAATTAGATTCTTATCAGAATATCCTAGCCATAAACTATATAAGTTCCATGCTAGCATAATTAATAGTTATGAATCAACACTTGGTTAATTTAGCCTATTAGGCCAAACATGAACATAATTAAAAAAAAACAATAAAAATAAAAACTGTAAATACTTACAAAGTATATATATTCAGAATGCTTCTTTTTATTAATACAAATTTATATTTACAAAAGAGGGGGATGCTCAACACATGAGCTTACAAAGTTGATCAGAAGAGAGAAGAGAGATTGTTCTGATCGATGCCTAAAAATGAAAAACTTTTAACCTATTTATACAATAAGAAAATGCATCCCAACAGTATAAAACGTGTGAATAAACAGTAAAAAGCCAAAATTTTCGGTCTACACAGTATAAAGTGCTACAATAAGTCAAAAGTATACAGTAATTTACTGTTGATGAACCGTGATTTGTCCGGCTGCTTTACTGTTTATGAACAGTATCCTGTCGGTTGCTTACTATTGATGTCGAAAGCAATGTCATCATCTTCTTCAGGTATATTATTTTCCTTTGTGAATTGATGTAGATGAAGATTCTTCTTTTTCAGGTGTAAAAATTAATAATTAATAATAATAATAATAAATAATAATAATAATATTATTAATAAAAGTGATAACTAATTTAGAAAGTGTATTTCACGAACAATTTACTGAAATAATAAAAAGTGATAACTTTTTTTAATAAAAAGTGATTCATAATAAAAGAAAATTGATATTCGTTTAATTGAATTATTTCATGAATAATTCAATAAAATAATAAAATGTGATAATATTTTAAATAAAAAAGTTATACATGATAAAAAAATGTGATAACCGTCTGACTAAATTATTTTATGAACAAATTCTAAAATAAATAAAAAAAATTGACAATATTTTAAATAAAAAGTTATATTTGATCATAAAAAAGTGATAATAATAATGTTATTTTTTATTAAAAGTGATTACTAAGCAATAAAATATGACTCTTTTATTTTTTGTTTTTAAAGATTAAGTTAGTTGTGCTTTATTATAACACTAGTATAGATCTCGTATATTACACGGCTTTTTAAATTACAATTTTTAAAATATTTAATCAAGTTTAATATAACTATCTATTCAATTATAATCTAATATAATTTAAATTGAAAAATAAAATTCAAATTATATACTCTCAAATGTGAATTTGCTTTTGTTGGTAAAAGTTTAATTTCATTGTTAAATTGATTTATCAAATTTTGTTACATTGTTGCAGAATTTAATTAATAAAAATTAAAATATTTAATTTAATCATTGCAGAAAAAAAATTTATAATGAAGTTAATTAATAAAAGATAAAAATAAATAAATTTAATATAAATCAATTCGATGAAATAAAAAAAAATTAAACAAAATTAGTTTAAAAAATTATAATATTAACCTTGAAAAAAATTAATAACGTAAAGAAATAAAAAGATTAAAATATAATAAAAATTTTAAAAGAAAACAGAATTAAAAAAAATAATTGAAAGAAAGTTTGAAAAATATAAAAGAATATCCATAAAATTTATCAATAGAAAATAATAATAATAATAATGGATACCTTTCTTCAGAACTTTAATAGAACTTGATGAAAATGTATGTATAATGAATGAATAAAGAGTTTTATTTATAGGTGTAGAGTATATTATTTGCACAAAAATTCACATGAAAAAATCCAAAAAAAAAAGATCAATAAAAAGTTTAAATAAAAACAAAAAAATTAAAAGAGAATTTAAAAAATATAAAAGAAACAATAAAATAATCAATAAAAAAAATAAAAATAACAAAAGAAATAGAAAACTTTATTTAGAAAGTGAAGATAATTTTTGTTCTTGATAAATAATTTATGCAAATTAATTAATAAAGAATCTTATTATATAGGTGGAAAGAGATAATTTTTTTTATGTTTATAAATAAGATTTGATTTGATTTTTATTTACTTTAATCATATAAATATTCGAATCTTAAGAAAAATTATGTATTTATCACTAAATATTAATTAGTAATTATTAAAATTAAAATTAATTCAAGTGATGACACATCATTTGAATTAATTTTTTTTTTAAAAAATTAATAAATAGAATAATTTAATAGCCTTAAAAATCAAATATTAAAAATTACTAACAATAACAAAAATTCAAATTAAAAAAAATAAGTAAATAGAAAAAATAAGTTAAAGAAAAAACATAAAAAAAGTTATTTAAAAAAATAATAAAACTAACCAAGAAAAAAATTATTAACGTAAAAAAATAAAAGAAAAATTTTAAAACAACATAACAGGATTAAAAAAATAACAAAAACAAAAGTTATTAAAAAACAAATAAAATTAAACAAAAACGAAAGAAGAAAAATATAAAAAAATTATAATAAAATAAATATATATTTTTTTAAAAATAAAAAATAAAAATAAAAAGAAACAAGAAAATAAAAAGAAATCAAAACAAAATTAATTAAATAAATTTGCAAATGCATGAAAAATGAAATTAGTAACATAAAAAAAATTACAAAAATTACTAATAATAAAAAAAACAGAATTAAAAAAATAATTAAATAAGAAAATATAATCAAAAGTATTACAACTAACAACTAAAAAAACCGAACTAAAAAAATTATAAATAAAAATAATAATCAAAAGAGTATAAAAAATATCAAAAAACAATAAGTAAAATATAATCAAGAGTAAAATTATAAAAAAAATTAATTAAAAAATTGTAATAAACATGGAAAAATAAGTTAATTACGAAAAAAAAAAATCAAAAGATCATAAAGATTATAAAATTACATGATAATTTAAAAATAAATAGAAAAAAAAGAAGTACAATCAAAAAATAAATAAATAAATAATTTAAAAAATATAAAAGAAACAACAAAAATAAATAAATAAATAAATAATAATAATAATAAATGTATACCTTTATTTAAAATTTGAAGAACGCTTTTGTTCGTTGTGATGATTAAATTATGTGTGTAAAACGAATGAATAAAGAGTATTATTTATAGGTGGAAATGTAATAAATTTTCTAAAACTTATAGTAAGTATATGTATTTATCTATATTATTTTTTAATTGATAGTGATTGATAATATCATATCTTAAAATAATATATGTATTTATCTACATTAAATTCTGATTAATAATTAAAATAATTAAAATTTTTAATTTTAATTAAAAATTAAAAAAATTGAGATTAATTCCGGTGACGACACCTCATCAAAATTAAACTCTCATTTTGTATATTAAAGATATACTATTAATATTGATTATTACATCTGTATATTACCATTTCTAAATAAAGTAAGAAAAATATTTTCCATAAGAATACAATTAATATAAATTGTGTTAAAATAATAATTTAATTGACAAAAATTGAATGATAATTTCACTTTTGTCAAATACTGGTGTGAACGCACATAGACGAATCGTTATAAAATATTACTTTTCAAATAAAATATTATCACCTTCACTATAAAATGTTATAACTTTTTATTAATATTATAAATTAATTATGAAATAGTTCACTGTCATTATCACTTTTTATCGATTGAGTATCACTTTTCATTAATGATGTTATCACTTTTTTAAAAAAATCATTAAATAATTTAATTGGACATTTATCACTTTTTATTAAAAATATTATTAATTTTTATTTGGACATTTTACTTTAGGGTTTAGACTATAATTGTAATTTCATTCTTGTGGTTTAGGGTATATTCACCTATCGAGTTTAAAGTTTAGGGTATAATTGTAATTTAACTCTTGTGGTTTATGATATAATAATCATTTAAGTATTTTAAATTAAAAAAAATAAAAACAATATTAAAAAAGGAGGAGAAATTAATTAAAAAATAGGGACCACATGTTCCACCAATTCATTTGTGGGAGTGGTTCACCAAAATTATGCTCATTATTTTATAATAGAATAAAAAATAATTTAATATAATAAATATGATGCGGAGATTGATTATTTGATGAAATAACAATAAAAAAACCATGGCAGCGTGAGAAACGGATCTGTAATTAATAAATACAGCGTTCGAGGGGGTCATGAATTGAATAAGAATATTTAAAATTTAGTTATTCTTTTCCTAACCTTTCGCTAATTATTTTGTGCATCCAATTTAAAAAAATTTTACACAATAAAAATGCCCAAATATTCATGTAAATCGAGTTCACGTTGTTATACCCTACATTTTGATACGGTTTAAATTAAAGAGGGACCACTAACTATGACATTAACTGATAAAATATACTCCCTTCGTCCCGGAACAAGATATACATTTACTTTTTGGACTAAGATTAAGAAGTAAAATATTTTAATGTGTAATGAGTAGTTGTATTAATATAGTGTGTGTGACCATGTGGATTAAGAAGTATAATATTTTAATGTGCAATGAGTAGTTGTTGTATTAGTATAGTGTGTGTGACCATGTGGATATAATAATGGTATTGTATAGATCACATCAAACAAAAAAGAAAATGCTAACTTTGTTTTGAGACGTGCTAAAATGGAAAAATGTATACCTAGTTGTGAAATGAAGGGAGTATATACTTTATTAGCGATTTTTTGTAAGTTTTTTTGAATGAAATGTGAATGTAAAAAAATTCTACAATTATTAAGAATCATGTATAATCCATTTCTAATATCGAGGTGTCCCACGTATTTTTAGTCATTTTATTATTAATAATAAAAATACATTATATATTACTTTTTACACTTTATTCATCGGTTTCAACAACTTTATTTACTTTTTTACACTTTATTCATCATCCCCAACAATTTTATTTACTTTTCCTTTCAAAATTACCAATTTATCCCTACTTTTTCTTATATTATATGGAGTATTAGAAAAACACTTCTTAATTTTCTTACCCGTACAAACAGGCAAAAATACCCAGAAATGAGAGAGTAACTGCTAGCCCAACCCAATTTTGCATACGGTTTCCGCTAACACCTTATTGCTGTTTGTTTTTTTCTTATTTATTTAATGGTACCTCTTTGTCTTAGGGTATATTTTATTCCTAGGATTTAGAGCATAATGATAATTTTATCCTTATAATTTAGGGTATATTTACTTTAGGGTTTAGGGTTTAGACTATAATTGTAATTTCATTCTTGTGGTTTAGAGTATATTCACCCATCGAGTTTAAAGTTTAGGATATTCACCTCTTTCTCTCTCTTTCTCTTATTCAATTTCTTCTCTCTCATTGCACTATGTTTAATTTCGGCGTTATTTTGCCCAGCTTCCCTATTCCACCACTGAAGATGTAACGGCCAATACTCCTCCCCTCCCCATCTCAAGAATACTTGCAATTTAAAATAATTTTTGATATTGGAAAAAGTTCAAATTTTATTTTGTGGTTCAAATACTCTTTTTGAGACGGATTAGAAAGGAGAGTGTGCAAGTATATATTCTTGGGATGGAGGGAGTTTTAATTTAGACTCTTTATTTTAATATTTCTTTAAGCTTGATTTTTCACTAATCAATTATTTGTGCGTGTTTACTGTGCAGGTCAAATAAGAGGGCTTAAAAATTATCACTGCAATGGAGGATATTAATATTGGTGTTAATTCCAACACACAACTAAAAGAAGAATGCCATATATGCAATGTCCTTCACTGTGGTTGTGTTTCGTTTATGTGTTGTTTGAATCGTCTTGTTGTTTTCTTTGTGTTGTTTGATCAATAATAATATATATATTAATTTCGACTAATTTTCTCCCATCTACATTTGACATAATTTATAATATATATATATATATATATGCTGTGTTAAGATTTTTATTTCTTTCTTTAGTTAAAAAAATGATATTTGATCTATAAGAAGCGATAACTATTCAATTCATAAACTATTTCATGACTAACTTTAGTATGAAAAATGAAAAGTGATAACATCGTTAATGCAGGTGATAATTAAATAAGGTAAACAGTACACGTTAGATGAGTGACATGTTTACCAGTAAAAAAATTACAATCATTCCCCCTAGGGTTTAAGTTTTCCTTTTACAATCATACCAGTAAGAAAATTACAATCATTCCCCCTATATGTATCAATTATCCAACCAAAAATCAAAAGACAATATATTGAAATGATGCCATCAAAAGACAATCTAACAAAAAGGCTAGCTATAAATTAATTATGCTATTATTGAATTATTATTATTATTGAGAAGTAATTTCTTTATTTAATTTTGTATAAAGCACATGTCTTATATTGTTAATCTCTAAATTTTTTTTTTGAAGTGTTGGGCTCTCATTGATTGAACAATAATGATTAGATTAGATATATTAATACCTAAGACATAATTGTGTTTTAATAGTAGGAACTTTAATGCGAGTAATTTGAGACTATTACTTTTCATCATCTAAAGTTTTTTCATCATTAAATTTTAGGTTAATTGTTGGGAAAGTTTAAATCTTTACTTCTAGGCAGGAGGCTACCCATTCATTGACCACACTCTGTCTCCAATGTCATACGCCACCTGTAAAAAATTACTTCTTTTTACTTCATTCAAATAGTATCATAAAACTTAATTTTTCCGAAATTCTCATAGCATTTAAATTTTTATTCAAAAATGTCATTTTTACTTAAAAATATTTAATTTTTCTAATTCCATGAAATTGAAATGAATCGATGCTTTTACAAAGTTACGGGATAAAGGTAAAAAAAAATTGATTTGAGATGAAATCAGAGAAAAACTAAAAGATTTGAGACAAAAATAATTAAATGTCCTGATTATTTTAGAATATTTTTGAATTATGTATAATATACATTTTAAACTCATATTTTGTATACATTACTTTTATATCAATACACTTAAACCTTAACTTACTCACACTTTTACAAATCATCACATGTCTGTTACATACATCCATCATAACTCACCCACAACACCAATTGCTCACCAAACATCAACCATGTGGGAGAAAAAAAGAAAAAGAGTCAATTTGATCACCATTCTCATCAAGTAAACACTACACCTAAATACAATAATATTCGGTGAAAGTGATAACATGTGAGGTAGATTGTGAGACGGATCGATTAACTGTTATAGTATAATTGTTGTATAAAAGGTGGTTTTTCTTATTCCAAGGGTCCTCGCATTCCGTCCAACAGCTTGTGAGGGAGGTAAATCATGATAATTCAACCAAGTAATAAGAGTTAGACATTTTAACTCACCACACAAGGAGCCCGTTTAATTAAGAGATTGGTCTCATTCTGCGGTTGTGATTCGGTCCTTGATCATTGTACAAAATGTCTTTTTGTTTGACCAGTTGAGCTGCCCATGCAGAGTTTTATAGTATATTGTTCGTAAGTAAAGTACGTTTACAGATAATTAGAAGGGGGCAGTTATTCGCACAGCCGAATTTACTAAACGTACCTCATAAATAAAGAAAATTAAAATATTCTTAATAATAAGACATATATACCCTTATTAAAATTATTAGTTTAAATTTAATTAGGAGTTAACTATTCATAACACATAATTACTAAATGTACCCTAATGAAAATTTAATTCTGGTAGTTAGGGTTTTCTATCGCTTTGAGTATATCCACTCCTTGAGAAATTTCTGTAACTAAGAATCATCTCTTACATATACTTCAATTTTTATCTTCATTTGTATGTGTAGTGTGACCTAACAGATTGATTAAAGTTATATATTGTTGATTCGAGTTGATTGAGAACATATTCATATTGGGAGAAATTCAAAATTTAAGAAATAGAAAACAAGCCAACAACAGATTAGTGGCGTTGGTGGAAGGCCATCGAATGACAACCCCTTCGGCCTTCACAAGCAGTCGTCTGTGTATTCATTAAATTTTGAGGAGATCTAAATTATTATTTGGCAAAATAGAAAAGATTTTGGTGCTATGATTTAGAAATTTGGGTTTGTTATCTGTGGAGGAAGATTTGTTTCTTGGATGGTGGTGGATCTTCGCAGAGGCAAGAACATTTAATTATTCCCCCTTCTAGATTGTAGTTCATTCTGACTATTGTGTGATTCTTCTTCCTTAGGTTGTTGTGTGTATTTTTCTTCCTCTCCTCTTTTAAGTGTTTATAATTTAAAGGGTAAACTTGTCTTAATTGAGGTCTACTTCGTAATATATGTATATTTATCTATAACATATGTGGTGTATTTAATAAATTGAGGTAAATTTAGTGATTTTGAAGGTGTAAATAGAGATTCACTGATTAAAAATATAAAGAAATAACGGGGAATTTGAATGCAAGTTGTGGGAATGGATGGGGTTTGGTAAAGAAAGAAACGCAGGAGTAAGAGTGAGAAGAGGATTGAATCAAAAGGAGTAGAAAAATGTTGTACTTAGTACCAACTTTTTTTTTTACATTTATTAATTTATTTTAATTAATTAATTATTGTTTTTATCTTATTTCTTGAAAACACGACAATTGTTCACCGTCGCTGGAGTATCTAGACTTCCAAATATTTCGGGAGCATATTTGTGGGATTTTTTTAAGGGGAAATGATACATATTAGCCATTTTCACAACGGCTCATTTGGTAAGTTATACTGTACGATAAAGTATTATGTATGTGGATATAAGTGGGTTATATGAAAAAATGAGTTTGTTTGGTAGGATATACAAAAATTGAGATTAATATTGTGAAGGTGTTTGGTAGATAGTAGTAATAATAAGTATAAAGTATAGTTTTACTTTTATACCCTTGTTAAATTTATGGATTAATACATTTTTTTTCTTATATATAGGCAAAGATGATCCATACAAAGATATGTTATTTAAATTTATTTTGGATTATATTATATGTAAAATTTAACATCATCATTCATCAAATTCGCAGTATATATTATTATAAATTAATAAAATAAAAAGAGTGTATATTATAACATTATGGCATGCAGGAGGTGATAAACTCCAGATTAATTATAAGCTGCCTAAAGCTTATGTATGTGATAATAACAAATGTATTTCGCAAAGTTTTATACTTGCAAAAAATATTTCAAACCAAGTTATACTTGGTACTCCATTTTTAAATAATATTTATCTTATAAAAAAGATTGATAATAAAGGTATTATTGGTACTTTTAAAGGAAATGATATTTTCCTTAAATTCATTATTGAGCCTTTCACAAAAGTTTTTCATAATCTTTATAATAATATCAAAGCAAAACAAGATCAAATTAGTTTTTTAAAATAAGAGATTAATATTATTACTCTTGATGATCAATTAAAAATCCTAGATTACAGGATAAAATTAGTCTTTTAAAAAATCAATTTTCATCAGAAATTTGTAATGATCATCCTAATACTTTTTGGGATAGAAAAAACATATTATTTCTTTACCTTATGAGGATTCTTTCAATGAAAAGAATATTCCGACAAAGGCTAGACCTTATCAAATGAATTCAAAGTATTTAGAATTGTGCAAAAAAAAAATTGAATCTTTATTACAAAAAGGACTCATTAGTCATTCTCAATCTTCTTGGTCATATACTGCATTTTATGTTAATAAACATTCTGAGATTGAAAGAGATATACCAAGATTGGTTATTAATTACAAACCTCTAAATAAAGTTCTGAAATGGATCAGACATCCAATTCCTAATAAAAATGATTTATTGGATAGACTTTATAATAGTATGATATTTTCAAAATTCGATCTTAAGTCAGGATACTGGAAAATTCAGATTAATAAATCTGATAGATATAAGACAGCATTTAATGTTCCAATAGGACATTATGAATGGAATGTGATGCCATTTGGTTTAAAGAATGCTCATTCGGAGTTTCAGAAGATTATGAATGATATTTTTACTCCTTATAGTGAGTTTATAATTGTTTACATTGATGATATTTTGGTATATTCAAAAACTATTGAAATGCATTTTAAACATTTGCATATTTTTAAATCATTAATTATTCAAAATGGATTAGTAATTTCTAAACCAAAAATGGAATTATTCCATTCTAGAATTAGATTTCTAGGTCATATTATTGAAAAAGGAAATATTATTCCTATTAACAGAAGCATTGATTTTGTTGATAAATTTCCTGATGAGATAACTGATAAAACTCAGTTACAAAGATTTTTAGGAAGTCTTAATTATATTGCTCCTTATTATCATAATTTGGTTAAGGACACAACTATTTTATATGATAGACCTAAGAAGAATCCTAAACCATGGATTAATAGTCATACTGATGTTGTTATAAAGATTAAATCCAGAGTTAAAACTCTACCATGCTTAATGATTAGCAATCCAAATTGGAAAAAAATTATAGAGACAGATGCCTCTAATATAGGATTTGGTGGTATATTAAGCCAGATTAATCCGGATAATAAACAAATATATCTTGTTAGATTTCATTATGGGAAATGGAATGATTCTCAGAAAAATTATGCTACTATTGCTAAAGAGATTCTTGCAATTGTTAAATGTGTTTTAAAATTTCAAGATGATTTATATAATCAGAAATTTACTATTGTAACAGACTGCAATGCAACTAAATTTATGTTTCAAAAAGATTTCAAACATGATGTTTTTAAGCAAATGTTTGCTAGATGGCAGGCTCATTTAGCTCCATTTGATTTTGATATTGTTTATAAAAAAAGAGAAGATAATAGTCTTCCACATTTCTTAACTCGTGAATAGTTTTAGGTATGAGTACACGAGGCAGAGGATCTTCCTCTTATAGAGGAAGACGTGGCAGAGGAAAAATGTCTGAGATAATATCTCGACATTACAATAAAAAGCTCGTAGCAATGAATAGAGCTGAAAAAGAAGAATATCAAGAATTTCTTAATAAAAGAAATAAACAGCAAAAACCAAATGAAGAAAGTAATACTTCATCATCATATGCTCAAATAGTTGAGAAAGAAGAATCTGATAATTTTGGATTCATTCAAAATGAATATAAAAAAATAAATTTTCTTTTAGAAGAAAAAGATTTAAAATGGATCAATGATCCTTGGACTTTAATATAAAAATATATGGATAATAGCTTCATGCAAATGAGGACTTATAAGTCAAGATATCTGTATGAACAGATATTACTTCAAACTGGTTCTTGTGATATTACACATTTTACAGAAACTAGTAATGAAATTTATAATTTCAGTAAAATAATAATTAAAAAGGTAATATCCTTGGAAGATTGAGGAATTTCTCCATTGAGAGAATAAGATGTTATGAAAAATAAAGGAGTTCCAATGAAATATAATTATTGAGACTATTGTGATGCCTTTATGAATGTACTTAATTATGAAAATGATAAAAAGATACATACTTGGTTTATCAAGATATGTTCAAATGTTTATAAGGATGATATCCCACACTGGTTTATACACTGGTTTCATTGTTTTGGCCCCACTTCAATTATTTTACCAGAAAATATGAAAATTTCATTTGATAGATGGGTTGATATATCCCCACAGCTTTTAAAAAAGCAAGATTTAAAATTATACATCGAGGGTATAGCCTCATGCTATTTTTTTTTATTGAATTTTCAATACCATGGATATTTAAATGGTCTCCAGAAGTAGGTAATACCGAAACAGGAATTTCATGTATATACAGAACATTTTATACTAAATTCTGGGATAAAATATTATGTATAGATCCCAAAACAAATCAGATTTATGGGATAGAGACAATGGATCTCTTGGAGAAAAAATTGAAATTATATAGTAATACTTATAGAGAAGTTCATACTCCTTCTCCATTCGATCATATTTTGAGAAAATTCAAAATGAAATCAGAAAATTTGACAAGAGAGCAGATGATAGCTGCCTATATTGAGGAAATGAAGAAGGATTTGATATCCCAATTTGGAGATGATAATAAATTAGAGTCTATTATGGTCTCTGAACAAATGCAAGATGCACAAGATCCAAATGATGTGGATCTAGATGAAATTTTTATGGCAATTCAGGATACTTTGATAGAAAAATTTACACCTGAAAAAGAAGAATCTTCATCCACATCAATTCACAAAGGAAAATAATATACCTTAAGAAGATGGTGTCATTGCTTACGACATCAATAGTAAGCAGCCAGACAGGAGACTATTCATAAACAGTAAAGCAGCCGGACAAATTACTGTTGATGATCTAGGGACAAGATCGCTAACAAGAATCATTGAGGACATTTTACAGAATGAAAATTAAACTGTCATCTTTGAATAAAATCATACACAAATAAAACCTCCAACATGCCCATCACAACGCCTTTCAAACGGCTAAAACTGAGACTTACAGGAGCAACATATTTAAGGTATCATTTTATTTTAAGGCCAGTAAATTTCTATCTAACCCAAAAGATTCTTATCAGAATATCCTAGCCATAAACTATATAAGTTCCATGCTAGCATAATTAATAGTTATGAATCAACACATGGTTAATTTAGCCTATTAGGCTAAACATGAACATAATTAAAAAAATAAACAATAAAAATAAAAACTGTAAATACTTACAAAGTATATATATTCAGAATGCTTCTTTTTATTAATACAAATTTATATATACAAAAGAGGGGGATACTCAACACATGAGTTACAAAGTTGATCAGAAGAGAGAAGAGAGATCGTTCTGATCGATGCCTAAAAATGAAAAACTTCTAACCTATTTATACAATAAGAAAATGCGTTCCAACAGTATAAAACGCGTGAATAAACAGTAAAAAGATGAAATTTTTGGTCTACACAGTATAAAGTGCTACAGTAAGTCAAAAGTATACAGTAATTTACTGTTGATGAACAGTAATTACTGTTTATGAACAGTATCCTGTCTGGTTGCTTACTATTGATGTCGTAAGCAATGACATCATCTTCTTCAGGTGTATTATTTTCCTTTGTGAATTGATATGGATGAAGATTCTTCTTTTTCAGGTGTAAAAATTAATAATTAATAATAATAATAAATAAATATATAATATATAATAATATTAATAAAAGTGATAACTAATTTAGAAAGTGTATTTCACGAACAATTTACTGAAATAATAAAAAGTGATAACTTTTTTTAATAAAAAATTATTCATAATAAAAGAAAATTGATATCCGTTTAATTGAATTATTTCATGAATAATTCAATAAAATAATAAAATGTGATAATATTTTTAATAAAAAAGTTATACAAGATAAAAAAATGTGATAATCGTCTGACTAAATTATTTTATGAACAAATTCTAAAATAAATAAAAAACTGACAACATTTTTAATAAAAAATTATATTTGATCATAAAAAAGTGATAATAATAATGTTATTTTTTATTAAAAGTGATTACTAAGCAATAAAATATGACTCTTTTTCATTCATCCTGTATAACATTAACATAGGTCTTGCGTGAGACCGTCTCACGTGAGACCATTTTTTACTTTTTAAAATAGTTATCATTTTCGCTATAAAACATTATCTTTTGCTATAAAATGTTATCACTTTTTATTTATACAATAAATTGTTCATGAAATATCATTATCACTTTTCATTAATTTATTATCACTTTCCTATGTAAAAGTTATCACTTTCTGACCGTTTTACGTAAGCTCTTACGTGAGACGGTCTCACACAAGTCTTTGTTTTTTTTTAAAATTAATAGTAATTGGCAAATACTTGTGTGAGATCGTCTCACGTAAGGGCTTATGCTGAGACGGCCAGAAAGTGACAACTTTTATACAGAAAAGTGATAATAAATTAATAAAAACTGATGATGCTATTTCATGAACAATTTATAGTATAAATAAAAAGTGATAACATTTTATAGCAAAGTGATAACGTGATAACTATTTTAAAAAGTGAAAAATGATCTCACATGAGACGGTTTCAAGACCTACCCATAGTAATTTTGATAAATGAAATTTAATTAATTTTAGATAACTTTAAATATCACAGTAAATAACCAAAAATAAAAATAAAAATTTAGAGGATCACGGCAGCGTGGCGAGCAATCAATATCTTGGCAGCTAGTTATTGGGAATTTGTTAAAATCTAAATTTAATTACAACCAAACCAAACCAAACCAAACAGAGCCCTTCTTTTCCCTTAATTTCTTTTTAATTTAAATTAAAATTATATTTAACTTAATGGATAGTCCGTCTCACATAAGGGGATCCGTGAGACGGTCTAACCCAAGACCTACCCTACATCTATATATATATTACCATTTGTATTTTTATTTTTTGTTTTTAACGATTAAGTTAGTTGTGCTTTATTATAACACTAGTATAGATCTCGTATATTACACGGCTTTTTAAGTTACAATTTTTAAAATATTTAATCAAGTTTAGTATAACTATCTATTCAATTATAATCTAATATAATTTAAATTGAAAAATAAAATTCAAATTATATACTCTCATGTAACGCCCTGAGTTACGCTATGGGGTTGGGACACTACTAAATATAAATTCCCCAATATAATAATAGAGGGGTCGAGAATGCACAGCGGAAAAAAAATATAAAAAAAAATCCCCAAAGCGATAGTATATAAAAAAAAAGTAAAAGTTGCATAAAAATTATTACATATTAGCATCTACTCACCCGAGTAGAGTGAAATATCAAAAATAAGTACGTTCGGATGATATATCTGAAATAAAGTTCTAACAAAAATACTAAAATATAAGTCATAATATAAAGTCTTCTAAAGGCTTGGGTCAACTGCGAAGGCCTCTCCATCTTCTAAATCTTGTTCTGAAAATCAATAAGGGGTGAGCGTCTAAAATACACTCAGTGGGTTAACTTAAATGATTGCACAGTTAAAAATAAATATGCATGTCAAATATATCATAAGATGTAACATATGTCATTTGATAAAATAATTTGCATATTGACGTTCGATAACTTAATGAAAATATTTTAGACTGAATCGTCATTCGATAACTTGTGTTAGTTGGTATATGTGTACCAGGCCGTCACCCCAATACAATGATAGTATACTTTGAAATATATTTTAGTACTGAACCGACGTAGCCAGTAACTTGTGTTAGTTGGTATATGTGCACTGAGTCGTCACTCCGTATAAGTATTAGTAGAAAATATTTGTCATCGAACTAACAACACACATGACACATAACATTACATATAAGTAACACATATCACATCTGAACATAGCAATCATGACATAAAATGTAGCACTCGGTAAAGAGTGAAAGTTACCCCCACCTTAATCTTATCGAAAACGTGTAAAGTGGACTAGACTTGCTCGTGAGTCTCAGGTATGCCTGCAAAGGTATACTAAACTGAGTTCTACTTCTAATAATAATACATATTATTAAAACTAATTTATAAAAATAGTTTACACAAACTAATTATTGTTATATAATAATTATTAATTTAATAAAATAAAAATATATCATTTAAAAATAATAATTTAACAATTATAGTTTTTCTACTTTAATAATAAGTTGTAACATTAAAATATAATTTCAAATGACATTCTTGTTTATATAAAAAAATGGATATAAAATAAAGATTCTACATCTAAATTAATAATAGTGACAAAATTATATGAATATTTAATATAAAAAGTTAAATTAAATAAATAAATATAATAAATAATAAAATAAAATGAAATGAATTAACCAAATAATAAGTAAAAATAATAATAATAATGATAATAATAGTAAATTATAATTAATATTGAAAAGGAATTAAATTAATAGAATAAAATAAGATAAATAATAATAAATAAAATACTAAATAACATAAAAAGTTAAATTAAATAAATAAATATAAAATAAATAATAAAATAGAATTAAATGAAAAAAACTAATAATAAGTTATAATAATAATAATAATAGTAAATAAATAAATAAATAATTAAATAAATAAATAATGTAAATAAAAAAGTCAACATGATTGCTGCTTAAGCAGATCATCAACTTTTAATATATATATATATATATATATATATATTACAAAATGACCCAACTTGAGTTATACAACTCCATTTGAAAATTCAAAAGTACGTATGGAGTCCTTGGAAGGTGAGGATCACATGCATACCAATATTTCATGAAAATAACGAAGTTTAAAGGGGACAAAATTTTTGATACGAAGTGAGTATCCTCATATCTTCTTCATTTCACATTCAAACTCAAAACTAATTATATGTTTGTGATCCTCGTGAGGAGGGCTTCAAAATGACCTATAATATCAAAGCTATGTCGCAACGAAATAAAACATGTCATTAAAGAGTTAAAAGCATCGACTTAGTTTTTCTAACACATACGAAATCTATTTTACAAAAGAGTTATATATATGAAATCTACACATTGAGACGATCATTTTCGTATATAACATGATAAATTTTATTAACAAAATAAATGAAATTGAAATAGGCAGTGTGTGAGACTAATATATATATATATATATATACACATATGTATGTATGATCTGCAAGTATATATATATATATATATATATATATATATATATATATATATATATATATATATATATATATATATATATATATATATATATATATGTGTGTGTGTGTGTGTGTGTGTGGGAGTGTGTTTAACTACTTCAACTACTTTTACCATATTAAACTTACCTCTCAATTCACTCTGATTCTCCCTTGAATTTCCAAGAATTAAAAATAAAGTTACTATATATATATAGAATGAATTGGATAATTATGGTTTAAAATTTACTGTATAACTAAATTAATTCTGCTCCACTCATTTTCATGCTTATCTGATGTCATGTCAGCAAACCCCAACCTGTTAAGTTTATTATGCACGTGGTTATGTATTATATATATATATATATATATATATATATATATTTATATATTGTGTCTACTACTTACCATATATATTTATATACCTACTATTATTCTAATATATTATTCAAATCTGTAGTACATAACATATATAATCATAATTATGTGATTATATATATATTAAATAAATAAATAAATAAATATGGTTATTATTAAGGGTATTACATCCACCCCTACTAAAATAAAAATTTTGTCCTCGAAATTTCACTTACTAGGTATGAGAAGATTCGGATATTTATTTCTTATGTCGTCTTCACGTTCCCATGTCGCTTCTTCTATATTGTGTCGGCTCCATTGAACTTTGACTAAAGCAACTTCACGATTTCTTAGCTTATGAACTTTTCTACCAAGAATGGTTGTAGGAAATTCCTCGTATACTAGGTTGTCATCGATTGTTATAACCTCGTGGTTAACAACATGGCTTGGATCAAACACATATTTTCGTAGCATGGATACGTGAAATACATCATGTACTCCAGCTAGCTCAGGTGGTAAAGCTAATTTGTATGCCAACTCGCCAATTCGTTCTAAAACCTCATAAGGCCCAATGTATCTTGGCTTGAGTTTTCCTTTCCTTCCAAATCGAGAAATTCCTTTCATTGGTGAGACTTTGAGAAAAACTTTATCTCCTTCCTGGAACTGTAAATCTTTGCGTCTCTTATCAGCGTAGGACTTCTGTCGATTTTGCGCAGTCAAAATTCTTCTTTTGATCTTTTCAATCGCTTCAACTGTCTTTTCTACTATCTCTGGTCCTAAAACATTCTTTTCACCAACTTCATCCCAATAAAGAGGAGATCTACACTTTCTTCCGTAGAGTGCCTCGTAAGGAGCCAAGCCTATTGTGGCTTGAAAACTGTTGTTGTAAGCAAACTCTATAAGTGGTATGTATCTTTCCCAACTTTTCCCAAAATCTAGGACGCATGCCCTCAACATGTCTTCCAATGTTTGAATAGTCCTTTCAGATTGGCCATCTGTTTGCGGATGATATGCCGTGCTAAACTTTAGAGAAGGTTTAATCAGTAACGCAGTTAATAATGCTTGAATGCTACTTGGAGGTATTACTACTTCCAAACTCATTCGAGAGAACTCTGCCACCAATAATTCTTGGTTTGTTATAGCGTAGGCTAATTCCCCTTTGTCTTTTCTGCTTAAAGCATCTGCTACCACATTTGCTTTTCCTGGATTGTACAGTATGGTACAATCATTATCCTTGACTAATTCGAGCCATCTTCTTTGCCTCATGTTTAATTCCTTCTGTTCGAAAAAGTACTTCAAGCTCTTATGATCCGTATAAATTTGACATTTTGCTCCATACAGATAGTGTCTCAAAATTTTCAAAGCATGCACCACAGCTGCCAATTCTAAATCATGAGTTGGATAGTTCTGGTCATGGATCTTGAGTTGTCTAGACGCACAAGCAACTACTTTATTATGTTGCATCAGAACACATCTCAATCTTTGCTTTGAAGCATCACTATAGATGACAAATTCTTCTGTCCCATCAGGAATTGTTAATACAGGTGCAGTGACTAATTTCTGTTTAAGAAGTTTGAAACTATTTTCACATTCTTCCATCCAACAGAACTTAACTTCCTTGCGAGTTAATTTCGTCAAGGGTCCTACAATCTTTGAAAATCCCTCAATAAATCTTCTATAATATCCAGTCAATCCAATAAAACTCCGTACTTCTCCTACATTTGTAGGTGTCTTCCATTTCTCTACTGCTTCCACCTTGGTCGGATCCACCTCAATTCTTCGGGCTGACACAATGTGCCCAAGAAAGACAACTTTGTCTAACCAAAACTCACATTTCTTGATTTGGCATACAACTTTTCCTTTCTTAGTATCTCTAGAACGATTCTCAGATGTTCTTCATATTGTTCCCGATCTCTAGAATACACTAAGATATCATCAATGAACACGATCACGAATTTATCCAAGTACGAGTGGAAAACACGATTCATCAAATCCATAAAAATTGCTGGTGCATTGCTGAGACCAAAAGGCATTACTACGAACTCATAATGTCCATAACGTGTTCTAAAAGCAGTCTTTGAAGTGTCGCTCTGCTTGATTCGCACCTAATGATATCCAGACCTCAGATCTATCTTGGAAAACACACTAGCACCGCCCAGCTGATCAAATAAGTCCTCAATCCTTGGCAAGGGATATTTATTCTTGATGGTAAGTTTATTCAGTTCTCGATAATCGATACACATTCTAAACGAACCATCTTTCTTCTTTACGAACAAAACAGGTGCTTCTAGGGTGAAACACTAGGGTGTATGAAACCCAATTCCAAGAGTTCTTGTAATTGGATATTCAGTTCTTGTAACTCCTTTGGTCCCATTCGATAAGGTGCTTTTGAGATTGGTGCTGCTCCCGGTACTAGATCGATTGTAAATTCTACTTGTCTTTCAGGTGGCAAGCCTGGTAAGTCTTCTGGAAACACATCTTCATATTCCTGCACGATGGGAACATCCTCTATGCTCGTCTTCTCATCTTCACTTTTAACGATACTTACTAAGAATGTTTGGCATCCATCTTTCCTCATCATTTTGTTTGCTTTAATTGCAGATATAACTCGCGGTACTACTCCAGCTTTCGCCCCATGAAATGTAAACTTCTTATCTCCTGGGAGTTGAAACTGTACTTCTTTTTCACGACATCTTATCACTGCATGATTAGCTCTAAGCCAATCCATTCCTAAAATTACATCGAAATCTTTCATCCCAATTACGTGGAGGTCTGTAAGTAGGACTCTGTCATTTATCTCTATCTTCAGATTCTTGCACAACTTCATGGTTCGAATGGAGTTACCCGAAGGCATACTAACCTCAAGAGTTGACTCGTCAAACTCTTCACAATTATTTTCTACTTTCTTATACATCTTAGCAGATATGAATGAATGAGTGGCACCCGTATCAAAAAGTATAAGTGTAGGAGTGCCAAATACTGATAGCATACCTGCCATTGTTTCTGGTTCCTCTTCAGCTTCCTGCTGTGTCATAGCATATGCACGTGCTGGTCTGGTACTCGATCCTCCTCCTACTTTATTCTTTGGGCATTCTAGTATGGTGTGTCCCGGTTACCGGCATCGACAGCATATTCCAGTTCCATATAAGCATGTTCCGAGATGATTCTTTCCACATTTCGGGCAGGGAGAATTCGTTCCGAGTGGCTTTGGTCCTGATCCTCCTCCTATTTTTATTTGCTTGTTTTGAATTTTAGGGTTTCCCTTTCTAATCACCGATCCTTCCCACGTGCGTTTTGCAGGTATCTCAATTGCCTTCTTATTCTGGTTACTGTTGTTCTTCTGTCAGGACTCAATTTCTTGAGCTCTGAAAAATGCTTCTACAAAAGTCATCATTCCTTGACCAGCCAAGATAGTACTGATCTCGGATCGTAATCCCTTTTCAAATAGCCTAGCTTTCTTCTCCTTTGTGTTGACAAGATGCGTGGTAAATCTGGAAAGTCGATTGAATTCTCTTTCATACTCAAGTACACTCATTGTTCCTTATTTCAAATGAAGAAATTCACTTTCTTTTTCATCTCGGTACGATTGAGGCATGTAGTTTTGGATGATCACATCCTTGAAGTCTTCCCATGTCATTCTTGCCTTCTGTTCGGGTGTTTTGGTACGTCCGTAAGCCTCCCACCAGAAATCAGCTTCACCCACGAACTAGAAAACAACACACGCAATCTTCTGTGCATCATTGTAATCGAGATAGGTGAAAATTTTATCCAATGACCTCAACCATTTTTCAGCTTCTGCAGGGTCCTCCGTTCCGTTGAATGTTGGTGGATTGAATCTTCGAAACTGTTCAATTACTGAGGCTGGTTCATTTCTAGGAATATGTTCTGGTAGTGGTGGTCGTGCAGAGTTTGCCTGAAATTGTTGAACCAATCCCCGAAGGATTGTCACTAAATCATCTCCTGGATCGCCATAAACGTTTTCAAGATTTTCATTAGTAGGTAGGTTTTGTGGTCTTCTTCGACTCATGATCTGTTCAAAATTTTTATACTCATCATTATTATATGTTGATATATCATTAAAATACAATGAATAAGATGTATAAACACACATATAATTATATATACACATATATATTATTAATAGCAAAATGGTGTCGTTGGCACTCTGATTGTTAAGTATATATGCATCTAAAAGTCATTCTTAGTCTAGAATACTGTCAAGAAAGCCTATTTAGTGCAACATCTAGGTTACCTATATACATCACCCAATTATGGGTCAAAAAGGTTACATCTATTGGAACATGTCACTACTAACTATAGCAAAATCTTAATAAGTCTGAGTTAGGCTAACCGCTAGGGTGTCCTAATCCTCCACCACTCCATCAGCAATATCCCCATCAACCTCGAAATCACCATGTATATCAACGACACTTCAACTGGATCCACTGGTACAGCCATCGGAAAATGCATCATCTTCACACCCAGTAATCCGACAGGGGAAGAGGTGTCTGGTCTCTAAGGGCCCATGTGTGGTACAAACATACATTAAAAGCCACATAATTCAGCTCATGGCCTGGAGGAACAACGAACATCTCAAAATAAATCTGTCGAGCAATCTGAGCCCATACGTCGAGCAAGGTATGAATGAGGATGAAACAGTACTGCACCTCCGTCACCCTCTGAGCTCCATGAAAATCCTCATGATGAATGATGAGCATTAAGGCGAAATGAGTGCCTAAATCATCAATCTCAGTCCTGCCTCGAATGGCGGCTCGTTGGACTCTAACAGCGTTAATGTGAGCAATAACTTCTTCCATCTGATTAACAAAATTTAAATATACTCTAAGGTCAATGAAGAATTTAAAATATTTAAGAATTAAAATAATCACACATAAAATCCTAAAGTGTAATTATAGCGTAGTCATAAAATAGTCAATCCTAGGGTCGGCATAAAATTCTAAGTTAGGTACTTGAGCAAGTCTTAGATAGACCGCTCTGATACCATGCTGTAATGCCCCGAGTTACGCTATGGGGTTGGGACGCTACTAAATATAAATTCCCCAATATAATAATAGAAGGGTCGAGAATGCACATCGGAAAAAAATATAAAAAAATATCCCCAAAGCGATAGTATATAAAAAAAGTAAAAGTTGCATAAAAATTATTACATATTAGCATCTACTCACCCGAGTAGAGTGAAATATCCAAAATAAGTACGTTCGGATGATATATCTAAAATAAAGTTCTAACAAAAATACTAAAATATAAGTCATAATATAAAGTCTTCTAAAGGCTTGGGTCAACTGCGAAGGTCTCTCCATCTTCTAAATCTTGTTCTGAAAATCAATAAGGGGTGAGCGTCTAAAATACACTCAGTGTGTTAACTTAAATGATTGCACAGTTAAAAATAAATATGCATGCCAAATATACCATAAGATGTAACATATGCCATTTGATAAAATAATTTGCATATTGACGTTCGATAACTTAATGAAAATATTTTAGACCGAATCGTCATCCGATAACTTGTGTTAGTTAGTATATGTGTACCAGGCCGTCACCCCAATACAATGATAACATACTTTGAAATATATTTTAGTACTGAACCGACGTAGCCAGTAACTTGTGTTAGTTAGTATATGTGCACTGAGTCGTCACTCCGTACAAGTATTAGTAGAAAATATTTGTCATCGAACTAACAGCACACATGACACATAACATGACATATAAGTAACACATATCACATCTTAACATAGCAATCATGACATAAAATGTAGCACTCGGTAAAGAGTGAAAGTTACCCCCACCTTAATCTTATCGAAAACGTGTAAAGTGGACTAGGCTTGCTCGTGAGTCTCATGTATGCCTGCAAAGGAATAATAAACTGAGTTCTACTTCTAATAATAATACCTATTATTAAAACTAATTTCTAAAAATAGTTTACACAAACTAATTATTGTTATATAATAATTATTAATTTAATAAAATAAAAATATATCATTTAAAAATAATAATTTAACAATTATAGTTTTTCTACTTTAATAATAAGTTGTAACATTAAAATATAATTTCAAATGACATTCATGTTTATATAAAAAAAATGGATATAAAATAAAGATTCTACATCTAAATTAATAATAGTGACAAAATTATATGAATATTTAATATAAAAAGTTAAATTAAATATATAAATATAATAAATAATAAAATAAAAAGAAATGAAATAAAACAAATAATAATAATAATAATAATAATAGTAAATTATAATTAATATTGAAAGGGAATTAAATTAATAGAATAAAATAAGATAGATAATAATAAATAAAATACTAAATAACATAAAAAGTTAAATTAAATAAATAAATATAAAATAAATAATAAAATAGAATTAAATGAATAAAACTAATAATAAGTTATAATAATAATAATAAAAATAGTAAATAAATAAATAAATAAATAATTAAATAAATAATGTAAATAAAAAATTTAAAATGATTGCTGCTTACGCAGATCATCAACTTTTAATATAAAAATAAACTTATTATAAATAAATTCGAAGAAACAAGAAAATAAAAAGAAATCAAAACAAAATTAATTAAATAAATTTGCAAATGCATGAAAAATGAAATTAGTAACATAAAAAATTACAAAAATTACTAATAATAAAAAAACAGAATTAAAAAAAATAATTAAATAAAAAAATATAATCAAAAGTATTACAACTAACAACTAAAAAAACCGAACTAAAAAAAATAATAAATAAAAATAATAATCAAAAGAGTATAAAAAATATAAAAAACAATAAGTAAAATATAATCAAGAGTAAAATTATAAAAAAAAATTAATTAAAAAATTGTAATAAACATGAAAAAATAAGTTAATTACGAACAAAAAAATCAAAAGATCATAAAGATTATAAAATTACATGATAATTTAAAAATAAAAAGAAAAAAAAGAAGTACAATCAAAAAATAAATAAATAAATAAATAATTTAAAAAATATAAAAGAAACAACAAAAATAAATAATAATAATAATAATAAATGTATACCTTTATTTAAAATTTGAAGAACGCTTTTGTTCGTCGTGATGATTAAATTATGTGTGTAAAACGAATGAATAAAGAGTCTTATTTATAGGTAGAAATGTAATAAATTTTCTAAAACTTATAGTAAATATATGTATTTATCTAAATTATTTTTTAATTGATAGTGATTGATAATATCAGTTCAAATCTTAAAATAATATATGTATTTATCTACATTAATTCTGATTAATAATTAAAATTTTTAATTTTAATTAAAAATTAAAATAATTGAGATTAATTCCGATGACTACACCTCATCAAAATTAAACTCTCATATAGTATATTAAAGATATACTATTAATATTGATTATTACATCTATATATTACCATTTGTAAATAAAGTATGAAAAATATTTTCATAAGAATACAATTAATGTAAATTGTGTTAAAATAATAATTTAATTGACAAAAATTGAATGATAATTTCACTTTTGTCAAATACTGGTGTGAACGCACATAGACAGATCGTTATAAAATATTACTTTTGAAATAAAATATTATCACTTTCACTATAAAATGTTATAACTTTTTATTAATATTATAAATCATTTATGAAATAGTTCACTGTCATTATCACTTTTTATCGATTGAGTATCACTTTTCATTAATGATGTTATCACTTTTTTAAAAAAATCATTAAATAATTTAATTGGACATTAATCATTTTTTTTATAAGATATCACTTTTTATTAAAAATATTATTAATTTTATTTGTTCAATAAATTTTTATTAAATAGTTTAATTGATTGTGTATCACTTTTTTCTTAATCAAGTATCATTTTGATTAAAAATATTATTACTTTTTATTTTTCTTACAAATTACTCCATGAAATAATTTGATTAGTCGAGTATCACTTTTTTATGTTCAAATATTATTTTTTATTAAAAATATTATCACTATTTAATTTATTAAAGTTTAATAAAATAACACAATAATAAGTGTATCAAAAAGTACCACTTCTGAATTTTCTGACGATCACTTGTAGTTTTTGAATGATTACAATATATTTAATGGTAGATCTTGTGTGAGATCGTCGCACGTGAGAAAATTTTTACTTTTTAAAATAGTTATCACTTTCGCTATAAATCGTTATTACTTTCGTTATAAAATATTATCATTTTTTATATATACTAAATTGTTCATGAAAGATCATTATCACTTTTCATTAATTTATTATCACTTTCCTTCATGAGAGTTATCACTTTCTGACCATCCCACGTAAGCCCTTATGTGAGTCGGTCTCACACAACTCTTTACCTATATTTAAAATATGGCAAAGATTTGGGTGAGACCGTCTCACGAATCCCCTTATGTGAGACGGATCACACATTAACTCATTAAGCATATTTTAATTGTTATTAAATTAAAAAAATTTTAAAATCCTTATAATACTTAATTAAGACTTGTATTTCCTCCACGCCGAAAACTGAAACTGAGTGGAAGCAGCCCATTTAAAATCCTTATAATACTTAATTCGTAAAGCATCTGATAAGTTTCGAATGCAAAACCATTTACTTTATGTATTCAATTTTTTTTACGCTTTTTTCTTTATATTTTTTATTATTTAAAATTTTAATAAATTTTTTATTAAAATTTTCTAAGCAAAAACTTATGTGAGACCGTCTTACATAAGAGCTTATGCGAGACGGTCAGAAAGTGATAATTATTATAAAGGAAAGTGATAATAAATTAATAAAAAGTGATAATGTTATTTCATGAACAATTTATAATATAAATAAAAAGTAAAAACATTTTATAGCAAAAGTGATAATGTTTTATAGCAAAAGTGATAATTGTTTTAAAAAGTAAAAAATTGTCACACGTGAGACAGTCTCACGCAAGAACTACCAATTTTCTATTCATTTAATTATTTTAAATTTAATTATTATAAATTTACAAAATGTGATCTACAATTGATGAAAGTGATAACGATACTTTGAATTATTTCATGAACAACTTATAATATAAATGAAAAGTGATTTCACTTAAAACAAAAGTGATAATATCTTTAATAAAAAGTGATAAGTAATTAAGAAAGTGTATTTCATGTACAATTTATTGGAATAATAAAAAGTGATAACATTTCTAATAAAAAGTGATAATTAATTTAGAAAGTATATTTCACGAACAATTTACTAAAATAATAAAAAGTGATAACTTTTTTTAATAAAAAGTGATTCGTAATAAAAGAAAATTGATATTCGTTTAATTGAATTATTTCACGAAAAATTCACTATAATAATAAAACGTGATAATATTTTAAATAAAAAAGTGATACATGATAAAACAAATGTGATAACCGTTTGATTAAATTATTTTATGAACAAATCTTAAAATAAATATAAAGTGATAATATTATTAATAAAAAGTTATATCCGATCATGAAAGAGTGATAATAATAATAATAATTTTATTAAAATTGATTACTAAGCAATAAAATATGACTTGTTTTTTCATTTATGATGATGTATAACATTAACATAAAATTTTAAGAAATTAGACATTCATTTATTTTTTAAAATTAATAGATAGAATTGATAAATGAAATTTAATTAATTTTTCGATGATTTTAAATAGGAGAATTAAATAAGAAAAAGGTTAGACCATCCTAGCGTCGTGAACGTGAGCGGCATGGACAATAGCAATCAGCGTGTGGCAGCTAGTTATTAGAATTTGTTAAATTTAATTACACCAAACAGGACCTTCTTTTTTCTTAATTTCTTTTTAATTTAATTTGAAATATACTTATTTAGTTTAATGGATAGTCCGCCTTACGTAAAGAGATCCGTAAGATGGTCTCACTCAAAACCTACTCTTAAAGTATTACTAGTAAAATTAATAATTAATAAAATAATTATTTTAAAATGTATAAAAAAAAAAAGAATAGCGCACTTAACTAATTGCATTCATATTCGTGATATTAACGTGCAATTACTTTCCAGTTTGCAAGGTGACCGGCCAGGCCGCATTTTTCGTTAATCCATCTCACATAAGGAGAACCGTGAGATGGTCTAGTACAAGACTCACCCTATTTTATTGATTGGTTTAGTTATGTATTCCTAACCAATAAAAAAACTATAATTAAAGGTGATATTTTATTGATTGGTTTAGTTATCTATTTCTAACCAATAAAAAAAGTATAATTAATGGTGATATTTAATTAATAGATATACATGAATGCGAACAATAATAAATAAATAACTAAATAAAAGTAGAAAGATTATATATTTAAAATTAAAATAAAAAATACTACAATTAACCACGTCGCGACACCTCATACTTTTAAAAAATTATTTATAGCAGCGTTTTCGTAATTAATATATATAAGATATATTAAATATAAATTATATAATATAATTTTAATTATTCATACCAATTTATACATATGTTAAAATGTAAATTATTTATGTTATTAACCGTACCAATTACAATATTTTACTGAGTTCTGCATTTAATTATCCCTTCAGGTATTTATTTTTTTTATCAATTGTGTAATTATTTAAAATTTAAATAATTAATTAAATTTGAGGCAAATTACGTGGATTTTTTTATGAATTGTTTTACAATTTATTTAATATTTAAAATGTATGCATTATATTTAAATTATTTAATGTGCATTGATTTTTCATTAATAAAAGAATTTTAAACAAATAACAAAATATAAAAGATTAAAATAAAAAATTTGTGATTAAATTGAAAAAAATTCAAAAAATCATGTATTTAATTGATAAAAAGATTGTTTGGGATTAAATTGAGGAATAATTAGGAGGTCATGTATTATTTTGACAATAAAAAAAGTTCGTGATTAAATTGAAAAAAGAAGAAAATGTCATGTATTTTAATGTAATTAACCTTTTTTCTTTTTTTTTTGTTAATTTTTTTCTGAGCCGTTGATTAGGGATTTCTTACTTCTTTTGAATTTTTTTTATTTAATTTATTTTAAATTTCCATTAATTTTAATCCAAAACCTTCCTTTCTTAAGGGAATTCAGTTCGCCTAATTGATGGGGTGATTAGATTGGTGTCTATTGTTGAGATGAATTGAGGATTTTGGAGGGGGTGTTGGCTTGGCAGCGGGTGGGCACCGGAGGTGTAGCCATGAGGCCTTATTAAGCGGGGCGGACTCATCCCTTACAAGGGCGGGGCATGGGCTTGTGATGTAGGACCCGTGCGGATTTCAGAGCGGGTCTGGGGCAGACATATTTAAAACGGGTCAACTCTGGACCTGATCCGTTGATATCCTAAATGTAATATTGTAGAGATTAATGAAGAATGAGAATAAAATAAAATATTATAAAATTAAAATAAATATATTTATTTTTTGTTCAAATTCTTGGTAATCAGCATACGGTACAATGTATAAATATTTATTTTTTAATATTAAAGAGAAAAAAATATTTGATGTGTGAAATCGTATCCAACATAAAAAGAGTATATAGAAGAGATTAATGAAGAATGAGAATAATATATTTAATACTCCCTCTATCCCAAATTCATCTACACGTTTGAGTTTAAGAAAAAAATCACTTTTTGAGTTACTTTTGGGAATAGTATGATATTTTTGGGTAATAAATTAATAATAAAGTAAGTTATGTGTGTTAAAAATGTAATGACAAATTTGAAATTAAAGTATATTGGAGGGATATTAATTAGTTGCTTTTTACTTTTATGGAAATGTGAAATTGAATTTGGAATGAATCAAAACATAAAGTGTAAAATTGAAATTTGAATTGAGAGAGTAGCATACTATCCGTAACCTGCTGCATATTTGGATCACCATGGTGAGGGTCAACTATGAACTATCCCAAATTTTTAAGTGATAATGTTTTATAGCAAAAGTGATAAGTGTTTTAAAAAATAAAAAATTGTCACACGTGAGACAGTCTCACGCAAGAACTACCCAATTTTCTATTCATTTAATTATTTTAAATTTAATTATTATAAATTTACAAAATGTGATCTACAATTGATGAAAGTGATAACGATACTTTGAATTATTTCATGAACAACTTATAATATAAATGAAAAGTGATTTCACTTAAAAAAAAGTGATAACAAATTTAATAAAAAGTGATAAGTAATTAAGAAAGTGTATTTCATGTACAATTGATTGGAATAATAAAAAGTGATAACATTTCTTATAAAAAGTGATAATTAATTTAGAAAGTTGACTTACTTTTGGGAATAGTATGATATTTTTGGGTAATAAATTAATAATAAAGTAATTTATGTGTGTTAAAAAGGTAATGATAAATTTGAAATTAAAGTATATTGAAGGGATATTAATTAGTTGTTTTTTACTTTTATGGAAATGTGAAATTAAATTTGGAATGAATCAAAACATAAAGTGTGAAGTTGAAATTTGGATTGAGAGGGTAGCATACTATCCGTAACCTGCTGCATATTTGGATCACCATCGTCCATGCTGCAGATTTGGATCACCATCGTCCAGGGTCAACTATGAACTATCCCAAATTTTACCCTTATAATTTAGGGTATATTTTACTTTAGGGTTTAGGGTTTAGACTATAATTGTAATTTCATTCTTGTGGTTTAGAGTATATTCACCCATCGAGTTTAAAGTTTAGAGTATAATTGTAATTTAACTCTTGTGGTTTAGGATATAATAATCATTTAAGTATTGTAAATTAAAAAAAATAAAAATAATATTAAAAAAGGAGGAGAAATTAATTAAAAAAATAGGGACCACATGTTCCACCAATTCATTTGTGGGAGTGGTTCACCCAAATTATGCTCATTATTTTATAATAGAATAAAAAAATAATTTAATATAATAAATATGATGCGGAGATTGATTATTTGATGAAATAACAATAAAAAAACCATGGCAGCGTGAGAAACGGATCTGTAATTAATAAATACAGCGTTCGAGGGGGTCATGAATTGAATAAGAATATTTAAAATTTAGTTATTCTTTTCATAACCTTTCGCTAATTATTTTGTGCATCCAATTTAAAAAAATTTTACACAATAAAAATGCGCAAATATTCATGTAAATCGAGTTCACGTTGTTATACCCTACATTTTGCTAAGGTTTAAATTAAAGAGGCACCACTAACTATGACATTAACTAATAAAATATACTCCTTTCGTCCCGGAACAAGGTATACATTTACTTTTTGCACTAAGATTAAGAAGTAAAATATTTTAATGTGTAATGAGTGGTTGCATTAATATAGTGTGTGTGACCATGTGGATTAAGAAGTATAATATTTTAATGTGCGATGAGTAGTTGTTGTATTAGTATAGTGTGTGTGACCATGTGGATATAATAATGGTATTGTATAGATCACATCAAACAAAAAAGGAAATGTAAACTTTGTTTTGAGACGTGCCAAAATGGAAAAATGTATACCTAGTTGTGGGATGAAGGGAGTATATACTTTATTAGCGATTTTTTGTAAGTTTTTTTGAATGAAATGTGAATGTAAAAAAATTCTACAATTATTAAGAATCATGTATATACTATTGAATAAAAAATTATACATATATATTCAAAATTATATAATTATTAAGAAATATACATAAACTATTAAATAAAAAGTTATAAAAAGTTGTGAATATATACCCTGATACCAACCCTTCTTCGATTAGTTAAATCCCACGAAAATATTATAAAAAGTTATAAAAAGTTATGCTTAAAATCGTGAAGTCGCGCAGCTGACAGGGAGAATTTTCTAGAATTTTCGAAAATTTCAGAAAATTACCTATTTCTTGGAGCACAATTAATCTTCTTATCACATAATCCTACATGATTTAACCATATCTTATATTTTTTTATTTAATTCTCTTCTCATATCTATATATATTTTACATCATTATTCATGTGAGATGCAACACAATCATCCTACAACCCACAAATGGGGATCACCCCACAACCATCATCCATATCATTTCCTCCATCCATCCATCACTTTGAAGATTCGTTTGCTGAATCAAGAAGAGAATCAAGAGGAGAATTCAAGATGGAGAAGGACACGACAACTCCCACATCTAGGATTTTATTCATTTTCTAATTTATCTTATAATTTTTCGGATATATGGATAAGATCTATCCGACGCCCATGATTGTTCTTTGCAATATCATGGGCTAGAAACTTTTTGGTAGATTTAGGAATTTGAAGGTTTTTATGAATGAATTGAACTTTCGTGTGTATACTCCATACAACACTACTTGTGAATTTATTTTATATAAGACTATGCATTTTTAATTCATACTCAGAGTTGTTTTATGTATAATTAACTGTTGTGTAGAGTCTGAATACATATATTGGTTATTGATTGAGTGTGTTCATTCCTGAGCAGGATTCCATGTTATGATTCTAAGTGAGGGGACTCCGAAGCTTCATTAGAACTATCTTATATAAATACTTATTAATTGTATTGAATTCGGGTTAATAAGTAGGATAAAGAGGATAATTTTGTAGTACCTGTAAAGGGAGATCATATCGGGTTAGAGTACCAAACGCGCAGGAAAATAATTGATACTGATAGTACCTAGAAAGGGGAGTGAAATTATATTTCTTGCTCTGATGTAATTCACACGTGTTACATGCATATTTACTTGTGTCTATAGAGTAGATTTGCATGGCTTAGTGATGCGTCCATATTCCATAAGGCAGAGTCGGACATTGATACACGAAAGGGAAATTAATGAGTGAAACTGGATTATATCCTAGAGCTATCTATTCTCCTACTTGACCCACTTTCGTAATTCTTCTATTGTTTATTTTATTTTAATTGTTATTTTATATTTTCATAGATTAATAATTCAAACCTCAAACTTAATTGTCATCTTGTCTTAATTAATTTAGTTAATAATTAAATTGATAATACGCCATCCTTTGAGTTCGATATTTAACTTGGCTGCTTATCTAAGCTACAATAACATCCTTCATACTTGGGGATTAATTGTGTGTTGAGAAAACGCTCATCAGGTAGCAGGAGATCAAATGTGTGCCAGAAAGTGTTATGTAGATTCAATTAAAGCTACTGCTAAAGCGGCTTATAGTGATTTGATGCGAGTGAAAGAAGATGATTTACATCCCAAACTCATTTACATACCAAACTCAGCAAAGACGAGCTCAAGCCATCAATACAAGCAGAGGAAGAGTTAATGTTTGTGAAACAGTACCCCGACAAGAAGGGGTATGTTACAAAAATTGTAACTCAGATAGAGCACCATTTAGCTGAAGGAGTGATAAGGGCACTAAGAAAGAATGTAGACATCTTCGCATTTTCTGCGCAAGATATGACAGGAATTCCTCCTAAGGTATCGATGCATTGTCTCAATGTGGATCCCCAGGTGAACCCGTGACGATCACTTGTAGTTTTTGAATGATTACAATATATTTAATGGTAGATCTTGTGTGAGATCGTCGCACGTGAGACAATTTTTTACTTTTTAAAATAGTTATCACTTTCGCTATAAATCGTTATTACTTTCGTTATAAAATGTTATCACTTTTTATATACACTAAATTGTTCATGAAAGAGCATTATCACTTTTCATTAATTTATTATCACTTTCCTTCATAAGAGTTATCACTTTCTGACCATCCCACGTAAGTCCTTATGTGAGACGGTCTCACACAACTCTTTGTCTATATTTAAAATATGACAAAGATTTGGGTGAGACCGTCTCACGAATCCCCTTATGTGAGACGGATCACACATTAACTCATTAAGCATATTTTAATTGTTATTAAATTAAAAAAATTTTAAAATCCTTATAATACTTAATTAAGACTTGTATTTCCTCCACGCCGAAAACTGAAACTGAGTGGAAGCAGCCCATTTAAAATCCTTATAATGCTTAATTCGTAAAGCATCTGATAAGTTTCGAATGCAAAACCATTTATTTTATGTATTCAATTTTTTTTTACGATTTTTTCTTTATATTTTTTATTATTTAAAATTTTAATAAATTTTTTATTAAAATTTTCTTGGCAAAAACTTGTGTGAGACCGTCTTACATAAGAGCTTATGCGAGACGGTCAGAAAGTGATAATTATTATAAAGGAAAGTGATAATAAATTAATAAAAAGTGATAATATTATTTCATGAACATTTTATAATATAAATAAAAAGTGATAACATTTTATAGCAAAAGTGATAATGTTTTATAGCAAAAGTGATAAGTGTTTTAAAAAGTAAAAAATTGTCACACGTGAGACAGTCTCACGCAAGAACTACCCAATTTTCTATTCATTTAATTATTTTAAATTTAATTATTATAAATTTACAAAATGTGATCTACAATTGATGAAAGTGATAACGATACTTTGAATTATTTCATGAACAACTTATAATATAAATGAAAAGTGATTTCACTTAAAAAAAAGTGATAACAAATTTAATAAAAAGTGATAAGTAATTAAGAAAGTGTATTTCATGTACAATTGATTGGAATAATAAAAAGTGATAACATTTCTAATAAAAAGTGATAATTAATTTAGAAAGTTGACTTACTTTTGGGAATAGTATGATATTTTTGGGTAATAAATTAATAATAAAGTAAGTTATGTGTGTTAAAAAGGTAATGATAAATTTGAAATTAAAGTATATTGAAGGGATATTAATTAGTTGTTTTTTACTTTTATAGAAATGTGAAATTGAATTTGGAATGAATCAAAACATAAAGTGTGAAGTTGAAATTTGGATTGAGAGAGTAGATCCGTAACATGCTGCAGATTTGGATCACCATCGTCCATGCTGCAGATTTGGATCACCATCGTCCAGGGTCAACTATGAACTATCCCAAAATTTTAAGTAATGTTTAATGGAATATTTTGATGCAAGCGCATTGATTGATTTGAGGCGTGAGAAACGGATCTGATTCTGATCTAATAAATAAATAAGGAATCCGCATTAAATAACAGGGCGTACAAAATGCATGTATATTAGTGATTTTATTATTAATAATAAAAATACATTATATATTACTTCTTACACTTTATTCATCGGTTTCAACAACTTTATTTACTTTTTTACACTTTATTCATCATCCCCAACAATTTTATTTACTTTTCCTTTCAAAATTACCAATTTATCCCTACTTTTTCTTATATTATATGGAGTATTAGAAAAACACTTCTTAATTTTCTTACCCGTACAAACAGGCAAAAATACCAAGAAATGAGAGAGTACAAGCCCTTTTTTTTTCTTCGTGTAACCGCTAGCCCAACCCAATTTTGCATACGGTTTCCGCTAACACCTTATTGCTGTTTGTTTTTTTTTCTTAGTTATTTAATGGTACCTCTTTGTTTTAGGGTATATTTTATTCCTAGGATTTAGAGCATAATGATAATTTTACCCTTATAATTTAGGGTATATTTTACTTTAGGGTTTAGGGTTTAGACTATAATTGTAATTTCATTCTTGTGGTTTAGAGTATATTCACCCATCGAGTTTAAAGTTTAGAGTATAATTGTAATTTAACTCTTGTGGTTTAGGATATAATAATCATTTAAGTATTGTAAATTAAAAAAAATAAAAATAATATTAAAAAAGGAGGAGAAATTAATTAAAAAAATAGGGACCACATGTTCCACCAATTCATTTGTGGGAGTGGTTCACCCAAATTATGCTCATTATTTTATAATAGAATAAAAAAATAATTTAATATAATAAATATGATGCGGAGATTGATTATTTGATGAAATAACAATAAAAAAACCATGGCAGCGTGAGAAACGGATCTGTAATTAATAAATACAGCGTTCGAGGGGGTCATGAATTGAATAAGAATATTTAAAATTTAGTTATTCTTTTCATAACCTTTCGCTAATTATTTTGTGCATCCAATTTAAAAAAATTTTACACAATAAAAATGCGCAAATATTCATGTAAATCGAGTTCACGTTGTTATACCCTACATTTTGCTAAGGTTTAAATTAAAGAGGCACCACTAACTATGACATTAACTAATAAAATATACTCCTTTCGTCCCGGAACAAGGTATACATTTACTTTTTGCACTAAGATTAAGAAGTAAAATATTTTAATGTGTAATGAGTGGTTGCATTAATATAGTGTGTGTGACCATGTGGATTAAGAAGTATAATATTTTAATGTGCGATGAGTAGTTGTTGTATTAGTATAGTGTGTGTGACCATGTGGATATAATAATGGTATTGTATAGATCACATCAAACAAAAAAGGAAATGTAAACTTTGTTTTGAGACGTGCCAAAATGGAAAAATGTATACCTAGTTGTGGGATGAAGGGAGTATATACTTTATTAGAGATTTTTTGTAAGTTTTTTTGAATGAAATGTGAATGTAAAAAAATTCTACAATTATTAAGAATCATGTATATACTATTGAATAAAAAATTATACATATATATTCAAAATTATATAATTATTAAGAAATATACATAAACTATTAAATAAAAAGTTATAAAAAGTTGTGAATATATACCCTGATACCAACCCTTCTTCGATTAGTTAAATCCCACGAAAATATTAATTAATGTTGACCCTATAGCTAATCTCCTATATAACCACCTTCCATGCACACTAATTTCAAACACAATACCTAAACACTATTCTATTCACCTCTCTCTCTCTCTTTCTCTTATTCAATTTCTTTTCTCTCATTGCACTATGTTATTCAATTTCCCTGTTCCACCACTGAAGATGTAACGGCCAATACTCCTCCCCTCCCCGTCTCAAGAATACTTGCAATTTAAAATAATTTTTGATATTGGAAAAAGTTCAAATTTTATTTTGTGGTTCAAATACTCTTTTTGAGACGGATTAGAAAGGAGAGTGTGCAAGTATATATTCTTGGGATGGAGGGAGTTTTAATTTAGACTCTTTATTTTAATATTTCTTTAAGCTTGATTTTTCACTAATCAATTATTTGTGCGTGTTTACTGTGCAGGTCAAATAAGAGGGCTTAAAAATTATCACTGCAATGGAGGATATTAATATTGGTGTTAATTCCAACACACAACTAAAAGAAGAATGCCATATATGCAATGTCCTTCACTGTGGTCGTGTTTCGTTTATTGTTTGAATCGTCATGTTGTTTTCTTTGTGTTGTTTGATCAATAATAATATATATATTAATTTCGACTAATTTTCTCCCATCTACATTTGACATAATTTATATATATATATATGCTGTGGTAAGTTTTTTATTTCTTTCTTTAATTAAAAAAATGATATTTGATCTATAAGAAGTGATAACTATTCAATTCATAAACTATTTCATGACTAACTTTAGTATGAAATATGAAAAGTGATAACATCGTTAATGCAGGTGATAATTAAATAAGGTTTACCAGTAAGAAAATTACAATCATTCCCCCTAGGGTTTAACCTTTCCTTTAAGAATTTTTTTTAATCAGACTTACCACACAAGGAGCCCGCCCGTTTAATAAAGAGGTTGCTCCCATTCTGCAGTTGTGATTCGGTCCTTGATCATTGTACAAGATTTTTTTTTGTTTGACCAGTTGAGCTGCCCATGCAGAGTTTTATAGTATATTGTTCGTAAGTAAAGTATGTTTACAGATAATTAGAAGGGGGGAGTTATTCGCACCACCGACTTTACTAAACGTACCTCATAAATAAAGAAAATTAAATATTCTTAATAATAAGACATATATACCCTTATTAAAATGATTAGTTTAAATTTAATTAGGAGTTAACTATTCATAACACATAATTACTAAATGTACCCTAATGAAAATTTAATTCTGGTAGTTAGGGTTTTCTATCGCTTTGAGTATATCCGCTCCTTGAGAAATTTCTGTAACTAAGAATCATCTCTTACATATACTTCAATTTTTATCTTCATTTGTATGCGTAGTGTGACCTAACAGATTGATTAGAGTTATATATTTTTGATTCGAGTTGATTGGGAACGTATTCATATTGGGAGAAATTCAAAATTTAAGAAATAGAAAACAAGCCAACAACAGATTAGTGGCGTTGGTGGAAGGCCATCGAATGACAAACCCTTCGGCCTTCACAAGCAGTCGTCTGTGTATTCATTAAATTTTGAGGAGATCTAAATTATGATTTGGCAAAGTAGAAAAGATTTTGGTGCTATGATTTAGAAATTTGGGTTTGTTATCTATGGAGGAAGATTTGTTTCTTGGAAGGTGGTGGATCTTCGCAGAGGCAAGAACATTTAATTATTCCCCCTTCTAGATTGTAGGAGATCATTTTATTCACCATTCTAGATTGTAGTTCATTCTGACTACTGTGTGATTCTTCTTCCTTAACTTGTCTTAATTGAGGTCTACTTCGTAATATATGTATATTTATCTATAACATATGTGGTGTATTTAATAAATTGGGATAAATTTAGTGATTTTGAAGATGTAAATAGTAGGGGATTAAAAATATAAAGAAATAATGGGGAATTTGAATGCAAGTTGTGGGAATGGATGGGGTTTGGTAAAGAAAGAAACGCAGGAGTAAGAGTGAGAAGAGGATTGAATCAAAAGGAGTAGAAAAATGTTGTACTTAGTACCAACTTTTTTTTTTACATTCATTAATTTAATTTAATTTAATTAATTAATTATTGTTATTATTTATTAAATTGTATACATTTTTACTCTTAATTGTATATGTTTTTGTTTATATTTGTATATGGGTGCACCCTATCTTTAGGTGCACCCAGGTGCACACTATAAATTGCCAAACAAAAATTACTTAATTTAAAATATCCATTATTATATTTTGAAATAGTTTTAATTTTTTGTTTTATAATGTTAAAATTTGGGGTCATTCTGCGGTGCACCTGGTGCACCCGTCCACCCCCCAATTTATATCTAAAATGGGTAGTAGGGTTATTTTTTTATTCTAAAAAAATAATTATTTTAAATTATTTAATGGTAGAGATTGATTTAAAAACTAATCTTTGGTTACGATTGTCCAGGTGCACCCTAGTCGGACTCTAAAATTTGATAATATAATTGATTAATTTTATTTAAAATCTAACACACTAAATATTACCATGATTATATTAAATAAAATTTAGCACGTTGGGATGGAATTAATCATAAAATTCAATTTTAATATACATATTTATTTTATTTTAAATTAATAGTAGTTTTAATAGATGAGATAATATTAATAGAGATTTTTCGTCTAAATACGTCCTCCAACAAATAAAATAAAAAATTAAGTGCAAACAAAATTTTAACAAATTATCACATTTAGAACATATATTTTTTTTGATGGTTTTATCGTATCATTCACCATTAAATAATACACATGATAAATAGCTGATAAAAACGATAATTTCAATTACAATCCAAGTCCTATATACATGATTAACAGCTGATGAAATCCATGGTTTCAATTACAATCCAAGTTCAACAAGACACATTTTAAATGATAAATTACTGATAAAATACATGATTTTTTAACAACTGATGAATTAAGAACTTTCAATAATTGTCTCAAACCCCAAAACTGACAAAAATACAATTCGCAAATTGAAATTATTGTGATCTTTCAGATTCTTAGTCTAGTATAACCTTGTTCATGCAATCAAAATGAAAAACTTATTATAGTTGAGGCATAAAGCAGGCTCTTCAAGCAGTAAAAGATTATGACATTGATGTTTAAATAGTATCATCAATACATTTCAAGATAAATTGGATTCTAATTTCTACCTCAAAAGCACAACAAAATGGAAACAAGTATAACGACTCAATAATTCATTCAATAGCTTAATTATTGGAATTGCCTCTTGGGGACAGGAAAAACAGAATGCCACCACTAAGGATAGGTTTTGGTTAATTGGAATAAAAAAACATGTTGGTTAAAAAAGAATACCAATTGATAAATACAGCTTTATCACTATAAGAAACATCTTGATGAAACTGACTGTTTTGAGAATTAAGAGCAGGGTCTAGAGTAGAAACAAGTAATTGCAATTACAAGTTTCATGAATTTGTGTAAGTAATTAGGCAAAAATGATTTGTTTGAACCACTTTGTTTATGCAACCCTCTATGCAATGCATAACAAAAGAGGCCCCTATTAATTCATGTCAATGAAATTAACAGAATATTATTTTGGGGAAACAAGCACTCACATTATGTTTAGCACCAAAGATAGGAGATGCCAAGATATCCATTGTCTTTTCCAACTACAATTCAGGCACATGCAACGACAACCCTCTTAGCCACAACACCAATTGCACTTCCATGCATTCCACATATATATTCTATAACAAGAATTAAAAAAACCAATCAACTTTAGAATCAAGAATCTCTGTATATAACTAAAATAGATAAATGGATTGCGAAACAAGCCATTGTAGTAGCCAATTTACAAGCGGTGTTAAATTGAGAAGGCATGAGTATCACAATCACAAAAAAAGGTCCAAATTACAGTATTTGATTAATGGCAAAAGCTCATGTGCCCTGGGACACACCGTGTCCCCATGGGAACACAACACGCTCTCTCCATATTCTATTTAAACCTATGTATAGCTAGGGGTTTAAATTGCAAAGGGGCACGACGTCCCCGGGGACACCAGAGCCTCACTCTATATTAATAATCTGTGTGCACCTGTATATGTAATTCAATCCCCTGAATACAATCATTTAACAAAAAATAGAAATACAATCCAGCATCTTAAAATATTTTCCCCCAAAATTTTAAACCTAATTCACACTCATAGAAATATCCTAAATTCTAATTCAAGTAATAACCCTAAAAATGAATAAAGTTCTACTTAACAATAGATGAAGTTACACAAATTTGATTAGGGTTTCAATTTTGCTTTAAAAAAAATGAGTCACGTATAAATTGTGCAATATAATGGGAAACACAATACAAAGATGAAACCTTAAAAATATGAGTTTTACTCATTTTGTTCGCCTTCCATTCTCGATTGAAATTTCAGAAACTTGTTGCATTGGTGTTTCTCACTTCACATTTTCGCTGGAAATGGAAAGAACTTATAAGACATGTGTTGGGCTGCATTTAAATTGGAGTGAAGCTCCTGTGCACCCGGGCGCACGGAGGACATTCGCCTTTGTAATTTCCATGCCCCTTTACAATTTAAACCTCTAGCAATACATAGGTTTTATCAGTTTTAAAGTCGAAACACGAGCTAATCTAATGAATCTCTAGCATTGATTTTCAGTTCATTAAGTATGATCATGCACCCGTTTCTGGTGTTTAACATGATCACACACACAACTAAACTACAGATACACTCCTACTGATGTTGATCAGACATTAAGTGTGAGGTTTCCATTTCAGGTTCAAATAGAATTGAAGGGGGAGGATTGTGTTCACATTGGGACATGAAGTATCCTTCCGTGTCCCGGGGCGCAAGAACTTTTGTCTTTAAATTGTGCATCTCATAACAACAACATCGATTCTATTCAGGAATTACACATTGACGAAGAAATTGGAGATGAATGTTAAATTGGAGCGAGCGAGAGAGAGGAGACAGAAGGAAAATGAGAGAAATTGATCCGACTTTCTTCTGTTTTATTGTCAAGGGCAAAGTAGTAATTTCAAGGAGAAATTATCACAAATGGTCCTCTAAGTATGAGAGAACCCACAATTAGTCCTGTAACTTTTGAAATTATCAATTTTAATCCTTTTTAGTCCAATTTTAGTCCTATTTGTTCAATTTTAATTCTTTTTCCCAATTTTAGTCCAATTTTCTGAAAAAAATTTAGAAGCTCGTCGGCGGCTCAAATTTGAAACATATTCCGGCAGAAACATTTTACAAGGTCCACGTAGGATGACACAAAAGCATTTTTAATACAAATCACTCATTTGACTTGCCACGTAATCATCATTCACGGGGTTCTCCAACATCAAACTGAGAAATAATATCACAAAATCTTCACCATCTTGGCAGCATCCTCATCCGCCGGCGCAGCCTCATCTTCGGCAGAGGAACCCAGAGAATCTGTATCATCCCCAAAAATAAAAAATAAAACCCACCGGAGGTTGATTTTTCATCGATTCTAGCAGGACACATTATGCAATATCCAACTTGGCAACAAACCCTACCCTCTCTCCCTTTCTCTACCAATCAAACCAAACCGTACTCTTATGAACAAAATTATCACAAATCAAAACCCTAATCATAGGAAAAAAATCAAAATTTCCAGATCTAAATCTAAGGAAAAAATCAAACTCGAATGGCGGCGTCTTTTCCGGGTATGCAGATAGGCACCGGATTAAAGTCCTAGATCTTGACGCCACCGTGAGCAGCAGGAGCGGCTGCTCTCATGGTTGTCGACGGTGCACCAGATCGGAATCATCCTCTCTGCAGATTCTTCGTTGGAATCTGCCAGCCCTACAACCTCACTCTCTGCGTCGCTGCTCTCATTGGAAAGGCGGCGGCGTGCTCTACGTCTCCGAACCCTCCTGGACCCGGTCTTCCACAGCACCACCCTTGGGAGCCCCTCACCGCCGTCACGTACAGCCTGAGCAAGATGTCGGGGCTCATGGCACCGCTGAAGATGGTCCAGTAGGCCAGAGACCGTGACCGGTACGGCAAGACGATGAGGTGGCTGCTCTGGGAGGGGGACCTGGAGGTGTGCCCGGAGGGGACCACATGCAGGGAGCCATACCTGCTGCGATTCAGCTCCCTTTTCGAGGAGCTAATCGAACGAGATCGTGCCGGTGGGAATGGGACAGATGTTGATGAAGATTAACTTTTCTTGTGTTCATCGAGTTCTACTGGAAGATGTTCAAGTGATGTGGCAGCTTAAATTTTTTTTTATTTTGTCACGTGGGATGTTGCTGGCATAATGTGGGCTGCCGGAAATGTCTAAAAACTGAAGATGAAGATCTTCGATGTGTTTTATTTTTATTTTAGGAAATTGAATTAAAATTGGACAAATAGGACTAAAATTGATTAATGTCCAAAGTTACAGGACTAATTGTGGGTTCTCTCATACTTAAAGGACTATTTGTGATCATTTCTCTAATTTCAAGCTTAATAAAGAACACTGTTTCACTCCATATATTACTAATACCACGGTCATCGAGATATTAATTACTACATCAGTCCCTCAAAGTATTTCACACTTTCCTTTTTTATCCGTCCCTCAAAGTATTTTATACTTCACTTTTATTAAAATTGGTAAAAAATAAGTTATTATAATATTAACTTTTTACACACATCCAATATAATACTCACTTTTTCAAATCTTCCAACAACTTTACATACCTTTTTCATTAAATTAACTAAAATATATATTCTCTCTTACTTTATACATTAAAAATAAAATTTTCTTAATTTCTGCGCACACCAATACCTGAAATACTTCACGGGACGGAGGGAGTATGTATGTAAAGAGGAATAGTGTTTAAGAACGAGCCAATGGTTTTGTACAGGCCCTCAATTATTTGTTATGCACTATCAAACAACATATTACATAATATTATATATGCAGAGTACCCATATTAATTACTACCAAACGAAGGGTTAAAAACAATTTTTTTAGTCACCTATCGTAAAAACAATTTATTCTAGCCACTTTTATTGGAAGAGGCCAAAATATCATTTGAAAGGGACCCATTAATCACATGTTGAGAAATCTGATTCCTCTCTTTTTAACAAAAAAATACCATACAATAACTTATTTTACAGTATATTGAATGCATTATTTTGTTGCTTTTACATGCCCTATGAATGTATTTATTTATTAAAATGCAAAAAGATGCATTCTACGATTTTTTTTCTGGGGAAAAACATATAGGTAGAATAGAACAACTATTTGGGCTGAATAGAAGATATGTAGGTCGAATAGAAGAAGACTTTTATCCGTATGAAAAAATTTTCTATTTTTTTCTGAAGGAAAAAAATATAGGTAGAATAGAACAACTATTTTGGCCGAATAGAAGACATCTAGGCCGAATAGAATAAAAATGTTATCCGTATGAAATTTTTTTTGAAAAAAAAATATAGGACGAATAGAAGAAAAAATTTATCCGTATGAAAAAATTTCCTAATTTTTTTTGGAAAAAAATATAGGACGAATAAAAGAACTATTTGGGCCGAATATAAGACATGTAGGCCGAATAGAAGAAAAAATTTATCGATATGAAATTTTCATCTATTTTTTCTGAAAAAAAATAGGCCGAATAGAAAAAAATTATCGATATGAAATTTTCATCTAATTTTTCCTGGAAAAAAAATAGGCCGATCTGGAAAAAAAATAGGCCGATTAGAAGAAAAATTTTATCCATATGAAAAAATTTTCAGGAATAAAAATATAGGTTGAATATGCCAAGTGGTATAGGCCAAATGGAAGGAATTTTGGGTTGAATAGAAGAAACTTAGGCCGAATAGAAGAATAAATTTTATGAGATTTTTCTATAATTTTAAATGTGGTCCAACCCACCACCATTTAATGCGGTCAACACAATCATAATGATGGCCCCATGATTTTTGTCCTTTCTCCTGACAGATATGGGGTAATTGGGAATGAGTGAGACTCTTGTGCCCTCGGGAAAACCGTGTCTCTTTGCAATTTAAATCCCTAATAATATATCGGTTTAAAATAGAATATGGAAGGGGTGGGTTGTGTTCCATGGGGGCACGGCGTGTGCCCCGGGGGCGCATGAGCTTTTGTCATAGGGAATAACTCTTAATAGTGGATAGAAAAAATTCTTTTTTATGTAGGTGACCAAATAAAATGTAACTTAATAATGCATAGTGACCATTTTAAATTTTGTCCCTTTTTTTAAATTATTAAATTATTTTAGTCGTTACATTTAAAAGAAGTTAAAAGATTGAAGGGGGAAAAATCCACTGAGATTATTTTAATAGTTATCACTTTTTATTAGAAATATTATTACTACTTCTGTTTCATAATAGTTTTCAAACTTTCACATCTTAAAAAAAAATTATTTCATCACCTAAAAAGTTATTTTAATTTCAAATTTGTCACTCTTTTTTTATAATCATAACATTACTTTACACTTTATTTATTACCTAAAAATACTAAAATACCCTTAAAAGTCAATAAAGTTGATCAAAAAAAAATTTCTTAAACAACGTGGAACAGTAAATATGAAAACTGTTATGGGGGCGGAGGAAGTATTTTTTATTGAAAATATTATTACTAGTCATTTATATTACAAATTCTTCATTTTCAATAATTTATTACACCCCTATAACTTTTCGGCGATCACTTTTTATTAATATACTATGAACTATATCTTTTCATCAATTCGAATATCACTTTTTTTATTAAAATATTAGTGCTTCTTATCTGTCTTACATAACTCTTCACAAGAGACAGTCTCACACAACGGTTTGCCCTATATATAAAATATTAGGATAAATACACTTTTTTATCCATTAACTTTCTCCAATTTTGAAATTAGTCCATCGGTTTCACACATTTTAAAATTGGTCCATTAAGTTTAGAAAAATTAACAAAATAGTCCTCCTACCAACTATAGCGAATGCTCATCCAATAATGCAGACGTGGATTTTTTTTAAAAGAGACGTGGACTGGCCGATGTGCTTCAGAGTAAGAGAGAAACCATATTGAATATTCTCCTCCTTTTCTCTCGACAAATTGCCCACTACCCTCTTGCCGGAGAAGCGAATCCAGCCACCACTTCTCCACCCAATCATTCCCGTCACCATCGCTCAGGGCATCAATCGGCTCCGATGGTGGAAGTTGGGCCTGCCGAACTCTGCATGCTTCAGCGTAAGGTCCAAGATGCGGTCGCCATCCCGGGGTTGATCCGGCAGAAGGCTATCTGGGATGGTGGCGATGCGGAAGCCGGGGTAGCGAGAGATGTGGGGTGATGGTGCCGTGGCGGAGGAGGCGATCGTGGAGGTAGTCGGTGAGGATAATGGTGATGTGGAGACCTAAGAGGAGGAGATCTCAGCAAGATTGAGTATGGAGTTCATTGGTGATTCCTCTGCGGGTGATGTGGATAAATATTAATCTATAATATTAATAAATATTATATTTAAAAGGTTGATTTTGTAGATAGCCAAAGCTAAACTGACGAGCTTTGATCAGCACACACACATTGCTATCCCTATTCTGGTACGGTATTTTAGGAGCATAACAACATAGAAAACTATTTAATAGGAAGGTGTATACCGATATTTTAGGTATGATACGGTATACCAAATTATCGGTAAGTAGAAGGTATACTATTTTTCTATTCGAAATATCGGTATACCGAAAGTTTAGGTAAGGTAACGGTATGATTTTTTATATATCGAAAATTTTGGTAAGGTATTTGGTATGACTAAAAGTCTTCGGTATGACATACCACCCACCCCACCTTCAACAAGTACTAGATGTTTTTCTCTTACGAAGGTGGAACTTAATACTATCGTGATGCAAGCTGTGTAGTCGGCATTAGCCTTCCAGGGTAATGGCGGAGTCAGGAAGGAACCTCCTACCTAGGGAGAGGATTGTAGAGCTGAACAAAACCGAAAGAGAAATCCCTTTCCAGTCTTGGATGGTACGGAAGAGGTCATGGAAGGAGAGTAGTTTCGAAAAGGAGGTCAATTCTCTCAAGCGCAAGGTGAAGAAGAAATTAGAACTGAGGACACATACGACGCGACATATCGCGGCCCAAGTGGTATGAATTCTCAACTATTGGCTTTAAAGAAAAAAATGAAAGCCATGCAATGTCAGTTAAATCACTCACTTGCCTGTGTTCTCCCGGCTATCGGTTGTCAATTCTCTGAAGCTGTTTTACAAGATAACAATTTCAAACCGCTAACATATGAGTACAATGGAACCTCGAATCCCTATGATCATCTTGTGAGGTTTGAGAATTCTGCTATTTTGCATCGTTATAGTGAGGGAGTAAAGTGTATGGTTTAGCCAATACTATTCATTCTTTTGCGGATTTCAGCTCTTTGTTTTTACACCAATTTGCAAATACGAGAAGGCAGGCCAAGACAACTTTAAGGTTGTTTAACTTGAAACAAGCAGAGGATGAAAGTTTAAGAGCATATATCAAGAAGTTTAATCACATTCTGCTTTCGTTGAGGTGAAGGTGAATGCACTGACCAACGGATTGAGGGATGGAGATTTTTTCTCTTCATTGGCTATGAAGCCGAACACAACGTTTGATGAATTATTATTCGGAATAGACAAGTATATCACTTTGGAAGATGTAAGGAAGGCTAAGAGTGCTGAGGTGAAATCTCAACCTCAGGATAAGAAGAAAGAGGTGGAGAAGAGAAGCGCTACACCTGATCGTGAGAGGCTCAGATCTGGGCCCCGAGGGAGGTACGAGAGGTACACCCCATTGAAATTGCAACTAGCAGAATTGGTGGCATAGCTGCAGAGCACCCAGAGATGAATTTCCATGGTCGAGAACTAACAGTTTTTTTCATTTGAAGGATGAGATTGAGCATCTTATTAGAGCTGGACATTTGAAAGAATTCACGTATAAAGATCGGGAGATTCCGTGAAACCAGAAAAGGAAGGTGCCAGAGGCAAACCAAACTGATAAGGAGAAAGCTCCACAGGGAGATGCGAGACACGCAAGGGTTAATACAGATGATAGTTGGTGGACATGCCGATGGAGATTCTTTTCGTGCTCGATAGTCGAGTCTTAGAGCCTTACAAATGCTGCAAGGAGGAGACTTTCAACAGGTGGGGGCCTAATATACAATTTGTCAAGGAGGACGAAAGCCCAAACCTCAAACCCCATAGTGATGTTCTAGTCATCACAGTTGAGATTGCGGGATATGATGTCGCCACAAATAGCTCTGCAGACATAATTTTCAAAGATTTTTTTGAAAAGATGAACTTGGATTTTACTCCAGAGCGGGTGGACACAGCTCTTTATGGTTTTGCTGGTGAGTCGATTCTACCTTTTGGACAAGTCACGCTACCGGTGGGACTCGGGACAATTGCTAGAATGAAGGTAATGATGGTGAAATTCTTGACTGTTGATGTTCCCTCTTCGTATAATATGATCTTTGGAAGGCCTATGTTGAGTATGTTTCAGGTAGTTATTTCAACATACTGCATGAAGATGAAATTTCTGGTGGATGACGAAGTGGGTGAGGTAATAATGAGAATGAAAATAAGCATATTTTAATGTCCAATTTAATACTTTTTTATGGGAATTATTATTTTATATTAGCACAGGTATCTTATATTCAATATATTTGAGAAAAAAGTATATTTGAGGTATTTTATTTTGTTTTAGTTGGAAAAAGGATTAAAAGTGCAAAGTTGGAGAAAATGTGTAACTTGTGCAAGAATGTTGGAAAATGCACGTCCAACTTTTATAATTTTTCTATATTCTTGTAGAGCTCAAAACTAGAAGTGTCATACATGGTTGGAAAGCCACAGAAGAGAGGTAAGAAACACCTCAATTGGAATCCAAACGAGAAAGTTATGATCAAAATGGTGACGCCGCGGAAGCTGTTCCTGCTCAGCACAGTTGTGTCACTTTGCATGACTTTTTATATATTCAAATATTAGACTTTTAGTTAGTTCTTTATATTTATAGAAAGATAAGGAAGAGAGAATCGCGTGAGCATAAGAATCACTTAAATCGAATTTTGAACGAGGAAGTTATGCTTAAAATCGTGAAGTCGCGCAGTTGACAGCGAGAATTTTCTAGAATTTTCGAAAATTTCAGAAAATTACCTATTTCTTGGAGCACAATTAATCTTCTATCACATAATCCTCCATGATTTACCCATATCTTATATTTTTTTTATTTAATTCTCTTCTCATATCTATATATATTTTACATCATTATTCATGTGAGATGCAACACAATCATCCTACAACCCACAAATGGGGATCACCCCACAACCATCATCCACATCCTTTCCTCCATCCATCCATCACTTTGAAGATTCGTTTGCTGAATCAAGAAGAGAACCAAGAGGAGAATTCAAGACGGAGAAGGACGCGACAACTCCCACATCTAGGATTTTATTCATTTTCTAATTTATCTTATAATTTTTTGGATATATGGATAAGATCTATCCGACGCCCATGATTGTTCTTTGCAACATCATGGGCTAGAAACTTTTTGGTAGATTTAGGAATTTGAAGGTTTTTATGAACGAATTGAACTTTCGTGTGTATACTCTGTACAACACTACTTGTGGATTTATTTTATATAAGACTATGCATTTTTAATTCATAATCAGAGTTGTTTTATGTATAATTAACTGTTGTGTAGAGTCTGAATACATATCTTGGTTATTGATTGAGTGTGTTCACTCCTGAGCAGGATTCCATGTTATGATTCTAAGTGAGGGGACTCCGAAGCTTCAATAGAACTATCTTATATAAATACTTATTAATTGAATTGAATTCGGGTTAATAAGTAGGATAAAGAGGATAATTTTGTAGTACCTATAAAGGGAGATCATATCGGGTTAGAGTACCAAACGCGCAAGAAAATAATTGATACTGATAGTACCTAGAAAGGGGAGTGAAATTATATTTCTTGCTCCGATGTAATTCACACGTGTTACATGCATATTTACTTGTGTCTATAGAGTAGATTTGCATGGCTTAGTGATGCGTCCATATTCCATAAGGCAGAGTCGGACATTGATACACGAAAGGAAAATTAATGAGTGAAACTGGATTATATCCTAGAGCTATCTATTCTCCTACTTGACCCACTTTCGTAATTCTTCTAGTGTTTATTTTATTTTAATTGTTATTTTATATTTTCATAGATTAATAATTCAAACCTCAAACTTAATTGTCATCTTGTCTTAATTAATTTAGTTAATAATTAAATTGATAATACGTCATCCTTTGGGTTCGATATTGAACTTGACTGCTTATCTAAGCTACAATAACATCCTTCATACTTGGGGATTAATTGTGTGTTGAGAAAACGCTCATCATGTAGCAGGAGGTCAAATGTGTGCCAGAAAGTGTTATGTAGATTCAATTAAAGCTACTGATAAAGCTGCTTATAGTGATTTGATGCGAGTGAAAGAAGATGATTTACATCCCAAACTCATTTACATCCCAAACTCAGCAAGGTTTTGGAAGAAGACGAGCTCAAGCCATCAATACAAGCAGAGGAAGAGTTAATGTTTGTGAAACAGTACCCCGACAAGAAGGGGTATGTTACAAAAATTGTAACTCAGATAGAGCACCATTTAGCTGAAGGAGTGATAAGGGCACTAAGAAAGAATGTAGACATCTTCGCATTTTCTGCGCAAGATATGACAGGAATTCCTCCTAAGGTATCGATGCATTGTCTCAATGTGGTTCCCCAGGTGAACCCGTGACGATCACTTGTAGTTTTTGAATGATTACAATATATTTAATGGTAGATCTTGTGTGAGATCGTCGCACGTGAGACAATTTTTTACTTTTTAAAATAGTTATCACTTTCGCTATAAATCGTTATTACTTTCGTTATAAAATGTTATCACTTTTTATATACACTAAATTGTTCATGAAAGAGCATTATCACTTTTCATTAATTTATTATCACATTCCTTCATGAGAGTTATCACTTTTGGACCATCCCACGTAAGTCCTTATGTGAGACGGTCTCACACAACTCTTTGTCTATATTTAAAATATGACAAAGATTTGGGTGAGACCGTCTCACGAATCCCCTTATGTGAGACGGATCACACATTAACTCATTAAGCATATTTTAATTGTTATTAAATTAAAAAAATTTTAAAATCCTTATAATACTTAATTAAGACTTGTATTTCCTCCACGCCGAAAACTGAAACTGAGTGGAAGCAGCCCATTTAAAATCCTTATAATGCTTAATTCGTAAAGCATCTGATAAGTTTCGAATGCAATACCATTTATTTTATGTATTCAATTTTTTTTTACGCTTTTTTCTTTATTTTTTATTATTTAAAATTTTAATAAATTTTTTATTAAAATTTTCTTGGCAAAAACTTGTGTGAGACCGTCTTACGTAAGAGCTTATGCGAGACGGTCAGAAAGTGATAATTATTATAAAGGAAAGTGATAATAAATGAATGAAAAGTGATAATATTATTTCATGAACATTTTATAATATAAATAAAAAGTGATAACATTTTATAGCAAAAGTGATAATGTTTTATAGCAAAAGTGATAAGTGTTTTAAAAAGTAAAAAATTGTCACACGTGAGACAGTCTCACGCAAGAACTACCCAATTTTCTATTCATTTAATTATTTTAAATTTAATTATTATAAATTTACAAAATGTGATCTACAATTGATGAAAGTGATAACGATACTTTGAATTATTTCATGAACAACTTATAATATAAATGAAAAGTGATTTCACTTAAAAAAAAAAAGTGATAACAAATTTAATAAAAAGTGATAAGTAATTAAGAAAGTGTATTTCATGTACAATTTATTGGAATAATAAAAAGTGATAACATTTCTAATAAAAAGTGATAATTAATTTAGAAAGTATATTTCACGAACAATTTACTAGAATAATAAAAAGTGATAAATTTTTTAATAAAAGTGATTCGTAATAAAAGAAATTTGATATTCGTTTAATTAAATTATTTCACGAAAAATTCACTATAATAATAAAAAGTGATAATATTTTAAATAAAAAAGTGATACATGATAAAACAAATGTGTTATCCGTTTGATAAAATTATTTTATGAACAAATCTTAAAATAAATATAAAGTGATAATAATAATAATAATAATTTTATTAAAATTGATTGCTAAGCAATAAAATATGACTTGTTTTTTCATTTATGATGATGTATAACATTAACATAAAATTTTAAGAAACTAGACATTCATTTATTTTTTAAAATTAATAGATAGAATTGATAAATGAAATTTAATTAATTTTTCGATGATTTTAAATAGGACAATTAAATGACAAAAAGGTTAGACCACCCTAGCGTCGTGAACGTGAGCGGCATGGACAATAGCAATCAGCGTGTGGCAGGTAGTTATTAGAATTTGTTAAATTTAATTACAACAAACAGGACCTTCTTTTTTCTTAATTTCTTTTTAATTTAATTTGAAATATACTTATTTAGTTTAATGGATAGTCCGCCTTACGTAAGGAGATCCGTAAGACGGTCTCATTCAAAACCTACCCTTAAAGTATTACTAGTAAAATTAATAATTAATAAAATAATTAATTTTAAAATGTATAAAAAAAAAAAAAATATCGCACTTAACTAATTGCATTCATATTCGTGATATTAACGTGCCATTACTTTCCAGTTTGCAAGGCGACCGGCCAGGCCGCATTTTTCGTTAATCCATATCACGTAAGGAGAACCCTGAGATGGTCTCGTACAAGACTCACCCTAATTTTATTGATTGGTTTAGTTATCTATTCCTAACCAATAAAAAAAGTATAATTAAAGGTGGTATTTTATTGATTGATTTAATTATCTATTTCTAACCAATAAAAAAAATATAATTAAAGGTGATATTTAATTAATAGATATACATGAACATGAACAATAATAAATAAATAACTAAATAAAAGTAGAAAGATTATATATTTAAAATTAAAATAAAAAAATACCACAATTAACCACGTTGCGACACCTCATACTTTTAAAAAATTATTTATAGCAGCGTATTCGTAATTAGTATATATAAGATATATTAAATATAAATTATATAATATAATTTTAATTATTCATACCAACTTATACATATGTTAAAATGTTAATTATTTATGTTATTAACCGTACCAATTACAATATTTTACTGAGTTCTGCATTTAATTATCCCTTCAGGTATTTATTTTTTTTATCAATTGTGTAATTATTTAAAATTTAAATAATTAATTAAATTTGAGGCAAATTATGTGAATTTTTTTATGAATTGTTTTACAATTTATTTAATATTTAAAATGTATGCATTATATTTAAATTATTTAATGTGCATTGATTTTTCATTAATAAAAGAATTTTAAACAAATAACAAAATATAAAAGATTAAAATAAAAAATTTGTGATTAAATTGAAAAAAATACAAAAAATCATGTATTTAATTGATAAAAAGATTGTTTGGGATTAAATTGAGGAATAATTAGAAGGTCATGTATTATTTTGACAATAAATAAAGTTCGTGATTAAATTGAAAAAAGAGGAAAATGTCATGTATTTTAATGTAATTAACCTTTTTCTTTTTTTTTTGTTAATTTTATTCTGAGCCGTTGATTAGGGATTTCTTACTTCTTTTGAATTTTTTTTATTTAATTTATTTTAAGTTTCCATTAATTTTAATCCAAAACCTTCCTTTCTTAAGGGAATTCAGTTTGCCTAATTGATGGGGTGATTAGATTGGTGTCCTTTGTTGAGCATGAATTGAGATTTTTGGAGGGGGTGTTGGCTTGGCAGCGGGTGGGCACCGGAGGTGTAGCCATGAGGCCTTATTAAGCGGGGCGGGGCGGGGCGGACCCGTCCCTTACAAGGGCGGGGCATGAGCCTGTGATGTAGGACTCGTGCGGATTTTTGAGCGGGTCTGGGCGAACATTTTTAAAACGGTCAATTCTGGACCTGATCTGTTGATATCCTAAATGTAATATTGTAGAGATTAATGAAGAATGAGAATAAAATAAAATATTATAAAATTAAAATAAATATATTTATTTTTAGTTCAAATTCTTGGTAATCAGGATACGGTACAATGTATAAATATTTATTTTTAAATATTAAAGAAAAAATATTTGATGTGTGAAATCATATCCAACATAAGAAGAGTATATAGTAGAGATTAATGAAGAATGAGAATAAAATATTATAAAATTAAAATAAATATATTTAATACTCCCTCTATCCCAAATTCATCTACACGTTTAGTGTAGATACGGAGTTTAAGAAAAATCACTTTTTGACTTACTTTTGGAAATAATATGATATTTTTGGGTAATAAATTAATAATAAAGTAACTTATGTGTGTTAAAAAGATAATGATAAATTTGAAATTAAAGTATATTGAAGGGAAATTAATTAGTTGTTTTTTACTTTTATAGAAATGTAAAATTGAATTTGGAATGAATCAAAACATAAAGTGTGAAGTTGAAATTTGGATTGAGAGAATAGCATACTATCCGTAACCTGCTGCAGATTTGGATCACCATCGTCCAGGGTCAACTATGAACTATCCCAAATTTTTAAGTAATGTTTAATGGAATATTTTGATGCAAGCGCATTGATTGATTTGAGGCATGAGAAACGGATCTGATTCTGATCTAATAAATAAATAAGGAATCCGCATTAAATAACAGGGCGTACAAAATGCATGTATATTAGTATTTTATACAATCACTAGTGATCCTTCTGTCCCACGTATAATCCATTTCCAATATCGAGGTGTCCCACGTATTTTTAGTCATTTTATTATTAATAATAAAAATACATTATATATTACTTTTTACACTTTATTCATCGGTTTCAACAACTTTATTTACTTTTTTACACTTTATTCATCATCCCCAACAATTTTATTTACTTTTCCTTTCAAAATTACCAATTTATCCCTACTTTTTCTTATATTATATGGAGTATTAGAAAAACACTTCTTAATTTTCTTACCCGTACAAACAGGCAAAAATACCCAGAAATGAGAGAGTACAAGCCCTTTTTTTTTCTTCGTGTAACTGCTAGCCCAACCCAATTTTGCATACGGTTTCCGCTAACACCTTATTGCTGTTTGTTTTTTTCTTATTTATTTAATGGTACCTCTTTGTTTTAGGGTATATTTTATTCCTAGGATTTAGAGCATAATGATAATTTTATCCTTATAATTTAGGGTATATTTTACTTTAGGGTTTAGGGTTTAGACTATAATTGTAATTTCATTATTGTGGTTTAGAGTATATTCACCCATCGAGTTTAAAGTTTAGGATATTCACCTCTTTCTCTTATTCAATTTCTTCTCTCTCATTGCACTATGTTTAATTTCGGCGTTATTTTGCCCAGCTTCCCTATTCCACCACTGAAGATGTAACGGCCAATACTCCTCCCCTCCCCATCTCAAGAATACTTGCAATTTAAAATAATTTTTGATATTGGAAAAAGTTCAAATTTTATTTTGTGGTTCAAATACTCTTTTTGAGACGGATTAGAAAGGAGAGTGTGCAAGTATATATTCTTGGGATGGAGGGAGTTTTAATTTAGACTCTTTATTTTAATATTTCTTTAAGCTTGATTTTTCACTAATCAATTATTTGTGCGTGTTTACTGTGCAGGTCAAATAAGAGGGCTTAAAAATTATCACTGCAATGGAGGATATTAATATTGGTGTTAATTCCAACACACAACTAAAAGAAGAATGCCATATATGCAATGTCCTTCACTGTGGTTGTGTTTCGTTTATGTGATGTTTGAATCGTCTTGTTGTTTTCTTTGTGTTGTTTGATCAATAATAATATATATATTAATTTCGACTAATTTTCTCCCATCTACATTTGACATAATTTATATATATATATATATATATATATATATATATATATATATATATATATATATATATATATATATATATATATATATATATATATATATATATATATATATATATATATATATATATATATATATATATATATATATATATGCTGTGGTAAGTTTTTTATTTCTTTCTTTAGTTAAAAAAATGATATTTGATCTATAAGAAGTGATAACTATTCAATTCATAAACTATTTCATGACTAACTTTAGTATGAAATATGAAAAGTGATAACATCGTTAATGCAGGTGATAATTAAATAAGGTTTACCAGTAAGAAAATTACAATCATTCCCCCTAGAGTTTAACCTTTCCTTTTAGAATTTTTTTAATCAGACTTTCCTTTTAAAATATATGTTTTATTATATATATATATATATATATATATATATATATATCAATCATCCAACGGTGCGCAACCAGAAATGTAACACTAGAAGAATCAAAACCTAACAATATATTGAAATGATGCCATCAAAAGACAATCTAACAAAAAGGCTAGCTATAAAAATAATTATGCTATTATTGAATTATTATTATTATTGAGAAGTAATTTCTTTATTTAATTTTGTACAAAGCACATGTCTTATATTGTTGATCTCTAATTTTTTTTTGAAGTGTTGGGCTCTCATTGATTGAACAATAATGATTAGATTAGATATATTAATACCTAAGCCATAATTGTGTTTTAATAGTAGGAACTTTAATGCGAGTAATTTGAGACTATTATTTTTCATCATCTAAAGTTTTTTCATCATTAAATTTTAGGTTAATTGTTGGGAAAGTTTAAATCTTTACTTCTAGGCAGCAGGAGGCTACCCATTCGTTGACCACACTCTCTCTCCAATGTCATACGCCACCTGTAAAAAATTACGTCGTTTTACTTCATTTAAATAGTATCATAAAACTTAATTTTTCCGAAATAATCTCATAGCATTTAAATTTTTATTTAAAAATGTCATTTTACTTAAAAATGTTTAATTTTTCTAATTCCATGAAATTGAAATGAATCGATGCTTTTACAAAGTTTCGGGATAAAGGTAAAAAAAATTGATTTGAGATGAAATCAGAGAAAAACTAAAAGATTTGAGACAAAAATAATTAAATGTCCTAATTATTTTAGAATATTTTCGAATTATGTATAATATACATTTTAAACTCATATTTTGTATACACCCACATTACTTTTATATCAATACACTTAAACCTTAACTTACCCACACTTTTACAAATCATCACATGTCTGTTACATACATCCATCATAACTCACCCACAACACCAATTGCTCACCCAACATCAACCATGTGGGAGAAAAAAAGAAAAAGAGTCAATTTGATCACCATTCTCATCAAGTAAACACTACACCTAAATACAATAATATTCGGTGAAAGTGATAACATGTGAGGTAGATTGTGAGACGGATCGATTAACTGTTATAGTATAATTGTTGTATAAAAGGCGGTTTTGCTTATCCCAAGGGCCCTCGCATTCCGTCCAACAGCTTGTGAGGGAGGTAATTCATGGTAACTCAACCGAGTAATAAGGGTTAGACATTTTAACTCACCACACAAGGAGTCCGCCCGTTTAATTAAGAGGTTGCTCCCATTCTGCAGTTGTGATTCGGTCCTTGATCATTGTACAAGATTTTTTTTTGTTTGACTAGTTGAGCTGCCCATGCAGAGTTTTATAGTATATTGTTCGTAAGTAAAGTATGTTTACAGATAATTAGAAGGGGCAGTTATTCGCACCACCGACTTTACTAAACGTACCTCATAAATAAAGAAAATTAAATATTCTTAATAATAAGACATATATACCCTTATTAAAATGATTAGTTTAAATTTAATTAGGAGTTAACTATTCATAACACATAATTACTAAATGTACCCTAATGAAAATTTAATTCTGGTAGTTAGGGTTTTCTATCGCTTTGAGTATATCCGCTCCTTGAGAAATTTCTGTAACTAAGAATCATCTCTTACATATACTTCAATTTTTATCTTCATTTGTATGCGTAGTGTGACCTAACAGATTGATTAGAGTTATATATTGTTGATTTGAGTTGATTGGGAACATATTCATATTGGGAGAAATTCAAAATTTAAGAAATAGAAAACAAGCCAACAACAGATTAGTGGCGTTGGTGGAAGGGCATCGAATGACAACCCCTTCGGCCTTCACAAGCAGTCGTCTGCGTATTCATTAAATTTTGAGGAGATCTAAATTATGATTTGGCAAAGTAGAAAAGATTTTGGTGCTATGATTTAGAAATTTGGGTTTGTTATATGTGTAGGAAGATTTGTTTCTTGGATGGTGGTGGATCTTCGCAGAGGCAAGAACATTTAATTATTCCACCTTCTAGATTGTAGATCATTTTATTCACCATTCTAGATTGTAGTTCATTCTGACTACTGTGCGATTCTTCTTCCTTAACTTGTCATAATTGAGGTCTACTTCGTAATATATGTATATTTATCTATAACATATGTGGTGTATTTAATAAATTGGGATAAATTTAGTGATTTTGAAGATGTAAATAGTCATTCCCTGATTAAAAATATAAAGAAATAATGGGGAATTTGAATGCAAGTTGTGGGAATGGATGGGATTTGGTAAAGAAAGAAACGCAGGAGTAAGAGTGAGAAGAGGATTGAATCAAAAGGAGTAGAAAAATGTTGTACTTAGTACCAACTTTTTTTTTTACATTTATTAATTTAATTTAATTAATTAATTATTGTTTTTATCTAATTTCTTGAAAACACGACAATTGTTCACCGTCGGTGGAGTATCTAGACTTCCAAATATTCGGGAGCATATTTGTGGAATTTTTTTAAGGGGAAATGATACATATTAGCCATTTTCACAACGGCTCATTTGGTAAGTTATACTATAAGATAAAGTAATATGTACGTGGATATAGGTGGGTTATATGAAAAAATGAGTTTGTTTGGTAGGATATACAAAAATTGAGCTTAATATTGTGAAGGTGTTTGGTAGATAGTAGTAATAATAATATAAAATATAGTTTTGCTTTTATACCCTTGTTAAATTTATGGATTAATACATTTTTTTTCTTATATATAGGCAAAGATGATCCATACAAAGATATATTATTTAAATTTATTTTGGATTATATTATATGTAAAATTTAACATCATCATTCATCAAATTCGCAGTATATATTATTATAAATTAATAAAATAAAAATAGTGTGTATTGGGTGCACCCGGGTGCACCCATATGTGTATGTATTTTTATTTTATTTTGTATATATATTATTCTATTTTGTATACGTGTTTTGTAATAATTTTATTTTTTTTCACATTAAGTTTTCATTAAAAAAAACTAACATCCATATGTGTATAACTTTTTATTGAATATTATATACAAATTTTCATTAAAAAAATTAACAATTAAATTGTATACATTTTTACTCTTAATTGTATATGTTTTTGTTTATATTTGTATATGGATGCACCTTATCTTTAGGTGCACCCGGGTGCACACTATAAATTGCCAAACAAAAATTACTTAATTTAAAATATCCATTATTATATTTTGAAATAGTTTTAATTTTTTGTTTTATAATGTTAAAATTTGGGGTCATTCTGCGGTGCACCTGGTGCACCCGTCCACCCCCCAATTTATATCTAAAATGGGTAGTAGGGTTGTTTTTTTATTCTAAAAAAATAATTATTTTAAATTATTTAATGGTAGAAATTGATTTAAAAACTAATCTTTGGTTACGATTGTCCAGGTGCACCAGGTGCACCCTAGTCGGACTATAAAATTTGATAATATAATTGTTTAATTTTATTTAAAATCTAACACACTAAATATTACCATGATTATATTAAATAAAATTTAGCACGTTGGGATGGAATTAATCATAAAATTCAATTTTAATATACATATTTATTTTATTTTAAATTAATAGTAGTTTTAATAGATGAGATAATATTAATAGAGATTTTTCGTCTAAATACGTCCACCAACAAATAAAATAAAAAATTAAGTGCAAACAAAATTTTAACAAATTATCACATTTAGAGCTTTTTTTTTTGATGGTTTTATCGTATCATTCACCATTAAATAATACACATGATAAATAGCTGATAAAAACGATAATTTCAATTACAATCCAAGTCCTATATACATGATTAATAGCTGATGAAATCCATGGTTTCAATTACAATCCAAGTTCAACAAGACACATTTTAAATGATAAATTACTGATAAATTACATGCTTTTTTAACAACTGATGATTTAAGAACTTTAAATAATTGTCTCAAACCCCAAAACTGACAGAACTACAATTCGCAAATTGAAATTATTGTGATCTTTCAGATTCTTAGTCTAGTATAACCTTGTTCATGCAATCAAAATGAAAAACTTATTATAGTTGAGGCATAAAGCAGGCTGTTCAAGCAGTAAAAGATTATGACATTGATGTTTAAATAGTATCATCAATACATTTCAAGATAAATAGGATTCTAATTTCTACCTCAAAAGCACAGCAAAATGGAAACAAGTATAACAACTCAATAATTCATTCAATAGCTTAATTATTGGAATTGCCTCTTGGGGACAGGAAAAACAGAATGCCACCACTAAGGATAGGTTTTGGTTAATTGGAATAAAAAAACATGTTGGTTAAAAAAGAATACCAATTGATAAATACAACTTTATCACTATAAGAAACATCTTGATGAAACTGACTGTTTTGAGAATTAAGAGCAGGGTCTAGAGTAGAAACAAGTAATTGCAATTACAAGTTTCATGAATTTGTGTAAGTAATTAGGCAAAAATGATTTGTTTGAACCACTTTGTTTATGCAACCCTCTATGCAATGCATAACAAAAGAGGCCCCTATTAATTCATGTCAATGAAATTAACAGAATATTATTTTGGGGAAACAAGCACTCACATTATGTTTAGCACCAAAGATAGGAGATGCCAAGATATCCATTGTCTTTTCCAACTACAATTCAGGCACATGCAACGACAACCCTCTTAGCCACAACACCAATTGCACTTCCATGCATTCCACATATATATTCTATAACAAGAATTAAAAAAACCAATCAACTTTAGAATCAAGAATCTCTGTATATAACTAAAATAGATAAATGGATTGCGAAACAAGCCATTGTAGTAGCCAATTTACAAGCGGTGTTAAATTGAGAAGGCATGAGTATCACAATCACAAAAAAAGGTCCAAATTACAGTATTAGATTAATGGCAAAAGCTCATGTGCCCTGGGACACACCGTGTCCCCATGGGAACACAACACTCTCTCTCCATATTTTATTTAAACCTATGTATAGCTAGGAGTTTAAATTGCAAAGGAAAAATTGCAAAGGGGCACGACGTCCCCGGGGACACAAGAGCCTCACTCTATATTAATAATCTGTGTGCACCTGTATATGTAATTCAATCCCCTGAATACAATCATTTAACAAAAAATAGAAATACAATCAAGCATCTTAAAATATTTTCCCCCAAATTTTTAAACCTAATTCACACATAGAAATATCCTAAATTCTAATTCAAGTAATAACCCTAAAAATGAATAAAGTTCTACTTAACAAAAGATGAAGTTACACAAATTTGATTAGGGTTTCAATTTTGCTTTAAAAAAAATGAGTCATGTATAAATTGTGCAATATAATGGGATACACAATACAAAGATGAAACCTTACAAATATGAGTTTTACTCATTTTGTTCGCCTTCCATTCTCGATTTAAATTACAGAAACTTGTTGCATTGGTGTTTCTCACTTCACATTTTCGCTGGAAATGGAAAGAACTTATGAGACATGTGTTGGGCTGCATTTAAATTGGAGTGAAGCTCCTGTGCACCCGGGCGCACAGAGGACATTCGCCTTTGCAATTTCCATGCCTCTTTACAATTTAAACCTCTAGGAATACATAGGTTTTCTCAGTTTTAAAATCGAAACACGAGCTAATCTAATGAATCTGATGAATCACTTTGTAAACTTATCTCACCGAATCAAGGATTGATTCAAACTCTCAGTAAGAAAACTAAATCAAAACTCAAAGTGTGTGCTAGTGTGTGATTGAAGAAAATTGAAGAACAAGATGCATAGTGGTTCGGCTTATCAACCAAGCCTACGTCCACTTCTGATGATGATGAATTTGTATTGCTTGCAGAGGGTTTTAGATGGTTACTAATACATACAAGCTAAGATTGCAGCTATATATACATCACATGTGATAACAAACTTATGGGACCAATCGAGTGCAGCATCTTCCAGCTGTCATATGGGTGGATAAATGGAATCTATTTCTGTTGCAACCACTTCCAGCTCATAGCTAGCATTATGAGCTCTCGATCCATGCATAGAACTGCTTCCAACGAACTACCATAACTTCTGTACAACCGCTGTAAACCGCCCCAGTCACAACTCATCACATGCATTGATTTTCAGTTCATTAAGTATGATCATGCACCCGTTTCTGGTGTTTAACATGATCACACACACAACTAAACTACAGATACACTCCTACTGATGTTGATCAGACATTAAGTGTGAGGTTTCCATTTCAGGTTTAAATAGAATTGAAGGGGGAGGATTGTGTTCACATTGGGACATGAAGTATCCTTCCGTGTCCCGGGGCGCAAGAACTTTTGTCTTTAAATTGTGCATCTCATAACAACAACATCGATTCTATTCAGGAATTGCACATTGACGAAGAAATTGGAGATGAATGTTAAATTGGAGCGAGCGAGAGAGAGGAGACAGAAGGAAAATGAGAGAAATTGATCCGACTTTCTTCTGTTTTATTGTCAAGGGCAAAGTAGTAATTTCAAGGAGAAATTATCACAAATGGTCCTCTAAGTATGAGAGAACCCACAATTAGTCCTGTAACTTTTGAAATTATCAATTTTAATCCTTTTTAGTCCAATTTTAGTCCTATTTGTTCAATTTTAATTCTTTTTCCCAATTTTAGTCCAATTTTCTGAAAAAAATTTAGAAGCTCGTCGGCGGCTCAAATTTGAAACATATTCCGGCAGAAACATTTTACAAGGTCCACGTAGGATGACACAAAAGCATTTTTAATACAAATCACTCATTTGACTTGCCACGTAATCATCATTCACGGGGTTCTCCAACATCAAACTGAGAAATAATATCACAAAATCTTCACCATCTTGGCAGCATCCTCATCCGCCGGCGCAGCCTCATCTTCGGCAGAGGAACCCAGAGAATCTGTATCATCCCCAAAAATAAAAAATAAAACCCACCGGAGGTTGATTTTTCATCGATTCTAGCAGGACACATTATGCAATATCCAACTTGGCAACAAACCCTACCCTCTCTCCCTTTCTCTACCAATCAAACCAAACCGTACTCTTATGAACAAAATTATCACAAATCAAAACCCTAATCATAGGAAAAAAATCAAAATTTCCAGATCTAAATCTAAGGAAAAAATCAAACTCGAATGGCGGCGTCTTTTCCGGGTATGCAGATAGGCACCGGATTAAAGTCCTAGATCTTGACGCCACCGTGAGCAGCAGGAGCGGCTGCTCTCATGGTTGTCGACGGTGCACCAGATCGGAATCATCCTCTCTGCAGATTCTTCGTTGGAATCTGCCAGCCCTCAACCTCACTCTCTGCGTCGCTGCTCTCATTGGAAAGGCGGCGGCGTGCTCTACGTCTCCGAACCCTCCTGGACCCGGTCTTCCACAGCACCACCCTTGGGAGCCCCTCACCGCCGTCACGTACAGCCTGAGCAAGATGTCGGGGCTCATGGCACCGCTGAAGATGGTCCAGTAGGCCAGAGACCGTGACCGGTACGGCAAGACGATGAGGTGGCTGCTCTGGGAGGGGGACCTGGAGGTGTGCCCGGAGGGGACCACATGCAGGGAGCCATACCTGCTGCGATTCAGCTCCCTTTTCGAGGAGCTAATCGAACGAGATCGTGCCGGTGGGAATGGGACAGATGTTGATGAAGATTAACTTTTCTTGTGTTCATCGAGTTCTACTGGAAGATGTTCAAGTGATGTGGCAGCTTAAATTTTTTTTTATTTTGTCACGTGGGATGTTGCTGGCATAATGTGGGCTGCCGGAAATGTCTAAAAACTGAAGATGAAGATCTTCGATGTGTTTTATTTTTATTTTAGGAAATTGAATTAAAATTGGACAAATAGGACTAAAATTGATTAATGTCCAAAGTTACAGGACTAATTGTGGGTTCTCTCATACTTAAAGGACTATTTGTGATCATTTCTCTAATTTCAAGCTTAATAAAGAACACTGTTTCACTCCATATATTACTAATACCACGGTCATCGAGATATTAATTACTACATCAGTCCCTCAAAGTATTTCACACTTTCCTTTTTTATCCGTCCCTCAAAGTATTTTATACTTCACTTTTATTAAAATTGGTAAAAAATAAATTATTATAATATTAACTTTTTACACACATCCAATATAATACTCACTTTTTCAAATCTTCCAACAACTTTACACACCTTTTTCATTAAATTAACTAAAATATATATTCTCTCTCTTACTTTATACATTAAAAATAAAATTTTCTTAATTTCTGCGCATACCAATACATGAAATACTTCACGGGACGGAGGGAGTATGTATGTAAAGAGGAATAGTGTTTAAGAACGAGCCAATGGTTTTGTACAAGCCCTTAATTATTTGTTATGCACTATCAAACAACATATTACACAATATTATATATGCAGAGTACCCATATTAATTACTACCAAACGAAGGGTTAAAAACAATTTTTTTAGTCACCTATCGTAAAAACAATTTATTCTAGCCACTTTTATTGGAAGAGGCCAAAATATCATTTGAAAGGGACCCATTAATCACATGTTGAGAAATCTGATTCCTCTCTTTTTAACAAAAAAATACCATACAATAACTTATTTTACAGTCTATTGAATGCATTATTTTGTTGCTTTTACATGCCCTATGAATGTATTTATTTATTAAAATGCAAAAAGATGCATTCTACGATTTTTTTCTGGGAAAAACATATAGGTAGAATAGAACAACTATTTGGGCTGAATAGAAGACATGTAGGTCGAATAGAAGAAAACTTTTATCCGTATGAAAAAATTTTCTATTTTTTTCTGAAGGAAAAAAATATATGCAGAATAGAACAACTATTTTGGCCGAATAGAAGACATCTAGGCCGAATAGAATAAAAATGTTATCCGTATGAAATTTTTTTTGAAAAAAATATATAGGACGAATAGAAGAAAAAATTTATCCATATGAAAAAATTTCCTAATTTTTTTTGGAAAAAATATAGGCCGAATAGAAGAACTATTTGGGCTGAATATAAGACATGTACGCCGAATAGAAGAAAAAATTTATCGATATGAAATTTTCATCTATTTTTTCTGAAAAAAAATAGGCCGAATAGAAAAAAAATTATCGATATGAAATTTTCATCTAATTTTTCCTTGAAAAAAAATAGGCCGATCTGGAAAAAAAATAGGCCAATTAGAAGAAAAATTTTATCCATATGAAAAAATTTTCTGGAAAAAAACTATAGGTTGAATAGGCCAAGTGGTATAGGCCAAATGGAAGGAATTTTGGGTTGAATAGAAGAAACTTAGGCCTAATAGAAAAATAAATTTTATGAGATTTTTCTATAATTTTAAATGTGGTCCAACCCACCACCATTTAATGCGGTAAACACAAACATAATGATGGCCCCATGATTTTTGTCCTTTTTCCTGACAGATATGGGGTAATTGGGAATGAGTGAGACTCTTGTGCCCTCGGGAAAACCGTGTCTCTTTGCAATTTAAACCCCTAACAATACATAGGTTTAAAATAGAATATGGAAGGGGAGGGTTGTGTTCCATGGGGGCACGACGTGTGCCCTGGGGGCGCATGAGCTTTTGCCATAGGGAATAACTCTTAATAGTGGATAGAAAAAATTCTTTTTTATGTAGGTGACCAAATAAAATGTAACTTAAAATGCATAGTGACCATTTTAAATTTTGTCCCTTTTTTTAAATTATTAAATTATTTTAGTCGTTAAATTTAAAAGAAGTTATAAGATTGACGGGGAAAAATCCACTGAGATTATTTTAATAGTTATCACTTTTTATTAGAAATATTATTACTCCTTCTGTTTCATAATAGTTTTCAAACTTTCACATCTTAAAAAAAAATTATTTCATCACATAAAAAGTTATTTTAATTTCAAATTTGTCACTCTTTTTTTATAATCATAACATTACTTTACACTTTATTTATTACCTAAAAATACTAAAATACCCTTAAAAGTCAATAAAGTTGATCAAAATTTTTTTTCTTAAACAACGTGGAATATGAAAACTGTTATGGGAGCGAAGGAAGTATTTTTTATTGAAAATATTATTACTAGTCATTTATGTTACAAATTCTTCATTTTCAATAATTTATTACACCCCTATAACTTTTCGTCGATCATTTTTTATTAATATACTATGAACTATATATTTTCATCAATTCGAATATCACTTTTTTTATTAAAATATTAGTGCTTCTTATCCGTCTTACATAACTCTTCACAAGAGACAGTCTCACACAACGGTTTGCCCTATATATAAAATATTAGGATAAATACACTTTTTTATCCATTAACTTTCTCCAATTTTGAAATTAGTCCATCGGTTTCACACATTTTAAAATTGGTCCATTAAGTTTAGAAAAATTAACAAAATAGTCCTCCTACCAACTATAGCGAATGCTCATCCAATAATGCAGACGTGGTTTTTTTTTTTAAAAGAGACGTGGACTGGCCGATGTGCTTCAGAGTAAGAGAGAAACCATATTGAATATTCTCCTCCTTTTCTCTCGACAAATTGCCCACTACCCTCTTGCCGGAGAAGCGAACCCAGCCACCACTTCTCCACCCAATCATTCCCGTCACCATCGCTCAGGGCATCAATCGGCTCCGATGGTGGAAGTTGGGCCTGCCGAACTCTGCATGCTTCAGCGTAAGGTCCAAGATGCGGTCGTCATCCCGGGGTTGATCCGGCAGAAGGCTATCTGGGATGGTGGCGATGCGGAAGCCGGGGTAGCGAGAGAAGTGGGGTGATGGTGCCGTGGCGGAGGAGGCGATCGTGGAGGTAGTCGGTGAGGATAATGGTGATGTGGAGACCGAAGAGGAGGAGATCTCAGCAAGATTGAGTATGGAGTTCATTGGTGATTCCTCTTCGGGTGATGTGGATAAATATTAATCTATAATATTAATAAATATTATATTTAAAAGGTTGATTTTGTAGATAGCCAAAGCTAAACTGACGAGCTTTGATCAGCACACACACATTGCTATCCCTATTCTGGGGGGTGATTAATGTTGGGGTATGGATATATTTAAGTGCAGAATAGATATCTTGCAATCTGATATTTGCGTAGCTAATTTTCTGCTTGTTCATTTCATGGTAGAATACATCAATTTATAGTCATTACATGAGATTTAATGCATGAATTTAATGTGTACATTCATCTATCAACCTTCTTGATTCTTCTACTTGACTGCCTCCTCGTATGTCTTCAATGGAGTTGGACCATCATTACAAATTACTTTCAACACCCTCTCTTAATTTGTAATGTTAACATGTCCTCTGAATTGCTCAAGCTTCTCTGACGTAAATGCTTTCGTAAACCCATCTGCAAGTTGCTCCTTAGTGTTCACGAACTCCAGTTGAATTTCTTGCTCACTTACGAGATCTCTTATGAAGTGATGTCGCAATTCGATATGCTTAGACCTTGCATGGAAAACTGGATTCTTTGTCAATGCAATAGTCGACATATTGTCGCAAAAAATAGTTGTTGGAGTGCCTTGAACTTGCTGAATATCAGCAAACACTCTCCTCAACCATACAACTTCACAAGCTGCATCACACGCTGCAATATACTCCGCTTCCGCCGACGAGAGCGAAACGGTCTTCTGCTTCTTAGATGCCCAAGAAATTATCTTAGATCCCAAGCAAAAAATATATCCTGATGTGCTCTTACGATCATCAATCGAACCTGCCCAATCACTGTCGGTGAAACCAACAAGTTTATCATCCAATTCCTTGACATAGTTGATGCCAAAATTTCTTGTTCCTTGAAGATACCGCATGATTCTTTTTGCTGCAGCAAGGTGTAATTTGCTTGGATTATGCATGAACCTTGAGATCAAACTTACTGGATAGACAATATCCGGCCTTGTGTTTGTCAAGTAAATTAAGGAACCTACTAAGCTCCTGTACAATCTCTCATCAACCTTTTCTGCTCCATCATCCAGTTGCAATAGACTTGCAACTACTCATATTGAATTTTTTCAAGACACCATCAAGATACTTCTCTTGAGAAATGAAAATCTTACCCTTTGTTTGACGAACTTGAATCCCGAAAAAATATTTCATGAGACCCAAGTCAGTCATCTCATACTCTTTCATCATAGCTTCTTTGAAATTTTCCACCATCACACGATCACTGCCCATGTAGATCAAATCATCTACATATAAGCAAACAATGAGGAAATTATTTCCTTCCTTCTTCACATATAATGAAGCCTCGTTAATGCTTCGAACAAATCCGATTTTCTGGAAATAGCCATCAATCTTGCTATTCCAAGCTTTGGGGGCTTGCTTCAAGCCATATAAAGCTTTCTTCAATCTGCAAACTTTCTTTTCTTCACCTTTAACAACGTAACCTTCAGGTTGTTGTACGTAGACTTCATCCTTTAAGTCACCATTAAGAAATGCTGACTTTACATCCAATTGATAGATTGGTAGCTCCAACTGTGCAGCAATGGCTAGAACGATCCGAATCGTTTCCATTCGAGCCACTGGTGCAAACGTCTCCGTGAAATCAATACCGGGCTGCTGAGAATATCCTTTCGCTACCAAACGTTGAATTTTGTCTTGTAGATCCATTTCACTCCAATCACATTTTTCCCATCAGGTGGATCCACAAGTTCCCAAGTTTGGTTTTTTTGAATGCTTGCAATCTCATCATCCATTGCTTCCTGCCAACATGTTTCTTTTGCTGCTTCAACATAGGATTGTGGTTCACAAGAGAATAGTGCCACATTACAAGCATCATAGATATCAGCCAAGCTTCGAAATTTCGAAATCGGACTTTCGGAGTCGGCATGAAACTCTCCACGTGAACTTGGACCAGGAGTACATGGGCTGCTGCAAGTTCCACTTGAGCTAGGATCATCATTCTCCTTTGATGAAGTAGGCATGATCATTGCTTTCCCTCTCTGATTTTCATTCTCCCAATTCCAAGAACCCATTTCATCAAAAATAACATCACGTGAAGTAATAAGTTTGTTGGTCTTTGGATTAAGTAGACGATAGCCTTTCGACTCGTCACTATACCCAACAAATATAAGCTTTTCTCCTTTTTCATCAAACTTTTCTCTTTGCTGTGAAGGAATATGAGACTCACTCTTATTTAATTTGGTCATTTGTGGATTGTCGTATATTTTTCTTATTATGAATTTGTTATCTATTAGAATTTATTTTATAGCTATCTTTCACTTTTTTAATATAATTTTTAATTAAATTTATTGAATTTTAGGAGCATAACAACATAGAAAACTATCTAATAGGAAGGTATATACCGATATTTTAGGTATGATACAGTATACCAAAATATCGGTAAGTAGAAGGTATACTATTTTTCTATATCGAAATATCGGTATACCGAAAGTTTAGGTAAGGTAACGGTATGATTTTTTATATATCGAAAATTTTGGTACGGTATTTGGTATGACTAAAAATCTTCGGTATGACATACCGCCCACCCCACCTTCAACAAGTACTAGATGTTTTTCTCTTACGAAGGTGGAACTTAATACTATCGTGATGCAAGTTGTGTAGTCGGCATTAGCCTTCCAGGGTAATGGCGGAGTCAGGAAGGAACCTCCTACCTAGGGAGAGGATTGTAGAGCTGAACAAAACCGAAAGAGAAATCCCTTTCCAGTCTTGGATGGTACGGAAGAGGTCATGGAAGGAGAGTAGTTTCGAAAAGGAGGTCAATTCTCTCAAGCGCAAGGTGAAGAAGAAATTAGAACTGATGACACATACGACGCGACATATCGCGGCCCAAGTGGTATGAATTCTAAACTATTGGCTTTAAAGAAAAAAATGAAAGCCATGCAATGTCAGTTAAATCACTCAATTGCCTGTGTTCTCCCGGCTATCGGTTGTCAATTCTCTGAAGCTGCTTTACAAGATAACAATTTCAAACCGCTAACATATGAGTACAATGGAACCTCGGATCCCTATGATCATCTTGTGAGGTTTGAGAATTCTGCTATTTTGCATCGTTATAGTGAGGGAGTAAAGTGTATGGTTTAGCCAATACTATTCATTCTTTTGCGGATTTCAGCTCTTTGTTTTTACACCAATTTGCAAATACGAGAAGGCAGGCCAAGACAACTTTAAGGTTGTTTAACTTGAAACAAGCAGAGGATGAAAGTTTAAGAGCATATATCAAGAAGTTTAATCACATTCTGCTTTCGTTGAGGTGAAGGTGAATGCACTGACCAACGGATTGAGGGATGGAGATTTTTTCTCTTCATTGGCTATGAAGCCGAACACAACGTTTGATGAATTATTATTCGGAATAGACAAGTATATCACTTTGGAAGATGTAAGGAAGGCTAAGAGTGCTGAGGTGAAATCTCAACCTCAGGATAAGAAGAATGAGGTGGAGAAGAGAAGCGCTACACCTGATCGTGAGAGGCTCAGATCTGGGCCCCGAGGGAGGTACGAGAGGTACACCCCATTGAAATTGCAACCAGCAGAATTGGTGGCATAGCTGCAGAGCACCCAGAGATGAATTTCCATGGTCGAGAACTAACAGTTTTTTTCATTTGAAGGATGAGATTGAGCATCTTATTAGAGCTGGACATTTGAAAGAATTCACGTATAAAGATCGGGAGATTCCGTGAAACCAGAAAAGGAAGGTGCCTGAGGCAAACCAAAGTGATAAGGGGAAAGCTCCACAGGGAGATGCAAGACGCGCAAGGGTTAATACAGATGATAGTTGGTGGACCTGCCGATGGAGATTCTTTTCGTGCTCGATAGTCGAGTCTTAGAGCCTTACAAATGCTGCAAGGAGGAGACTTTCAACAGGTGGGGGCCTAATATACAATTTGTCAAGGAGGACGAAAGCCCAAACCTCAAACCCCATAGTGATGTTCTAGACATTACAGTTGAGATTGCGGGATATGATGTCGCCACAAATAGCTCTGCAGACATAATTTTCAAAGATTTTTTTGAAAAGATGAATTTGGATTTTACTCCAGAGCGGGTGGACACAGCTCTTTATGGTTTTGCTGGTGAGTCGATTCTACCTTTGGGACAAGTCACGCTACCGGTGGGACTCGGGACAATTGCTAGAATGAAGGTAATGATTGTGAAATTCTTGACTGTTGATGTTCCCTCTTCGTATAATATGATCTTTGGAAGGCCTATGTTGAGTATGTTTCAGGTAGTTATTTCAACATACTGCATGAAGATGAAATTTCTGGTAGATGACGAAGTGGGTGAGGTAATAATGAGAATGAAAATAAGCATATTTTAATGTCCAATTTAATACTTTTTTTATGGGAATTATTATTTTATATTAGCACAGGTATCTTATATTCAATATATTTGAGAAAAAAGTATATTTGAGGTATTTTATTTTGTTTTAGTTGGAAAAAGGATTAAAAGTGCAAAGTTGGAGAAAATGTGTAACTTGTGCAAGAATGTTGAAAAATGCACGTCCAACTTTTATAATTTTTCTATATTCTTGTAGAGCTCAAAACTAGAAGTGTCATACATGGTTGGAAAGTCACAGAAGAGAGGTAAGAAACACCTCAATTGGAATCCAAACGAGAAAGTTATGATCAAAATGGTGACGCCGCGGAAGCTGTTCCTGCTCAGCACAGTTGTGTCACTTTGCATGACTTTTAGTTAGTTCTTTATATTTATAGAAAGATAAAGAAGAGAGAATCGCGTGAGCATAAGAATCACTTAAATCGAATTTTGAACGAGGAAGTTATGCTTAAAATCGTGAAGTCGCGCAGCTGACAGGGAGAATTTTCTAGAATTTTCAAAAATTTCAGAAAATTACCTATTTCTTGGAGAACAATTAATCTTCTTATCACATAATCCTCCATGATTTACCCATATCTTATATTTTTTTATTTAATTCTCTTCTCATATCTATATATATTTTACATCATTATTCATGTGAGATGCAACACAATCATCCTACAACCCACAAATGGGGATCACCCCACAACCATCATCCACATCCTTTCCTCCATCCATCCATCACTTTGAAGATTCGTCTGCTGAATCAAGAAGAGAACCAAGAGGAGAATTCAAGACGGAGAAGGACGCGACAACTCCCACATCTAGGATTTTATTCATTTTCTAATTTCTTATAACTTTTCGGATATATGGATAAGATCTATCTGACGCCCATGATTGTTCTTTGCAACATCATGGGCTAGAAACTTTTTGGTAGATTTAGGAATTTGAAGGTTTTTATGAATGAATTGAACTTTCGTGTGTATACTCCGTACAACACTACTTGTGGATTTATTTTATATAAGACTATGCATTTTTAATTCATACTCAGAGTTGTTTTATGTATAATTAACTGTTGTGTAGAGTCTGAATACATATCTTGGTTATTGATTGAGTGTGTTCACTCCTGAGCAGGATTCCATGTTATGATTCTAAGTGAGGGGACTCCGAAGCTTCATTAGAACTATCTTATATAAATACTTATTAATTGAATTGAATTCGGGTTAATAAGTATGATAAAGAGGATAATTTTGTAGTACCTATAAAGGGAGATCATATCGGGTTAGAGTACCAAACGCGCAGGAAAATAATTGATACTGATAGTACCTAGAAAGGGGAGTGAAATTATATTTCTTGCTCCGATGTAATTCACACGTGTTACATGCATATTTACTTGTGTCTATAGAGTAGATTTGCATAGCTTAGTGATGCGTCCATATTCAAAAAGGCAGAGTCGGACATTGATACACGAAAGGGAAATTAATGAGTGAAACTGGATTATATCCTAGAGCTATCTATTCTCCTACTTGACCCACTTTCGTAATTCTTCTAGTGTTTATTTTATTTTAATTGTTATTTTATATTTTCATAGATTAATAATTCAAACCTCAAACTTAATTGTCATCTTGTCTTAATTAATTTAGTTAATAATTAAATTGATAATACGCCATCCTTTGGGTTCAATATTGACCTTGACTGCTTATCTAAGCTACAATAACATCCTTCATACTTGGGGATTAATTGTGTGTTGAGAAAACGCTCATCAGGTAGCAGGAGGTCAAATGTGTGCCAGAAAGTGTTATGTAGATTCAATTAAAGCTACTGATAAAGCGGCTTATAGTGATTTGATGCGAGTGAAAGAAGATGATTTACATCCCAAACTCATTTATATCCCAAACTCAGCAAGGTTTTGGAAGAAGACGAGCTCAAGCCATCAATACAAGCAGAGGAAGAGTTAATGTTTGTGAAACAGTACCCCGACAAGAAGGGGTATGTTACAAAAATTGTAACTCAGATAGAGCACCATTTAGCTGAAGGAGTGATAAGGGCACTAAGAAAGAATGTAGACATCTTCGCATTTTCTGCGCAAGATATGACAGGAATTCCTCCTAAGGTATCGATGCATTGTCTCAATGTGGTTCCCCAGGTGAACCCGTGACGATCACTTGTTGTTTTTGAATGATTACAATATATTTAATGGTAGATCTTGTGTGAGATCGTCGCACGTGAGACAATTTTTTACTTTTTAAAATAGTTATCACTTTCGCTATAAATCGTTATTACTTTCGTTATAAAATGTTATCACTTTTTATATACACTAAATTGTTCATGAAAGAGCATTATCACTTTTCATTAATTTATTATCACTTTCCTTCATGAGAGTTATCACTTTTGGACCATCCCGCGTAAGTCCTTATGTGAGACGGTCTTACACAACTCTTTGTCTATATGAAAAGTGAAAAGTGATAACATCGTTAATGCAGGTGATAATTAAATAAGGTTTACCAGTAAGAAAATTACAATCATTCCCCCTAGGGTTTAACCTTTCCTTTTAGAATTTTTTTTAATCAGACTTTCCTTTTAAAATATATGTTTTATTATATATATATATATATATATCATCCAACGGTGCGCAACCAGAAATGTAACACTAGAAGAATCAAAACCTAACAATATATTGAAATGATGCCATTAAAAACAATCTAACAAAAAGGCTAGCTATAAAAATAATTATGCTATTATTGAATTATTATTATTATTGAGAAGTAATTTCTTTATTTAATTTTGTACAAAACACATGTCTTATATTGTTGATCTCTAATTTTTTTTTTGAAGTGTTGGGCTCTCATTGATTGAACAATAATGATTAGATTAGATATATTAATACCTAAGCCATAATTGTGTTTTAATAGTAGGAACTTTAATGCGAGTAATTTGAGACTATTATTTTTCATCATCTAAAGTTTTTTCATCATTAATTTTAGGTTAATTGTTGGGAAAGTTTAAATCTTTACTTCTAGGCAGCAGGAGGCTACCCATTCGTTGACCACACTCTCTCTCCAATGTCATACGCCACCTGTAAAAAATTACGTCGTTTTACTTCATTCAAATAGTATCATAAAACTTAATTTTTCCAAAATAATCTCATAGCATTTAAATTTTTATTCAAAAATGTCATTTTACTTAAAAATGTTTAATTTTTCTAATTCCATGAAATTGAAATGAATCGATGCTTTTACAAAGTTACGGGATAAAGGTAAAAAAAATTGATTTGAGAGAAATCAGAGAAAAACTAAAAGATTTGAGACAAAAATAATTAAATGTCCTAATTATTTTAGAATATTTTCGAATTATGTATAATATACATTTTAAACTCATATTTTGTATACACCCACATTACTTTTATATCAATACACTTGAACCTTAACTTACCCACACTTTTACAAATCATCACATGTCTGTTACATACATCCATCATAACTCACCCACAACACCCATGCTCACCCAACATCAACCATGTGGGAGAAAAAAAGAAAAAGAGTCAATTTGATCACCATTCTCATCAAGTAAACACTATACCTAAATATAATAATATTCGGTGAAAGTGATAACATGTGAGGTAGATTCTGAGACGGATCGATTAACTGTTATAGTATAATTGTTGTATAAAAGGCGGTTTTGGTTATCCCAAGGGCCCTCGCATTCCGTCCAACAGCTTGTGAGGGAGGTAATTCATGGTAACTCAACCGAGTAATAAGGGTTAGACATTTTAACTCACCACACAAAGAGCCCGCCCGTTTAATTAAGAGGTTGCTCCCATTCTGCAGTTGTGATTCGGTCCTTGATCATTGTACAAGATTTTTTTTTGTTTGACCAGTTGAGCTGCCCATGCAGAGTTTTATAGTATATTGTTCGTAAGTAAAGTATGTTTACAGATAATTAGAAGGGGGCAGTTATTCGCACCACCGACTTTACTAAACGTACCTCATAAATAAAGAAAATTAAATATTCTTAATAATAAGACATATATACCCTTATTAAAATGATTAGTTTAAATTTAATTAGGAGTTAACTATTCATAACACATAATTACTAAATGTACCCTAATGAAAATTTAATTCTGGTAGTTAGGGTTTTCTATCGCTTTGAGTATATCCGCTCCTTGAGAAATTTCTGTAACTAAGAATCATCTCTTACATATACTTCAATTTTTATCTTAATTGTATGCGTAGTGTGACCTAACAGATTGATTAGAGTTATATATTGTTGATTCGAGTTGATTGGGAACATATTCATATTGGGAGAAATTCAAAATTTAAGAAATAGAAAACAAGCCAACAACAGATTAGTGGCGTTGGTGGAAGGCCATCGAATGACAACCCCTTCGGCCTTCACAAGCAGTCGTCTGCGTATTCATTAAATTTTGAGGAGATCTAAATTATGATTTGGCAAAGTAGAAAAGATTTTGGTGCTATGATTTAGAAATTTGGGTTTGTTATATGTGGAGGAAGATTTGTTTCTTGGATGGTGGTGGATCTTCGCAGAGGCAAGAACATTTAATTATTCCACCTTCTAGATTGTAGATCATTTTATTCACCATTCTAGATTGTAGTTCATTCTGACTACTGTGCGATTCTTCTTCCTTAACTTGTCTTAATTGAGGTCTACTTCGTAATATATGTATATTTATCTATAACATATGTGGTGTATTTAATAAATTGGGATAAATTTAGTGATTTTGAAGATGTAAATAGTCATTCCCTGATTAAAAATATAAAGAAATAATGGGGAATTTGAATGCAAGTTGTGGGAATGGATGGGATTTGGTAAAGAAAGAAACGCAGGAGTAAGAGTGAGAAGAGGATTGAATCAAAAGGAGTAGAAAAATGTTGTACTTAGTACCAACTTTTTTTTTTTTACATTTATTAATTTAATTTAATTTAATTAATTAATTATTGTTTTTATCTAATTTCTTGAAAACACGACAATTGTTCACCGTCGGTGGAGTATCTAGACTTCCAAATATTTCGGGAGCATATTTTCTGGAATTTTTTTAAGGGGAAATGATACATATTAGCCATTTTCACAACGGCTCATTTGGTAAGTTATACTATAAGATAAAGTATTATGTACGTGGATATAGGTGGGTTATATGAAAAAATGAGTTTGTTTGGTAGGACATACAAAAATTGAGATTAATATTGTGAAGGTGTTTGGTAGATAGTAGTAATAATAAGTGTAAAATATAGTTTTACTTTTATACCCTTGTTAAATTTATGGATTAATACATTTTTTTTCTTATATATAGGCAAAGATGATCCATACAAAGATATATTATTTAAATTTATTTTGGATTATATTATATGTAAAATTTAACATCATCATTCATCAAATTCGCAGTATATATTATTATAAATTAATAAAATAAAAATAGTGTATATTGGGTGCACCCGGGTGCAAGGGTGCACCCATATGTGTATGTATTTTTATTCTATTTTGTATATATATTATTCTATTTTGTATACGTATTTTATAATAATTGTATATTTTTTTCACATTAAGTTTTCATTAAAAAAAACTAACATCCATATGTGTATAACTTTTTATTGAATATTATATACAAATTTTCATTAAAAAAATTAACAATTAAATTGTATACATTTTTACTCTTAATTGTATATGTTTTTGTTTATATGTGTATATGGGTGCACCCTATCTTTAGGTGCACCCGGGTGCACACTATAAATTGCCAAACAAAAATTACTTAATTTAAAATATCCATTATTATATTTTGAAATAGTTTTAATTTTTTGTTTTATAATGTTAAAATTTGGGGTCATTCTGCGGTGCACCTGGTGCACCCGTCCACCCCCCAATTTATATCTAAAATGGGTAGTAGGGTTGTTTTTTTATTCTAAAAAAATAATTATTTTAAATTATTTAATGGTAGAGATTGATTTAAAAACTAATCTTTGGTTATGATTGTCCAGGTGCACCAGGTGCACCCTAGTCGGACTCTAAAATTTGATAATATAATTGTTTAATTTTATTTAAAATCTAACACACTAAATATTACCATGATTATATTAAATAAAATTAAGCACGTTGGGATGGAATTAATCGTAAAATTCAATTTTAATATACATATTTATTTTATTTTAAATTAATAGTAGTTTTAATAGATGAGATAATATTAATAGAGATTTTTCCTCTAAATACGTCCACCAACAAATAAAATAAGAAATTAAGTGCAAGTAAAATTTTAACAAATTATCACATTTAGAGCATTTTTTTTTTATGGTTTTATCGTATCATTCACCATTAAATAATACACATGATAAATAGCTGATAAAAACGATAATTTCAATTACAATCCAAGTCCTATATACATGATTAACAGCTGATGAAATCCATGGTTTCAATTACAATCCAAGTTCAACAAGACACATTTTAAATGATAAATTACTGATAAAATACATGCTTTTTTACCAACTGATGAATTAAGAACTTTCAATACCCCAAAACTGACAGAACTACAATTCGCAAATTGAAATTATTGTGATCTTTAATATTCTTAGTCTAGTATAACCTTGTTCATGCAATCAAAATGAAAAACTTATTATAGTTGAGGCATAAAGCAGGCTCTTCAAGCAGTAAAAGATTATGACATTGATGTTTAAACAGTATCATCAATACATTTCAAGATAAATAGGATTCTAATTTCTACCTCAAAAGCACAGCAAAATGGAAACAAGTATAACAACTCAATAATTCATTCAATAGCTTAATTATTGGAATTGCCTCTTGGGGACAGGAAAAACAGAATGCCACCACTAAGGATAGGTTTTGGTTAATTGGAATAAAAAAACATGTTGGTTAAAAAAGAATACCAATTGATAAATACAGCTTTATCACTATAAGAAACATCTTGATGAAACTGACTGTTTTGAGAATTAAGAGCAGGGTCTAGAGTAGAAACAAGTAATTGCAATTACAAGTTTCATGAATTTGTGTAAGTAATTAGGCAAAAATGATTTGTTTGAACCACTTTGTTTATGCAACCCTCTATGCAATGCATAACAAAAGAGGCCCCTATTAATTCATGTCAATGAAATTAACAGAATATTATTTTGGGGAAACAAGCACTCACATTATGTTTAGCACCAAAGATAGGAGATGCCAAGATATCCATTGTCTTTTCCAACTACAATTCAGGCACATGCAACGACAACCCTCTTAGCCACAACACCAATTGCACTTCCATGCATTCCACATATATATTCTATAACAAGAATTAAAAAAACCAATCAACTTTAGAATCAAGAATCTCTGTATATAACTAAAATAGATAAATGGATTGCGAAACAAGCCATTATAGTAGCCAATTTACAAGCGGTGTTAAATTGAGAAGGCATGAGTATCACAATCACAAAAAAAGGTCCAAATTACAGTATTTGATTAATGGCAAAAGCTCATGTGCCCTGGGACACACCGTGTCCCCATGGGAACACAACACTCTCTCTCCATATTTTATTTAAACCTATGTATAGCTAGGAGTTTAAATTGCAAAGGAAAAATTGCAAAGGGGCACGACGTCCCCGTGGACACAAGAGCCTCACTCTATATTAATAATCTGTGTGCACCTGTATATGTAATTCAATCCCCTGAATACAATCATTTAACAAAAAATAGAAATACAATCAAGCATCTTTAAATATTTTCCCCCAAATTTTTAAACCTAATTCACACTAATAGAAATATCCTAAATTCTAATTCAAGTAATAACCCTAAAAATGAATAAAGTTCTACTTAACAATAGATGAAGTTACACAAATTTGATTAGGGTTTCAATTTTGCTTTAAAAAAAATGAGTCATGTATAAATTGTGCAATATAATGGGATACACAATACAAAGATGAAACCTTACAAATATGTGTTTTACTCATTTTGTTCGCCTTCCATTCTCGATTTAAATTACAGAAACTTGTTGCATTGGTGTTTCTCACTTCACATTTTCGCAGGAAATGGAAAGAACTTATGAGACATGTGTTGGGCTGCATTTAAATTGGAGTGAAGCTCCTGTGCACCCGGGCGCACGGAGGACATTCGCCTTTGCAATTTCCATGCCCCTTTACAATTTAAACCTCTAGCAATACATAGGTTTTATCAGTTTTAAAGTCGAAACACGAGCTAATCTAATGAATCTGATGAATCACTTTGTAAACTTATCTCACCGAATCAAGGATTGATTCAAACTCTCAGTAAGAAAACTAAATCAAAACTCAAAGTGTGTGCTAGTGTGTGATTGAAGAAAAAATAGGCCGATCTGGAAAAAAAATAGGCCAATTAGAAGAAAAATTTTATCCATATGAAAAAATTTTCTGGAAAAAAAATATAGGTTGAATAGGCCAAGTGGTATAGGCCAAATGGAAGGAATTTTGGGTTGAATAGAAGAAACTTAGGCCGAATGGAAGAATAAATTTTATGAGATTTTTCTATAATTTTAAATGTAGTCCAACCCACCACCATTTAATGCGGTCAACACAAACATAATGATGGCCCCATGATTTTTGTCCTTTCTCCTGACAGATATGGGGTAATTGGGAATGAGTGAGACTCTTGTGCCCTCGGGAAAACCGTGACTCTTTGCAATTTAAACCCCTAACAATACATAGGTTTAAAATAGAATATGGAAGGGGAGGGTTGTGTTCCATGGGGGCACTGCGTGTGCCCCGGGGGCGCATGAGCTTTTGCCATAGGGAATAACTCTTAATAGTGAATAGAAAAAATTCTTTTTTACGTAGGTGACCAAATAAAATGTAACTTAATAATACATAGTGACCATTTTAAATTTTGTCCTTTTTTTAAATTATTAAATTATTTTAGTCGTTACATTTAAAAGAAGTTATAAGATTGAAGGGGGAAAAATCCACTGAGATTATTTTAATAGTTATCACTTTTTATTAGAAATATTATTACTCCTTCTGTTTCATAATAGTTTTCAAACTTTCACATCTTAAAAAAAAAATTATTTCATCACCTAAAAAGTTATTTTAATTTCGAATTTGTCACTCTTTTTTTATAATCATAACATTACTTTACACTTTATTTATTACCTAAAAATACTAAAATACCCTTAAAAGTCAATAAAGTTGATCAAAATTTTTTTTCTTAAACAACGTGGAACAGTAAATATGAAAACTGTTATGGGGGCGAAGGAAGTATTTTTTATTGAAAATATTATTACTAGTCATTTATATTACAAATTCTTCATTTTCAATAATTTATTACACCCCTATAACTTTTCGTCGATCATTTTTTATTAATATACTATGAACTATATCTTTTCATCAATTCGAATATCACTTTTTTTATTAAAATATTAGTGCTTCTTATCCGTCTTACATAACTCTTCACAAGAGACAGTCTCACACAACGGTTTGCCCTATATATAAAATATTAGGATAAATACACTTTTTTATCCATTAACTTTCTCCAATTTTGAAATTAGTCCATCAGTTTCACACATTTTAAAATTGGTCCATTAAGTTTAGAAAAATTAACAAAATAGTCCTCCTACCAACTATAGCGAATGCTCATCCAATAATGCAGACGTGGATTTTTTTTAAAAGAGACGTGGACTGGCCGATGTGCTTCAGAGTAAGAGAGAAACCATATTGAATATTCTCCTCCTTTTCTCTCGACAAATTGCCCACTACCCTCTTGCCGGAGAAGCGAATCCAGCCACCACTTCTCCACCCAATCATTCCCGTCACCATCGCTCAGGGCATCAATCGGCTCCGATGGTGGATGTTGGGCCTGCCGAACTCTGCATGCTTCAGCGTAAGGTCCAAGATGCGGTCGCCATCCCGGGGTTGATCCGGCAGAAGGCTATCTGGGATGGTGGCGATGCGGAAGCCGGGGTAGCGAGAGATGTGGGGTGATGGTGCCGTGGCGGAGGAGGCGATCGTGGAGGTAGTCGGTGAGGATAATGGTGATGTGGAGACCGAAGAGGAGGAGATCTCAGCAAGATTGAGTATGGAGTTCATTGGTGATTCCTCTGCGGGTGATGTGGATAAATATTAATCTATAATATTAATAAATATTATATTTAAAAGGTTGATTTTGTAGATAGCCAAAGCTAAACTGACGAGCTTTGATCAGCACACACACATTGCTATCCCTATTCTGGGGGGTGATTAAAACCTCCACGAGGAAAGACGTGGTTTTAGTGGGTTGGTTAATGGGATAATGGAGAGAGTGATATATATATATATATATATAGAGAGAGAGAGAGAGGAGAAAAGGCAGAAGGGGAGGTAAGTCACTTTTCATAAAGAAAATACATTAGTACTGAAAATCTATCTTGAGTGAGGTGAAAGTTCTTATCGGTGGATTACAGACTTGAGCGTCGAAGGCCCTACACCGAGAATCACCCCAGCGTATTTTTACAGTTACCCGAGGTGTTTTTGGGAACTGGTGCAGTTCTGGAGAGCACGTGGAGCTTGAAATATTATACAGTTTGAAGGCTTATTCTATTATATTCTTATATTTCAATATCTGCCTTCAACAAGTGGCGCCGTCTGTGGAAAAAATATTGAGTTGAGATGAGAGTTGGTACTTTAAAAAAAGAGAAGAGGAAGGAAAATGGAGTTTCAAATAATTACGAAACTTGATGGAGGAAGAGGATAACACAACCGTCAATGTGTCGAATGAGGCCAATGTGGAAGATACAGACCTTCCGAGAAAGACGACTACACCCGATGTGGATCTTGAAAATATATCGGCACAACTAAGGCTGGAATAAAATACCAAAATTTTGGTATACCACTCTTACCATATCGAAAAATATCGATTTTATCGAAATTTTAGGTATGCAGAAGTTTTTGGTAAGGTATGATACCGTATTGAAAATTTTGATACGATAAAAGTATATAAACTATCAATACCGTGGTATTTCGGTATATACCGAAATACCATAAAATATTCAACTTTTGAGTAATATGATACGGTATATCATACTACATGATATATGAAATTATAATTATTATTTATATATTATAATTTTTAATTAAAAGATTAAATCTAAAATCCTATTGTATATTTCGTAATTATAAATGGGTGATAAAGTTGATTGAATTTCATGATATCTTGTACTCCATACTTCTTTTTTAATTATGTAGTTCTATTTTATATGAAAATTTAAAAGTGTTAATTTTAATATAAATTCCATATGGTTCTTGTGTAGATCTCTTGAGTACTATTTATTTAATGACAAACACTTGTATAAATCGGGTTTACATACATTAATTATGTATTTAGTATATAAAAAATTACTCTTTAGCATATAAATTGTTACTCTTCTAAATTAAAAAATTAATTTTCAAATTCTTGTAAATCCTGATTTATCGGTTACTTTTTAGTACATGAGAAATTACTCTTTAGAGACATGAATTATTACTCTTCTGTATAAAAATTATTACTCTTCAAAAAGTATATTTATATACTAAAGAGTAATTTTAAAAAATATGGTTTACATGTAAACCCGATTTACCTGAGACTCACTCTTATTTAATTTGGTCATTTGTGGATTGTCGTATATTTTTCTTATTATGAATTTGTTATCTATTAGAATTTATTTTATAGCTATCTTTCACTTTTTTAATATAATTTTTAATTAAATTTATTGAATTTTAGGAGCATAACAACATAGAAAACTATCTAATAGGAAGGTATATACCGATATTTTAGGTATGATACGGTATACCAAAATATCGGTAAGTAGAAGGTATACTATTTTTCTATATCGAAATATCGGTATACCGAAAGTTTAGGTAAGGTAACGGTATGATTTTTTATATATCGAAAATTTTGGTACGGTATTTGGTATGACTAAAAATCTTCGGTATGACATACCGCCCACCCCACCTTCAACAAGTACTAGATGTTTTTCTCTTACGAAGGTGGAACTTAATACTATCGTGATGCAAGCTGTGTAGTCGGCATTAGCCTTCCAGGGTAATGGCGGAGTCAGGAAGGAACCTCCTACCTAGGGAGAGGATTGTAGAGCTGAACAAAACCGAAAGAGAAATCCCTTTCCAGTCTTGGATGATACGGAAGAGGTCATGGAAGGAGAGTAGTTTCGAAAAGGAGGTCAATTCTCTCAAGTGCAAGGTGAAGAAGAAATTAGAACTGAGGACACATACGACGCGACATATCGCGGCCCAAGTGGTATGAATTCTCAACTATTGGCTTTAAAGAAAAAAATGAAAGCCATGCAATGTCAGTTAAATCACTCACTTGCCTGTGTTCTCCCGGCTATCGGTTGTCAATTCTCTGAAGTTGTTTTACAAGATAACAATTTCAAACTGCTAACATATGAGTACAATGGAACCTCGGATCCCTATGATCATCTTGTGAGGTTTGAGAATTCTGATATTTTGCATCGTTATAGTGAGGGAGTAAAGTGTATGGTTTAGCCAATACTATTCATTCTTTTGCGGATTTCAGCTTTTGTTTTTACACCAATTTGCAAATACGAGAAGGCAAGCCAAGACAACTTTAAGGTTGTTTAACTTGAAACAAGCAGAGGATGAAAGTTTAAGAGCATATATCAAGAAGTTTAATCACATTCTGCTTTCGTTGAGGTGAAGGTGAATGCACTGACCAACGGATTGAGGGATGGAGATTTTTTCTCTTCATTGGCTATGAAGCCGAACACAACGTTTGATAAATTATTATTCGGAATAGACAAGTATATCACTTTGGAAGATGTAAGGAAGGCTAAGAGTGCTGAGGTGAAATCTCAACCTCAGGATAAGAAGAAAGAGGTGGAGAAGAGAAGCGCTACACCTGATCGTGAGAGGCTCAGATCTGGGCCCCGAGGGAGGTACGAGAGGTACACCCCATTGAAATTGCAACCAGCAGAATTGGTGGCATAGCTGCAGAGCACCCAGAGATGAATTTCCATGGTCGAGAACTAACAGTTTTTTTCATTTGAAGGATGAGATTGAGCATCTTATTAGAGCTGGACATTTGAAAGAATTCACGTATAAAGATCGGGAGATTCCGTGAAACCAGAAAAGGAAGGTGCCAGAGGCAAACCAAAGTGATAAGGGGAAAGCTCCACAGGGAGATGCGAGACGCGCAAGGGTTAATACAGATGATAGTTGGTGGACCTGCCGATGGAGATTCTTTTCGTGCTCGATAGTCGAGTCTTAGAGCCTTACAAATGCTGCAAGGAGGAGACTTTCAACAGGTGGGGGCCTAATATACAATTTGTCAAGGAGGATGAAAGCCCAAACCTCAAACCCCATAGTGATGTTCTAGTCATCACAGTTGAGATTGCGGGATATGATGTCGCCACAAATAGCTCTGCAGACATAATTTTCAAAGATTTTTTTGAAAAGATGATTTTACTCCAGAGCGGGTGGACACAGCTCTTTATGGTTTTGCTGGTGAGTCGATTCTACCTTTGGGACAAGTCACGCTACCGGTGGGACTCGGGACAATTGCTAGAATGAAGGTAATGATGGTGAAATTCTTGACTGTTGATGTTCCCTCTTCGTATAATATGATCTTTGGAAGGCCTATGTTGAGTATGTTTCAGGTAGTTATTTCAATATACTGCATGAAGATGAAATTTCTGGTGGATGACGAAGTGGGTGAGGTAATAATGAGAATGAAAATAAGCATATTTTAATGTCCAATTTAATACTTTTTTTATGAGAATTATTATTTTATATTAGCACAGGTATCTTATATTCAATATATTTGAGAAAAAAGTATATTTGAGGTATTTTATTTTGTTTTAGTTGGAAAAAGGATTAAAAGTGCAAAGTTGGAGAAAATGTGTAACTTGTGCAAGAATGTTGGAAAATGCACGTCCAACTTTTATAATTTTTCTATATTCTTGTAGAGCTCAAAACTAGAAGTGTCATACATGGTTGGAAAACCACAGAAGAGAGGGTCTTTTTGGCGTAAGAAACACTTCAATTGGAATCCAAACGAGAAAGTTATGATCAAAATGGTGACGCCGCGGAAGCTGTTCCTGCTCAGCACAGTTGTGTCACTTTGCATGACTTTTTATATATTCAAATATTAGACTTTTAGTTAGTTCTTTATATTTATAGAAAGATAAGGAAGAGAGAATCACGTGAGCATAAGAATCACTTAAATCGAATTTTGAACGAGGAAGTTATGCTTAAAATCGTGAAGTCGCGCAGCTGACAGCGAGAATTTTCTAGAATTTTCGAAAATTTCAGAAAATTACCTATTTCTTGGAGCACAATTAATCTTCTTATCACATAATCCTCCATGATTTAACCATATCTTATATTTTTTTATTTAATTCTCTTCTCATATCTATATATATTTTACATCATTATTCATGTGAGATGCAACACAATCATCCTACAACCCACAAATGGGGATCACCCCACAACCATCATCCACATCCTTTCCTCCATCCATCTATCACTTTGAAGATTCGTTTGCTGAATCAAGAAGAGAACCAAGAGGAGAATTCAAGATGGAGAAGGACGCGACAACTCCCACATCTAGGATTTTATTCATTTTCTAATTTATCTTATAATTTTTCGGATATATGGATAAGATCTATCCGACGCCCATGATTGTTCTTTGCAACATCATGGGCTAGAAACTTTTTGGTAGATTTAGGAATTTGAAGGTTTTTATGAAGGAATTGAACTTTCGTGTGTATACTCCGTACAACACTACTTGTGGATTTATTTTATATAAGACTATGCATTTTTAATTCATACTCAGAGTTGTTTTATGTATAATTAACTGTTGTGTAGAGTCTGAATACATATATTGGTTATTGATTGAGTGTGTTCACTCCTGAACAGGATTCCATGTTATGATTCTAAGTGAGGGGACTCCGAAGCTTCATTAGAACTATCTTATATAAATACTTATTAATTGTATTGAATTCGGGTTAATAAGTAGGATAAAGAGGATAATTTTGTAGTACCTGTAAAGGGAGATCATATCGGGTTAGAGTACCAAACGCGCAGGAAAATAATTGATACTGATAGTACCTAGAAAGGGGAGTGAAATTATATTTCTTGCTCTGATGTAATTCACACGTGTTACATGCATATTTACTTGTGTCTATAGAGTAGATTTGCATGGCTTAGTGATGCGTCCATATTCCATAAGGCAGAGTCGGACATTGATACACGAAAGGGAAATTAATGAGTGAAACTGGATTATATCCTAGAGCTATCTATTCTCCTACTTGACCCACTTTCGTAATTCTTCTATTGTTTATTTTATTTTAATTGTTATTTTATATTTTCATAGATTAATAATTCAAACCTCAAACTTAATTGTCATCTTGTCTTAATTAATTTAGTTAATAATTAAATTGATAATACGCCATCCTTTGAGTTCGATATTTAACTTGGCTGCTTATCTAAGCTACAATAACATCCTTCATACTTGGGGATTAATTGTGTGTTGAGAAAACGCTCATCAGGTAGCAGGAGATCAAATGTGTGCCAGAAAGTGTTATGTAGATTCAATTAAAGCTACTGCTAAAGCGGCTTATAGTGATTTGATGCGAGTGAAAGAAGATGATTTACATCCCAAACTCATTTACATACCAAACTCAGCAAAGACGAGCTCAAGCCATCAATACAAGCAGAGGAAGAGTTAATGTTTGTGAAACAGTACCCCGACAAGAAGGGGTATGTTACAAAAATTGTAACTCAGATAGAGCACCATTTAGCTGAAGGAGTGATAAGGGCACTAAGAAAGAATGTAGACATCTTCGCATTTTCTGCGCAAGATATGACAGGAATTCCTCCTAAGGTATCGATGCATTGTCTCAATGTGGATCCCCAGGTGAACCCGTGACGATCACTTGTAGTTTTTGAATGATTACAATATATTTAATGGTAGATCTTGTGTGAGATCGTCGCTATAATATCTTAGCCCAACTATATTTTTGTTAGAAAGCCCAAAACCTAATTATTTATTTTTATGGCCCAAAAGGCCAGCCCTATCTTAGCCCAACTAGATTTTTGTTAGAAAGCCCAAAACCTAATTATTTATTTTTATGGCCCAAAAGGTCAACCCAATTAAGCCCAATTAGAATTTTTTTAGAAAGCCCAAACTTATTTATTTATTTATTTTGTGGCCCAAAGTTTCAGCCCACTTAAATGGCCTGATATATAATTAGTAAGACTAAAGTTAAAAAAAAAAGAGAGAGAAGAACGAGAGAAGAAAAGCAAAAGAGGGGAAAGAAGAGAGGAAGAGGAGAAACCCTTGTTGACCAAATTCTCCCTTACAACCCTCATCCTGGGTGGTTTTTAAGTTGTTTTGAGGTAAGTGGTGTGTGAATTAAGCTTCCTTCTTCCATAATTTTGTAATTTTGTGGGATTTTTCTTTTTTGTATGTGGGTAATTTGCAGACTGTTCGAACTGATTTTGAGATAGCTATTGCCCTCGAAACTTTGCAAACTTAATTTCTGTACGTAGCTGAACTCGTTATCTTTCCGTAGCTACTTGAAACGCCTCAATCCGATTATTCTACAATTAGTTATGATTTTTTCTCGTAAACTGCCGCTAGCAGGAAAATTTCAGAATTTTTATGTCGAATTCAAACATATTTTCTATCGTTTCGTCTAGTTAATGTATTGAAACGGGTTATGTGGGATTGGGAACTGATGTTAAGGAGTTACATACTATTTTTTTTATTTAATATCGACTCGTTCGAAATCGATTAGGATTTGTTTTTAGCAATGAAAGGGATGTTACCACTAATAGTTAGTTATATTTAATTTGTCTTTAATTGCTCATCTCCTTTCTAGGTAAAGAACCATCGACGAAGAGCAAGGAACCGACTTCAAATTCCGGAGAGAGTTAATCACTTCCTTGTGAGTTGATAATTCGGGAACGCCTTCTCTTGTGGGAAGTGTGGACCCTCGATAAATGTGCATTTATTTTAGTTTTAGTTAATTGATAAGAAAATTATTTGGTATTGTGTTATGTGGTAAAGAGCCTGGTTGGCTCGATTTCTCTGGTTAGAGTCCTGTTAGCCATTTTATGAGTATTATTGATTTTAACTTATGTTGAAGAGTCTTGCCGGCTCGGTATCTGATAACATTTATTGTGAATTATTTGAGAATTGATTTCTGGTTATTCTTGTGTGCTATTAAGACTCTAACTTGAGTCGTTATTCATCTTATGATGCACATGCATATATATGCCTGGTACCAAGGTTAAGTAGCCCGAATTGGTCACGGTTCGGGTGAGTTGGAGCGACATTGGTTAAGTAGCCCGAATTGTCGCGGTTCGGGTGAGTTAGAGTGACAACCAAGTTGCCCGGGATTGGCAAACCCGGGTGAGTTAGATCTAACGGGGCACCTGTCCATTTGCCAAATACTGATACTCTGGAGGGTGATCGTTAGATGGATTAGTCTATTATAGACTCAGTCAACGTCACCGGTGTGGGACATGCATGTCATATATGTTTATATGTTTGATCATTTCATGTATTCACGTCGATATTGAATTGTGAACTTTAGCACTTGGCGTGTTGAGAAAGAATATTAATGTGCATTTTATCTAGAGTAACGGTGACGGGCTTGGACTGTCTCTCGACGGAGAGCTCAGTTCGAGGAGGATATTGACAACCCACGCGTCTTTTATGTGATAACATGTTGTTTGAACTAATTGTGTTATTCATAAATGTGCACTAAGGTTTTTATTTTCATTAATATGTACACTGAGTGAGAATATTTATTGTGGGACGAATTGTGGGATATTATGTTATGAACCGCGAGTGGGAGTACATGCTTCGTATAAGGGTCGGGGTGACCGGCTTATCACCTCACTGAGCTAGTGGTTTTGCTCACCCCCCATCATTCTTTCCTTTTCAGGCTGTTGATATCGTTTTGGTTGGAGGTTTGCCTATCGTTTGCTCGTCATCCAATCCGTGTTTTGGGTACTTCCTCTTTTATGTAAATTGACGGATTCATTGGCGAGATTGTATAGTTTATATTTGGTGACCCCCTTGATGTTCTTTTTGTATCTTCGCGATGTTATATCGTTCATGTATATTTTCTTTAAACTAAGTTACACCGTTGTATTTTGTACCTTTGTAAATCCTTATTGATACTTTATGAGATGATGTCCTCGGGTTGTACCCGTTGTTATCAGTTGTTCAGTTCTACAGGTACTTGATAGCAAGCCTTACGTTTTCTATAAACTTTGTGGAATGGAGTGCACCCATTCTGCAAAATTTATGGTTAACGTGGCGGTTGTCGCGTTCTGTCTGGGGTCGGGGCGTGACAACTTTCTTGGTATCAGAGCCTGGTTTTATGATTCTCATTCTTTTTGTGTCAAGCCAATGAGTCCAACTTTGTTTCTATGTCATCCTAAGGTATCGTATTGCCTTGACGTTGACCTTGCATTTTCTTTCCTTTCTTCCTTTCAGTCATTATGGCACCTCCAGTTCGAGGTCGAGGTCGAGGTCGAGATCGAGGACACGCTCCTCGTGATCCTCCGAGTCCTCTACTCTCTTCTGTTCCTCGTGGACCTCGAGGACATGTTTCTTCTGATCATGTCATTCCTCCGACGGTTATGGACCCTATCAATTCTGATCATAGGGTGCCAGTTTCCCAGGTAGAGCAACCACGGGCCCAGCTGCGGGTTGAGCACATGATGACACCCGAGCAGTACCAATTGTATTATGATCACATTCGAATACATGGTGTTCCACCACCTACAACTGCTCATACAACTACGACTGTCACTGAAGAGGTTCTTCATGCTAATGAATCGATTCAACCTACAACTAATGTACCAGTTTTTACTCCAGAAATGACTTTAGGAGGTTCTACTTCTCGAGGTGTACTTTTTATACCTGATTTGGTGAAAGCAGTTGAAAACATGGGGACATCGAAATTTGACGGTGCAAGAGATGTTTCTAAAGCGGGGGCATGGTTAAAGGAGATTACAGAGACCTTTGACACTTTGATGATTGAAGAATGTTATCGTGTGGTCATTGCAACCAAACTGTTAGGCCCAGATGCACGACGATGGTGGCAGAATCTAAAAGAGACATCTTCGGTTACTATTACGTGGGCTATCTTTGTGGAACGATTCAAAGATCGATACTTCTCTCAGTACATCAAGGATCAAAAGAGAAAGGAGTTCTTCAACCTATTTCAAGGCATTATGTCGGTCGTGGAGTACGAAAGCAAATTTCTGGAATTGCGAGAATTCGCTCCTGAGTCATATACGACGAGAGACTTATGCAAGAGATTTGAAGATGGTCTTAATTTAAATATTCGAGATCGCATCAAGTCTGGAGACAAGTACGAGAGTCTTGACGATCTCGTAGAAGAAGCCCTGAGGGTAGAAGGTTTAGTTCAGGCGAGACATAAGCTTGCAGAACGATCTCAAAAGAAAAGGCAAGGGAGCGCATTTCCAGGAAATGCATCGAAGGTGTATAGGGGTGTGGGATCTTCGCGTGGCGCACCAAGTTCGGTATCTATTAGTTTTCCTCAACCTCGGGAGCAGTTTGGTAGAGGCGGGAGCAATGTCTCGGGATCGGTTGGTGAAAATCGCAAGTGCCAGAATTGCCTAAAATATCATGACGGCCCCTGTAAGGCTCCTCAAGTATGTTTTCAGTGTCGACAGCCGGGGCATATGCGAAGTTCTTGTCCTCAGCTTATGGGAACGAGCAGTCAGGGTTCTGGTCAGCTTCGTGGTAAACTAACATATTCTACACCCAGAGATACTCGATCTGCAGTTACCAGAGTGCCCGATGCCTCAAGCGGCCCTAGTACTCAATCACCTATGCAAGGAAGGAAGCAAACTAGAGTATTTCATATTTCCCAGGAAGAGGCTCGCTCAGATCCGAAGGTTGTGACAGGTAATTTATAATCTGAGTATTTTCACATGCTAAATCTAACCCCTCCTTGTTATGCCACTTGATTACGAATAAAACATTCGTAAGAAATTCTATCTTTCTGAATTTTTAAATCACAATCTCACCTAATATTGCTTCTTTAGGCCATGTGTTTGTGGGAGACCATCAGGTCTACGCTTTATTTGACCCAGGTTCTGATAGGTCTTATATCCGAGATGATCTTACTTCGATCTTAGATTATCCTATCTCTCATTTGTCACCTGAAATCATCGTTCATACCCCTCTTGGAGAGCGTCTAATTCGTGATTCGGTATTCCTTGGTTGTCCATTGAAGATCAAAGATGTCATTTTAGAGGCTGAATTGATACCATTGCCTTTGATTGATCTTGATGTTATTCTTGGCATGGATTGGCTTTCTTCTCATCATGCAATTCTCGATTGCCATGAGAAGCTTGTTATTTTTCGTAGACCAGGATTATCAGAACTTGTTTTTGAAGGTAAACTTCAAAAGAGATCCCTCTCTTTTATTTCAATGTTGACTGCGCATAAATTAATGCGTAAGGGTTGTGAGGCATTCTTGGCATTTGTCATCGATACTTCTCTTTCTGAAACTAAAATAGATGACATCCCAATCGTGAATGAATTTCCTGATGTCTTTCCCGAAGACTTACCAGGACAACCTCCGAATCGAGAGATTGATTTTTCCATTGACGTACTTCCTGGAATCACACCTATATCGATTACTCCATATCGAATGTCGCCTGCTGAGCTCAAGGAACTCCAGACACAACTTGGGGAATTATTGGAGAAGGGGTTCATACGACCTAGCACATCTCCGTGGGGTGCTCCAGTTCTTTTTGTCAAGAAGAAAGATGGATCACTTCGCCTATGTGTTGACTACCGTCAATTGAACAAGGTGACAATTAAGAACAAATATCCTCTTCCAAGAATCGATGATCTGTTTGATCAATTACAAGGAGCAACTGTGTTCTCAAAAATTGATTTGCGATCCGGTTATCACCAACTCAAGATTAGGGAATCTGATATCCCTAAGTCTGCTTTTCGAACCAGATACGGTCATTTTGAATTTTGTGTTATGCCTTTTGGACTTACAAATGCTCCTGCAGCTTTTATGGATCTTATGAATCGGGTCTTTCGGCCGTGCTTAGATAAGTTTGTCATCATCTTCATTGATGACATTCTTATTTATTCTAAATCGGACGACGAGCATTCTCATCATCTAAGAATTGCTCTGAACATTCTCAGAGAAAACCAGCTTTATGCTAAATTCTCGAAGTGTGAATTTTGGCTTCGCGAGGTAAGCTTTTTGGGTCATCACATTTCTAAAGAAGGAATCTACGTCGATCCAGTGAAGATTCAATCTATACTAGATTGGGAGCGTCCAAAGAACGTGACAGAGATTCGTAGTTTTCTGGGATTAGCTGGATATTATCGACGGTTTGTCAAAGACTTTTCGTTATTGGCTTCATCTTTGACTAAATTGACTCGGAAAGGGGTAAAATTTGAATGGAATGAAGAATGCGACGAAGCATTTCAAGAATTGAAAAGACGACTCGTTTCAGCTCCTATTCTTGCTTTGCCAGACCCAGCGATTGGAGAATTTACCATTTATAGCGACGCCTCGAGACAAGGATTAGGATGCGTTCTCATGCAAGAAGGAAAGGTTATTGCCTACGCTTCAAGGCAATTGAAGAAGAACGAAGAAAATTATCCTACACATGATTTAGAGTTGGCTGCAATCATCTTTGCATTGAAGATCTGGAGGCACTATCTGTATGGTGCAACTTGTCGGGTTTTCACTGATCACAAGAGCTTAAAGTATATCACCACCCAAAAGGAGCTCAACCTCAGGCAAAGGCGATGGATGGAGTTGATTAGTGACTATGACTTAGTCATCGATTATCATCCTGGTAAGGCGAACGTTGTTGCAGATGCTCTGAGTAGAAAGTCTTCTACCTCACTTGCTTCGATTCAATCTTTTTATCTTCCTATGTTGGAGCAATTTAAATCTTTACACATTTCGCTCGATTGTGAAAAGTCTAATGATTCTGCCTTAATCGCCAAATTCGAGGTTAGACCTACCTTGTTCGAGCAAATTCGAGAAAGACAATCACACGATGTTTATTTACAACAGAAGATTGTGAAGCTAAATCAAGGAAAAGAAACCGAATTTCGAATTCGGGATGATGGACTTCTTACTTTTAAAAATCGTGTTTGTGTTCCATCAGAACTTGATGTTCGTAAAGCTATTCTTGAGGAAGCCCATTCTTCAGCCTATGCTATGCATCCTGGTAGTACCAAAATGTACAGAACACTTCGGGAGCATTATTGGTGGCCAGGTATGAAACGGGACATTACTGAATTTGTATCAAAGTGCTTATCATGCCAACAGATTAAAGCGGAACACCAAAAACCAGCCGGTATGCTTCAACCACTACCTATTCCTGAGTGGAAATGGGAAAACGTCACAATGGATTTTGTTTCTGGTTTACCTCGAACCCAAAAGGGTTTTGACTCAATTTGGGTCATTGTCGATCGTCTGACGAAATCGGCACATTTCCTTCCAGTGCATACTAACGAATCTTTAGAGAAACTTGCCAAGTTATATGTCGATGAGATCGTGAGATTACACGGAGTACCAGTGTCAATCATATCTGACCGTGATCCAAGATTCACTTCCCGTTTTTGGCCTAGTCTGCAGAAAGCGCTAGGTACAAAATTACTATTCAGTACCTCGTTTCATCCACAGACTGATGGACAGTCAGAGAGAACTATACAGACACTAGAAGACATGTTACGTGCAGTGGTGTTGAATTTGGGAGGTAGCTGGGATAAGTACGTGACTTTGGTGGAGTTCGCTTATAACAACAGTTATCATTCAAGCATTGGAATGCCCCCGTACGAAGCTCTGTATGGCCGAAAGTGTCGAACACCACTCTTTTGGGATGAGGTTGGCGAGAGACAAATCGAACAAGTAGAGCTAATCGAAGATGCGAAGGCAAAAATACAACTTATTCGAGACAGACTTAAGGCAGCGCAAGATCGACAGAAAAGCTACGCAGATAATAGGAGGCGCGATTTGGAGTTTAATGAAGGAGACAAAGTTTTTCTGAAAGTTTCTCCATGGAAGGGCGTGTTGCGATTCCGCCGTCGAGGAAAGTTGAGTCCAAGGTATATTGGCCCGTTTACGATCGTGCAAAGGATTGGTCGTGTTGCATATCGACTTGAGCTACCATCGGAATTGTCGAAGATTCACGATGTCTTCCATGTCTCTATGCTTAGAAAATATGAACCAGATCCTTCGCACGTGCTCAAAGATCCCCCAGTTGTATTAAAGGAAAATCTATCGTACGAAGTACAACCTGTTCAAATTGTAGATCGCCGAGAGAAAATGCTTCGTAACAAATCCATTCCTATGGTGAGAATTCTATGGAGAAGTGATCAAATTGAAGAAGAAACATGGGAACCAGAGTCAGTCATGCGTCAACACCATCCAAATCTCTTTTCATCTCTAGGTACGTTTATGTTTCGAGGACGAAACTTTTTGGAGGAGGGGATACTTTATAATATCTTAGCCCAACTATATTTTTGTTAGAAAGCCCAAAACCTAATTATTTATTTTTATGGCCCAAAAGGCCAGCCCTATCTTAGCCCAACTAGATTTTTGTTAGAAAGCCCAAAACCTAATTATTTATTTATTTTGTGGCCCAAAGTTTCAGCCCACTTAAATGGCCTGATATATAATTAGTAAGACTAAAGTTAAAAAAAAAAGAGAGAGAAGAACGGGAGAAGAAAAGCAAAAGAGGGGAAAGAAGAGAGGAAGAGGAGAAACCCTTGTTGACCAAATTCTCCCTTACAACCCTCATCCTGGGTGGTTTTTAAGTTGTTTTGAGGTAAGTGGTGTGTGAATTAAGCTTCCTTCTTCCATAATTTTGTAATTTTGTGGGATTTTTCTTTTTTGTATGTGGGTAATTTGCAGACTGTTCGAACTGATTTTGAGATAGCTATTGCCCTCGAAACTTTGCAAACTTAATTTCTGTACGTAGCTGAACTCGTTAGCTTTCCGTAGCCACTTGAAACGCCTCAATCCGATTATTCTACAATTAGTTATGATTTTTCTCGTAAACTGCCGCTAGCAGGAAAATTTCAGAATTTTTATGTCGAATTCAAACATATTTTCTATCGTTTCGTCTAGTTAATGTATTGAAACGGGTTATGTGGGATTGGGAACTGATGTTAAGGAGTTACATACTATTTTTTTTATTTAATATCGACTCGTTCGAAATCGATTAGGATTTGTTTTTAGCAATGAAAGGGATGTTACCACTAATAGTTAGTTATATTTAATTTGTCTTTAATTGCTCATCTCCTTTCTAGGTAAAGAACCATCGACGAAGAGCAAGGAACCGACTTCAAATTCCGGAGAGAGTTAATCACTTCCTTGTGAGTTGATAATTCGGGAACGCCTTCTCTTGTGGGAAGTGTGGACCCTCGATAAATGTGCATTTATTTTAGTTTTAGTTAATTGATAAGAAAATTATTTGGTATTGTGTTATGTGGTAAAGAGCCTGGTTGGCTCGATTTCTCTGGTTAGAGTCCTGTTAGCCATTTTATGAGTATTATTGATTTTAACTTATGTTGAAGAGTCTTGCCGGCTCGGTATCTGATAACATTTATTGTGAATTATTTGAGAATTGATTTCTGGTTATTCTTGTGTGCTATTAAGACTCTAACTTGAGTCGTTATTCATCTTATGATGCACATGCATATATATGCCTGGTACCAAGGTTAAGTAGCCCGAATTGGTCACGGTTCGGGTGAGTTGGAGCGACATTGGTTAAGTAGCCCGAATTGTCGCGGTTCGGGTGAGTTAGAGTGACAACCAAGTTGCCCGGGATTGGCAAACCCGGGTGAGTTAGATCTAACGGGGCACCTGTCTATTTGCCAAATACTGATACTCTGGAGGGTGATCGTTAGATGGATTAGTCTATTATAGACTCAGTCAACGTCACCGGTGTGGGACATGCATGTCATATATGTTTATATGTTTGATCATTTCATGTATTCACGTCGATATTGAATTGTGAACTTTAGCACTTGGCGTGTTGAGAAAGAATATTAATGTGCATTTTATCTAGAGTAACGGTGACGGGCTTGGACTGTCTCTCGACGGAGAGCTCAGTTCGAGGAGGATATTGACAACCCACGCGTCTTTTATGTGATAACATGTTGTTTGAACTAATTGTGTTATTCATAAATGTGCACTAAGGTTTTTATTTTCATTAATATGTACACTGAGTGAGAATATTTATTGTGGGACGAATTGTGGGATATTATGTTATGAACCGCGAGTGGGAGTACATGCTTCGTATAAGGGTCGGGGTGACCGGCTTATCACCTCACTGAGCTAGTGGTTTTGCTCACCCCCCATCATTCTTTCCTTTTCAGGCTGTTGATATCGTTTTGGTTGGAGGTTTGCCTATCGTTTGCTCGTCATCCAATCCGTGTTTTGGGTACTTCCTCTTTTATGTAAATTGACGGATTCATTGGCGAGATTGTATAGTTTATATTTGGTGACCCCCTTGATGTTCTTTTTGTATCTTCGCGATGTTATATCGTTCATGTATATTTTCTTTAAACTAAGTTACACCGTTGTATTTTGTACCTTTGTAAATCCTTATTGATACTTTATGAGATGATGTCCTCGGGTTGTACCCGTTGTTATCAGTTGTTCAGTTCTACAGGTACTTGATAGCAAGCCTTACGTTTTCTATAAACTTTGTGGAGTGGAGTGCACCCATTCTGCAAAATTTATGGTTAACGTGGCGGTTGTCGCGTTCTGTCTGGGGTCGGGGCGTGACAGTCGCACGTGAGACAATTTTTTACTTTTTAAAATAGTTATCACTTTCGCTATAAATCGTTATTACTTTCGTTATAAAATGTTATCACTTTTTATATACACTAAATTGTTCATGAAAGAGCATTATCACTTTTCATTAATTTATTATCACTTTCCTTCATAAGAGTTATCACTTTCTGACCATCCCACGTAAGTCCTTATGTGAGACGGTCTCACACAACTCTTTGTCTATATTTAAAATATGACAAAGATTTGGGTGAGACCGTCTCACGAATCCCCTTATGTGAGACGGATCACACATTAACTCATTAAGCATATTTTAATTGTTATTAAATTAAAAAAATTTTAAAATCCTTATAATACTTAATTAAGACTTGTATTTCCTCCACGCCGAAAACTGAAACTGAGTGGAAGCAGCCCATTTAAAATCCTTATAATACTTAATTCGTAAAGCATCTGATAAGTTTCGAATGCAAAACCATTTATTTTATGTATTCAATTTTTTTTTACGATTTTTTCTTTATATTTTTTATTATTTAAAATTTTAATAAATTTTTTATTAAAATTTTCTTGGCAAAAACTTGTGTGAGACCGTCTTACATAAGAGCTTATGCGAGACGGTCAGAAAGTGATAATTATTATAAAGGAAAGTGATAATAAATTAATAAAAAGTGATAATATTATTTCATGAACATTTTATAATATAAATAAAAAGTGATAACATTTTATAGCAAAAGTGATAATGTTTTATAGCAAAAGTGATAAGTGTTTTAAAAAGTAAAAAATTGTCACACGTGAGACAGTCTCACGCAAGAACTACCCAATTTTCTATTCATTTAATTATTTTAAATTTAATTATTATAAATTTACAAAATGTGATCTACAATTGATGAAAGTGATAACGATACTTTGAATTATTTCATGAACAACTTATAATATAAATGAAAAGTGATTTCACTTAAAAAAAAGTGATAACAAATTTAATAAAAAGTGATAAGTAATTAAGAAAGTGTATTTCATGTACAATTGATTGGAATAATAAAAAGTGATAACATTTCTAATAAAAAGTGATAATTAATTTAGAAAGTTGACTTACTTTTGGGAATAGTATGATATTTTTGGGTAATAAATTAATAATAAAGTAAGTTATGTGTGTTAAAAATGTAATGACAAATTTGAAATTAAAGTATATTGGAGGGATATTAATTAGTTGCTTTTTACTTTTATGGAAATGTGAAATTGAATTTAGAATGAATCAAAACATAAAGTGTAAAATTAATGGAATATTTTGATGCAAGCGCATTGATTGATTTGAGGCGTGAGAAACGGATCTGATTCTGATCTAATAAATAAATAAGGAATCCGCATTAAATAACAGGGCGTACAAAATGCATGTATATTAGTGATTTTATTATTAATAATAAAAATACATTATATATTACTTCTTACACTTTATTCATCGGTTTCAACAACTTTATTTACTTTTTTACACTTTATTCATCATCCCCAACAATTTTATTTACTTTTCCTTTCAAAATTACCAATTTATCCCTACTTTTTCTTATATTATATGGAGTATTAGAAAAACACTTCTTAATTTTCTTACCCGTACAAACAGGCAAAAATACCAAGAAATGAGAGAGTACAAGCCCTTTTTTTTTCTTCGTGTAACCGCTAGCCCAACCCAATTTTGCATACGGTTTCCGCTAACACCTTATTGCTGTTTGTTTTTTTTTCTTAGTTATTTAATGGTACCTCTTTGTTTTAGGGTATATTTTATTCCTAGGATTTAGAGCATAATGATAATTTTACCCTTATAATTTAGGGTATATTTTACTTTAGGGTTTAGGGTTTAGACTATAATTGTAATTTCATTCTTGTGGTTTAGAGTATATTCACCCATCGAGTTTAAAGTTTAGAGTATAATTGTAATTTAACTCTTGTGGTTTAGGATATAATAATCATTTAAGTATTGTAAATTAAAAAAAATAAAAATAATATTAAAAAAGGAGGAGAAATTAATTAAAAAAATAGGGACCACATGTTCCACCAATTCATTTGTGGGAGTGGTTCACCCAAATTATGCTCATTATTTTATAATAGAATAAAAAAATAATTTAATATAATAAATATGATGCGGAGATTGATTATTTGATGAAATAACAATAAAAAAACCATGGCAGCGTGAGAAACGGATCTGTAATTAATAAATACAGCGTTCGAGGGGGTCATGAATTGAATAAGAATATTTAAAATTTAGTTATTCTTTTCATAACCTTTCGCTAATTATTTTGTGCATCCAATTTAAAAAAATTTTACACAATAAAAATGCGCAAATATTCATGTAAATCGAGTTCACGTTGTTATACCCTACATTTTGCTAAGGTTTAAATTAAAGAGGCACCACTAACTATGACATTAACTAATAAAATATACTCCTTTCGTCCCGGAACAAGGTATACATTTACTTTTTGCACTAAGATTAAGAAGTAAAATATTTTAATGTGTAATGAGTGGTTGCATTAATATAGTGTGTGTGACCATGTGGATTAAGAAGTATAATATTTTAATGTGCGATGAGTAGTTGTTGTATTAGTATAGTGTGTGTGACCATGTGGATATAATAATGGTATTGTATAGATCACATCAAACAAAAAAGGAAATGTAAACTTTGTTTTGAGACGTGCCAAAATGGAAAAATGTATACCTAGTTGTGGGATGAAGGGAGTATATACTTTATTAGAGATTTTTTGTAAGTTTTTTTGAATGAAATGTGAATGTAAAAAAATTCTACAATTATTAAGAATCATGTATATACTATTGAATAAAAAATTATACATATATATTCAAAATTATATAATTATTAAGAAATATACATAAACTATTAAATAAAAAGTTATAAAAAGTTGTGAATATATACCCTGATACCAACCCTTCTTCGATTAGTTAAATCCCACGAAAATATTAATTAATGTTGACCCTATAGCTAATCTCCTATATAACCACCCTTCCATGCACACTAATTTCAAACACAATACCTAAACACTATTCTATTCACCTCTCTCTCTCTCTTTCTCTTATTCAATTTCTTTTCTCTCATTGCACTATGTTATTCAATTTCCCTGTTCCACCACTGAAGATGTAACGGCCAATACTCCTCCCCTCCCCGTCTCAAGAATACTTGCAATTTAAAATAATTTTTGATATTGGAAAAAGTTCAAATTTTATTTTGTGGTTCAAATACTCTTTTTGAGACGGATTAGAAAGGAGAGTGTGCAAGTATATATTCTTGGGATGGAGGGAGTTTTAATTTAGACTCTTTATTTTAATATTTCTTTAAGCTTGATTTTTCACTAATCAATTATTTGTGCGTGTTTACTGTGCAGGTCAAATAAGAGGGCTTAAAAATTATGTTTAGCACCAAAGATAGGAGATGCCAAGATAGGAGATGCCAAGATATCCATTGTCTTTTCCAACTACAATTCAGGCACATGCAACGACAACCCTCTTAGCCACAACACCAATTGCACTTCCATGCATTCCACATATATATTCTATAACAAGAATTAAAAAAACCAATCAACTTTAGAATCAAGAATCTCTGTATATAACTAAAATAGATAAATGGATTGCGAAACAAGCCATTGTAGTAGCCAATTTACAAGCGGTGTTAAATTGAGAAGGCATGAGTATCACAATCACAAAAAAAGGTCCAAATTACAGTATTTGATTAATGGCAAAAGCTCATGTGCCCTGGGACACACCGTGTCCCCATGGGAACACAACACGCTCTCTCCATATTCTATTTAAACCTATGTATAGCTAGGGGTTTAAATTGCAAAGGGGCACGACGTCCCCGGGGACACCAGAGCCTCACTCTATATTAATAATCTGTGTGCACCTGTATATGTAATTCAATCCCCTGAATACAATCATTTAACAAAAAATAGAAATACAATCCAGCATCTTAAAATATTTTCCCCCAAAATTTTAAACCTAATTCACACTCATAGAAATATCCTAAATTCTAATTCAAGTAATAACCCTAAAAATGAATAAAGTTCTACTTAACAATAGATGAAGTTACACAAATTTGATTAGGGTTTCAATTTTGCTTTAAAAAAAATGAGTCACGTATAAATTGTGCAATATAATGGGAAACACAATACAAAGATGAAACCTTAAAAATATGAGTTTTACTCATTTTGTTCGCCTTCCATTCTCGATTGAAATTTCAGAAACTTGTTGCATTGGTGTTTCTCACTTCACATTTTCGCTGGAAATGGAAAGAACTTATAAGACATGTGTTGGGCTGCATTTAAATTGGAGTGAAGCTCCTGTGCACCCGGGCGCACGGAGGACATTCGCCTTTGTAATTTCCATGCCCCTTTACAATTTAAACCTCTAGCAATACATAGGTTTTATCAGTTTTAAAGTCGAAACACGAGCTAATCTAATGAATCTCTAGCATTGATTTTCAGTTCATTAAGTATGATCATGCACCCGTTTCTGGTGTTTAACATGATCACACACACAACTAAACTACAGATACACTCCTACTGATGTTGATCAGACATTAAGTGTGAGGTTTCCATTTCAGGTTCAAATAGAATTGAAGGGGGAGGATTGTGTTCACATTGGGACATGAAGTATCCTTCCGTGTCCCGGGGCGCAAGAACTTTTGTCTTTAAATTGTGCATCTCATAACAACAACATCGATTCTATTCAGGAATTACACATTGACGAAGAAATTGGAGATGAATGTTAAATTGGAGCGAGCGAGAGAGAGGAGACAGAAGGAAAATGAGAGAAATTGATCCGACTTTCTTCTGTTTTATTGTCAAGGGCAAAGTAGTAATTTCAAGGAGAAATTATCACAAATGGTCCTCTAAGTATGAGAGAACCCACAATTAGTCCTGTAACTTTTGAAATTATCAATTTTAATCCTTTTTAGTCCAATTTTAGTCCTATTTGTTCAATTTTAATTCTTTTTCCCAATTTTAGTCCAATTTTCTGAAAAAAATTTAGAAGCTCGTCGGCGGCTCAAATTTGAAACATATTCCGGCAGAAACATTTTACAAGGTCCACGTAGGATGACACAAAAGCATTTTTAATACAAATCACTCATTTGACTTGCCACGTAATCATCATTCACGGGGTTCTCCAACATCAAACTGAGAAATAATATCACAAAATCTTCACCATCTTGGCAGCATCCTCATCCGCCGGCGCAGCCTCATCTTCGGCAGAGGAACCCAGAGAATCTGTATCATCCCCAAAAATAAAAAATAAAACCCACCGGAGGTTGATTTTTCATCGATTCTAGCAGGACACATTATGCAATATCCAACTTGGCAACAAACCCTACCCTCTCTCCCTTTCTCTACCAATCAAACCAAACCGTACTCTTATGAACAAAATTATCACAAATCAAAACCCTAATCATAGGAAAAAAATCAAAATTTCCAGATCTAAATCTAAGGAAAAAATCAAACTCGAATGGCGGCGTCTTTTCCGGGTATGCAGATAGGCACCGGATTAAAGTCCTAGATCTTGACGCCACCGTGAGCAGCAGGAGCGGCTGCTCTCATGGTTGTCGACGGTGCACCAGATCGGAATCATCCTCTCTGCAGATTCTTCGTTGGAATCTGCCAGCCCTACAACCTCACTCTCTGCGCCGCTGCCGACGCCGGAAAATGGGAAAGGCGGCGGCGTGCTCTACGTCTCCGAACCCTCCTGGACCCGGTCTTCCACAGCACCACCCTTGGGAGCCCCTCACCGCCGTCACGTACAGCCTGAGCAAGATGTCGGGGCTCATGGCACCGCTGAAGATGGTCCAGTAGGCCAGAGACCGTGACCGGTACGGCAAGACGATGAGGTGGCTGCTCTGGGAGGGGGACCTGGAGGTGTGCCCGGAGGGGACCACATGCAGGGAGCCATACCTGCTGCGATTCAGCTCCCTTTTCGAGGAGCTAATCGAACGAGATCGTGCCGGTGGGAATGGGACAGATGTTGATGAAGATTAACTTTTCTTGTGTTCATCGAGTTCTACTGGAAGATGTTCAAGTGATGTGGCAGCTTAAATTTTTTTTTATTTTGTCACGTGGGATGTTGCTGGCATAATGTGGGCTGCCGGAAATGTCTAAAAACTGAAGATGAAGATCTTCGATGTGTTTTATTTTTATTTTAGGAAATTGAATTAAAATTGGACAAATAGGACTAAAATTGATTAATGTCCAAAGTTACAGGACTAATTGTGGGTTCTCTCATACTTAAAGGACTATTTGTGATCATTTCTCTAATTTCAAGCTTAATAAAGAACACTGTTTCACTCCATATATTACTAATACCACGGTCATCGAGATATTAATTACTACATCAGTCCCTCAAAGTATTTCACACTTTCCTTTTTTATCCGTCCCTCAAAGTATTTTATACTTCACTTTTATTAAAATTGGTAAAAAATAAGTTATTATAATATTAACTTTTTACACACATCCAATATAATACTCACTTTTTCAAATCTTCCAACAACTTTACATACCTTTTTCATTAAATTAACTAAAATATATATTCTCTCTTACTTTATACATTAAAAATAAAATTTTCTTAATTTCTGCGCACACCAATACCTGAAATACTTCACGGGACGGAGGGAGTATGTATGTAAAGAGGAATAGTGTTTAAGAACGAGCCAATGGTTTTGTACAGGCCCTCAATTATTTGTTATGCACTATCAAACAACATATTACATAATATTATATATGCAGAGTACCCATATTAATTACTACCAAACGAAGGGTTAAAAACAATTTTTTTAGTCACCTATCGTAAAAACAATTTATTCTAGCCACTTTTATTGGAAGAGGCCAAAATATCATTTGAAAGGGACCCATTAATCACATGTTGAGAAATCTGATTCCTCTCTTTTTAACAAAAAAATACCATACAATAACTTATTTTACAGTATATTGAATGCATTATTTTGTTGCTTTTACATGCCCTATGAATGTATTTATTTATTAAAATGCAAAAAGATGCATTCTACGATTTTTTTTCTGGGGAAAAACATATAGGTAGAATAGAACAACTATTTGGGCTGAATAGAAGATATGTAGGTCGAATAGAAGAAGACTTTTATCCGTATGAAAAAATTTTCTATTTTTTTCTGAAGGAAAAAAATATAGGTAGAATAGAACAACTATTTTGGCCGAATAGAAGACATCTAGGCCGAATAGAATAAAAATGTTATCCGTATGAAATTTTTTTTGAAAAAAAAATATAGGACGAATAGAAGAAAAAATTTATCCGTATGAAAAAATTTCCTAATTTTTTTTGGAAAAAAATATAGGACGAATAAAAGAACTATTTGGGCCGAATATAAGACATGTAGGCCGAATAGAAGAAAAAATTTATCGATATGAAATTTTCATCTATTTTTTCTGAAAAAAAATAGGCCGAATAGAAAAAAATTATCGATATGAAATTTTCATCTAATTTTTCCTGGAAAAAAAATAGGCCGATCTGGAAAAAAAATAGGCCGATTAGAAGAAAAATTTTATCCATATGAAAAAATTTTCAGGAATAAAAATATAGGTTGAATATGCCAAGTGGTATAGGCCAAATGGAAGGAATTTTGGGTTGAATAGAAGAAACTTAGGCCGAATAGAAGAATAAATTTTATGAGATTTTTCTATAATTTTAAATGTGGTCCAACCCACCACCATTTAATGCGGTCAACACAATCATAATGATGGCCCCATGATTTTTGTCCTTTCTCCTGACAGATATGGGGTAATTGGGAATGAGTGAGACTCTTGTGCCCTCGGGAAAACCGTGTCTCTTTGCAATTTAAATCCCTAATAATATATCGGTTTAAAATAGAATATGGAAGGGGTGGGTTGTGTTCCATGGGGGCACGGCGTGTGCCCCGGGGGCGCATGAGCTTTTGTCATAGGGAATAACTCTTAATAGTGGATAGAAAAAATTCTTTTTTATGTAGGTGACCAAATAAAATGTAACTTAATAATGCATAGTGACCATTTTAAATTTTGTCCCTTTTTTTAAATTATTAAATTATTTTAGTCGTTACATTTAAAAGAAGTTAAAAGATTGAAGGGGGAAAAATCCACTGAGATTATTTTAATAGTTATCACTTTTTATTAGAAATATTATTACTACTTCTGTTTCATAATAGTTTTCAAACTTTCACATCTTAAAAAAAAATTATTTCATCACCTAAAAAGTTATTTTAATTTCAAATTTGTCACTCTTTTTTTATAATCATAACATTACTTTACACTTTATTTATTACCTAAAAATACTAAAATACCCTTAAAAGTCAATAAAGTTGATCAAAAAAAAATTTCTTAAACAACGTGGAACAGTAAATATGAAAACTGTTATGGGGGCGGAGGAAGTATTTTTTATTGAAAATATTATTACTAGTCATTTATATTACAAATTCTTCATTTTCAATAATTTATTACACCCCTATAACTTTTCGGCGATCACTTTTTATTAATATACTATGAACTATATCTTTTCATCAATTCGAATATCACTTTTTTTATTAAAATATTAGTGCTTCTTATCTGTCTTACATAACTCTTCACAAGAGACAGTCTCACACAACGGTTTGCCCTATATATAAAATATTAGGATAAATACACTTTTTTATCCATTAACTTTCTCCAATTTTGAAATTAGTCCATCGGTTTCACACATTTTAAAATTGGTCCATTAAGTTTAGAAAAATTAACAAAATAGTCCTCCTACCAACTATAGCGAATGCTCATCCAATAATGCAGACGTGGATTTTTTTTAAAAGAGACGTGGACTGGCCGATGTGCTTCAGAGTAAGAGAGAAACCATATTGAATATTCTCCTCCTTTTCTCTCGACAAATTGCCCACTACCCTCTTGCCGGAGAAGCGAATCCAGCCACCACTTCTCCACCCAATCATTCCCGTCACCATCGCTCAGGGCATCAATCGGCTCCGATGGTGGAAGTTGGGCCTGCCGAACTCTGCATGCTTCAGCGTAAGGTCCAAGATGCGGTCGCCATCCCGGGGTTGATCCGGCAGAAGGCTATCTGGGATGGTGGCGATGCGGAAGCCGGGGGTAGCGAGAGATGTGGGGTGATGGTGCCGTGGCGGAGGAGGCGATCGTGGAGGTAGTCGGTGAGGATAATGGTGATGTGGAGACCTAAGAGGAGGAGATCTCAGCAAGATTGAGTATGGAGTTCATTGGTGATTCCTCTGCGGGTGATGTGGATAAATATTAATCTATAATATTAATAAATATTATATTTAAAAGGTTGATTTTGTAGATAGCCAAAGCTAAACTGACGAGCTTTGATCAGCACACACACATTGCTATCCCTATTCTGGTACGGTATTTTAGGAGCATAACAACATAGAAAACTATTTAATAGGAAGGTGTATACCGATATTTTAGGTATGATACGGTATACCAAATTATCGGTAAGTAGAAGGTATACTATTTTTCTATTCGAAATATCGGTATACCGAAAGTTTAGGTAAGGTAACGGTATGATTTTTTATATATCGAAAATTTTGGTAAGGTATTTGGTATGACTAAAAGTCTTCGGTATGACATACCACCCACCCCACCTTCAACAAGTACTAGATGTTTTTCTCTTACGAAGGTGGAACTTAATACTATCGTGATGCAAGCTGTGTAGTCGGCATTAGCCTTCCAGGGTAATGGCGGAGTCAGGAAGGAACCTCCTACCTAGGGAGAGGATTGTAGAGCTGAACAAAACCGAAAGAGAAATCCCTTTCCAGTCTTGGATGGTACGGAAGAGGTCATGGAAGGAGAGTAGTTTCGAAAAGGAGGTCAATTCTCTCAAGCGCAAGGTGAAGAAGAAATTAGAACTGAGGACACATACGACGCGACATATCGCGGCCCAAGTGGTATGAATTCTCAACTATTGGCTTTAAAGAAAAAAATGAAAGCCATGCAATGTCAGTTAAATCACTCACTTGCCTGTGTTCTCCCGGCTATCGGTTGTCAATTCTCTGAAGCTGTTTTACAAGATAACAATTTCAAACCGCTAACATATGAGTACAATGGAACCTCGAATCCCTATGATCATCTTGTGAGGTTTGAGAATTCTGCTATTTTGCATCGTTATAGTGAGGGAGTAAAGTGTATGGTTTAGCCAATACTATTCATTCTTTTGCGGATTTCAGCTCTTTGTTTTTACACCAATTTGCAAATACGAGAAGGCAGGCCAAGACAACTTTAAGGTTGTTTAACTTGAAACAAGCAGAGGATGAAAGTTTAAGAGCATATATCAAGAAGTTTAATCACATTCTGCTTTCGTTGAGGTGAAGGTGAATGCACTGACCAACGGATTGAGGGATGGAGATTTTTTCTCTTCATTGGCTATGAAGCCGAACACAACGTTTGATGAATTATTATTCGGAATAGACAAGTATATCACTTTGGAAGATGTAAGGAAGGCTAAGAGTGCTGAGGTGAAATCTCAACCTCAGGATAAGAAGAAAGAGGTGGAGAAGAGAAGCGCTACACCTGATCGTGAGAGGCTCAGATCTGGGCCCCGAGGGAGGTACGAGAGGTACACCCCATTGAAATTGCAACTAGCAGAATTGGTGGCATAGCTGCAGAGCACCCAGAGATGAATTTCCATGGTCGAGAACTAACAGTTTTTTTCATTTGAAGGATGAGATTGAGCATCTTATTAGAGCTGGACATTTGAAAGAATTCACGTATAAAGATCGGGAGATTCCGTGAAACCAGAAAAGGAAGGTGCCAGAGGCAAACCAAACTGATAAGGAGAAAGCTCCACAGGGAGATGCGAGACACGCAAGGGTTAATACAGATGATAGTTGGTGGACATGCCGATGGAGATTCTTTTCGTGCTCGATAGTCGAGTCTTAGAGCCTTACAAATGCTGCAAGGAGGAGACTTTCAACAGGTGGGGGCCTAATATACAATTTGTCAAGGAGGACGAAAGCCCAAACCTCAAACCCCATAGTGATGTTCTAGTCATCACAGTTGAGATTGCGGGATATGATGTCGCCACAAATAGCTCTGCAGACATAATTTTCAAAGATTTTTTTGAAAAGATGAACTTGGATTTTACTCCAGAGCGGGTGGACACAGCTCTTTATGGTTTTGCTGGTGAGTCGATTCTACCTTTTGGACAAGTCACGCTACCGGTGGGACTCGGGACAATTGCTAGAATGAAGGTAATGATGGTGAAATTCTTGACTGTTGATGTTCCCTCTTCGTATAATATGATCTTTGGAAGGCCTATGTTGAGTATGTTTCAGGTAGTTATTTCAACATACTGCATGAAGATGAAATTTCTGGTGGATGACGAAGTGGGTGAGGTAATAATGAGAATGAAAATAAGCATATTTTAATGTCCAATTTAATACTTTTTTATGGGAATTATTATTTTATATTAGCACAGGTATCTTATATTCAATATATTTGAGAAAAAAGTATATTTGAGGTATTTTATTTTGTTTTAGTTGGAAAAAGGATTAAAAGTGCAAAGTTGGAGAAAATGTGTAACTTGTGCAAGAATGTTGGAAAATGCACGTCCAACTTTTATAATTTTTCTATATTCTTGTAGAGCTCAAAACTAGAAGTGTCATACATGGTTGGAAAGCCACAGAAGAGAGGTAAGAAACACCTCAATTGGAATCCAAACGAGAAAGTTATGATCAAAATGGTGACGCCGCGGAAGCTGTTCCTGCTCAGCACAGTTGTGTCACTTTGCATGACTTTTTATATATTCAAATATTAGACTTTTAGTTAGTTCTTTATATTTATAGAAAGATAAGGAAGAGAGAATCGCGTGAGCATAAGAATCACTTAAATCGAATTTTGAACGAGGAAGTTATGCTTAAAATCGTGAAGTCGCGCAGCTGACAGCGAGAATTTTCTAGAATTTTCGAAAATTTCAGAAAATTACCTATTTCTTGGAGCACAATTAATCTTCTATCACATAATCCTCCATGATTTACCCATATCTTATATTTTTTTTATTTAATTCTCTTCTCATATCTATATATATTTTACATCATTATTCATGTGAGATGCAACACAATCATCCTACAACCCACAAATGGGGATCACCCCACAACCATCATCCACATCCTTTCCTCCATCCATCCATCACTTTGAAGATTCGTTTGCTGAATCAAGAAGAGAACCAAGAGGAGAATTCAAGACGGAGAAGGACGCGACAACTCCCACATCTAGGATTTTATTCATTTTCTAATTTATCTTATAATTTTTTGGATATATGGATAAGATCTATCCGACGCCCATGATTGTTCTTTGCAACATCATGGGCTAGAAACTTTTTGGTAGATTTAGGAATTTGAAGGTTTTTATGAACGAATTGAACTTTCGTGTGTATACTCTGTACAACACTACTTGTGGATTTATTTTATATAAGACTATGCATTTTTAATTCATAATCAGAGTTGTTTTATGTATAATTAACTGTTGTGTAGAGTCTGAATACATATCTTGGTTATTGATTGAGTGTGTTCACTCCTGAGCAGGATTCCATGTTATGATTCTAAGTGAGGGGACTCCGAAGCTTCAATAGAACTATCTTATATAAATACTTATTAATTGAATTGAATTCGGGTTAATAAGTAGGATAAAGAGGATAATTTTGTAGTACCTATAAAGGGAGATCATATCGGGTTAGAGTACCAAACGCGCAAGAAAATAATTGATACTGATAGTACCTAGAAAGGGGAGTGAAATTATATTTCTTGCTCCGATGTAATTCACACGTGTTACATGCATATTTACTTGTGTCTATAGAGTAGATTTGCATGGCTTAGTGATGCGTCCATATTCCATAAGGCAGAGTCGGACATTGATACACGAAAGGAAAATTAATGAGTGAAACTGGATTATATCCTAGAGCTATCTATTCTCCTACTTGACCCACTTTCGTAATTCTTCTAGTGTTTATTTTATTTTAATTGTTATTTTATATTTTCATAGATTAATAATTCAAACCTCAAACTTAATTGTCATCTTGTCTTAATTAATTTAGTTAATAATTAAATTGATAATACGTCATCCTTTGGGTTCGATATTGAACTTGACTGCTTATCTAAGCTACAATAACATCCTTCATACTTGGGGATTAATTGTGTGTTGAGAAAACGCTCATCATGTAGCAGGAGGTCAAATGTGTGCCAGAAAGTGTTATGTAGATTCAATTAAAGCTACTGATAAAGCTGCTTATAGTGATTTGATGCGAGTGAAAGAAGATGATTTACATCCCAAACTCATTTACATCCCAAACTCAGCAAGGTTTTGGAAGAAGACGAGCTCAAGCCATCAATACAAGCAGAGGAAGAGTTAATGTTTGTGAAACAGTACCCCGACAAGAAGGGGTATGTTACAAAAATTGTAACTCAGATAGAGCACCATTTAGCTGAAGGAGTGATAAGGGCACTAAGAAAGAATGTAGACATCTTCGCATTTTCTGCGCAAGATATGACAGGAATTCCTCCTAAGGTATCGATGCATTGTCTCAATGTGGTTCCCCAGGTGAACCCGTGACGATCACTTGTAGTTTTTGAATGATTACAATATATTTAATGGTAGATCTTGTGTGAGATCGTCGCACGTGAGACAATTTTTTACTTTTTAAAATAGTTATCACTTTCGCTATAAATCGTTATTACTTTCGTTATAAAATGTTATCACTTTTTATATACACTAAATTGTTCATGAAAGAGCATTATCACTTTTCATTAATTTATTATCACATTCCTTCATGAGAGTTATCACTTTTGGACCATCCCACGTAAGTCCTTATGTGAGACGGTCTCACACAACTCTTTGTCTATATTTAAAATATGACAAAGATTTGGGTGAGACCGTCTCACGAATCCCCTTATGTGAGACGGATCACACATTAACTCATTAAGCATATTTTAATTGTTATTAAATTAAAAAAATTTTAAAATCCTTATAATACTTAATTAAGACTTGTATTTCCTCCACGCCGAAAACTGAAACTGAGTGGAAGCAGCCCATTTAAAATCCTTATAATGCTTAATTCGTAAAGCATCTGATAAGTTTCGAATGCAATACCATTTATTTTATGTATTCAATTTTTTTTTACGCTTTTTTCTTTATTTTTTATTATTTAAAATTTTAATAAATTTTTTATTAAAATTTTCTTGGCAAAAACTTGTGTGAGACCGTCTTACGTAAGAGCTTATGCGAGACGGTCAGAAAGTGATAATTATTATAAAGGAAAGTGATAATAAATGAATGAAAAGTGATAATATTATTTCATGAACATTTTATAATATAAATAAAAAGTGATAACATTTTATAGCAAAAGTGATAATGTTTTATAGCAAAAGTGATAAGTGTTTTAAAAAGTAAAAAATTGTCACACGTGAGACAGTCTCACGCAAGAACTACCCAATTTTCTATTCATTTAATTATTTTAAATTTAATTATTATAAATTTACAAAATGTGATCTACAATTGATGAAAGTGATAACGATACTTTGAATTATTTCATGAACAACTTATAATATAAATGAAAAGTGATTTCACTTAAAAAAAAAAGTGATAACAAATTTAATAAAAAGTGATAAGTAATTAAGAAAGTGTATTTCATGTACAATTTATTGGAATAATAAAAAGTGATAACATTTCTAATAAAAAGTGATAATTAATTTAGAAAGTATATTTCACGAACAATTTACTAGAATAATAAAAAGTGATAAATTTTTTAATAAAAGTGATTCGTAATAAAAGAAATTTGATATTCGTTTAATTAAATTATTTCACGAAAAATTCACTATAATAATAAAAAGTGATAATATTTTAAATAAAAAAGTGATACATGATAAAACAAATGTGTTATCCGTTTGATAAAATTATTTTATGAACAAATCTTAAAATAAATATAAAGTGATAATAATAATAATAATAATTTTATTAAAATTGATTGCTAAGCAATAAAATATGACTTGTTTTTTCATTTATGATGATGTATAACATTAACATAAAATTTTAAGAAACTAGACATTCATTTATTTTTTAAAATTAATAGATAGAATTGATAAATGAAATTTAATTAATTTTTCGATGATTTTAAATAGGACAATTAAATGACAAAAAGGTTAGACCACCCTAGCGTCGTGAACGTGAGCGGCATGGACAATAGCAATCAGCGTGTGGCAGGTAGTTATTAGAATTTGTTAAATTTAATTACAACAAACAGGACCTTCTTTTTTCTTAATTTCTTTTTAATTTAATTTGAAATATACTTATTTAGTTTAATGGATAGTCCGCCTTACGTAAGGAGATCCGTAAGACGGTCTCATTCAAAACCTACCCTTAAAGTATTACTAGTAAAATTAATAATTAATAAAATAATTAATTTTAAAATGTATAAAAAAAAAAAAGAATATCGCACTTAACTAATTGCATTCATATTCGTGATATTAACGTGCCATTACTTTCCAGTTTGCAAGGCGACCGGCCAGGCCGCATTTTTCGTTAATCCATATCACGTAAGGAGAACCCTGAGATGGTCTCGTACAAGACTCACCCTAATTTTATTGATTGGTTTAGTTATCTATTCCTAACCAATAAAAAAAGTATAATTAAAGGTGGTATTTTATTGATTGATTTAATTATCTATTTCTAACCAATAAAAAAAATATAATTAAAGGTGATATTTAATTAATAGATATACATGAACATGAACAATAATAAATAAATAACTAAATAAAAGTAGAAAGATTATATATTTAAAATTAAAATAAAAAAATACCACAATTAACCACGTTGCGACACCTCATACTTTTAAAAAATTATTTATAGCAGCGTATTCGTAATTAGTATATATAAGATATATTAAATATAAATTATATAATATAATTTTAATTATTCATACCAACTTATACATATGTTAAAATGTTAATTATTTATGTTATTAACCGTACCAATTACAATATTTTACTGAGTTCTGCATTTAATTATCCCTTCAGGTATTTATTTTTTTTATCAATTGTGTAATTATTTAAAATTTAAATAATTAATTAAATTTGAGGCAAATTATGTGAATTTTTTTATGAATTGTTTTACAATTTATTTAATATTTAAAATGTATGCATTATATTTAAATTATTTAATGTGCATTGATTTTTCATTAATAAAAGAATTTTAAACAAATAACAAAATATAAAAGATTAAAATAAAAAATTTGTGATTAAATTGAAAAAAATACAAAAAATCATGTATTTAATTGATAAAAAGATTGTTTGGGATTAAATTGAGGAATAATTAGAAGGTCATGTATTATTTTGACAATAAATAAAGTTCGTGATTAAATTGAAAAAAGAGGAAAATGTCATGTATTTTAATGTAATTAACCTTTTTCTTTTTTTTTTGTTAATTTTATTCTGAGCCGTTGATTAGGGATTTCTTACTTCTTTTGAATTTTTTTTATTTAATTTATTTTAAGTTTCCATTAATTTTAATCCAAAACCTTCCTTTCTTAAGGGAATTCAGTTTGCCTAATTGATGGGGTGATTAGATTGGTGTCCTTTGTTGAGCATGAATTGAGATTTTTGGAGGGGGTGTTGGCTTGGCAGCGGGTGGGCACCGGAGGTGTAGCCATGAGGCCTTATTAAGCGGGGCGGGGCGGGGCGGGGCGGACCCGTCCCTTACAAGGGCGGGGCATGAGCCTGTGATGTAGGACCCGTGCGGATTTTTGAGCGGGTCTGGGCGAACATTTTTAAAACGGTCAATTCTGGACCTGATCCGTTGATATCCTAAATGTAATATTGTAGAGATTAATGAAGAATGAGAATAAAATAAAATATTATAAAATTAAAATAAATATATTTATTTTTTGTTCAAATTCTTGGTAATCAGGATACGGTACAATGTATAAATATTTATTTTTAAATATTAAAGAAAAAATATTTGATGTGTGAAATCATATCCAACATAAGAAGAGTATATAGTAGAGATTAATGAAGAATGAGAATAAAATATTATAAAATTAAAATAAATATATTTAATACTCCCTCTATCCCAAATTCATCTACACGTTTAGTGTAGATACGGAGTTTAAGAAAAATCACTTTTTGACTTACTTTTGGAAATAATATGATATTTTTGGGTAATAAATTAATAATAAAGTAACTTATGTGTGTTAAAAAGATAATGATAAATTTGAAATTAAAGTATATTGAAGGGAAATTAATTAGTTGTTTTTTACTTTTATAGAAATGTAAAATTGAATTTGGAATGAATCAAAACATAAAGTGTGAAGTTGAAATTTGGATTGAGAGAATAGCATACTATCCGTAACCTGCTGCAGATTTGGATCACCATCGTCCAGGGTCAACTATGAACTATCCCAAATTTTTAAGTAATGTTTAATGGAATATTTTGATGCAAGCGCATTGATTGATTTGAGGCATGAGAAACGGATCTGATTCTGATCTAATAAATAAATAAGGAATCCGCATTAAATAACAGGGCGTACAAAATGCATGTATATTAGTATTTTATACAATCACTAGTGATCCTTCTGTCCCACGTATAATCCATTTCCAATATCGAGGTGTCCCACGTATTTTTAGTCATTTTATTATTAATAATAAAAATACATTATATATTACTTTTTACACTTTATTCATCGGTTTCAACAACTTTATTTACTTTTTTACACTTTATTCATCATCCCCAACAATTTTATTTACTTTTCCTTTCAAAATTACCAATTTATCCCTACTTTTTCTTATATTATATGGAGTATTAGAAAAACACTTCTTAATTTTCTTACCCGTACAAACAGGCAAAAATACCCAGAAATGAGAGAGTACAAGCCCTTTTTTTTTTCTTCGTGTAACTGCTAGCCCAACCCAATTTTGCATACGGTTTCCGCTAACACCTTATTGCTGTTTGTTTTTTTCTTATTTATTTAATGGTACCTCTTTGTTTTAGGGTATATTTTATTCCTAGGATTTAGAGCATAATGATAATTTTATCCTTATAATTTAGGGTATATTTTACTTTAGGGTTTAGGGTTTAGACTATAATTGTAATTTCATTATTGTGGTTTAGAGTATATTCACCCATCGAGTTTAAAGTTTAGGATATTCACCTCTTTCTCTTATTCAATTTCTTCTCTCTCATTGCACTATGTTTAATTTCGGCGTTATTTTGCCCAGCTTCCCTATTCCACCACTGAAGATGTAACGGCCAATACTCCTCCCCTCCCCATCTCAAGAATACTTGCAATTTAAAATAATTTTTGATATTGGAAAAAGTTCAAATTTTATTTTGTGGTTCAAATACTCTTTTTGAGACGGATTAGAAAGGAGAGTGTGCAAGTATATATTCTTGGGATGGAGGGAGTTTTAATTTAGACTCTTTATTTTAATATTTCTTTAAGCTTGATTTTTCACTAATCAATTATTTGTGCGTGTTTACTGTGCAGGTCAAATAAGAGGGCTTAAAAATTATCACTGCAATGGAGGATATTAATATTGGTGTTAATTCCAACACACAACTAAAAGAAGAATGCCATATATGCAATGTCCTTCACTGTGGTTGTGTTTCGTTTATGTGATGTTTGAATCGTCTTGTTGTTTTCTTTGTGTTGTTTGATCAATAATAATATATATATTAATTTCGACTAATTTTCTCCCATCTACATTTGACATAATTTATATATATATATATATATATATATATATATATATATATATATATATATATATATATATGCTGTGGTAAGTTTTTTATTTCTTTCTTTAGTTAAAAAAATGATATTTGATCTATAAGAAGTGATAACTATTCAATTCATAAACTATTTCATGACTAACTTTAGTATGAAATATGAAAAGTGATAACATCGTTAATGCAGGTGATAATTAAATAAGGTTTACCAGTAAGAAAATTACAATCATTCCCCCTAGAGTTTAACCTTTCCTTTTAGAATTTTTTTAATCAGACTTTCCTTTTAAAATATATGTTTTATTATATATATATATATATATATATATATATATATATATATATATATATATATATATATATATATATATATATATATCAATCATCCAACGGTGCGCAACCAGAAATGTAACACAAGAAGAATCAAAACCTAACAATATATTGAAATGATGCCATCAAAAGACAATCTAACAAAAAGGCTAGCTATAAAAATAATTATGCTATTATTGAATTATTATTATTATTGAGAAGTAATTTCTTTATTTAATTTTGTACAAAGCACATGTCTTATATTGTTGATCTCTAATTTTTTTTTTGAAGTGTTGGGCTCTCATTGATTGAACAATAATGATTAGATTAGATATATTAATACCTAAGCCATAATTGTGTTTTAATAGTAGGAACTTTAATGCGAGTAATTTGAGACTATTATTTTTCATCATCTAAAGTTTTTTCATCATTAAATTTTAGGTTAATTGTTGGGAAAGTTTAAATCTTTACTTCTAGGCAGCAGGAGGCTACCCATTCGTTGACCACACTCTCTCTCCAATGTCATACGCCACCTGTAAAAAATTACGTCGTTTTACTTCATTTAAATAGTATCATAAAACTTAATTTTTCCGAAATAATCTCATAGCATTTAAATTTTTATTTAAAAATGTCATTTTACTTAAAAATGTTTAATTTTTCTAATTCCATGAAATTGAAATGAATCGATGCTTTTACAAAGTTTCGGGATAAAGGTAAAAAAAATTGATTTGAGATGAAATCAGAGAAAAACTAAAAGATTTGAGACAAAAATAATTAAATGTCCTAATTATTTTAGAATATTTTCGAATTATGTATAATATACATTTTAAACTCATATTTTGTATACACCCACATTACTTTTATATCAATACACTTAAACCTTAACTTACCCACACTTTTACAAATCATCACATGTCTGTTACATACATCCATCATAACTCACCCACAACACCAATTGCTCACCCAACATCAACCATGTGGGAGAAAAAAAGAAAAAGAGTCAATTTGATCACCATTCTCATCAAGTAAACACTACACCTAAATACAATAATATTCGGTGAAAGTGATAACATGTGAGGTAGATTGTGAGACGGATCGATTAACTGTTATAGTATAATTGTTGTATAAAAGGCGGTTTTGCTTATCCCAAGGGCCCTCGCATTCCGTCCAACAGCTTGTGAGGGAGGTAATTCATGGTAACTCAACCGAGTAATAAGGGTTAGACATTTTAACTCACCACACAAGGAGTCCGCCCGTTTAATTAAGAGGTTGCTCCCATTCTGCAGTTGTGATTCGGTCCTTGATCATTGTACAAGATTTTTTTTTGTTTGACTAGTTGAGCTGCCCATGCAGAGTTTTATAGTATATTGTTCGTAAGTAAAGTATGTTTACAGATAATTAGAAGGGGCAGTTATTCGCACCACCGACTTTACTAAACGTACCTCATAAATAAAGAAAATTAAATATTCTTAATAATAAGACATATATACCCTTATTAAAATGATTAGTTTAAATTTAATTAGGAGTTAACTATTCATAACACATAATTACTAAATGTACCCTAATGAAAATTTAATTCTGGTAGTTAGGGTTTTCTATCGCTTTGAGTATATCCGCTCCTTGAGAAATTTCTGTAACTAAGAATCATCTCTTACATATACTTCAATTTTTATCTTCATTTGTATGCGTAGTGTGACCTAACAGATTGATTAGAGTTATATATTGTTGATTCGAGTTGATTGGGAACATATTCATATTGGGAGAAATTCAAAATTTAAGAAATAGAAAACAAGCCAACAACAGATTAGTGGCGTTGGTGGAAGGCCATCGAATGACAACCCCTTCGGCCTTCACAAGCAGTCGTCTGCGTATTCATTAAATTTTGAGGAGATCTAAATTATGATTTGGCAAAGTAGAAAAGATTTTGGTGCTATGATTTAGAAATTTGGGTTTGTTATATGTGTAGGAAGATTTGTTTCTTGGATGGTGGTGGATCTTCGCAGAGGCAAGAACATTTAATTATTCCACCTTCTAGATTGTAGATCATTTTATTCACCATTCTAGATTGTAGTTCATTCTGACTACTGTGCGATTCTTCTTCCTTAACTTGTCATAATTGAGGTCTACTTCGTAATATATGTATATTTATCTATAACATATGTGGTGTATTTAATAAATTGGGATAAATTTAGTGATTTTGAAGATGTAAATAGTCATTCCCTGATTAAAAATATAAAGAAATAATGGGGAATTTGAATGCAAGTTGTGGGAATGGATGGGATTTGGTAAAGAAAGAAACGCAGGAGTAAGAGTGAGAAGAGGATTGAATCAAAAGGAGTAGAAAAATGTTGTACTTAGTACCAACTTTTTTTTTTACATTTATTAATTTAATTTAATTAATTAATTATTGTTTTTATCTAATTTCTTGAAAACACGACAATTGTTCACCGTCGGTGGAGTATCTAGACTTCCAAATATTTCGGGAGCATATTTGTGGAATTTTTTTAAGGGGAAATGATACATATTAGCCATTTTCACAACGGCTCATTTGGTAAGTTATACTATAAGATAAAGTAATATGTACGTGGATATAGGTGGGTTATATGAAAAAATGAGTTTGTTTGGTAGGATATACAAAAATTGAGCTTAATATTGTGAAGGTGTTTGGTAGATAGTAGTAATAATAATATAAAATATAGTTTTGCTTTTATACCCTTGTTAAATTTATGGATTAATACATTTTTTTTCTTATATATAGGCAAAGATGATCCATACAAAGATATATTATTTAAATTTATTTTGGATTATATTATATGTAAAATTTAACATCATCATTCATCAAATTCGCAGTATATATTATTATAAATTAATAAAATAAAAATAGTGTGTATTGGGTGCACCCGGGTGCACCCATATGTGTATGTATTTTTATTTTATTTTGTATATATATTATTCTATTTTGTATACGTGTTTTGTAATAATTTTATTTTTTTTCACATTAAGTTTTCATTAAAAAAAACTAACATCCATATGTGTATAACTTTTTATTGAATATTATATACAAATTTTCATTAAAAAAATTAACAATTAAATTGTATACATTTTTACTCTTAATTGTATATGTTTTTGTTTATATTTGTATATGGATGCACCTTATCTTTAGGTGCACCCGGGTGCACACTATAAATTGCCAAACAAAAATTACTTAATTTAAAATATCCATTATTATATTTTGAAATAGTTTTAATTTTTTGTTTTATAATGTTAAAATTTGGGGTCATTCTGCGGTGCACCTGGTGCACCCGTCCACCCCCCAATTTATATCTAAAATGGGTAGTAGGGTTGTTTTTTTATTCTAAAAAAATAATTATTTTAAATTATTTAATGGTAGAAATTGATTTAAAAACTAATCTTTGGTTACGATTGTCCAGGTGCACCAGGTGCACCCTAGTCGGACTCTAAAATTTGATAATATAATTGTTTAATTTTATTTAAAATCTAACACACTAAATATTACCATGATTATATTAAATAAAATTAAGCACGTTGGGATGGAATTAATCATAAAATTCAATTTTAATATACATATTTATTTTATTTTAAATTAATAGTAGTTTTAATAGATGAGATAATATTAATAGAGATTTTTCCTCTAAATACGTCCACCAACAAATAAAATAAGAAATTAAGTGCAAGTAAAATTTTAACAAATTATCACATTTAGAGCATTTTTTTTTTATGGTTTTATCGTATCATTCACCATTAAATAATACACATGATAAATAGCTGATAAAAACGATAATTTCAATTACAATCCAAGTCCTATATACATGATTAACAGCTGATGAAATCCATGGTTTCAATTACAATCCAAGTTCAACAAGACACATTTTAAATGATAAATTACTGATAAAATACATGCTTTTTTACCAACTGATGAATTAAGAACTTTCAATACCCCAAAACTGACAGAACTACAATTCGCAAATTGAAATTATTGTGATCTTTAATATTCTTAGTCTAGTATAACCTTGTTCATGCAATCAAAATGAAAAACTTATTATAGTTGAGGCATAAAGCAGGCTCTTCAAGCAGTAAAAGATTATGACATTGATGTTTAAACAGTATCATCAATACATTTCAAGATAAATAGGATTCTAATTTCTACCTCAAAAGCACAGCAAAATGGAAACAAGTATAACAACTCAATAATTCATTCAATAGCTTAATTATTGGAATTGCCTCTTGGGGACAGGAAAAACAGAATGCCACCACTAAGGATAGGTTTTGGTTAATTGGAATAAAAAAACATGTTGGTTAAAAAAGAATACCAATTGATAAATACAGCTTTATCACTATAAGAAACATCTTGATGAAACTGACTGTTTTGAGAATTAAGAGCAGGGTCTAGAGTAGAAACAAGTAATTGCAATTACAAGTTTCATGAATTTGTGTAAGTAATTAGGCAAAAATGATTTGTTTGAACCACTTTGTTTATGCAACCCTCTATGCAATGCATAACAAAAGAGGCCCCTATTAATTCATGTCAATGAAATTAACAGAATATTATTTTGGGGAAACAAGCACTCACATTATGTTTAGCACCAAAGATAGGAGATGCCAAGATATCCATTGTCTTTTCCAACTACAATTCAGGCACATGCAACGACAACCCTCTTAGCCACAACACCAATTGCACTTCCATGCATTCCACATATATATTCTATAACAAGAATTAAAAAAACCAATCAACTTTAGAATCAAGAATCTCTGTATATAACTAAAATAGATAAATGGATTGCGAAACAAGCCATTATAGTAGCCAATTTACAAGCGGTGTTAAATTGAGAAGGCATGAGTATCACAATCACAAAAAAAGGTCCAAATTACAGTATTTGATTAATGGCAAAAGCTCATGTGCCCTGGGACACACCGTGTCCCCATGGGAACACAACACTCTCTCTCCATATTTTATTTAAACCTATGTATAGCTAGGAGTTTAAATTGCAAAGGAAAAATTGCAAAGGGGCACGACGTCCCCGGGGACACAAGAGCCTCACTCTATATTAATAATCTGTGTGCACCTGTATATGTAATTCAATCCCCTGAATACAATCATTTAACAAAAAATAGAAATACAATCAAGCATCTTAAAATATTTTCCCCCAAATTTTTAAACCTAATTCACACATAGAAATATCCTAAATTCTAATTCAAGTAATAACCCTAAAAATGAATAAAGTTCTACTTAACAAAAGATGAAGTTACACAAATTTGATTAGGGTTTCAATTTTGCTTTAAAAAAAATGAGTCATGTATAAATTGTGCAATATAATGGGATACACAATACAAAGATGAAACCTTACAAATATGAGTTTTACTCATTTTGTTCGCCTTCCATTCTCGATTTAAATTACAGAAACTTGTTGCATTGGTGTTTCTCACTTCACATTTTCGCTGGAAATGGAAAGAACTTATGAGACATGTGTTGGGCTGCATTTAAATTGGAGTGAAGCTCCTGTGCACCCGGGCGCACAGAGGACATTCGCCTTTGCAATTTCCATGCCTCTTTACAATTTAAACCTCTAGGAATACATAGGTTTTCTCAGTTTTAAAATCGAAACACGAGCTAATCTAATGAATCTGATGAATCACTTTGTAAACTTATCTCACCGAATCAAGGATTGATTCAAACTCTCAGTAAGAAAACTAAATCAAAACTCAAAGTGTGTGCTAGTGTGTGATTGAAGAAAATTGAAGAACAAGATGCATAGTGGTTCGGCTTATCAACCAAGCCTACGTCCACTTCTGATGATGATGAATTTGTATTGCTTGCAGAGGGTTTTAGATGGTTACTAATACATACAAGCTAAGATTACAGCTATATATACATCACATGTGATAACAAACTTATGGGACCAATCGAGTGCAGCATCTTCCAGCTGTCATATGGGTGGATAAATGGAATCTATTTCTGTTGCAACCACTTCCAGCTCATAGCTAGCATTATGAGCTCTCGATCCATGCATAGAACTGCTTCCAACGAACTACCATAACTTCTGTACAACCGCTGTAAACCGCCCCAGTCACAACTCATCACATGCATTGATTTTCAGTTCATTAAGTATGATCATGCACCCGTTTCTGGTGTTTAACATGATCACACACACAACTAAACTACAGATACACTCCTACTGATGTTGATCAGACATTAAGTGTGAGGTTTCCATTTCAGGTTTAAATAGAATTGAAGGGGGAGGATTGTGTTCACATTGGGACATGAAGTATCCTTCCGTGTCCCGGGGCGCAAGAACTTTTGTCTTTAAATTGTGCATCTCATAACAACAACATCGATTCTATTCAGGAATTGCACATTGACGAAGAAATTGGAGATGAATGTTAAATTGGAGCGAGCGAGAGAGAGGAGACAGAAGGAAAATGAGAGAAATTGATCCGACTTTCTTCTGTTTTATTGTCAAGGGCAAAGTAGTAATTTCAAGGAGAAATTATCACAAATGGTCCTCTAAGTATGAGAGAACCCACAATTAGTCCTGTAACTTTTGAAATTATCAATTTTAATCCTTTTTAGTCCAATTTTAGTCCTATTTGTTCAATTTTAATTCTTTTTCCCAATTTTAGTCCAATTTTCTGAAAAAAATTTAGAAGCTCGTCGGCGGCTCAAATTTGAAACATATTCCGGCAGAAACATTTTACAAGGTCCACGTAGGATGACACAAAAGCATTTTTAATACAAATCACTCATTTGACTTGCCACGTAATCATCATTCACGGGGTTCTCCAACATCAAACTGAGAAATAATATCACAAAATCTTCACCATCTTGGCAGCATCCTCATCCGCCGGCGCAGCCTCATCTTCGGCAGAGGAACCCAGAGAATCTGTATCATCCCCAAAAATAAAAAATAAAACCCACCGGAGGTTGATTTTTCATCGATTCTAGCAGGACACATTATGCAATATCCAACTTGGCAACAAACCCTACCCTCTCTCCCTTTCTCTACCAATCAAACCAAACCGTACTCTTATGAACAAAATTATCACAAATCAAAACCCTAATCATAGGAAAAAAATCAAAATTTCCAGATCTAAATCTAAGGAAAAAATCAAACTCGAATGGCGGCGTCTTTTCCGGGTATGCAGATAGGCACCGGATTAAAGTCCTAGATCTTGACGCCACCGTGAGCAGCAGGAGCGGCTGCTCTCATGGTTGTCGACGGTGCACCAGATCGGAATCATCCTCTCTGCAGATTCTTCGTTGGAATCTGCCAGCCCTACAACCTCACTCTCTGCGCCGCTGCCGACGCCGGAAAATGGGAAAGGCGGCGGCGTGCTCTACGTCTCCGAACCCTCCTGGACCCGGTCTTCCACAGCACCACCCTTGGGAGCCCCTCACCGCCGTCACGTACAGCCTGAGCAAGATGTCGGGGCTCATGGCACCGCTGAAGATGGTCCAGTAGGCCAGAGACCGTGACCGGTACGGCAAGACGATGAGGTGGCTGCTCTGGGAGGGGGACCTGGAGGTGTGCCCGGAGGGGACCACATGCAGGGAGCCATACCTGCTGCGATTCAGCTCCCTTTTCGAGGAGCTAATCGAACGAGATCGTGCCGGTGGGAATGGGACAGATGTTGATGAAGATTAACTTTTCTTGTGTTCATCGAGTTCTACTGGAAGATGTTCAAGTGATGTGGCAGCTTAAATTTTTTTTTATTTTGTCACGTGGGATGTTGCTGGCATAATGTGGGCTGCCGGAAATGTCTAAAAACTGAAGATGAAGATCTTCGATGTGTTTTATTTTTATTTTAGGAAATTGAATTAAAATTGGACAAATAGGACTAAAATTGATTAATGTCCAAAGTTACAGGACTAATTGTGGGTTCTCTCATACTTAAAGGACTATTTGTGATCATTTCTCTAATTTCAAGCTTAATAAAGAACACTGTTTCACTCCATATATTACTAATACCACGGTCATCGAGATATTAATTACTACATCAGTCCCTCAAAGTATTTCACACTTTCCTTTTTTATCCGTCCCTCAAAGTATTTTATACTTCACTTTTATTAAAATTGGTAAAAAATAAGTTATTATAATATTAACTTTTTACACACATCCAATATAATACTCACTTTTTCAAATCTTCCAACAACTTTACATACCTTTTTCATTAAATTAACTAAAATATATATTCTCTCTTACTTTATACATTAAAAATAAAATTTTCTTAATTTCTGCGCACACCAATACCTGAAATACTTCACGGGACGGAGGGAGTATGTATGTAAAGAGGAATAGTGTTTAAGAACGAGCCAATGGTTTTGTACAGGCCCTCAATTATTTGTTATGCACTATCAAACAACATATTACATAATATTATATATGCAGAGTACCCATATTAATTACTACCAAACGAAGGGTTAAAAACAATTTTTTTAGTCACCTATCGTAAAAACAATTTATTCTAGCCACTTTTATTGGAAGAGGCCAAAATATCATTTGAAAGGGACCCATTAATCACATGTTGAGAAATCTGATTCCTCTCTTTTTAACAAAAAAATACCATACAATAACTTATTTTACAGTCTATTGAATGCATTATTTTGTTGCTTTTACATGCCCTATGAATGTATTTATTTATTAAAATGCAAAAAGATGCATTCTACGATTTTTTTCTGGGAAAAACATATAGGTAGAATAGAACAACTATTTGGGCTGAATAGAAGACATGTAGGTCGAATAGAAGAAAACTTTTATCCGTATGAAAAAATTTTCTATTTTTTTCTGAAGGAAAAAAATATATGCAGAATAGAACAACTATTTTGGCCGAATAGAAGACATCTAGGCCGAATAGAATAAAAATGTTATCCGTATGAAATTTTTTTTGAAAAAAATATATAGGACGAATAGAAGAAAAAATTTATCCATATGAAAAAATTTCCTAATTTTTTTTGGAAAAAATATAGGCCGAATAGAAGAACTATTTGGGCTGAATATAAGACATGTACGCCGAATAGAAGAAAAAATTTATCGATATGAAATTTTCATCTATTTTTTCTGAAAAAAAATAGGCCGAATAGAAAAAAAATTATCGATATGAAATTTTCATCTAATTTTTCCTTGAAAAAAAATAGGCCGATCTGGAAAAAAAATAGGCCAATTAGAAGAAAAATTTTATCCATATGAAAAAATTTTCTGGAAAAAAACTATAGGTTGAATAGGCCAAGTGGTATAGGCCAAATGGAAGGAATTTTGGGTTGAATAGAAGAAACTTAGGCCTAATAGAAAAATAAATTTTATGAGATTTTTCTATAATTTTAAATGTGGTCCAACCCACCACCATTTAATGCGGTCAACACAAACATAATGATGGCCCCATGATTTTTGTCCTTTTTCCTGACAGATATGGGGTAATTGGGAATGAGTGAGACTCTTGTGCCCTCGGGAAAACCGTGTCTCTTTGCAATTTAAACCCCTAACAATACATAGGTTTAAAATAGAATATGGAAGGGGAGGGTTGTGTTCCATGGGGGCACGACGTGTGCCCTGGGGGCGCATGAGCTTTTGCCATAGGGAATAACTCTTAATAGTGGATAGAAAAAATTCTTTTTTATGTAGGTGACCAAATAAAATGTAACTTAAAATGCATAGTGACCATTTTAAATTTTGTCCCTTTTTTTAAATTATTAAATTATTTTAGTCGTTAAATTTAAAAGAAGTTATAAGATTGACGGGGGAAAAATCCACTGAGATTATTTTAATAGTTATCACTTTTTATTAGAAATATTATTACTCCTTCTGTTTCATAATAGTTTTCAAACTTTCACATCTTAAAAAAAAATTATTTCATCACATAAAAAGTTATTTTAATTTCAAATTTGTCACTCTTTTTTTATAATCATAACATTACTTTACACTTTATTTATTACCTAAAAATACTAAAATACCCTTAAAAGTCAATAAAGTTGATCAAAATTTTTTTTCTTAAACAACGTGGAATATGAAAACTGTTATGGGAGCGAAGGAAGTATTTTTTATTGAAAATATTATTACTAGTCATTTATATTACAAATTCTTCATTTTCAATAATTTATTACACCCCTATAACTTTTCGTCGATCATTTTTTATTAATATACTATGAACTATATATTTTCATCAATTCGAATATCACTTTTTTTATTAAAATATTAGTGCTTCTTATCCGTCTTACATAACTCTTCACAAGAGACAGTCTCACACAACGGTTTGCCCTATATATAAAATATTAGGATAAATACACTTTTTTATCCATTAACTTTCTCCAATTTTGAAATTAGTCCATCGGTTTCACACATTTTAAAATTGGTCCATTAAGTTTAGAAAAATTAACAAAATAGTCCTCCTACCAACTATAGCGAATGCTCATCCAATAATGCAGACGTGGTTTTTTTTTTAAAAGAGACGTGGACTGGCCGATGTGCTTCAGAGTAAGAGAGAAACCATATTGAATATTCTCCTCCTTTTCTCTCGACAAATTGCCCACTACCCTCTTGCCGGAGAAGCGAACCCAGCCACCACTTCTCCACCCAATCATTCCCGTCACCATCGCTCAGGGCATCAATCGGCTCCGATGGTGGAAGTTGGGCCTGCCGAACTCTGCATGCTTCAGCGTAAGGTCCAAGATGCGGTCGTCATCCCGGGGTTGATCCGGCAGAAGGCTATCTGGGATGGTGGCGATGCGGAAGCCGGGGTAGCGAGAGAAGTGGGGTGATGGTGCCGTGGCGGAGGAGGCGATCGTGGAGGTAGTCGGTGAGGATAATGGTGATGTGGAGACCGAAGAGGAGGAGATCTCAGCAAGATTGAGTATGGAGTTCATTGGTGATTCCTCTTCGGGTGATGTGGATAAATATTAATCTATAATATTAATAAATATTATATTTAAAAGGTTGATTTTGTAGATAGCCAAAGCTAAACTGACGAGCTTTGATCAGCACACACACATTGCTATCCCTATTCTGGGGGGTGATTAATGTTGGGGTATGGATATATTTAAGTGCAGAATAGATATCTTGCAATCTGATATTTGCGTAGCTAATTTTCTGCTTGTTCATTTCATGGTAGAATACATCAATTTATAGTCATTACATGAGATTTAATGCATGAATTTAATGTGTACATTCATCTATCAACCTTCTTGATTCTTCTACTTGACTGCCTCCTCGTATGTCTTCAATGGAGTTGGACCATCATTACAAATTACTTTCAACACCCTCTCTTAATTTGTAATGTTAACATGTCCTCTGAATTGCTCAAGCTTCTCTGACGTAAATGCTTTCGTAAACCCATCTGCAAGTTGCTCCTTAGTGTTCACGAACTCCAGTTGAATTTCTTGCTCACTTACGAGATCTCTTATGAAGTGATGTCGCAATTCGATATGCTTAGACCTTGCATGGAAAACTGGATTCTTTGTCAATGCAATAGTCGACATATTGTCGCAAAAAATAGTTGTTGGAGTGCCTTGAACTTGCTGAATATCAGCAAACACTCTCCTCAACCATACAACTTCACAAGCTGCATCACACGCTGCAATATACTCCGCTTCCGCCGACGAGAGCGAAACGGTCTTCTGCTTCTTAGATGCCCAAGAAATTATCTTAGATCCCAAGCAAAAAATATATCCTGATGTGCTCTTACGATCATCAATCGAACCTGCCCAATCACTGTCGGTGAAACCAACAAGTTTATCATCCAATTCCTTGACATAGTTGATGCCAAAATTTCTTGTTCCTTGAAGATACCGCATGATTCTTTTTGCTGCAGCAAGGTGTAATTTGCTTGGATTATGCATGAACCTTGAGATCAAACTTACTGGATAGACAATATCCGGCCTTGTGTTTGTCAAGTAAATTAAGGAACCTACTAAGCTCCTGTACAATCTCTCATCAACCTTTTCTGCTCCATCATCCAGTTGCAATAGACTTGCAACTACTCATATTGAATTTTTTCAAGACACCATCAAGATACTTCTCTTGAGAAATGAAAATCTTACCCTTTGTTTGACGAACTTGAATCCCGAAAAAATATTTCATGAGACCCAAGTCAGTCATCTCATACTCTTTCATCATAGCTTCTTTGAAATTTTCCACCATCACACGATCACTGCCCATGTAGATCAAATCATCTACATATAAGCAAACAATGAGGAAATTATTTCCTTCCTTCTTCACATATAATGAAGCCTCGTTAATGCTTCGAACAAATCCGATTTTCTGGAAATAGCCATCAATCTTGCTATTCCAAGCTTTGGGGGCTTGCTTCAAGCCATATAAAGCTTTCTTCAATCTGCAAACTTTCTTTTCTTCACCTTTAACAACGTAACCTTCAGGTTGTTGTACGTAGACTTCATCCTTTAAGTCACCATTAAGAAATGCTGACTTTACATCCAATTGATAGATTGGTAGCTCCAACTGTGCAGCAATGGCTAGAACGATCCGAATCGTTTCCATTCGAGCCACTGGTGCAAACGTCTCCGTGAAATCAATACCGGGCTGCTGAGAATATCCTTTCGCTACCAAACGTTGAATTTTGTCTTGTAGATCCATTTCACTCCAATCACATTTTTCCCATCAGGTGGATCCACAAGTTCCCAAGTTTGGTTTTTTTGAATGCTTGCAATCTCATCATCCATTGCTTCCTGCCAACATGTTTCTTTTGCTGCTTCAACATAGGATTGTGGTTCACAAGAGAATAGTGCCACATTACAAGCATCATAGATATCAGCCAAGCTTCGAAATTTCGAAATCGGACTTTCGGAGTCGGCATGAAACTCTCCACGTGAACTTGGACCAGGAGTACATGGGCTGCTGCAAGTTCCACTTGAGCTAGGATCATCATTCTCCTTTGATGAAGTAGGCATGATCATTGCTTTCCCTCTCTGATTTTCATTCTCCCAATTCCAAGAACCCATTTCATCAAAAATAACATCACGTGAAGTAATAAGTTTGTTGGTCTTTGGATTAAGTAGACGATAGCCTTTCGACTCGTCACTATACCCAACAAATATAAGCTTTTCTCCTTTTTCATCAAACTTTTCTCTTTGCTGTGAAGGAATATGAGACTCACTCTTATTTAATTTGGTCATTTGTGGATTGTCGTATATTTTTCTTATTATGAATTTGTTATCTATTAGAATTTATTTTATAGCTATCTTTCACTTTTTTAATATAATTTTTAATTAAATTTATTGAATTTTAGGAGCATAACAACATAGAAAACTATCTAATAGGAAGGTATATACCGATATTTTAGGTATGATACAGTATACCAAAATATCGGTAAGTAGAAGGTATACTATTTTTCTATATCGAAATATCGGTATACCGAAAGTTTAGGTAAGGTAACGGTATGATTTTTTATATATCGAAAATTTTGGTACGGTATTTGGTATGACTAAAAATCTTCGGTATGACATACCGCCCACCCCACCTTCAACAAGTACTAGATGTTTTTCTCTTACGAAGGTGGAACTTAATACTATCGTGATGCAAGTTGTGTAGTCGGCATTAGCCTTCCAGGGTAATGGCGGAGTCAGGAAGGAACCTCTTACCTAGGGAGAGGATTGTAGAGCTGAACAAAACCGAAAGAGAAATCCCTTTCCAGTCTTGGATGGTACGGAAGAGGTCATGGAAGGAGAGTAGTTTCGAAAAGGAGGTCAATTCTCTCAAGCGCAAGGTGAAGAAGAAATTAGAACTGATGACACATACGACGCGACATATCGCGGCCCAAGTGGTATGAATTCTAAACTATTGGCTTTAAAGAAAAAAATGAAAGCCATGCAATGTCAGTTAAATCACTCAATTGCCTGTGTTCTCCCGGCTATCGGTTGTCAATTCTCTGAAGCTGCTTTACAAGATAACAATTTCAAACCGCTAACATATGAGTACAATGGAACCTCGGATCCCTATGATCATCTTGTGAGGTTTGAGAATTCTGCTATTTTGCATCGTTATAGTGAGGGAGTAAAGTGTATGGTTTAGCCAATACTATTCATTCTTTTGCGGATTTCAGCTCTTTGTTTTTACACCAATTTGCAAATACGAGAAGGCAGGCCAAGACAACTTTAAGGTTGTTTAACTTGAAACAAGCAGAGGATGAAAGTTTAAGAGCATATATCAAGAAGTTTAATCACATTCTGCTTTCGTTGAGGTGAAGGTGAATGCACTGACCAACGGATTGAGGGATGGAGATTTTTTCTCTTCATTGGCTATGAAGCCGAACACAACGTTTGATGAATTATTATTCGGAATAGACAAGTATATCACTTTGGAAGATGTAAGGAAGGCTAAGAGTGCTGAGGTGAAATCTCAACCTCAGGATAAGAAGAAAGAGGTGGAGAAGAGAAGCGCTACACCTGATCGTGAGAGGCTCAGATCTGGGCCCCGAGGGAGGTACGAGAGGTACACCCCATTGAAATTGCAACCAGCAGAATTGGTGGCATAGCTGCAGAGCACCCAGAGATGAATTTCCATGGTCGAGAACTAACAGTTTTTTTCATTTGAAGGATGAGATTGAGCATCTTATTAGAGCTGGACATTTGAAAGAATTCACGTATAAAGATCGGGAGATTCCGTGAAACCAGAAAAGGAAGGTGCCTGAGGCAAACCAAAGTGATAAGGGGAAAGCTCCACAGGGAGATGCAAGACGCGCAAGGGTTAATACAGATGATAGTTGGTGGACCTGCCGATGGAGATTCTTTTCGTGCTCGATAGTCGAGTCTTAGAGCCTTACAAATGCTGCAAGGAGGAGACTTTCAACAGGTGGGGGCCTAATATACAATTTGTCAAGGAGGACGAAAGCCCAAACCTCAAACCCCATAGTGATGTTCTAGTCATTACAGTTGAGATTGCGGGATATGATGTCGCCACAAATAGCTCTGCAGACATAATTTTCAAAGATTTTTTTGAAAAGATGAATTTGGATTTTACTCCAGAGCGGGTGGACACAGCTCTTTATGGTTTTGCTGGTGAGTCGATTCTACCTTTGGGACAAGTCACGCTACCGGTGGGACTCGGGACAATTGCTAGAATGAAGGTAATGATTGTGAAATTCTTGACTGTTGATGTTCCCTCTTCGTATAATATGATCTTTGGAAGGCCTATGTTGAGTATGTTTCAGGTAGTTATTTCAACATACTGCATGAAGATGAAATTTCTGGTAGATGACGAAGTGGGTGAGGTAATAATGAGAATGAAAATAAGCATATTTTAATGTCCAATTTAATACTTTTTTTATGGGAATTATTATTTTATATTAGCACAGGTATCTTATATTCAATATATTTGAGAAAAAAGTATATTTGAGGTATTTTATTTTGTTTTAGTTGGAAAAAGGATTAAAAGTGCAAAGTTGGAGAAAATGTGTAACTTGTGCAAGAATGTTGAAAAATGCACGTCCAACTTTTATAATTTTTCTATATTCTTGTAGAGCTCAAAACTAGAAGTGTCATACATGGTTGGAAAGTCACAGAAGAGAGGTAAGAAACACCTCAATTGGAATCCAAACGAGAAAGTTATGATCAAAATGGTGACGCCGCGGAAGCTGTTCCTGCTCAGCACAGTTGTGTCACTTTGCATGACTTTTAGTTAGTTCTTTATATTTATAGAAAGATAAAGAAGAGAGAATCGCGTGAGCATAAGAATCACTTAAATCGAATTTTGAACGAGGAAGTTATGCTTAAAATCGTGAAGTCGCGCAGCTGACAGGGAGAATTTTCTAGAATTTTCAAAAATTTCAGAAAATTACCTATTTCTTGGAGAACAATTAATCTTCTTATCACATAATCCTCCATGATTTACCCATATCTTATATTTTTTTATTTAATTCTCTTCTCATATCTATATATATTTTACATCATTATTCATGTGAGATGCAACACAATCATCCTACAACCCACAAATGGGGATCACCCCACAACCATCATCCACATCCTTTCCTCCATCCATCCATCACTTTGAAGATTCGTCTGCTGAATCAAGAAGAGAACCAAGAGGAGAATTCAAGACGGAGAAGGACGCGACAACTCCCACATCTAGGATTTTATTCATTTTCTAATTTCTTATAACTTTTCGGATATATGGATAAGATCTATCTGACGCCCATGATTGTTCTTTGCAACATCATGGGCTAGAAACTTTTTGGTAGATTTAGGAATTTGAAGGTTTTTATGAATGAATTGAACTTTCGTGTGTATACTCCGTACAACACTACTTGTGGATTTATTTTATATAAGACTATGCATTTTTAATTCATACTCAGAGTTGTTTTATGTATAATTAACTGTTGTGTAGAGTCTGAATACATATCTTGGTTATTGATTGAGTGTGTTCACTCCTGAGCAGGATTCCATGTTATGATTCTAAGTGAGGGGACTCCGAAGCTTCATTAGAACTATCTTATATAAATACTTATTAATTGAATTGAATTCGGGTTAATAAGTATGATAAAGAGGATAATTTTGTAGTACCTATAAAGGGAGATCATATCGGGTTAGAGTACCAAACGCGCAGGAAAATAATTGATACTGATAGTACCTAGAAAGGGGAGTGAAATTATATTTCTTGCTCCGATGTAATTCACACGTGTTACATGCATATTTACTTGTGTCTATAGAGTAGATTTGCATAGCTTAGTGATGCGTCCATATTCAAAAAGGCAGAGTCGGACATTGATACACGAAAGGGAAATTAATGAGTGAAACTGGATTATATCCTAGAGCTATCTATTCTCCTACTTGACCCACTTTCGTAATTCTTCTAGTGTTTATTTTATTTTAATTGTTATTTTATATTTTCATAGATTAATAATTCAAACCTCAAACTTAATTGTCATCTTGTCTTAATTAATTTAGTTAATAATTAAATTGATAATACGCCATCCTTTGGGTTCAATATTGACCTTGACTGCTTATCTAAGCTACAATAACATCCTTCATACTTGGGGATTAATTGTGTGTTGAGAAAACGCTCATCAGGTAGCAGGAGGTCAAATGTGTGCCAGAAAGTGTTATGTAGATTCAATTAAAGCTACTGATAAAGCGGCTTATAGTGATTTGATGCGAGTGAAAGAAGATGATTTACATCCCAAACTCATTTATATCCCAAACTCAGCAAGGTTTTGGAAGAAGACGAGCTCAAGCCATCAATACAAGCAGAGGAAGAGTTAATGTTTGTGAAACAGTACCCCGACAAGAAGGGGTATGTTACAAAAATTGTAACTCAGATAGAGCACCATTTAGCTGAAGGAGTGATAAGGGCACTAAGAAAGAATGTAGACATCTTCGCATTTTCTGCGCAAGATATGACAGGAATTCCTCCTAAGGTATCGATGCATTGTCTCAATGTGGTTCCCCAGGTGAACCCGTGACGATCACTTGTTGTTTTTGAATGATTACAATATATTTAATGGTAGATCTTGTGTGAGATCGTCGCACGTGAGACAATTTTTTACTTTTTAAAATAGTTATCACTTTCGCTATAAATCGTTATTACTTTCGTTATAAAATGTTATCACTTTTTATATACACTAAATTGTTCATGAAAGAGCATTATCACTTTTCATTAATTTATTATCACTTTCCTTCATGAGAGTTATCACTTTTGGACCATCCCGCGTAAGTCCTTATGTGAGACGGTCTTACACAACTCTTTGTCTATATGAAAAGTGAAAAGTGATAACATCGTTAATGCAGGTGATAATTAAATAAGGTTTACCAGTAAGAAAATTACAATCATTCCCCCTAGGGTTTAACCTTTCCTTTTAGAATTTTTTTTAATCAGACTTTCCTTTTAAAATATATGTTTTATTATATATATATATATATATATCATCCAACGGTGCGCAACCAGAAATGTAACACTAGAAGAATCAAAACCTAACAATATATTGAAATGATGCCATTAAAAACAATCTAACAAAAAGGCTAGCTATAAAAATAATTATGCTATTATTGAATTATTATTATTATTGAGAAGTAATTTCTTTATTTAATTTTGTACAAAACACATGTCTTATATTGTTGATCTCTAATTTTTTTTTTGAAGTGTTGGGCTCTCATTGATTGAACAATAATGATTAGATTAGATATATTAATACCTAAGCCATAATTGTGTTTTAATAGTAGGAACTTTAATGCGAGTAATTTGAGACTATTATTTTTCATCATCTAAAGTTTTTTCATCATTAATTTTAGGTTAATTGTTGGGAAAGTTTAAATCTTTACTTCTAGGCAGCAGGAGGCTACCCATTCGTTGACCACACTCTCTCTCCAATGTCATACGCCACCTGTAAAAAATTACGTCGTTTTACTTCATTCAAATAGTATCATAAAACTTAATTTTTCCAAAATAATCTCATAGCATTTAAATTTTTATTCAAAAATGTCATTTTACTTAAAAATGTTTAATTTTTCTAATTCCATGAAATTGAAATGAATCGATGCTTTTACAAAGTTACGGGATAAAGGTAAAAAAAATTGATTTGAGAGAAATCAGAGAAAAACTAAAAGATTTGAGACAAAAATAATTAAATGTCCTAATTATTTTAGAATATTTTCGAATTATGTATAATATACATTTTAAACTCATATTTTGTATACACCCACATTACTTTTATATCAATACACTTGAACCTTAACTTACCCACACTTTTACAAATCATCACATGTCTGTTACATACATCCATCATAACTCACCCACAACACCCATGCTCACCCAACATCAACCATGTGGGAGAAAAAAAGAAAAAGAGTCAATTTGATCACCATTCTCATCAAGTAAACACTATACCTAAATATAATAATATTCGGTGAAAGTGATAACATGTGAGGTAGATTCTGAGACGGATCGATTAACTGTTATAGTATAATTGTTGTATAAAAGGCGGTTTTGGTTATCCCAAGGGCCCTCGCATTCCGTCCAACAGCTTGTGAGGGAGGTAATTCATGGTAACTCAACCGAGTAATAAGGGTTAGACATTTTAACTCACCACACAAAGAGCCCGCCCGTTTAATTAAGAGGTTGCTCCCATTCTGCAGTTGTGATTCGGTCCTTGATCATTGTACAAGATTTTTTTTTTGTTTGACCAGTTGAGCTGCCCATGCAGAGTTTTATAGTATATTGTTCGTAAGTAAAGTATGTTTACAGATAATTAGAAGGGGGCAGTTATTCGCACCACCGACTTTACTAAACGTACCTCATAAATAAAGAAAATTAAATATTCTTAATAATAAGACATATATACCCTTATTAAAATGATTAGTTTAAATTTAATTAGGAGTTAACTATTCATAACACATAATTACTAAATGTACCCTAATGAAAATTTAATTCTGGTAGTTAGGGTTTTCTATCGCTTTGAGTATATCCGCTCCTTGAGAAATTTCTGTAACTAAGAATCATCTCTTACATATACTTCAATTTTTATCTTAATTGTATGCGTAGTGTGACCTAACAGATTGATTAGAGTTATATATTGTTGATTCGAGTTGATTGGGAACATATTCATATTGGGAGAAATTCAAAATTTAAGAAATAGAAAACAAGCCAACAACAGATTAGTGGCGTTGGTGGAAGGCCATCGAATGACAACCCCTTCGGCCTTCACAAGCAGTCGTCTGCGTATTCATTAAATTTTGAGGAGATCTAAATTATGATTTGGCAAAGTAGAAAAGATTTTGGTGCTATGATTTAGAAATTTGGGTTTGTTATATGTGGAGGAAGATTTGTTTCTTGGATGGTGGTGGATCTTCGCAGAGGCAAGAACATTTAATTATTCCACCTTCTAGATTGTAGATCATTTTATTCACCATTCTAGATTGTAGTTCATTCTGACTACTGTGCGATTCTTCTTCCTTAACTTGTCTTAATTGAGGTCTACTTCGTAATATATGTATATTTATCTATAACATATGTGGTGTATTTAATAAATTGGGATAAATTTAGTGATTTTGAAGATGTAAATAGTCATTCCCTGATTAAAAATATAAAGAAATAATGGGGAATTTGAATGCAAGTTGTGGGAATGGATGGGATTTGGTAAAGAAAGAAACGCAGGAGTAAGAGTGAGAAGAGGATTGAATCAAAAGGAGTAGAAAAATGTTGTACTTAGTACCAACTTTTTTTTTTTTACATTTATTAATTTAATTTAATTTAATTAATTAATTATTGTTTTTATCTAATTTCTTGAAAACACGACAATTGTTCACCGTCGGTGGAGTATCTAGACTTCCAAATATTTCGGGAGCATATTTTCTGGAATTTTTTTAAGGGGAAATGATACATATTAGCCATTTTCACAACGGCTCATTTGGTAAGTTATACTATAAGATAAAGTATTATGTACGTGGATATAGGTGGGTTATATGAAAAAATGAGTTTGTTTGGTAGGACATACAAAAATTGAGATTAATATTGTGAAGGTGTTTGGTAGATAGTAGTAATAATAAGTGTAAAATATAGTTTTACTTTTATACCCTTGTTAAATTTATGGATTAATACATTTTTTTTCTTATATATAGGCAAAGATGATCCATACAAAGATATATTATTTAAATTTATTTTGGATTATATTATATGTAAAATTTAACATCATCATTCATCAAATTCGCAGTATATATTATTATAAATTAATAAAATAAAAATAGTGTATATTGGGTGCACCCGGGTGCAAGGGTGCACCCATATGTGTATGTATTTTTATTCTATTTTGTATATATATTATTCTATTTTGTATACGTGTTTTATAATAATTGTATATTTTTTTCACATTAAGTTTTCATTAAAAAAAACTAACATCCATATGTGTATAACTTTTTATTGAATATTATATACAAATTTTCATTAAAAAAATTAACAATTAAATTGTATACATTTTTACTCTTAATTGTATATGTTTTTGTTTATATGTGTATATGGGTGCACCCTATCTTTAGGTGCACCCGGGTGCACACTATAAATTGCCAAACAAAAATTACTTAATTTAAAATATCCATTATTATATTTTGAAATAGTTTTAATTTTTTGTTTTATAATGTTAAAATTTGGGGTCATTCTGCGGTGCACCTGGTGCACCCGTCCACCCCCCAATTTATATCTAAAATGGGTAGTAGGGTTGTTTTTTTATTCTAAAAAAATAATTATTTTAAATTATTTAATGGTAGAGATTGATTTAAAAACTAATCTTTGGTTATGATTGTCCAGGTGCACCAGGTGCACCCTAGTCGGACTCTAAAATTTGATAATATAATTGTTTAATTTTATTTAAAATCTAACACACTAAATATTACCATGATTATATTAAATAAAATTAAGCACGTTGGGATGGAATTAATCATAAAATTCAATTTTAATATACATATTTATTTTATTTTAAATTAATAGTAGTTTTAATAGATGAGATAATATTAATAGAGATTTTTCCTCTAAATACGTCCACCAACAAATAAAATAAGAAATTAAGTGCAAGTAAAATTTTAACAAATTATCACATTTAGAGCATTTTTTTTTTTTATGGTTTTATCGTATCATTCACCATTAAATAATACACATGATAAATAGCTGATAAAAACGATAATTTCAATTACAATCCAAGTCCTATATACATGATTAACAGCTGATGAAATCCATGGTTTCAATTACAATCCAAGTTCAACAAGACACATTTTAAATGATAAATTACTGATAAAATACATGCTTTTTTACCAACTGATGAATTAAGAACTTTCAATACCCCAAAACTGACAGAACTACAATTCGCAAATTGAAATTATTGTGATCTTTAATATTCTTAGTCTAGTATAACCTTGTTCATGCAATCAAAATGAAAAACTTATTATAGTTGAGGCATAAAGCAGGCTCTTCAAGCAGTAAAAGATTATGACATTGATGTTTAAACAGTATCATCAATACATTTCAAGATAAATAGGATTCTAATTTCTACCTCAAAAGCACAGCAAAATGGAAACAAGTATAACAACTCAATAATTCATTCAATAGCTTAATTATTGGAATTGCCTCTTGGGGACAGGAAAAACAGAATGCCACCACTAAGGATAGGTTTTGGTTAATTGGAATAAAAAAACATGTTGGTTAAAAAAGAATACCAATTGATAAATACAGCTTTATCACTATAAGAAACATCTTGATGAAACTGACTGTTTTGAGAATTAAGAGCAGGGTCTAGAGTAGAAACAAGTAATTGCAATTACAAGTTTCATGAATTTGTGTAAGTAATTAGGCAAAAATGATTTGTTTGAACCACTTTGTTTATGCAACCCTCTATGCAATGCATAACAAAAGAGGCCCCTATTAATTCATGTCAATGAAATTAACAGAATATTATTTTGGGGAAACAAGCACTCACATTATGTTTAGCACCAAAGATAGGAGATGCCAAGATATCCATTGTCTTTTCCAACTACAATTCAGGCACATGCAACGACAACCCTCTTAGCCACAACACCAATTGCACTTCCATGCATTCCACATATATATTCTATAACAAGAATTAAAAAAACCAATCAACTTTAGAATCAAGAATCTCTGTATATAACTAAAATAGATAAATGGATTGCGAAACAAGCCATTATAGTAGCCAATTTACAAGCGGTGTTAAATTGAGAAGGCATGAGTATCACAATCACAAAAAAAGGTCCAAATTACAGTATTTGATTAATGGCAAAAGCTCATGTGCCCTGGGACACACCGTGTCCCCATGGGAACACAACACTCTCTCTCCATATTTTATTTAAACCTATGTATAGCTAGGAGTTTAAATTGCAAAGGAAAAATTGCAAAGGGGCACGACGTCCCCGGGGACACAAGAGCCTCACTCTATATTAATAATCTGTGTGCACCTGTATATGTAATTCAATCCCCTGAATACAATCATTTAACAAAAAATAGAAATACAATCAAGCATCTTTAAATATTTTCCCCCAAATTTTTAAACCTAATTCACACTAATAGAAATATCCTAAATTCTAATTCAAGTAATAACCCTAAAAATGAATAAAGTTCTACTTAACAATAGATGAAGTTACACAAATTTGATTAGGGTTTCAATTTTGCTTTAAAAAAAATGAGTCATGTATAAATTGTGCAATATAATGGGATACACAATACAAAGATGAAACCTTACAAATATGTGTTTTACTCATTTTGTTCGCCTTCCATTCTCGATTTAAATTACAGAAACTTGTTGCATTGGTGTTTCTCACTTCACATTTTCGCAGGAAATGGAAAGAACTTATGAGACATGTGTTGGGCTGCATTTAAATTGGAGTGAAGCTCCTGTGCACCCGGGCGCACGGAGGACATTCGCCTTTGCAATTTCCATGCCCCTTTACAATTTAAACCTCTAGCAATACATAGGTTTTATCAGTTTTAAAGTCGAAACACGAGCTAATCTAATGAATCTGATGAATCACTTTGTAAACTTATCTCACCGAATCAAGGATTGATTCAAACTCTCAGTAAGAAAACTAAATCAAAACTCAAAGTGTGTGCTAGTGTGTGATTGAAGAAAAAATAGGCCGATCTGGAAAAAAAATAGGCCAATTAGAAGAAAAATTTTATCCATATGAAAAAATTTTCTGGAAAAAAAATATAGGTTGAATAGGCCAAGTGGTATAGGCCAAATGGAAGGAATTTTGGGTTGAATAGAAGAAACTTAGGCCGAATGGAAGAATAAATTTTATGAGATTTTTCTATAATTTTAAATGTAGTCCAACCCACCACCATTTAATGCGGTCAACACAAACATAATGATGGCCCCATGATTTTTGTCCTTTCTCCTGACAGATATGGGGTAATTGGGAATGAGTGAGACTCTTGTGCCCTCGGGAAAACCGTGACTCTTTGCAATTTAAACCCCTAACAATACATAGGTTTAAAATAGAATATGGAAGGGGAGGGTTGTGTTCCATGGGGGCACTGCGTGTGCCCCGGGGGCGCATGAGCTTTTGCCATAGGGAATAACTCTTAATAGTGAATAGAAAAAATTCTTTTTTACGTAGGTGACCAAATAAAATGTAACTTAATAATACATAGTGACCATTTTAAATTTTGTCCCTTTTTTAAATTATTAAATTATTTTAGTCGTTACATTTAAAAGAAGTTATAAGATTGAAGGGGGAAAAATCCACTGAGATTATTTTAATAGTTATCACTTTTTATTAGAAATATTATTACTCCTTCTGTTTCATAATAGTTTTCAAACTTTCACATCTTAAAAAAAAAAATTATTTCATCACCTAAAAAGTTATTTTAATTTCGAATTTGTCACTCTTTTTTTATAATCATAACATTACTTTACACTTTATTTATTACCTAAAAATACTAAAATACCCTTAAAAGTCAATAAAGTTGATCAAAATTTTTTTCTTAAACAACGTGGAACAGTAAATATGAAAACTGTTATGGGGGCGAAGGAAGTATTTTTTATTGAAAATATTATTACTAGTCATTTATATTACAAATTCTTCATTTTCAATAATTTATTACACCCCTATAACTTTTCGTCGATCATTTTTTATTAATATACTATGAACTATATCTTTTCATCAATTCGAATATCACTTTTTTTATTAAAATATTAGTGCTTCTTATCCGTCTTACATAACTCTTCACAAGAGACAGTCTCACACAACGGTTTGCCCTATATATAAAATATTAGGATAAATACACTTTTTTATCCATTAACTTTCTCCAATTTTGAAATTAGTCCATCAGTTTCACACATTTTAAAATTGGTCCATTAAGTTTAGAAAAATTAACAAAATAGTCCTCCTACCAACTATAGCGAATGCTCATCCAATAATGCAGACGTGGATTTTTTTTAAAAGAGACGTGGACTGGCCGATGTGCTTCAGAGTAAGAGAGAAACCATATTGAATATTCTCCTCCTTTTCTCTCGACAAATTGCCCACTACCCTCTTGCCGGAGAAGCGAATCCAGCCACCACTTCTCCACCCAATCATTCCCGTCACCATCGCTCAGGGCATCAATCGGCTCCGATGGTGGATGTTGGGCCTGCCGAACTCTGCATGCTTCAGCGTAAGGTCCAAGATGCGGTCGCCATCCCGGGGTTGATCCGGCAGAAGGCTATCTGGGATGGTGGCGATGCGGAAGCCGGGGTAGCGAGAGATGTGGGGTGATGGTGCCGTGGCGGAGGAGGCGATCGTGGAGGTAGTCGGTGAGGATAATGGTGATGTGGAGACCGAAGAGGAGGAGATCTCAGCAAGATTGAGTATGGAGTTCATTGGTGATTCCTCTGCGGGTGATGTGGATAAATATTAATCTATAATATTAATAAATATTATATTTAAAAGGTTGATTTTGTAGATAGCCAAAGCTAAACTGACGAGCTTTGATCAGCACACACACATTGCTATCCCTATTCTGGGGGGTGATTAAAACCTCCACGAGGAAAGACGTGGTTTTAGTGGGTTGGTTAATGGGATAATGGAGAGAGTGATATATATATATATATATATATAGAGAGAGAGAGGAGAAAAGGCAGAAGAGGAGGTAAGTCACTTTTCATAAAGAAAATACATTAGTACTGAAAATCTATCTTGAGTGAGGTGAAAGTTCTTATCGGTGGATTACAGACTTGAGCGTCGAAGGCCCTACACCGAGAATCACCCCAGCGTATTTTTACAGTTACCCGAGGTGTTTTTGGGAACTGGTGCAGTTCTGGAGAGCACGTGGAGCTTGAAATATTATACAGTTTGAAGGCTTATTCTATTATATTCTTATATTTCAATATCTGCCTTCAACAAGTGGCGCCGTCTGTGGAAAAAATATTGAGTTGAGATGAGAGTTGGTACTTTAAAAAAAGAGAAGAGGAAGGAAAATGGAGTTTCAAATAATTACGAAACTTGATGGAGGAAGAGGATAACACAACCGTCAATGTGTCGAATGAGGCCAATGTGGAAGATACAGACCTTCCGAGAAAGACGACTACACCCGATGTGGATCTTGAAAATATATCGGCACAACTAAGGCTGGAATAAAATACCAAAATTTTGGTATACCACTCTTACCATATCGAAAAATATCGATTTTATCGAAATTTTAGGTATGCAGAAGTTTTTGGTAAGGTATGATACCGTATTGAAAATTTTGATACGATAAAAGTATATAAACTATCAATACCGTGGTATTTCGGTATATACCGAAATACCATAAAATATTCAACTTTTGAGTAATATGATACGGTATATCATACTACATGATATATGAAATTATAATTATTATTTATATATTATAATTTTTAATTAAAAGATTAAATCTAAAATCCTATTGTATATTTCGTAATTATAAATGGGTGATAAAGTTGATTGAATTTCATGATATCTTGTACTCCATACTTCTTTTTTAATTATGTAGTTCTATTTTATATGAAAATTTAAAAGTGTTAATTTTAATATAAATTCCATATGGTTCTTGTGTAGATCTCTTGAGTACTATTTATTTAATGACAAACACTTGTATAAATCGGGTTTACATACATTAATTATGTATTTAGTATATAAAAAATTACTCTTTAGCATATAAATTGTTACTCTTCTAAATTAAAAAATTAATTTTCAAATTCTTGTAAATCCTGATTTATCGGTTACTTTTTAGTACATGAGAAATTACTCTTTAGAGACATGAATTATTACTCTTCTGTATAAAAATTATTACTCTTCAAAAAGTATATTTATATACTAAAGAGTAATTTTAAAAAATATGGTTTACATGTAAACCCGATTTACCTGAGACTCACTCTTATTTAATTTGGTCATTTGTGGATTGTCGTATATTTTTCTTATTATGAATTTGTTATCTATTAGAATTTATTTTATAGCTATCTTTCACTTTTTTAATATAATTTTTAATTAAATTTATTGAATTTTAGGAGCATAACAACATAGAAAACTATCTAATAGGAAGGTATATACCGATATTTTAGGTATGATACGGTATACCAAAATATCGGTAAGTAGAAGGTATACTATTTTTCTATATCGAAATATCGGTATACCGAAAGTTTAGGTAAGGTAACGGTATGATTTTTTATATATCGAAAATTTTGGTACGGTATTTGGTATGACTAAAAATCTTCGGTATGACATACCGCCCACCCCACCTTCAACAAGTACTAGATGTTTTTCTCTTACGAAGGTGGAACTTAATACTATCGTGATGCAAGCTGTGTAGTCGGCATTAGCCTTCCAGGGTAATGGCGGAGTCAGGAAGGAACCTCCTACCTAGGGAGAGGATTGTAGAGCTGAACAAAACCGAAAGAGAAATCCCTTTCCAGTCTTGGATGATACGGAAGAGGTCATGGAAGGAGAGTAGTTTCGAAAAGGAGGTCAATTCTCTCAAGTGCAAGGTGAAGAAGAAATTAGAACTGAGGACACATACGACGCGACATATCGCGGCCCAAGTGGTATGAATTCTCAACTATTGGCTTTAAAGAAAAAAATGAAAGCCATGCAATGTCAGTTAAATCACTCACTTGCCTGTGTTCTCCCGGCTATCGGTTGTCAATTCTCTGAAGTTGTTTTACAAGATAACAATTTCAAACTGCTAACATATGAGTACAATGGAACCTCGGATCCCTATGATCATCTTGTGAGGTTTGAGAATTCTGATATTTTGCATCGTTATAGTGAGGGAGTAAAGTGTATGGTTTAGCCAATACTATTCATTCTTTTGCGGATTTCAGCTTTTGTTTTTACACCAATTTGCAAATACGAGAAGGCAAGCCAAGACAACTTTAAGGTTGTTTAACTTGAAACAAGCAGAGGATGAAAGTTTAAGAGCATATATCAAGAAGTTTAATCACATTCTGCTTTCGTTGAGGTGAAGGTGAATGCACTGACCAACGGATTGAGGGATGGAGATTTTTTCTCTTCATTGGCTATGAAGCCGAACACAACGTTTGATAAATTATTATTCGGAATAGACAAGTATATCACTTTGGAAGATGTAAGGAAGGCTAAGAGTGCTGAGGTGAAATCTCAACCTCAGGATAAGAAGAAAGAGGTGGAGAAGAGAAGCGCTACACCTGATCGTGAGAGGCTCAGATCTGGGCCCCGAGGGAGGTACGAGAGGTACACCCCATTGAAATTGCAACCAGCAGAATTGGTGGCATAGCTGCAGAGCACCCAGAGATGAATTTCCATGGTCGAGAACTAACAGTTTTTTTCATTTGAAGGATGAGATTGAGCATCTTATTAGAGCTGGACATTTGAAAGAATTCACGTATAAAGATCGGGAGATTCCGTGAAACCAGAAAAGGAAGGTGCCAGAGGCAAACCAAAGTGATAAGGGGAAAGCTCCACAGGGAGATGCGAGACGCGCAAGGGTTAATACAGATGATAGTTGGTGGACCTGCCGATGGAGATTCTTTTCGTGCTCGATAGTCGAGTCTTAGAGCCTTACAAATGCTGCAAGGAGGAGACTTTCAACAGGTGGGGGCCTAATATACAATTTGTCAAGGAGGATGAAAGCCCAAACCTCAAACCCCATAGTGATGTTCTAGTCATCACAGTTGAGATTGCGGGATATGATGTCGCCACAAATAGCTCTGCAGACATAATTTTCAAAGATTTTTTTGAAAAGATGATTTTACTCCAGAGCGGGTGGACACAGCTCTTTATGGTTTTGCTGGTGAGTCGATTCTACCTTTGGGACAAGTCACGCTACCGGTGGGACTCGGGACAATTGCTAGAATGAAGGTAATGATGGTGAAATTCTTGACTGTTGATGTTCCCTCTTCGTATAATATGATCTTTGGAAGGCCTATGTTGAGTATGTTTCAGGTAGTTATTTCAATATACTGCATGAAGATGAAATTTCTGGTGGATGACGAAGTGGGTGAGGTAATAATGAGAATGAAAATAAGCATATTTTAATGTCCAATTTAATACTTTTTTTATGAGAATTATTATTTTATATTAGCACAGGTATCTTATATTCAATATATTTGAGAAAAAAGTATATTTGAGGTATTTTATTTTGTTTTAGTTGGAAAAAGGATTAAAAGTGCAAAGTTGGAGAAAATGTGTAACTTGTGCAAGAATGTTGGAAAATGCACGTCCAACTTTTATAATTTTTCTATATTCTTGTAGAGCTCAAAACTAGAAGTGTCATACATGGTTGGAAAACCACAGAAGAGAGGGTCTTTTTGGCGTAAGAAACACTTCAATTGGAATCCAAACGAGAAAGTTATGATCAAAATGGTGACGCCGCGGAAGCTGTTCCTGCTCAGCACAGTTGTGTCACTTTGCATGACTTTTTATATATTCAAATATTAGACTTTTAGTTAGTTCTTTATATTTATAGAAAGATAAGGAAGAGAGAATCACGTGAGCATAAGAATCACTTAAATCGAATTTTGAACGAGGAAGTTATGCTTAAAATCGTGAAGTCGCGCAGCTGACAGCGAGAATTTTCTAGAATTTTCGAAAATTTCAGAAAATTACCTATTTCTTGGAGCACAATTAATCTTCTTATCACATAATCCTCCATGATTTAACCATATCTTATATTTTTTTATTTAATTCTCTTCTCATATCTATATATATTTTACATCATTATTCATGTGAGATGCAACACAATCATCCTACAACCCACAAATGGGGATCACCCCACAACCATCATCCACATCCTTTCCTCCATCCATCTATCACTTTGAAGATTCGTTTGCTGAATCAAGAAGAGAACCAAGAGGAGAATTCAAGATGGAGAAGGACGCGACAACTCCCACATCTAGGATTTTATTCATTTTCTAATTTATCTTATAATTTTTCGGATATATGGATAAGATCTATCCGACGCCCATGATTGTTCTTTGCAACATCATGGGCTAGAAACTTTTTGGTAGATTTAGGAATTTGAAGGTTTTTATGAAGGAATTGAACTTTCGTGTGTATACTCCGTACAACACTACTTGTGGATTTATTTTATATAAGACTATGCATTTTTAATTCATACTCAGAGTTGTTTTATGTATAATTAACTGTTGTGTAGAGTCTGAATACATATATTGGTTATTGATTGAGTGTGTTCACTCCTGAACAGGATTCCATGTTATGATTCTAAGTGAGGGGACTCCGAAGCTTCATTAGAACTATCTTATATAAATACTTATTAATTGTATTGAATTCGGGTTAATAAGTAGGATAAAGAGGATAATTTTGTAGTACCTGTAAAGGGAGATCATATCGGGTTAGAGTACCAAACGCGCAGGAAAATAATTGATACTGATAGTACCTAGAAAGGGGAGTGAAATTATATTTCTTGCTCTGATGTAATTCACACGTGTTACATGCATATTTACTTGTGTCTATAGAGTAGATTTGCATGGCTTAGTGATGCGTCCATATTCCATAAGGCAGAGTCGGACATTGATACACGAAAGGGAAATTAATGAGTGAAACTGGATTATATCCTAGAGCTATCTATTCTCCTACTTGACCCACTTTCGTAATTCTTCTATTGTTTATTTTATTTTAATTGTTATTTTATATTTTCATAGATTAATAATTCAAACCTCAAACTTAATTGTCATCTTGTCTTAATTAATTTAGTTAATAATTAAATTGATAATACGCCATCCTTTGAGTTCGATATTTAACTTGGCTGCTTATCTAAGCTACAATAACATCCTTCATACTTGGGGATTAATTGTGTGTTGAGAAAACGCTCATCAGGTAGCAGGAGATCAAATGTGTGCCAGAAAGTGTTATGTAGATTCAATTAAAGCTACTGCTAAAGCGGCTTATAGTGATTTGATGCGAGTGAAAGAAGATGATTTACATCCCAAACTCATTTACATACCAAACTCAGCAAAGACGAGCTCAAGCCATCAATACAAGCAGAGGAAGAGTTAATGTTTGTGAAACAGTACCCCGACAAGAAGGGGTATGTTACAAAAATTGTAACTCAGATAGAGCACCATTTAGCTGAAGGAGTGATAAGGGCACTAAGAAAGAATGTAGACATCTTCGCATTTTCTGCGCAAGATATGACAGGAATTCCTCCTAAGGTATCGATGCATTGTCTCAATGTGGATCCCCAGGTGAACCCGTGACGATCACTTGTAGTTTTTGAATGATTACAATATATTTAATGGTAGATCTTGTGTGAGATCGTCGCTATAATATCTTAGCCCAACTATATTTTTGTTAGAAAGCCCAAAACCTAATTATTTATTTTTATGGCCCAAAAGGCCAGCCCTATCTTAGCCCAACTAGATTTTTGTTAGAAAGCCCAAAACCTAATTATTTATTTTTATGGCCCAAAAGGTCAACCCAATTAAGCCCAATTAGAATTTTTTTAGAAAGCCCAAACTTATTTATTTATTTATTTTGTGGCCCAAAGTTTCAGCCCACTTAAATGGCCTGATATATAATTAGTAAGACTAAAGTTAAAAAAAAAAGAGAGAGAAGAACGGGAGAAGAAAAGCAAAAGAGGGGAAAGAAGAGAGGAAGAGGAGAAACCCTTGTTGACCAAATTCTCCCTTACAACCCTCATCCTGGGTGGTTTTTAAGTTGTTTTGAGGTAAGTGGTGTGTGAATTAAGCTTCCTTCTTCCATAATTTTGTAATTTTGTGGGATTTTTCTTTTTTGTATGTGGGTAATTTGCAGACTGTTCGAACTGATTTTGAGATAGCTATTGCCCTCGAAACTTTGCAAACTTAATTTCTGTACGTAGCTGAACTCGTTAGCTTTCCGTAGCTACTTGAAACGCCTCAATCCGATTATTCTACAATTAGTTATGATTTTTTCTCGTAAACTGCCGCTAGCAGGAAAATTTCAGAATTTTTATGTCGAATTCAAACATATTTTCTATCGTTTCGTCTAGTTAATGTATTGAAACGGGTTATGTGGGATTGGGAACTGATGTTAAGGAGTTACATACTATTTTTTTTATTTAATATCGACTCGTTCGAAATCGATTAGGATTTGTTTTTAGCAATGAAAGGGATGTTACCACTAATAGTTAGTTATATTTAATTTGTCTTTAATTGCTCATCTCCTTTCTAGGTAAAGAACCATCGACGAAGAGCAAGGAACCGACTTCAAATTCCGGAGAGAGTTAATCACTTCCTTGTGAGTTGATAATTCGGGAACGCCTTCTCTTGTGGGAAGTGTGGACCCTCGATAAATGTGCATTTATTTTAGTTTTAGTTAATTGATAAGAAAATTATTTGGTATTGTGTTATGTGGTAAAGAGCCTGGTTGGCTCGATTTCTCTGGTTAGAGTCCTGTTAGCCATTTTATGAGTATTATTGATTTTAACTTATGTTGAAGAGTCTTGCCGGCTCGGTATCTGATAACATTTATTGTGAATTATTTGAGAATTGATTTCTGGTTATTCTTGTGTGCTATTAAGACTCTAACTTGAGTCGTTATTCATCTTATGATGCACATGCATATATATGCCTGGTACCAAGGTTAAGTAGCCCGAATTGGTCACGGTTCGGGTGAGTTGGAGCGACATTGGTTAAGTAGCCCGAATTGTCGCGGTTCGGGTGAGTTAGAGTGACAACCAAGTTGCCCGGGATTGGCAAACCCGGGTGAGTTAGATCTAACGGGGCACCTGTCCATTTGCCAAATACTGATACTCTGGAGGGTGATCGTTAGATGGATTAGTCTATTATAGACTCAGTCAACGTCACCGGTGTGGGACATGCATGTCATATATGTTTATATGTTTGATCATTTCATGTATTCACGTCGATATTGAATTGTGAACTTTAGCACTTGGCGTGTTGAGAAAGAATATTAATGTGCATTTTATCTAGAGTAACGGTGACGGGCTTGGACTGTCTCTCGACGGAGAGCTCAGTTCGAGGAGGATATTGACAACCCACGCGTCTTTTATGTGATAACATGTTGTTTGAACTAATTGTGTTATTCATAAATGTGCACTAAGGTTTTTATTTTCATTAATATGTACACTGAGTGAGAATATTTATTGTGGGACGAATTGTGGGATATTATGTTATGAACCGCGAGTGGGAGTACATGCTTCGTATAAGGGTCGGGGTGACCGGCTTATCACCTCACTGAGCTAGTGGTTTTGCTCACCCCCCATCATTCTTTCCTTTTCAGGCTGTTGATATCGTTTTGGTTGGAGGTTTGCCTATCGTTTGCTCGTCATCCAATCCGTGTTTTGGGTACTTCCTCTTTTATGTAAATTGACGGATTCATTGGCGAGATTGTATAGTTTATATTTGGTGACCCCCTTGATGTTCTTTTTGTATCTTCGCGATGTTATATCGTTCATGTATATTTTCTTTAAACTAAGTTACACCGTTGTATTTTGTACCTTTGTAAATCCTTATTGATACTTTATGAGATGATGTCCTCGGGTTGTACCCGTTGTTATCAGTTGTTCAGTTCTACAGGTACTTGATAGCAAGCCTTACGTTTTCTATAAACTTTGTGGAATGGAGTGCACCCATTCTGCAAAATTTATGGTTAACGTGGCGGTTGTCGCGTTCTGTCTGGGGTCGGGGCGTGACAACTTTCTTGGTATCAGAGCCTGGTTTTATGATTCTCATTCTTTTTGTGTCAAGCCAATGAGTCCAACTTTGTTTCTATGTCATCCTAAGGTATCGTATTGCCTTGACGTTGACCTTGCATTTTCTTTCCTTTCTTCCTTTCAGTCATTATGGCACCTCCAGTTCGAGGTCGAGGTCGAGGTCGAGATCGAGGACACGCTCCTCGTGATCCTCCGAGTCCTCTACTCTCTTCTGTTCCTCGTGGACCTCGAGGACATGTTTCTTCTGATCATGTCATTCCTCCGACGGTTATGGACCCTATCAATTCTGATCATAGGGTGCCAGTTTCCCAGGTAGAGCAACCACGGGCCCAGCTGCGGGTTGAGCACATGATGACACCCGAGCAGTACCAATTGTATTATGATCACATTCGAATACATGGTGTTCCACCACCTACAACTGCTCATACAACTACGACTGTCACTGAAGAGGTTCTTCATGCTAATGAATCGATTCAACCTACAACTAATGTACCAGTTTTTACTCCAGAAATGACTTTAGGAGGTTCTACTTCTCGAGGTGTACTTTTTATACCTGATTTGGTGAAAGCAGTTGAAAACATGGGGACATCGAAATTTGACGGTGCAAGAGATGTTTCTAAAGCGGGGGCATGGTTAAAGGAGATTACAGAGACCTTTGACACTTTGATGATTGAAGAATGTTATCGTGTGGTCATTGCAACCAAACTGTTAGGCCCAGATGCACGACGATGGTGGCAGAATCTAAAAGAGACATCTTCGGTTACTATTACGTGGGCTATCTTTGTGGAACGATTCAAAGATCGATACTTCTCTCAGTACATCAAGGATCAAAAGAGAAAGGAGTTCTTCAACCTATTTCAAGGCATTATGTCGGTCGTGGAGTACGAAAGCAAATTTCTGGAATTGCGAGAATTCGCTCCTGAGTCATATACGACGAGAGACTTATGCAAGAGATTTGAAGATGGTCTTAATTTAAATATTCGAGATCGCATCAAGTCTGGAGACAAGTACGAGAGTCTTGACGATCTCGTAGAAGAAGCCCTGAGGGTAGAAGGTTTAGTTCAGGCGAGACATAAGCTTGCAGAACGATCTCAAAAGAAAAGGCAAGGGAGCGCATTTCCAGGAAATGCATCGAAGGTGTATAGGGGTGTGGGATCTTCGCGTGGCGCACCAAGTTCGGTATCTATTAGTTTTCCTCAACCTCGGGAGCAGTTTGGTAGAGGCGGGAGCAATGTCTCGGGATCGGTTGGTGAAAATCGCAAGTGCCAGAATTGCCTAAAATATCATGACGGCCCCTGTAAGGCTCCTCAAGTATGTTTTCAGTGTCGACAGCCGGGGCATATGCGAAGTTCTTGTCCTCAGCTTATGGGAACGAGCAGTCAGGGTTCTGGTCAGCTTCGTGGTAAACTAACATATTCTACACCCAGAGATACTCGATCTGCAGTTACCAGAGTGCCCGATGCCTCAAGCGGACCTAGTACTCAATCACCTATGCAAGGAAGGAAGCAAACTAGAGTATTTCATATTTCCCAGGAAGAGGCTCGCTCAGATCCGAAGGTTGTGACAGGTAATTTATAATCTGAGTATTTTCACATGCTAAATCTAACCCCTCCTTGTTATGCCACTTGATTACGAATAAAACATTCGTAAGAAATTCTATCTTTCTGAATTTTTAAATCACAATCTCACCTAATATTGCTTCTTTAGGCCATGTGTTTGTGGGAGACCATCAGGTCTACGCTTTATTTGACCCAGGTTCTGATAGGTCTTATATCCGAGATGATCTTACTTCGATCTTAGATTATCCTATCTCTCATTTGTCACCTGAAATCATCGTTCATACCCCTCTTGGAGAGCGTCTAATTCGTGATTCGGTATTCCTTGGTTGTCCATTGAAGATCAAAGATGTCATTTTAGAGGCTGAATTGATACCATTGCCTTTGATTGATCTTGATGTTATTCTTGGCATGGATTGGCTTTCTTCTCATCATGCAATTCTCGATTGCCATGAGAAGCTTGTTATTTTTCGTAGACCAGGATTATCAGAACTTGTTTTTGAAGGTAAACTTCAAAAGAGATCCCTCTCTTTTATTTCAATGTTGACTGCGCATAAATTAATGCGTAAGGGTTGTGAGGCATTCTTGGCATTTGTCATCGATACTTCTCTTTCTGAAACTAAAATAGATGACATCCCAATCGTGAATGAATTTCCTGATGTCTTTCCCGAAGACTTACCAGGACAACCTCCGAATCGAGAGATTGATTTTTCCATTGACGTACTTCCTGGAATCACACCTATATCGATTACTCCATATCGAATGTCGCCTGCTGAGCTCAAGGAACTCCAGACACAACTTGGGGAATTATTGGAGAAGGGGTTCATACGACCTAGCACATCTCCGTGGGGTGCTCCAGTTCTTTTTGTCAAGAAGAAAGATGGATCACTTCGCCTATGTGTTGACTACCGTCAATTGAACAAGGTGACAATTAAGAACAAATATCCTCTTCCAAGAATCGATGATCTGTTTGATCAATTACAAGGAGCAACTGTGTTCTCAAAAATTGATTTGCGATCCGGTTATCACCAACTCAAGATTAGGGAATCTGATATCCCTAAGTCTGCTTTTCGAACCAGATACGGTCATTTTGAATTTTGTGTTATGCCTTTTGGACTTACAAATGCTCCTGCAGCTTTTATGGATCTTATGAATCGGGTCTTTCGGCCGTGCTTAGATAAGTTTGTCATCATCTTCATTGATGACATTCTTATTTATTCTAAATCGGACGACGAGCATTCTCATCATCTAAGAATTGCTCTGAACATTCTCAGAGAAAACCAGCTTTATGCTAAATTCTCGAAGTGTGAATTTTGGCTTCGCGAGGTAAGCTTTTTGGGTCATCACATTTCTAAAGAAGGAATCTACGTCGATCCAGTGAAGATTCAATCTATACTAGATTGGGAGCGTCCAAAGAACGTGACAGAGATTCGTAGTTTTCTGGGATTAGCTGGATATTATCGACGGTTTGTCAAAGACTTTTCGTTATTGGCTTCATCTTTGACTAAATTGACTCGGAAAGGGGTAAAATTTGAATGGAATGAAGAATGCGACGAAGCATTTCAAGAATTGAAAAGACGACTCGTTTCAGCTCCTATTCTTGCTTTGCCAGACCCAGCGATTGGAGAATTTACCATTTATAGCGACGCCTCGAGACAAGGATTAGGATGCGTTCTCATGCAAGAAGGAAAGGTTATTGCCTACGCTTCAAGGCAATTGAAGAAGAACGAAGAAAATTATCCTACACATGATTTAGAGTTGGCTGCAATCATCTTTGCATTGAAGATCTGGAGGCACTATCTGTATGGTGCAACTTGTCGGGTTTTCACTGATCACAAGAGCTTAAAGTATATCACCACCCAAAAGGAGCTCAACCTCAGGCAAAGGCGATGGATGGAGTTGATTAGTGACTATGACTTAGTCATCGATTATCATCCTGGTAAGGCGAACGTTGTTGCAGATGCTCTGAGTAGAAAGTCTTCTACCTCACTTGCTTCGATTCAATCTTTTTATCTTCCTATGTTGGAGCAATTTAAATCTTTACACATTTCGCTCGATTGTGAAAAGTCTAATGATTCTGCCTTAATCGCCAAATTCGAGGTTAGACCTACCTTGTTCGAGCAAATTCGAGAAAGACAATCACACGATGTTTATTTACAACAGAAGATTGTGAAGCTAAATCAAGGAAAAGAAACCGAATTTCGAATTCGGGATGATGGACTTCTTACTTTTAAAAATCGTGTTTGTGTTCCATCAGAACTTGATGTTCGTAAAGCTATTCTTGAGGAAGCCCATTCTTCAGCCTATGCTATGCATCCTGGTAGTACCAAAATGTACAGAACACTTCGGGAGCATTATTGGTGGCCAGGTATGAAACGGGACATTACTGAATTTGTATCAAAGTGCTTATCATGCCAACAGATTAAAGCGGAACACCAAAAACCAGCCGGTATGCTTCAACCACTACCTATTCCTGAGTGGAAATGGGAAAACGTCACAATGGATTTTGTTTCTGGTTTACCTCGAACCCAAAAGGGTTTTGACTCAATTTGGGTCATTGTCGATCGTCTGACGAAATCGGCACATTTCCTTCCAGTGCATACTAACGAATCTTTAGAGAAACTTGCCAAGTTATATGTCGATGAGATCGTGAGATTACACGGAGTACCAGTGTCAATCATATCTGACCGTGATCCAAGATTCACTTCCCGTTTTTGGCCTAGTCTGCAGAAAGCGCTAGGTACAAAATTACTATTCAGTACCTCGTTTCATCCACAGACTGATGGACAGTCAGAGAGAACTATACAGACACTAGAAGACATGTTACGTGCAGTGGTGTTGAATTTGGGAGGTAGCTGGGATAAGTACGTGACTTTGGTGGAGTTCGCTTATAACAACAGTTATCATTCAAGCATTGGAATGCCCCCGTACGAAGCTCTGTATGGCCGAAAGTGTCGAACACCACTCTTTTGGGATGAGGTTGGCGAGAGACAAATCGAACAAGTAGAGCTAATCGAAGATGCGAAGGCAAAAATACAACTTATTCGAGACAGACTTAAGGCAGCGCAAGATCGACAGAAAAGCTACGCAGATAATAGGAGGCGCGATTTGGAGTTTAATGAAGGAGACAAAGTTTTTCTGAAAGTTTCTCCATGGAAGGGCGTGTTGCGATTCCGCCGTCGAGGAAAGTTGAGTCCAAGGTATATTGGCCCGTTTACGATCGTGCAAAGGATTGGTCGTGTTGCATATCGACTTGAGCTACCATCGGAATTGTCGAAGATTCACGATGTCTTCCATGTCTCTATGCTTAGAAAATATGAACCAGATCCTTCGCACGTGCTCAAAGATCCCCCAGTTGTATTAAAGGAAAATCTATCGTACGAAGTACAACCTGTTCAAATTGTAGATCGCCGAGAGAAAATGCTTCGTAACAAATCCATTCCTATGGTGAGAATTCTATGGAGAAGTGATCAAATTGAAGAAGAAACATGGGAACCAGAGTCAGTCATGCGTCAACACCATCCAAATCTCTTTTCATCTCTAGGTACGTTTATGTTTCGAGGACGAAACTTTTTGGAGGAGGGGATACTTTATAATATCTTAGCCCAACTATATTTTTGTTAGAAAGCCCAAAACCTAATTATTTATTTTTATGGCCCAAAAGGCCAGCCCTATCTTAGCCCAACTAGATTTTTGTTAGAAAGCCCAAAACCTAATTATTTATTTATTTTGTGGCCCAAAGTTTCAGCCCACTTAAATGGCCTGATATATAATTAGTAAGACTAAAGTTAAAAAAAAAAGAGAGAGAAGAACGGGAGAAGAAAAGCAAAAGAGGGGAAAGAAGAGAGGAAGAGGAGAAACCCTTGTTGACCAAATTCTCCCTTACAACCCTCATCCTGGGTGGTTTTTAAGTTGTTTTGAGGTAAGTGGTGTGTGAATTAAGCTTCCTTCTTCCATAATTTTGTAATTTTGTGGGATTTTTCTTTTTTGTATGTGGGTAATTTGCAGACTGTTCGAACTGATTTTGAGATAGCTATTGCCCTCGAAACTTTGCAAACTTAATTTCTGTACGTAGCTGAACTCGTTAGCTTTCCGTAGCCACTTGAAACGCCTCAATCCGATTATTCTACAATTAGTTATGATTTTTCTCGTAAACTGCCGCTAGCAGGAAAATTTCAGAATTTTTATGTCGAATTCAAACATATTTTCTATCGTTTCGTCTAGTTAATGTATTGAAACGGGTTATGTGGGATTGGGAACTGATGTTAAGGAGTTACATACTATTTTTTTTATTTAATATCGACTCGTTCGAAATCGATTAGGATTTGTTTTTAGCAATGAAAGGGATGTTACCACTAATAGTTAGTTATATTTAATTTGTCTTTAATTGCTCATCTCCTTTCTAGGTAAAGAACCATCGACGAAGAGCAAGGAACCGACTTCAAATTCCGGAGAGAGTTAATCACTTCCTTGTGAGTTGATAATTCGGGAACGCCTTCTCTTGTGGGAAGTGTGGACCCTCGATAAATGTGCATTTATTTTAGTTTTAGTTAATTGATAAGAAAATTATTTGGTATTGTGTTATGTGGTAAAGAGCCTGGTTGGCTCGATTTCTCTGGTTAGAGTCCTGTTAGCCATTTTATGAGTATTATTGATTTTAACTTATGTTGAAGAGTCTTGCCGGCTCGGTATCTGATAACATTTATTGTGAATTATTTGAGAATTGATTTCTGGTTATTCTTGTGTGCTATTAAGACTCTAACTTGAGTCGTTATTCATCTTATGATGCACATGCATATATATGCCTGGTACCAAGGTTAAGTAGCCCGAATTGGTCACGGTTCGGGTGAGTTGGAGCGACATTGGTTAAGTAGCCCGAATTGTCGCGGTTCGGGTGAGTTAGAGTGACAACCAAGTTGCCCGGGATTGGCAAACCCGGGTGAGTTAGATCTAACGGGGCACCTGTCCATTTGCCAAATACTGATACTCTGGAGGGTGATCGTTAGATGGATTAGTCTATTATAGACTCAGTCAACGTCACCGGTGTGGGACATGCATGTCATATATGTTTATATGTTTGATCATTTCATGTATTCACGTCGATATTGAATTGTGAACTTTAGCACTTGGCGTGTTGAGAAAGAATATTAATGTGCATTTTATCTAGAGTAACGGTGACGGGCTTGGACTGTCTCTCGACGGAGAGCTCAGTTCGAGGAGGATATTGACAACCCACGCGTCTTTTATGTGATAACATGTTGTTTGAACTAATTGTGTTATTCATAAATGTGCACTAAGGTTTTTATTTTCATTAATATGTACACTGAGTGAGAATATTTATTGTGGGACGAATTGTGGGATATTATGTTATGAACCGCGAGTGGGAGTACATGCTTCGTATAAGGGTCGGGGTGACCGGCTTATCACCTCACTGAGCTAGTGGTTTTGCTCACCCCCCATCATTCTTTCCTTTTCAGGCTGTTGATATCGTTTTGGTTGGAGGTTTGCCTATCGTTTGCTCGTCATCCAATCCGTGTTTTGGGTACTTCCTCTTTTATGTAAATTGACGGATTCATTGGCGAGATTGTATAGTTTATATTTGGTGACCCCCTTGATGTTCTTTTTGTATCTTCGCGATGTTATATCGTTCATGTATATTTTCTTTAAACTAAGTTACACCGTTGTATTTTGTACCTTTGTAAATCCTTATTGATACTTTATGAGATGATGTCCTCGGGTTGTACCCGTTGTTATCAGTTGTTCAGTTCTACAGGTACTTGATAGCAAGCCTTACGTTTTCTATAAACTTTGTGGAGTGGAGTGGACCCATTCTGCAAAATTTATGGTTAACGTGGCGGTTGTCGCGTTCTGTCTGGGGTCGGGGCGTGACAGTCGCACGTGAGACAATTTTTTACTTTTTAAAATAGTTATCACTTTCGCTATAAATCGTTATTACTTTCGTTATAAAATGTTATCACTTTTTATATACACTAAATTGTTCATGAAAGAGCATTATCACTTTTCATTAATTTATTATCACTTTCCTTCATAAGAGTTATCACTTTCTGACCATCCCACATAAGTCCTTATGTGAGACGGTCTCACACAACTCTTTGTCTATATTTAAAATATGACAAAGATTTGGGTGAGACCGTCTCACGAATCCCCTTATGTGAGACGGATCACACATTAACTCATTAAGCATATTTTAATTGTTATTAAATTAAAAAAATTTTAAAATCCTTATAATACTTAATTAAGACTTGTATTTCCTCCACGCCGAAAACTGAAACTGAGTGGAAGCAGCCCATTTAAAATCCTTATAATACTTAATTCGTAAAGCATCTGATAAGTTTCGAATGCAAAACCATTTATTTTATGTATTCAATTTTTTTTTACGATTTTTTCTTTATATTTTTTATTATTTAAAATTTTAATAAATTTTTTATTAAAATTTTCTTGGCAAAAACTTGTGTGAGACCGTCTTACATAAGAGCTTATGCGAGACGGTCAGAAAGTGATAATTATTATAAAGGAAAGTGATAATAAATTAATAAAAAGTGATAATATTATTTCATGAACATTTTATAATATAAATAAAAAGTGATAACATTTTATAGCAAAAGTGATAATGTTTTATAGCAAAAGTGATAAGTGTTTTAAAAAGTAAAAAATTGTCACACGTGAGACAGTCTCACGCAAGAACTACCCAATTTTCTATTCATTTAATTATTTTAAATTTAATTATTATAAATTTACAAAATGTGATCTACAATTGATGAAAGTGATAACGATACTTTGAATTATTTCATGAACAACTTATAATATAAATGAAAAGTGATTTCACTTAAAAAAAAGTGATAACAAATTTAATAAAAAGTGATAAGTAATTAAGAAAGTGTATTTCATGTACAATTGATTGGAATAATAAAAAGTGATAACATTTCTAATAAAAAGTGATAATTAATTTAGAAAGTTGACTTACTTTTGGGAATAGTATGATATTTTTGGGTAATAAATTAATAATAAAGTAAGTTATGTGTGTTAAAAAGGTAATGATAAATTTGAAATTAAAGTATATTGAAGGGATATTAATTAGTTGTTTTTTACTTTTATAGAAATGTGAAATTGAATTTGGAATGAATCAAAACATAAAGTGTGAAGTTGAAATTTGGATTGAGAGAGTAGATCCGTAACATGCTGCAGATTTGGATCACCATCGTCCATGCTGCAGATTTGGATCACCATCGTCCAGGGTCAACTATGAACTATCCCAAAATTTTAAGTAATGTTTAATGGAATATTTTGATGCAAGCGCATTGATTGATTTGAGGCGTGAGAAACGGATCTGATTCTGATCTAATAAATAAATAAGGAATCCGCATTAAATAACAGGGCGTACAAAATGCATGTATATTAGTGATTTTATTATTAATAATAAAAATACATTATATATTACTTCTTACACTTTATTCATCGGTTTCAACAACTTTATTTACTTTTTTACACTTTATTCATCATCCCCAACAATTTTATTTACTTTTCCTTTCAAAATTACCAATTTATCCCTACTTTTTCTTATATTATATGGAGTATTAGAAAAACACTTCTTAATTTTCTTACCCGTACAAACAGGCAAAAATACCAAGAAATGAGAGAGTACAAGCCCTTTTTTTTTCTTCGTGTAACCGCTAGCCCAACCCAATTTTGCATACGGTTTCCGCTAACACCTTATTGCTGTTTGTTTTTTTTTCTTAGTTATTTAATGGTACCTCTTTGTTTTAGGGTATATTTTATTCCTAGGATTTAGAGCATAATGATAATTTTACCCTTATAATTTAGGGTATATTTTACTTTAGGGTTTAGGGTTTAGACTATAATTGTAATTTCATTCTTGTGGTTTAGAGTATATTCACCCATCGAGTTTAAAGTTTAGAGTATAATTGTAATTTAACTCTTGTGGTTTAGGATATAATAATCATTTAAGTATTGTAAATTAAAAAAAATAAAAATAATATTAAAAAAGGAGGAGAAATTAATTAAAAAAATAGGGACCACATGTTCCACCAATTCATTTGTGGGAGTGGTTCACCCAAATTATGCTCATTATTTTATAATAGAATAAAAAAATAATTTAATATAATAAATATGATGCGGAGATTGATTATTTGATGAAATAACAATAAAAAAACCATGGCAGCGTGAGAAACGGATCTGTAATTAATAAATACAGCGTTCGAGGGGGTCATGAATTGAATAAGAATATTTAAAATTTAGTTATTCTTTTCATAACCTTTCGCTAATTATTTTGTGCATCCAATTTAAAAAAATTTTACACAATAAAAATGCGCAAATATTCATGTAAATCGAGTTCACGTTGTTATACCCTACATTTTGCTAAGGTTTAAATTAAAGAGGCACCACTAACTATGACATTAACTAATAAAATATACTCCTTTCGTCCCGGAACAAGGTATACATTTACTTTTTGCACTAAGATTAAGAAGTAAAATATTTTAATGTGTAATGAGTGGTTGCATTAATATAGTGTGTGTGACCAAGTGGATTAAGAAGTATAATATTTTAATGTGCGATGAGTAGTTGTTGTATTAGTATAGTGTGTGTGACCATGTGGATATAATAATGGTATTGTATAGATCACATCAAACAAAAAAGGAAATGTAAACTTTGTTTTGAGACGTGCCAAAATGGAAAAATGTATACCTAGTTGTGGGATGAAGGGAGTATATACTTTATTAGAGATTTTTTGTAAGTTTTTTTGAATGAAATGTGAATGTAAAAAAATTCTACAATTATTAAGAATCATGTATATACTATTGAATAAAAAATTATACATATATATTCAAAATTATATAATTATTAAGAAATATACATAAACTATTAAATAAAAAGTTATAAAAAGTTGTGAATATATACCCTGATACCAACCCTTCTTCGATTAGTTAAATCCCACGAAAATATTAATTAATGTTGACCCTATAGCTAATCTCCTATATAACCACCTTCCATGCACACTAATTTCAAACACAATACCTAAACACTATTCTATTCACCTCTCTCTCTCTCTTTCTCTTATTCAATTTCTTTTCTCTCATTGCACTATGTTATTCAATTTCCCTGTTCCACCACTGAAGATGTAACGGCCAATACTCCTCCCCTCCCCGTCTCAAGAATACTTGCAATTTAAAATAATTTTTGATATTGGAAAAAGTTCAAATTTTATTTTGTGGTTCAAATACTCTTTTTGAGACGGATTAGAAAGGAGAGTGTGCAAGTATATATTCTTGGGATGGAGGGAGTTTTAATTTAGACTCTTTATTTTAATATTTCTTTAAGCTTGATTTTTCACTAATCAATTATTTGTGCGTGTTTACTGTGCAGGTCAAATAAGAGGGCTTAAAAATTATCACTGCAATGGAGGATATTAATATTGGTGTTAATTCCAACACACAACTAAAAGAAGAATGCCATATATGCAATGTCCTTCACTGTGGTCGTGTTTCGTTTATTGTTTGAATCGTCATGTTGTTTTCTTTGTGTTGTTTGATCAATAATAATATATATATTAATTTCGACTAATTTTCTCCCATCTACATTTGACATAATTTATATATATATATATATGCTGTGGTAAGTTTTTTATTTCTTTCTTTAATTAAAAAAATGATATTTGATCTATAAGAAGTGATAACTATTCAATTCATAAACTATTTCATGACTAACTTTAGTATGAAATATGAAAAGTGATAACATCGTTAATGCAGGTGATAATTAAATAAGGTTTACCAGTAAGAAAATTACAATCATTCCCCCTAGGGTTTAACCTTTCCTTTAAGAATTTTTTTTAATCAGACTTACCACACAAGGAGCCCGCCCGTTTAATAAAGAGGTTGCTCCCATTCTGCAGTTGTGATTCGGTCCTTGATCATTGTACAAGATTTTTTTTTGTTTGACCAGTTGAGCTGCCCATGCAGAGTTTTATAGTATATTGTTCGTAAGTAAAGTATGTTTACAGATAATTAGAAGGGGGGAGTTATTCGCACCACCGACTTTACTAAACGTACCTCATAAATAAAGAAAATTAAATATTCTTAATAATAAGACATATATACCCTTATTAAAATGATTAGTTTAAATTTAATTAGGAGTTAACTATTCATAACACATAATTACTAAATGTACCCTAATGAAAATTTAATTCTGGTAGTTAGGGTTTTCTATCGCTTTGAGTATATCCGCTCCTTGAGAAATTTCTGTAACTAAGAATCATCTCTTACATATACTTCAATTTTTATCTTCATTTGTATGCGTAGTGTGACCTAACAGATTGATTAGAGTTATATATTTTTGATTCGAGTTGATTGGGAACGTATTCATATTGGGAGAAATTCAAAATTTAAGAAATAGAAAACAAGCCAACAACAGATTAGTGGCGTTGGTGGAAGGCCATCGAATGACAAACCCTTCGGCCTTCACAAGCAGTCGTCTGTGTATTCATTAAATTTTGAGGAGATCTAAATTATGATTTGGCAAAGTAGAAAAGATTTTGGTGCTATGATTTAGAAATTTGGGTTTGTTATCTATGGAGGAAGATTTGTTTCTTGGAAGGTGGTGGATCTTCGCAGAGGCAAGAACATTTAATTATTCCCCCTTCTAGATTGTAGGAGATCATTTTATTCACCATTCTAGATTGTAGTTCATTCTGACTACTGTGTGATTCTTCTTCCTTAACTTGTCTTAATTGAGGTCTACTTCGTAATATATGTATATTTATCTATAACATATGTGGTGTATTTAATAAATTGGGATAAATTTAGTGATTTTGAAGATGTAAATAGTAGGGGATTAAAAATATAAAGAAATAATGGGGAATTTGAATGCAAGTTGTGGGAATGGATGGGGTTTGGTAAAGAAAGAAACGCAGGAGTAAGAGTGAGAAGAGGATTGAATCAAAAGGAGTAGAAAAATGTTGTACTTAGTACCAACTTTTTTTTTTACATTTATTAATTTAATTTAATTTAATTAATTAATTATTGTTATTATTTATTAAATTGTATACATTTTTACTCTTAATTGTATATGTTTTTGTTTATATTTGTATATGGGTGCACCCTATCTTTAGGTGCACCCAGGTGCACACTATAAATTGCCAAACAAAAATTACTTAATTTAAAATATCCATTATTATATTTTGAAATAGTTTTAATTTTTTGTTTTATAATGTTAAAATTTGGGGTCATTCTGCGGTGCACCTGGTGCACCCGTCCACCCCCCAATTTATATCTAAAATGGGTAGTAGGGTTATTTTTTTATTCTAAAAAAATAATTATTTTAAATTATTTAATGGTAGAGATTGATTTAAAAACTAATCTTTGGTTACGATTGTCCAGGTGCACCCTAGTCGGACTCTAAAATTTGATAATATAATTGATTAATTTTATTTAAAATCTAACACACTAAATATTACCATGATTATATTAAATAAAATTTAGCACGTTGGGATGGAATTAATCATAAAATTCAATTTTAATATACATATTTATTTTATTTTAAATTAATAGTAGTTTTAATAGATGAGATAATATTAATAGAGATTTTTCGTCTAAATACGTCCTCCAACAAATAAAATAAAAAATTAAGTGCAAACAAAATTTTAACAAATTATCACATTTAGAACATATATTTTTTTTTGATGGTTTTATCGTATCATTCACCATTAAATAATACACATGATAAATAGCTGATAAAAACGATAATTTCAATTACAATCCAAGTCCTATATACATGATTAACAGCTGATGAAATCCATGGTTTCAATTACAATCCAAGTTCAACAAGACACATTTTAAATGATAAATTACTGATAAAATACATGATTTTTTAACAACTGATGAATTAAGAACTTTCAATAATTGTCTCAAACCCCAAAACTGACAAAAATACAATTCGCAAATTGAAATTATTGTGATCTTTCAGATTCTTAGTCTAGTATAACCTTGTTCATGCAATCAAAATGAAAAACTTATTATAGTTGAGGCATAAAGCAGGCTCTTCAAGCAGTAAAAGATTATGACATTGATGTTTAAATAGTATCATCAATACATTTCAAGATAAATTGGATTCTAATTTCTACCTCAAAAGCACAACAAAATGGAAACAAGTATAACGACTCAATAATTCATTCAATAGCTTAATTATTGGAATTGCCTCTTGGGGACAGGAAAAACAGAATGCCACCACTAAGGATAGGTTTTGGTTAATTGGAATAAAAAAACATGTTGGTTAAAAAAGAATACCAATTGATAAATACAGCTTTATCACTATAAGAAACATCTTGATGAAACTGACTGTTTTGAGAATTAAGAGCAGGGTCTAGAGTAGAAACAAGTAATTGCAATTACAAGTTTCATGAATTTGTGTAAGTAATTAGGCAAAAATGATTTGTTTGAACCACTTTGTTTATGCAACCCTCTATGCAATGCATAACAAAAGAGGCCCCTATTAATTCATGTCAATGAAATTAACAGAATATTATTTTGGGGAAACAAGCACTCACATTATGTTTAGCACCAAAGATAGGAGATGCCAAGATATCCATTGTCTTTTCCAACTACAATTCAGGCACATGCAACGACAACCCTCTTAGCCACAACACCAATTGCACTTCCATGCATTCCACATATATATTCTATAACAAGAATTAAAAAAACCAATCAACTTTAGAATCAAGAATCTCTGTATATAACTAAAATAGATAAATGGATTGCGAAACAAGCCATTGTAGTAGCCAATTTACAAGCGGTGTTAAATTGAGAAGGCATGAGTATCACAATCACAAAAAAAGGTCCAAATTACAGTATTTGATTAATGGCAAAAGCTCATGTGCCCTGGGACACACCGTGTCCCCATGGGAACACAACACGCTCTCTCCATATTCTATTTAAACCTATGTATAGCTAGGGGTTTAAATTGCAAAGGGGCACGACGTCCCCGGGGACACCAGAGCCTCACTCTATATTAATAATCTGTGTGCACCTGTATATGTAATTCAATCCCCTGAATACAATCATTTAACAAAAAATAGAAATACAATCCAGCATCTTAAAATATTTTCCCCCAAAATTTTAAACCTAATTCACACTCATAGAAATATCCTAAATTCTAATTCAAGTAATAACCCTAAAAATGAATAAAGTTCTACTTAACAATAGATGAAGTTACACAAATTTGATTAGGGTTTCAATTTTGCTTTAAAAAAAATGAGTCACGTATAAATTGTGCAATATAATGGGAAACACAATACAAAGATGAAACCTTAAAAATATGAGTTTTACTCATTTTGTTCGCCTTCCATTCTCGATTGAAATTTCAGAAACTTGTTGCATTGGTGTTTCTCACTTCACATTTTCGCTGGAAATGGAAAGAACTTATAAGACATGTGTTGGGCTGCATTTAAATTGGAGTGAAGCTCCTGTGCACCCGGGCGCACGGAGGACATTCGCCTTTGCAATTTCCATGCCCCTTTACAATTTAAACCTCTAGCAATACATAGGTTTTCTCAGTTTTAAAGTCGAAACACGAGCTAATCTAATGAATCTGATGAATCACTTTGTAAACTTATCTCACCGAATCAAGGATTGATTCAAACTCTCAGTAATAAAACTAAATCAAAACTCAAAGTGTGTGCTAGTGTGTGATTGAAGAAAATTGAAGAACAAGATGTATAGTGGTTCGGCTTATCAACCAAGCCTACGTCCACTTCTGATGATGATGAATTTGTATTGCTTGCAGAGGGTTTTAGATGGTTACTAATACATACAAGCTAAGATTACAGCTATATATATATATCACATGTGATAACAAACTTATGGGACCAATCGAGTGCAGCATCTTCCAGCTGTCATATGGGTGGTTAAATGAAATCTATTTCTGTTGCAACCACTTCCAGCTCATAGCTAGCATTATGAGCTTTCGATCCATGCATAGAACTGCTTCCAACGAACTACCATAACTTCTGTACAACCGCTGTAAACCGCCCCAGTCACAACTCATCGCATGCATTGATTTTCAGTTCATTAAGTATGATCATGCACCCGTTTCTGGTGTTTAACATGATCACACACACAACTAAACTACAGATACACTCCTACTGATGTTGATCAGACATTAAGTGTGAGGTTTCCATTTCAGGTTTAAATAGAATTGAAGGGGGAGGATTGTGTTCACATTGGGACATGAAGTATCCTTCCGTGTCCCGGGGCGCAAGAACTTTTGTCTTTAAATTGTGCATCTCATAACAACAACATCGATTCTATTCAGGAATTACACATTGACGAAGAAATTGGAGATGAATTTAAATTGGAGCGAACGAGAGAGAGGAGACAGAAGGAAAATGAGAGAAATTGATCCGACTTTCTTCTGTTTTATTGTCAAGGGCAAAGTAGTAATTTCAAGGAGAAATTATCACAAATGGTCCTCTAAGTATGAGAGAACCCACAATTAGTCCTGTAACTTTTGAAATTATCAATTTTAATCCTTTTTAGTCCAATTTTAGTCCTATTTGTTCAATTTTAATTCTTTTTCCCAATTTTAGTCCAATTTTCTGAAAAAAATTTAGAAGCTCGTCGGCGGCTCAAATTTGAAACATATTCCGGCAGAAACATTTTACAAGGTCCACGTAGGATGACACAAAAGCATTTTTAATACAAATCACTCATTTGACTTGCCACGTAATCATCATTCACGGGGTTCTCCAACATCAAACTGAGAAATAATATCACAAAATCTTCACCATCTTGGCAGCATCCTCATCCGCCGGCGCAGCCTCATCTTCGGCAGAGGAACCCAGAGAATCTGTATCATCCCCAAAAATAAAAAATAAAACCCACCGGAGGTTGATTTTTCATCGATTCTAGCAGGACACATTATGCAATATCCAACTTGGCAACAAACCCTACCCTCTCTCCCTTTCTCTACCAATCAAACCAAACCGTACTCTTATGAACAAAATTATCACAAATCAAAACCCTAATCATAGGAAAAAAATCAAAATTTCCAGATCTAAATCTAAGGAAAAAATCAAACTCGAATGGCGGCGTCTTTTCCGGGTATGCAGATAGGCACCGGATTAAAGTCCTAGATCTTGACGCCACCGTGAGCAGCAGGAGCGGCTGCTCTCATGGTTGTCGACGGTGCACCAGATCGGAATCATCCTCTCTGCAGATTCTTCGTTGGAATCTGCCAGCCCTACAACCTCACTCTCTGCGCCGCTGCCGACGCCGGAAAATGGGAAAGGCGGCGGCGTGCTCTACGTCTCCGAACCCTCCTGGACCCGGTCTTCCACAGCACCACCCTTGGGAGCCCCTCACCGCCGTCACGTACAGCCTGAGCAAGATGTCGGGGCTCATGGCACCGCTGAAGATGGTCCAGTAGGCCAGAGACCGTGACCGGTACGGCAAGACGATGAGGTGGCTGCTCTGGGAGGGGGACCTGGAGGTGTGCCCGGAGGGGACCACATGCAGGGAGCCATACCTGCTGCGATTCAGCTCCCTTTTCGAGGAGCTAATCGAACGAGATCGTGCCGGTGGGAATGGGACAGATGTTGATGAAGATTAACTTTTCTTGTGTTCATCGAGTTCTACTGGAAGATGTTCAAGTGATGTGGCAGCTTAAATTTTTTTTTATTTTGTCACGTGGGATGTTGCTGGCATAATGTGGGCTGCCGGAAATGTCTAAAAACTGAAGATGAAGATCTTCGATGTGTTTTATTTTTATTTTAGGAAATTGAATTAAAATTGGACAAATAGGACTAAAATTGATTAATGTCCAAAGTTACAGGACTAATTGTGGGTTCTCTCATACTTAAAGGACTATTTGTGATCATTTCTCTAATTTCAAGCTTAATAAAGAACACTGTTTCACTCCATATATTACTAATACCACGGTCATCGAGATATTAATTACTACATCAGTCCCTCAAAGTATTTCACACTTTCCTTTTTTATCCGTCCCTCAAAGTATTTTATACTTCACTTTTATTAAAATTGGTAAAAAATAAGTTATTATAATATTAACTTTTTACACACATCCAATATAATACTCACTTTTTCAAATCTTCCAACAACTTTACATACCTTTTTCATTAAATTAACTAAAATATATATTCTCTCTTACTTTATACATTAAAAATAAAATTTTCTTAATTTCTGCGCACACCAATACCTGAAATACTTCACGGGACGGAGGGAGTATGTATGTAAAGAGGAATAGTGTTTAAGAACGAGCCAATGGTTTTGTACAGGCCCTCAATTATTTGTTATGCACTATCAAACAACATATTACATAATATTATATATGCAGAGTACCCATATTAATTACTACCAAACGAAGGGTTAAAAACAATTTTTTTAGTCACCTATCGTAAAAACAATTTATTCTAGCCACTTTTATTGGAAGAGGCCAAAATATCATTTGAAAGGGACCCATTAATCACATGTTGAGAAATCTGATTCCTCTCTTTTTAACAAAAAAATACCATACAATAACTTATTTTACAGTATATTGAATGCATTATTTTGTTGCTTTTACATGCCCTATGAATGTATTTATTTATTAAAATGCAAAAAGATGCATTCTACGATTTTTTTTCTGGGGAAAAACATATAGGTAGAATAGAACAACTATTTGGGCTGAATAGAAGATATGTAGGTCGAATAGAAGAAGACTTTTATCCGTATGAAAAAATTTTCTATTTTTTTCTGAAGGAAAAAAATATAGGTAGAATAGAACAACTATTTTGGCCGAATAGAAGACATCTAGGCCGAATAGAATAAAAATGTTATCCGTATGAAATTTTTTTTGAAAAAAAAATATAGGACGAATAGAAGAAAAAATTTATCCGTATGAAAAAATTTCCTAATTTTTTTTGGAAAAAAATATAGGACGAATAAAAGAACTATTTGGGCCGAATATAAGACATGTAGGCCGAATAGAAGAAAAAATTTATCGATATGAAATTTTCATCTATTTTTTCTGAAAAAAAATAGGCCGAATAGAAAAAAATTATCGATATGAAATTTTCATCTAATTTTTCCTGGAAAAAAAATAGGCCGATCTGGAAAAAAAAATAGGCCGATTAGAAGAAAAATTTTATCCATATGAAAAAATTTTCAGGAAAAAAAATATAGGTTGAATATGCCAAGTGGTATAGGCCAAATGGAAGGAATTTTGGGTTGAATAGAAGAAACTTAGGCCGAATAGAAGAATAAATTTTATGAGATTTTTCTATAATTTTAAATGTGGTCCAACCCACCACCATTTAATGCGGTCAACACAATCATAATGATGGCCCCATGATTTTTGTCCTTTCTCCTGACAGATATGGGGTAATTGGGAATGAGTGAGACTCTTGTGCCCTCGGGAAAACCGTGTCTCTTTGCAATTTAAATCCCTAATAATATATCGGTTTAAAATAGAATATGGAAGGGGTGGGTTGTGTTCCATGGGGGCACGGTGTGTGCCCCGGGGGCGCATGAGCTTTTGTCATAGGGAATAACTCTTAATAGTGGATAGAAAAAATTCTTTTTTATGTAGGTGACCAAATAAAATGTAACTTAATAATGCATAGTGACCATTTTAAATTTTGTCCCTTTTTTTAAATTATTAAATTATTTTAGTCGTTACATTTAAAAGAAGTTAAAAGATTGAAGGGGGAAAAATCCACTGAGATTATTTTAATAGTTATCACTTTTTATTAGAAATATTATTACTACTTCTGTTTCATAATAGTTTTCAAACTTTCACATCTTAAAAAAAAATTATTTCATCACCTAAAAAGTTATTTTAATTTCAAATTTGTCACTCTTTTTTTATAATCATAACATTACTTTACACTTTATTTATTACCTAAAAATACTAAAATACCCTTAAAAGTCAATAAAGTTGATCAAAAAAAAATTTCTTAAACAACGTGGAACAGTAAATATGAAAACTGTTATGGGGGCGGAGGAAGTATTTTTTATTGAAAATATTATTACTAGTCATTTATATTACAAATTCTTCATTTTCAATAATTTATTACACCCCTATAACTTTTCGGCGATCACTTTTTATTAATATACTATGAACTATATCTTTTCATCAATTCGAATATCACTTTTTTTATTAAAATATTAGTGCTTCTTATCTGTCTTACATAACTCTTCACAAGAGACAGTCTCACACAACGGTTTGCCCTATATATAAAATATTAGGATAAATACACTTTTTTATCCATTAACTTTCTCCAATTTTGAAATTAGTCCATCGGTTTCACACATTTTAAAATTGGTCCATTAAGTTTAGAAAAATTAACAAAATAGTCCTCCTACCAACTATAGCGAATGCTCATCCAATAATGCAGACGTGGATTTTTTTTAAAAGAGACGTGGACTGGCCGATGTGCTTCAGAGTAAGAGAGAAACCATATTGAATATTCTCCTCCTTTTCTCTCGACAAATTGCCCACTACCCTCTTGCCGGAGAAGCGAATCCAGCCACCACTTCTCCACCCAATCATTCCCGTCACCATCGCTCAGGGCATCAATCGGCTCCGATGGTGGAAGTTGGGCCTGCCGAACTCTGCATGCTTCAGCGTAAGGTCCAAGATGCGGTCGCCATCCCGGGGTTGATCCGGCAGAAGGCTATCTGGGATGGTGGCGATGCGGAAGCCGGGGTAGCGAGAGATGTGGGGTGATGGTGCCGTGGCGGAGGAGGCGATCGTGGAGGTAGTCGGTGAGGATAATGGTGATGTGGAGACCTAAGAGGAGGAGATCTCAGCAAGATTGAGTATGGAGTTCATTGGTGATTCCTCTGCGGGTGATGTGGATAAATATTAATCTATAATATTAATAAATATTATATTTAAAAGGTTGATTTTGTAGATAGCCAAAGCTAAACTGACGAGCTTTGATCAGCACACACACATTGCTATCCCTATTCTGGTACGGTATTTTAGGAGCATAACAACATAGAAAACTATTTAATAGGAAGGTGTATACCGATATTTTAGGTATGATACGGTATACCAAATTATCGGTAAGTAGAAGGTATACTATTTTTCTATTCGAAATATCGGTATACCGAAAGTTTAGGTAAGGTAACGGTATGATTTTTTATATATCGAAAATTTTGGTAAGGTATTTGGTATGACTAAAAGTCTTCGGTATGACATACCACCCACCCCACCTTCAACAAGTACTAGATGTTTTTCTCTTACGAAGGTGGAACTTAATACTATCGTGATGCAAGCTGTGTAGTCGGCATTAGCCTTCCAGGGTAATGGCGGAGTCAGGAAGGAACCTCCTACCTAGGGAGAGGATTGTAGAGCTGAACAAAACCGAAAGAGAAATCCCTTTCCAGTCTTGGATGGTACGGAAGAGGTCATGGAAGGAGAGTAGTTTCGAAAAGGAGGTCAATTCTCTCAAGCGCAAGGTGAAGAAGAAATTAGAACTGAGGACACATACGACGCGACATATCGCGGCCCAAGTGGTATGAATTCTCAACTATTGGCTTTAAAGAAAAAAATGAAAGCCATGCAATGTCAGTTAAATCACTCACTTGCCTGTGTTCTCCCGGCTATCGGTTGTCAATTCTCTGAAGCTGTTTTACAAGATAACAATTTCAAACCGCTAACATATGAGTACAATGGAACCTCGAATCCCTATGATCATCTTGTGAGGTTTGAGAATTCTGCTATTTTGCATCGTTATAGTGAGGGAGTAAAGTGTATGGTTTAGCCAATACTATTCATTCTTTTGCGGATTTCAGCTCTTTGTTTTTACACCAATTTGCAAATACGAGAAGGCAGGCCAAGACAACTTTAAGGTTGTTTAACTTGAAACAAGCAGAGGATGAAAGTTTAAGAGCATATATCAAGAAGTTTAATCACATTCTGCTTTCGTTGAGGTGAAGGTGAATGCACTGACCAACGGATTGAGGGATGGAGATTTTTTCTCTTCATTGGCTATGAAGCCGAACACAACGTTTGATGAATTATTATTCGGAATAGACAAGTATATCACTTTGGAAGATGTAAGGAAGGCTAAGAGTGCTGAGGTGAAATCTCAACCTCAGGATAAGAAGAAAGAGGTGGAGAAGAGAAGCGCTACACCTGATCGTGAGAGGCTCAGATCTGGGCCCCGAGGGAGGTACGAGAGGTACACCCCATTAAAATTGCAACCAGCAGAATTGGTGGCATAGCTGCAGAGCACCCAGAGATGAATTTCCATGGTCGAGAACTAACAGTTTTTTTCATTTGAAGGATGAGATTGAGCATCTTATTAGAGCTGGACATTTGAAAGAATTCACGTATAAAGATCGGGAGATTCCGTGAAACCAGAAAAGGAAGGTGCCTGAGGCAAACCAAAGTGATAAGGGGAAAGCTCCACAGGGAGATGCAAGACGCGCAAGGGTTAATACAGATGATAGTTGGTGGACCTGCCGATGGAGATTCTTTTCGTGCTCGATAGTCGAGTCTTAGAGCCTTACAAATGCTGCAAGGAGGAGACTTTCAACAGGTGGGGGCCTAATATACAATTTGTCAAGGAGGACGAAAGCCCAAACCTCAAACCCCATAGTGATGTTCTAGTCATCACAGTTGAGATTGCGGGATATGATGTCGCCACAAATAGCTCTGCAGACATAATTTTCAAAGATTTTTTTGAAAAGATGAACTTGGATTTTACTCCAGAGCGGGTGGACACAGCTCTTTATGGTTTTGCTGGTGAGTCGATTCTACCTTTGGGACAAGTCACGCTACCGGTGGGACTCGGGACAATTGCTAGAATGAAGGTAATGATGGTGAAATTCTTGACTGTTGATGTTCCCTCTTCGTATAATATGATCTTTGGAAGGCCTATGTTGAGTATGTTTCAGGTAGTTATTTCAACATACTGCATGAAGATGAAATTTCTGGTGGATGACGAAGTGGGTGAGGTAATAATGAGAATGAAAATAAGCATATTTTAATGTCCAATTTAATACTTTTTTATGGGAATTATTATTTTATATTAGCACAGGTATCTTATATTCAATATATTTGAGAAAAAAGTATATTTGAGGTATTTTATTTTGTTTTAGTTGGAAAAAGGATTAAAAGTGCAAAGTTGGAGAAAATGTGTAACTTGTGCAAGAATGTTGGAAAATGCACGTCCAACTTTTATAATTTTTCTATATTCTTGTAGAGCTCAAAACTAGAAGTGTCATACATGGTTGGAAAGCCACAGAAGAGAGGTAAGAAACACCTCAATTGGAATCCAAACGAGAAAGTTATGATCAAAATGGTGACGCCGCGGAAGCTGTTCCTGCTCAGCACAGTTGTGTCACTTTGCATGACTTTTTATATATTCAAATATTAGACTTTTAGTTAGTTCTTTATATTTATAGAAAGATAAGGAAGAGAGAATCGCGTGAGCATAAGAATCACTTAAATCGAATTTTGAACGAGGAAGTTATGCTTAAAATTGTGAAGTCGCGCAGCTGACAGCGAGAATTTTCTAGAATTTTCGAAAATTTCAGAAAATTACCTATTTCTTGGAGCACAATTAATCTTCTATCACATAATCCTCCATGATTTACCCATATCTTATATTTTTTTATTTAATTCTCTTCTCATATCTATATATATTTTACATCATTATTCATGTGAGATGCAACACAATCATCCTACAACCCACAAATGGGGATCACCCCACAACCATCATCCACATCCTTTCCTCCATCCATCCATCACTTTGAAGATTCGTTTGCTGAATCAAGAAGAGAACCAAGAGGAGAATTCAAGACGGAGAAGGACGCGACAACTCCCACATCTAGGATTTTATTCATTTTCTAATTTATCTTATAATTTTTTGGATATATGGATAAGATCTATCCGACGCCCATGATTGTTCTTTGCAACATCATGGGCTAGAAACTTTTTGGTAGATTTAGGAATTTGAAGGTTTTTATGAATGAATTGAACTTTCGTGTGTATACTCTGTACAACACTACTTGTGGATTTATTTTATATAAGACTATGCATTTTTAATTCATAATCAGAGTTGTTTTATGTATAATTAACTGTTGTGTAGAGTCTGAATACATATCTTGGTTATTGATTGAGTGTGTTCACTCCTGAGCAGGATTCCATGTTATGATTCTAAGTGAGGGGACTCCGAAGCTTCAATAGAACTATCTTATATAAATACTTATTAATTGAATTGAATTCGGGTTAATAAGTAGGATAAAGAGGATAATTTTGTAGTACCTATAAAGGGAGATCATATCGGGTTAGAGTACCAAACGCGCAGGAAAATAATTGATACTGATAGTACCTAGAAAGGGGAGTGAAATTATATTTCTTGCTCCGATGTAATTCACACGTGTTACATGCATATTTACTTGTGTCTATAGAGTAGATTTGCATGGCTTAGTGATGCGTCCATATTCCATAAGGCAGAGTCGGACATTGATACACGAAAGGAAAATTAATGAGTGAAACTGGATTATATCCTAGAGCTATCTATTCTCCTACTTGACCCACTTTCGTAATTCTTCTAGTGTTTATTTTATTTTAATTGTTATTTTATATTTTCATAGATTAATAATTCAAACCTCAAACTTAATTGTCATCTTGTCTTAATTAATTTAGTTAATAATTAAATTGATAATACGTCATCCTTTGGGTTCGATATTGAACTTGACTGCTTATCTAAGCTACAATAACATCCTTCATACTTGGGGATTAATTGTGTGTTGAGAAAACGCTCATCATGTAGCAGGAGGTCAAATGTGTGCCAGAAAGTGTTATGTAGATTCAATTAAAGCTACTGATAAAGCTGCTTATAGTGATTTGATGCGAGTGAAAGAAGATGATTTACATCCCAAACTCATTTACATCCCAAACTCAGCAAGGTTTTGGAAGAAGACGAGCTCAAGCCATCAATACAAGCAGAGGAAGAGTTAATGTTTGTGAAACAGTACCCCGACAAGAAGGGGTATGTTACAAAAATTGTAACTCAGATAGAGCACCATTTAGCTGAAGGAGTGATAAGGGCACTAAGAAAGAATGTAGACATCTTCGCATTTTCTGCGCAAGATATGACAGGAATTCCTCCTAAGGTATCGATGCATTGTCTCAATGTGGTTCCCCAGGTGAACCCGTGACGATCACTTGTAGTTTTTGAATGATTACAATATATTTAATGGTAGATCTTGTGTGAGATCGTCGCACGTGAGACAATTTTTTACTTTTTAAAATAGTTATCACTTTCGCTATAAATCGTTATTACTTTCGTTATAAAATGTTATCACTTTTTATATACACTAAATTGTTCATGAAAGAGCATTATCACTTTTCATTAATTTATTATCACATTCCTTCATGAGAGTTATCACTTTTGGACCATCCCACGTAAGTCCTTATGTGAGACGGTCTCACACAACTCTTTGTCTATATTTAAAATATGACAAAGATTTGGGTGAGACCGTCTCACGAATCCCCTTATGTGAGACGGATCACACATTAACTCATTAAGCATATTTTAATTGTTATTAAATTAAAAAAATTTTAAAATCCTTATAATACTTAATTAAGACTTGTATTTCCTCCACGCCGAAAACTGAAACTGAGTGGAAGCAGCCCATTTAAAATCCTTATAATGCTTAATTCGTAAAGCATCTGATAAGTTTCGAATGCAAAACCATTTATTTTATGTATTCAATTTTTTTTTACGCTTTTTTCTTTATTTTTTATTATTTAAAATTTTAATAAATTTTTTATTAAAATTTTCTTGGCAAAAACTTGTGTGAGACCGTCTTACGTAAGAGCTTATGCGAGACGGTCAGAAAGTGATAATTATTATAAAGGAAAGTGATAATAAATTAATGAAAAGTGATAATATTATTTCATGAACATTTTATAATATAAATAAAAAGTGATAACATTTTATAGCAAAAGTGATAATGTTTTATAGCAAAAGTGATAAGTGTTTTAAAAAGTAAAAAATTGTCACACGTGAGACAGTCTCACGCAAGAACTACCCAATTTTCTATTCATTTAATTATTTTAAATTTAATTATTATAAATTTACAAAATGTGATCTACAATTGATGAAAGTGATAACGATACTTTGAATTATTTCATGAACAACTTATAATATAAATGAAAAGTGATTTCACTTAAAAAAAAAAGTGATAACAAATTTAATAAAAAGTGATAAGTAATTAAGAAAGTGTATTTCATGTACAATTTATTGGAATAATAAAACGTGATAACATTTCTAATAAAAAGTGATAATTAATTTAGAAAGTATATTTCACGAACAATTTACTAGAATAATAAAAAGTGATAAATTTTTTAATAAAAGTGATTCGTAATAAAAGAAATTTGATATTCGTTTAATTAAATTATTTCACGAAAAATTCACTATAATAATAAAAAGTGATAATATTTTAAATAAAAAAGTGATACATGATAAAACAAATGTGTTATCCGTTTGATAAAATTATTTTATGAACAAATCTTAAAATAAATATAAAGTGATAATAATAATAATAATAATTTTATTAAAATTGATTGCTAAGCAATAAAATATGACTTGTTTTTTCATTTATGATGATGTATAACATTAACATAAAATTTTAAGAAACTAGACATTCATTTATTTTTTAAAATTAATAGATAGAATTGATAAATGAAATTTAATTAATTTTTCGATGATTTTAAATAGGACAATTAAATGACAAAAAGGTTAGACCACCCTAGCGTCGTGAACGTGAGCGGCATGGACAATAGCAATCAGCGTGTGGCAGGTAGTTATTAGAATTTGTTAAATTTAATTACAACAAACAGGACCTTCTTTTTTCTTAATTTCTTTTTAATTTAATTTGAAATATACTTATTTAGTTTAATGGATAGTCCGCCTTACGTAAGGAGATCCGTAAGACGGTCTCATTCAAAACCTACCCTTAAAGTATTACTAGTAAAATTAATAATTAATAAAATAATTAATTTTAAAATGTATAAAAAAAAAAAGAATATCGCACTTAACTAATTGCATTCATATTCGTGATATTAACGTGCCATTACTTTCCAGTTTGCAAGGTGACCGGCCAGGCCGCATTTTTCGTTAATCCATATCACGTAAGGAGAACCCTGAGATGGTCTCGTACAAGACTCACCCTAATTTTATTGATTGGTTTAGTTATCTATTCCTAACCAATAAAAAAAGTATAATTAAAGGTGGTATTTTATTGATTGATTTAATTATCTATTTCTAACCAATAAAAAAAATATAATTAAAGGTGATATTTAATTAATAGATATACATGAACATGAACAATAATAAATAAATAACTAAATAAAAGTAGAAAGATTATATATTTAAAATTAAAATAAAAAAATACCACAATTAACCACGTTGCGACACCTCATACTTTTAAAAAATTATTTATAGCAGCGTATTCGTAATTAGTATATATAAGATATATTAAATATAAATTATATAATATAATTTTAATTATTCATACCAACTTATACATATGTTAAAATGTTAATTATTTATGTTATTAACCGTACCAATTACAATATTTTACTGAGTTCTGCATTTAATTATCCCTTCAGGTATTTTTTTTTTATCAATTGTGTAATTATTTAAAATTTAAATAATTAATTAAATTTGAGGCAAATTATGTTAATTTTTTTATGAATTGTTTTACAATTTATTTAATATTTAAAATGTATGCATTATATTTAAATTATTTAATGTGCATTGATTTTTCATTAATAAAAGAATTTTAAACAAATAACAAAATATAAAAGATTAAAATAAAAAATTTGTGATTAAATTGAAAAAAATACAAAAAATCATGTATTTAATTGATAAAAAGATTGTTTGGGATTAAATTGAGGAATAATTAGAAGGTCATGTATTATTTTGACAATAAAAAAGTTCGTGATTAAATTGAAAAAAGAGGAAAATGTCATGTATTTTAATGTAATTAACCTTTTTCTTTTTTTTTTGTTAATTTTATTTTGAGCCGTTGATTAGGGATTTCTTACTTCTTTTGAATTTTTTTTATTTAATTTATTTTAAGTTTCCATTAATTTTAATCCAAAACCTTCCTCTCTTAAGGGAATTCAGTTCCCTAATTGATGGGGTGATTAGATTGGTGTCCGTTGTTGAGCATGAATTGAGATTTTTGGAGGGGGTGTTGGCTTGGCAGCGGGTGGGCACCGGAGGTGTAGCCATGAGGCCTTATTAAGAGGAGCGGGGCGGGGCAGGTCGGACCCGTCCCTTACAAGGGCGGGGCATGAGCCTGTGATGTAGGACCCGTGCGGATTTTGGAGCGGGTCTGGGCGGACATTTTTAAAACGGTCAACTCTGGACCTGATCCGTTGATATCCTAAATGTAATATTGTAGAGATTAATGAAGAATGAGAATAAAATAAAATATTATAAAATTAAAATAAATATATTTATTTTTTGTTCAAATTCTTGGTAATCAGGATACGGTACAATTTATAAATATTTATTTTTAAATATTAAAGAAAAAATATTTGATGTGTGAAATTGTATCCAACATAAGAAGAGTATATATTAGAGATTAATGAAGAATGAGAATAATATGTTTAATACTCCCTCTATCCCAAATTCATCTACACGTTTGAGTTTAAGAAAAATCACTTTTTGAGTTACTTTTGGGAATAATATGATATTTTTGGGTAATAAATTAATAATAAAGTAAGTTATGTGTGTTAAAAATGTAATGACAAATTTGAAATTAAAGTATATTAGAGGGATATTAATTAGTTGCTTTTTACTTTTATGGAAATGTGAAATTGAATTTGGAATGAATCAAAACATAAAGTGTAAAATTGAAATTTGAATTGAGAGAGTAGCATACTATCCGTAACCTGCTGCATATTTGGATCACCATGGTGAGGGTCAACTATGAACTATCCCAAATTTTTAAGTAATGTTTAATGGAATATTTTGATGCAAGCGCATTGATTGATTTGAGGCGTGAGAAACGGATCTGATTCTGATCTAATAAATAAATAAGGAATCCGCATTAAATAACAGGGCGTACAAAATGCATGTATATTAGTATTTTATACAATCACTAGTGATCCTTCTGTCCCACGTATAATCCATTTCCAATATCGAGGTGTCCCACGTATTTTTTGTGATTTTATTATTAATAATAAAAATACATTATATATTACTTTTTACACTTTATTCATTGGTTTCAACAACTTTATTTACTTTTTTACACTTTATTCATCATCCCCAACAATTTTATTTACTTTTCCTTTCAAAATTACCAATTTATCCCTACTTTTTCTTATATTATATGGAGTATTAAAAAAACACTTCTTAATTTTCTTACCCGTACAAACAGGCAAAAATACCAAGAAATGAGAGAGTACAAGCCCTTTTTTTTTCTTCGTGTAACCGCTAGCCCAACCCAATTTTGCATACGGTTTCCGCTAACACCTTATTGCTGTTTGTTTTTTTTTCTTATTTATTTAATGGTACCTCTTTGTTTTAGGGTATATTTTATTCCTAGGATTTAGAGCATAATGATAATTTTACCCTTATAATTTAGGGTATATTTTACTTTAGGGTTTAGGGTTTAGACTATAATTGTAATTTCATTCTTGTGGTTTAGAGTATATTCACCCATCGAGTTTAAAGTTTAGGGTATAATTGTAATTTAACTCTTGTGGTTTAGGATATAATAATCATTTAAGTATTTTAAATTAAAAAAATAAAAATAATAGTAAAAAAGGAGGAGAAATTAATTAAAAAAATAGGGACCACATGTTCCACCAATTCATTTGTGGGAGTGGTTCACCCAAATTATGCTCATTATTTTATAATAGAATAAAAAATAATTTATTATAATAAATATGATGCGGAGATTGATTATTTGATGAAATAACAATAAAAAAACCATGGCAGCGTGAGAAACGGATCTGTAATTAATAAATACAGCGTTCGAGGGGGTCATGAATTGAATAAGAATATTTAAAATTTAGTTATTCTTTTCATAACCTTTCGCTAATTATTTTGTGCATCCAATTTAAAAAAATTTTACACAATAAAAATGCGCAAATATTCATGTAAATCGAGTTCACGTTGTTATACCCTACATTTTGCTAAGGTTTAAATTAAAGAGGCACCACTAACTATGACATTAACTAATAAAATATACTCCTTTCGTCCCGGAACAAGGTATACATTTACTTTTTGCACTAAGATTAAGAAGTAAAATATTTTAATGTGTAATGAGTGGTTGCATTAATATAGTGTGTGTGACCATGTGGATTAAGAAGTATAATATTTTAATGTGCGATGAGTAGTTGTTGTATTAGTATAGTGTGTGTGACCATGTGGATATAATAATGGTATTGTATAGATCACATCAAACAAAAAAGGAAATGTAAACTTTGTTTTGAGACGTGCCAAAATGGAAAAATGTATACCTAGTTGTGGGATGAAGGGAGTATATACTTTATTAGCGATTTTTTGTAAGTTTTTTTGAATGAAATGTGAATGTAAAAAAATTCTACAATTATTAAGAATCATGTATATACTATTGAATAAAAAATTATACATATATATTCAAAATTATATAATTATTAAGAAATATACATAAACTATTAAATAAAAAGTTATAAAAAGTTGTGAATATATACCCTGATACCAACCCTTCTTCGATTAGTTAAATCCCACGAAAATATTAATTAATGTTGACCCTATAGCTAATCTCCTATATAACCACCCTTCCATGCACACTAATTTCAAACACAATACCTAAACACTATTCTATTCACCTCTCTCTCTCTCTTTCTCTTATTCAATTTCTTTTCTCTCATTGCACTATGTTATTCAATTTCCCTGTTCCACCACTGAAGATGTAACGGCCAATACTCCTCCCCTCCCCATCTCAAGAATACTTGCAATTTAAAATAATTTTTGATATTGGAAAAAGTTCAAATTTTATTTTGTGGTTCAAATACTCTTTTTGAGACGGATTAGAAAGGAGAGTGTGCAAGTATATATTCTTGGGATGGAGGGAGTTTTAATTTAGACTCTTTATTTTAATATTTCTTTAAGCTTGATTTTTCACTAATCAATTATTTGTGCGTGTTTACTGTGCAGGTCAAATAAGAGGGCTTAAAAATTATCACTGCAATGGAGGATATTAATATTGGTGTTAATTCCAACACACAACTAAAAGAAGAATGCCATATATGCAATGTCCTTCACTGTGGTCGTGTTTCGTTTATGTGTTGTTGTTTGAATCGTCATGTTGTTTTCTTTGTGTTGTTTGATCAATAATAATATATATATTAATTTCGACTAATTTTCTCCCATCTACATTTGACATAATTTATATATATATATATATATATATATATATATATATATATATATGCTGTGGTAAATTTTTTATTTCTTTCTTTAGTTAAAAAAATGATATTTGATCTATAAGAAGTGATAACTATTCAATTCATAAACTATTTCATGACTAACTTTAGTATGAAATATGAAAAGTGATAACATCGTTAATGCAGGTGATAATTAAATAAGGTTTACCAGTAAGAAAATTACAATCATTCCCCCTAGGGTTTAACCTTTTCTTTTATAATTTTTTTTAATCAGACTTTCCTTTTAAAATATATGTTTTATTATATATATATATATATATATATATATATATATATATATATATATATATATATATATATATATATATATATATATATATATATATATCAATCATCCAACTGTGCGCAACCAGAAATGTAACACTAGAAGAATCAAAACCTAACAATATATTGAAATGATGCCATCAAAAGACAATCTAACAAAAAGGCTAGCTATAAAAATAATTATGCTATTATTGAATTATTATTATTATTGAGAAGTAATTTCTTTATTTAATTTTGTATAAAGCACATGTCTTATATTGTTGATCTCTAATTTTTTTTTGAAGTGGTGGGCTCTCATTGATTGAACAATAATGATTAGATTAGATATATTAATACCTAAGATAATTGTGTTTTAATAGTAGGAACTTTAATGCGAGTAATTTGAGACTATTATTTTTCATCATCTAAAGTTTTTTCATCATTAAATTTTAGGTTAATTGTTGGGAAAGTTTAAATCTTTACTTCTATGCAGCAGGAGGCTACCCATTCGTTGACCACACTCTCTCTCCAATGTCATACGCCACCTGTAAAAAATTACGTTGTTTTACTTCATTCAAATAGTATCATAAAACTTAATTTTTCCGAAATAATCTCATAGCATTTAAATTTTTATTCAAAAATAACATTTTACTTAAAAATGTTTAATTTTTCTAATTCCATGAAATTGAAATGAATCGATGCTTTTACAAAGTTATGGGATAAAGGTAAAACAAATTGATTTGAGATGAAATCAGAGAAAACTAAAAGATTTGACACAAAAATAATTAAATGTCCTAATTATTTTAGAATATTTTCGAATTATGTATAATATACATTTTAAACTCATATTTTGTATACACCCACATTACTTTTATATCAATACACTTAAACCTTAACTTACCCACACTTTTACAAATCATCACATGTCTGTTACATACATCCATCATAACTCACCCACAACACCAATTGCTCACCCAACATCAACCATGTGGGAGAAAAAAAGAAAAAGAGTCAATTTGATCACCATTCTCATCAAGTAAACACTACACCTAAATACAATAATATTCGGTGAAAGTGATAACATGTGAGGTAGATTGTGAGACGGATCGATTAACTGTTATAGTATAATTGTTGTATAAAAGGCGGTTTTGCTTATCCCAAGGGCCCTCGCATTCCGTCCAACAGCTTGTGAGGGAGGTAAATCATGATAATTCAACCAAGTAATAAGAGTTAGACATTTTAACTCACCACACAAGGAGCCCGTTTAATTAAGAGGTTGGTCTCATTCTGCGGTTGTGATTCGGTCCTTGATCATTGTACAAAATGTCTTTTTGTTTGACCAGTTGAGCTGCCCATGCAGAGTTTTATAGTATATTGTTCGTAAGTAAAGTACGTTTACAGGAAATTTGAAGGGGGCAGTTATTCGCACAGCCGACTTTACTAAACGTACCTCATAAATAAAGAAAATTAAAATATTCTTAATAATAAGACATATATACCCTTATTAAAATTATTAGTTTAAATTTAATTAGGAGTTAACTATTCATAACACATAATTACTAAATGTACCCTAATGAAAATTTAATTCTGGTAGTTAGGGTTTTCTATCGCTTTGAGTATATCCACTCCTTGAGAAATTTCTGTAACTAAGAATCATCTCTTACATATACTTCAATTTTTATCTTCATTTGTATGCGTAGTGTGACCTAACAGATTGATTAGAGTTATATATTGTTGATTCGAGTTGATTGAGAACATATTCATATTGGGAGAAATTCAAAATTTAAGAAATAGAAAACAAGCCAACAACAGATTAGTGGCGTTGGTGGAAGGCCATCGAATGACAACCCCTTCGGCCTTCACAAGCAGTCGTCTGTGTATTCATTAAATTTTGAGGAGATCTAAATTATGATTTGGCAAAATAGAAAAGATTTTGGTGCTATGATTTAGAAATTTGGGTTTGTTATCTGTGGAGGAAGATTTGTTTCTTGGATGGTGGTGGATCTTCGCAGAGGCAAGAACATTTAATTATTCCCCCTTCTAGATTGTAGGAGATCATTTTATTCACCATTCTAGATTGTAGTTCATTCTGACTATTGTGTGATTCTTCTTTCTTAGGTTGTTGTGTGTATTTTTCTTCCTCTCCTCTTTTAAGTGTTTATAATTTAAAGGGTAAACTTGTCTTAATTGAGGTCTACTTCGTAATATATGTATATTTATCTATAACATATGTGGTGTATTTAATAAATTGAGGTAAATTTAGTGATTTTGAAGGTGTAAATAGAGATTCACTGATTAAAAATATAAAGAAATAATGGGGAATTTGAATGCAAGTTGTGGGAATGGATGGGGTTTGGTAAAGAAAGAAACGCAGGAGTAAGAGTGAGAAGAGGATTGAATCAAAAGGAGTAGAAAAATGTTGTACTTAGTACCAACTTTTTTTTTACATTTATTAATTTAATTTAATTTAATTAATTAATTATTGTTTTTATCTAATTTCTTGAAAACACGACAATTGTTCACCGTCGGTGGAGTATCTAGACTTCCAAATATTTCGGGAGCATATTTGTGGAATTTTTTTAAGGGGAAATGATACATATTAGCCCTTTTCACAACGGCTCATTTGGTAAGTTATACTATAAGATAAAGTATTATGTACGTGGATATAAGTGAGTTATATGAAAAAATGAGTTTGTTTGGTAGGATATACAAAAATTGAGATTAATATTGTGAAGGTGTTTGGTAGATAGTAGTAATAATAAGTATAAAATATAGTTTTACTTTTATACCCTTGTTAAATTTATGGATTAATACATTTTTTTTCTTATATATAGGCAAAGATGATCCATACAAAGATATATTATTATAAATTAATAAAATAAAAATAGTGTATATTGGGTGCACCCGAGTGCAAGGGTGCACCCATATGTTTATGTATTTTTATTCTATTTTGTATATATATTATTCTATTTTGTATACGTATTTTGTAATAATTGTATACTTTTTTCACATTAAGTTTTCATTAAAAAAACTAACATTCATATGTTTATAAATTTTTATTGAATATTATATACAAATTTTCATTAAAAAAATTAACAATTAAATTGTATACATTTTTACTCTTAATTGTATATGTTTTTGTTTATATTTGTATATGGGTGCACCCTATCTTTAGGTGCACCCGGGTGCACACTATAAATTGCCAAACAAAAATTACTTAATTTAAAATATCCATTATTATATTTTGAAATAGTTTTAATTTTTTGTTTTATAATGTTAAAATTTGGGGTCATTCTGCGGTGCACCTGGTGCACCCGTCCACCCCCCAATTTATATCTAAAATGGGTAGTAGGGTGGTTTTTTTATTCTAAAAAAATAATTATTTTAAATTATTTAATGGTAGAGATTGATTTAAAAACTAATCTTTGGTTACGATTCTCCAGGTGCACCCTAGTCGGACTCTAAAATTTGATAATATAATTGTTTAATTTTATTTAAAATCTAACACACTAAATATTACCATGATTATATTAAATAAAATTTAGCACGTTGGGATGGAATTAATCATAAAATTCAATTTTAATATACATATTTATTTTATTTTAAATTAATAGTAGTTTTAATAGATGAGATAATATTAATAGAGATTTTTCGTCTAAATACGTCCTCCTACAAATAAAATAAAAAATTAAGTGCAAACAAAATTTTAACAAATTATCACATTTAGAACATATATTTTTTTTTGATGGTTTTATCGTATCATTCACCATTAAATAATACACATGATAAATAGCTGATAAAAACGATAATTTCAATTACAATCCAAGTCCTATATACATGATTAACAGCTGATGAAATCCATGGTTTCAATTACAATCCAAGTTCAACAAGACACATTTTAAATGATAAATTACTGATAAAATACATGCTTTTTTAACAACTGATGAATTAAGAACTTTCAATAATTGTCTCAAACCCCAAAACTGACAGAACTACAATTCGCAAATTGAAATTATTGTGATCTTTCAGATTCTTAGTCTAGTATAACCTTGTTCATGCAATCAAAATGAAAAACTTATTATAGTTGAGGAATAAAGCAGGCTCTTCAAGCAGTAAAAAATTATGACATTGATGTTTAAATAGTATCATCAATCCATTTCAAGATAAATAGGATTCTAATTTCTACCTCAAAAGCACAACAAAATGGAAACAAGTATAACGACTCAATAATTCATTCAATAGCTTAATTATTGGAATTGCCTCTTGGGGACAGGAAAAACAGAATGCCACCACTAAGGATAGGTTTTGGTTAATTGGAATAAAAAAACATGTTGGTTAAAAAAGAATACCAATTGATAAATACAGCTTTATCACTATAAGAAACATCTTGATGAAACTGACTGTTTTGAGAATTAAGAGCAGGGTCTAGAGTAGAAACAAGTAATTGCAATTACAAGTTTCATGAATTTGTGTAAGTAATTAGGCAAAAATGATTTGTTTGAACCACTTTGTTTATGCAACCCTCTATGCAATGCATAACAAAAGAGGCCCCTATTAATTCATGTCAATGAAATTAACAGAATATTATTTTGGGGAAACAAGCACTCACATTATGTTTAGCACCAAAGATAGGAGATGCCAAGATATCCATTGTCTTTTCCAACTACAATTCAGGCACATGCAACGACAACCCTCTTAGCCACAACACCAATTGCACTTCCATGCATTCCACATATATATTCTATAACAAGAATTAAAAAAACCAATCAACTTTAGAATCAAGAATCTCTGTATATAACTAAAATAGATAAATGGATTGCGAAACAAGCCATTGTAGTAGCCAATTTACAAGCGGTGTTAAATTGAGAAGGCATGAGTATCACAATCACAAAAAAAGGTCCAAATTACAGTATTTGATTAATGGCAAAAGCTCATGTGCCCTGGGACACACCGTGTCCCCATGGGAACACAACACTCTCTCTTCATATTTTATTTAAACCTATGTATAGCTAGGGGTTTAAATTGCAAAGGAGCACGACGTCCCCGGGGACACAAGAGCCTCACTCTATATTAATAATCTGTGTGCACCTGTATATGTAATTCAATCCCCTGAATACAATCATTTAACAAAAAATAGAAATACAATCAAGCATCTTAAAATATTTTCCCCCAAATTTTTAAACCTAATTCACACTCATAGAAATATCCTAAATTCTAATTCAAGTAATAACCCTAAAAATGAATAAAGTTCTACTTAACAAAAGATGAAGTTACACAAATTTGATTAGGGTTTCAATTTTGCTTTAAAAAAAATGAGTCATGTATAAATTGTGCAATATAATGGGATACACAATACAAAGATGAAACCTTACAAATATGAGTTTTACTCATTTTGTTCGCCTTCCATTCTCGATTTAAATTACAGAAACTTGTTGCATTGGTGTTTCTCACTTCACATTTTCGCTGGAAATGGAAAGAACTTATGAGACATGTGTTGGGCTGCATTTAAATTGGAGTGAAGCTCCTGTGCACCCATGCGCACGGAGGACATTCGCCTTTGCAATTTCCTTGCCCCTTTACAATTTAAACCTCTAGGAATACATAGGTTTTCTAAGTATGAGAGAACCCACAATTAGTCTTGTAACTTTTGAAATTATCAATTTTAATCCTTTTTAGTCCAATTTTAGTCCTATTTGTTCAATTTTAATTCTTTTTCCCAATTTTAGTCCAATTTTCTGAAAAAAATTTAGAAGCTCGTCGGCGGCTCAAATTTGAAACATATTCCGGCAGAAACATTTTACAAGGTCCACGTAGGATGACACAAAAGCATTTTTAATACAAATCACTCATTTGACTTGCCACGTAATCATCATTCACGGGGTTCTCCAACATCAAACTGAGAAATAATATCACAAAATCTTCACCATCTTGGCAGCATCCTCATCCGCCGGCGCAGCCTCATCTTCGGCAGAGGAACCCAGAGAATCTGTATCATCCCCAAAAATAAAAAATAAAACCCACCGGAGGTTGATTTTTCATCGATTCTAGCAGGACACATTATGCAATATCCAACTTGGCAACAAACCCTACCCTCTCTCCCTTTCTCTACCAATCAAACCAAACCGTACTCTTATGAACAAAATTATCACAAATCAAAACCCTAATCATAGGAAAAAAATCAAAATTTCCAGATCTAAATCTAAGGAAAAAATCAAACTCGAATGGCGGCGTCTTTTCCGGGTATGCAGATAGGCACCGGATTAAAGTCCTAGATCTTGACGCCACCGTGAGCAGCAGGAGCGGCTGCTCTCATGGTTGTCGACGGTGCACCAGATCGGAATCATCCTCTCTGCAGATTCTTCGTTGGAATCTGCCAGCCCTACAACCTCACTCTTGGGTTGAATAGAAGAAACTTAGGCCGAATAGAAGAATAAATTTTATGAGATTTTTCTATAATTTTAAATGTGGTCCAACCCACCACCATTTAATGCGGTCAACACAATCATAATGATGGCCCCATGATTTTTGTCCTTTCTCCTGACAGATATGGGGTAATTGGGAATGAGTGAGACTCTTGTGCCCTCGGGAAAACCGTGTCTCTTTGCAATTTAAATCCCTAATAATACATAGGTTTAAAATAGAATATGGAAGGGGTGGGTTGTGTTCCATGGGGGCACGGCGTGTGCCCCGGGGGCGCATGAGCTTTTGCCATAGGGAATAACTCTTAATAGTGGATAGAAAAAATTCTTTTTTATGTAGGTGACCAAATAAAATGTAACTTAATAATGCATAGTGACCATTTTAAATTTTGTCCCTTTTTTTAAATTATTAAATTATTTTAGTCGTTACATTTAAAAGAAGTTATAAGATTGAAGGGGGGAAAATCCACTGAGATTATTTTAATAGTTATCACTTTTTATTAGAAATATTATTACTCCTTCTGTTTCATAATAGTTTTCAAACTTTCACATCTTGAAAAAAAATTATTTCATCACCTAAAAAGTTATTTTAATTTCAAATTTGTCACTCTTTTTTTATAATCATAACATTATTTTACACTTTATTTATTACCTAAAAATACTAAAATACCCTTAAAAGTCAATAAAGTTGATCAAAAAAATTTTTCTTAAACAACGTGGAACAGTAAATATGAAAACTGTTATGGGGGCGGAGGAAGTATTTTTTATTGAAAATATTATTACTAGTCATTTATATTACAAATTCTTCATTTTCAATAATTTATTACACCCCTATAACTTTTCGTCGATCACTTTTTATTAATATCCTATGAACTATATCTTTTCATCAATTCGAATATCACTTTTTTTTATTAAAATATTAGTGCTTCTTATCCGTCTTACATAACTCTTCACAAGAGACAATCTCACACAACGGTTTGCCCTATATATAAAATATTAGGATAAATACACTTTTTTATCCATTAACTTTCTCCAATTTTGAAATTAGTCCATCGGTTTCACACATTTTAAAATTGGTCCATTAAGTTTAGAAAAATTAACAAAATAGTCCTCCTACCAACTATAGCGAATGCTCATCCAATAATGCAGACGTGGATTTTTTTTAAAAGAGACGTGGACTGGCCGATGTGCTTCAGAGTAAGAGAGAAACCATATTGAATATTCTCCTCCTTTTCTCTCGACAAATTGCCCACTACCCTCTTGCCGGAGAAGCGAATCCAGCCACCACTTCTCCACCCAATCATTCCCGTCACCATCGCTCAGGGCATCAATCGGCTCCGATGGTGGAAGTTGGGCCTGCCGAACTTTGCATGCTTCAGTGTAAGGTCCAAGATGCGGTCGCCATCCCGGGGTTGATCCGGCAGAAGGCTATCTGGGATGGTGGCGATGCGGAAGCCGGGGTAGCGAGAGATGTGGGGTGATGGTGCCGTGGCGGAGGAGGCGATCGTGGAGGTAGTCGGTGAGGATAATGGTGATGTGGAGACCAAAGAGGAGGAGATCTCAGCAAGATTGAGTATGGAGTTCATTGGTGATTCCTCTGCGGGTGATGTGGATAAATATTAATCTATAATATTAATAAATATTATATTTAAAAGGTTGATTTTGTAGATAGCCAAAGCTAAACTGACGAGCTTTGATCAGCACACACACATTGCTATCCCTATTCTGGTACGGTATTTTAGGAGCATAACAACATAGAAAACTATCTAATAGGAAGGTATATACCGATATTTTAGGTATGATACGATATACCAAAATATCGGTAAGTAGAAGGTATACTATTTTTCTATATCGAAATATCGGTATACCGAAAGTTTAGGTAAGGTAGCGGTATGATTTTTTATATATTGAAAATTTTGGTAAGGTATTTGGTATGACTAAAAATTTTCGGTATGACATACCACCCACCCCACCTTCAACAAGTACTAGATGTTTTTCTCTTACGAAGGTGGAACTTAATACTATCGTGATGCAAGCTGTGTAGTCGGCATTAGCCTTCCAGGGTAATGGCGGAGTCAGGAAGGAACCTCCTACCTAGGGAGAGGATTGTAGAGCTGAACAAAACCGAAAGAGAAATCCCTTTCCAGTCTTGGATGATACGGAAGATGTCATGGAAGGAGAGTAGTTTCGAAAAGGAGGTCAATTCTCTCAAGCGCAGGTGAAGAAGAAATTAGAACTGAGGACACATACGACGCGACATATCGCGGCCCAAGTGGTATGAATTCTCAACTATTGGCTTTAAAGAAAAAAATGAAAGCCATGCAATGTCAGTTAAATCACTCACTTGCCTGTGTTCTCCCGGCTATCGGTTGTCAATTCTCTGAAGCTGTTTTACAAGATAACAATTTCAAACCGCTAACATATGAGTACAATGGAACCTCGAATCCCTATGATCATCTTGTGAGGTTTGAGAATTCTGCTATTTTGCATCGTTATAGTGAGGGAGTAAAGTGTATGGTTTAGCCAATACTATTCATTCTTTTGCGGATTTCAGCTCTTTGGAAGATGTAAGGAAGGCTAAGAGTGCTGAGGTGAAATCTCAACCTCAGGATAAGAAGAAAGAGGTGGAGAAGAGAAGCGCTACACATGATCGTGAGAGGCTCAGATCTGGGCCCCGAGGGAGGTACGAGAGGTACACCCCAATGAAAAAGTATATTTTAATGTCCAATTTAATACCGGTGGGACTCGGGACAATTGCTAGAATGAAGGTAATGATGGTGAAATTCTTGACTGTTGATGTTCCCTCTTCGTATAATATGATCTTTGGAAGGCCTATGTTGAGTATGTTTCAGGTAGTTATTTCAACATACTGCATGAAGATGAAATTTCTGGTGGATGACGAAGTGGGTGAGGTAATAATGAGAATGAAAATAAGCATATTTTAATGTCCAATTTAATACTTTTTTTATGGGAATTATTATTTTATATTAGCACAAGTATCTTATATTCAATATATTTGAGAAAAAAGTATATTTGAGGTATTTTATTTTGTTTTAGTTGGAAAAAGTATTAAAAGTGCAAAGTTGGAGAAAATGTGTAACTTGTGCAAGAATGTTGGAAAATGCACGTCCAACTTTTATAATTTTTCTATATTCTTGTAGAGCTCAAAACTAGAAGTGTCATACATGGTTGGAAAGCCATAGAAGAGAGGTAAGAAACACCTCAATTGGAATCCAAACGAGAAAGTTATGATCAAAATGGTGACGCCGCGGAAGCTGTTCCTGCTCAGCACAGTTGTGTCACTTTGCATGACTTTTTATATATTCAAATATTAGACTTTTAGTTAGTTCTTTATATTTATAGAAAGATAAGGAAGAGAGAATCGCGTGAGCATAAGAATCACTTAAATCGAATTTTGAACGAGGAAGTTATGCTTAAAATCGTGAAGTCGCGCAGCTGACAGCGAGAATTTTCTAGAATTTTCGAAAATTTCAGAAAATTACCTATTTCTTGGAGCACAATTAATCTTCTTATCACATAATCCTCCATGATTTACTCATATCTTATATTTTTTTTATTTAATTCTCTTCTCATATCTATATATATTTTACATCATTATTCATGTGAGATGCAACACAATCATCCTACAACCCACAAATGGGGATCACCCCACAACCATCATCCACATCCTTTCCTCCATCCATCCATCACTTTGAAGATTCGTTTGCTGAATCAAGAAGAGAACCAAGAGGAGAATTCAAGACAGAGAAGGACGCGACAACTCCCACATCTAGGATTTTATTCATTTTCTAATTTATCTTATAATTTTTCGGATATATGGATAAGATCTACCCGACGCCCATGATTGTTCTTTGCAACATCATGGGCTAGAAACTTTTTGGTAGATTTAGGAATTTGAAGGTTTTTATGAATGAATTGAACTTTCGTGTGTATACTCCGTACAACACTACTTGTGGATTTATTTTATATAAGACTATGCATTTTTAATTCATACTCAGAGTTGTTTTATGTATAATTAACTGTTGTGTAGAGTCTGAATACATATCTTGGTTATTGATTGAGTGTGTTCACTCCTGAGCAGAATTCCATGTTATGATTCTAAGTGAGGGGACTCCGAAGCTTCAATAGAACTATCTTATATAAATACTTATTAATTGAATTGAATTCGGGTTAATAAGTAGGATAAAGAGGATAATTTTGTAGTACCTATAAAGGGAGATCATATCGGGTTAGAGTACCAAACGCGCAGGAAAATAATTGATACTGATAGTACCTAGAAAGGGGAGTGAAATTATATTTCTTGCTCCGATGTAATTCACACGTGTTACATGCATATTTACTTGTGTCTATAGAGTAGATTTGCATGGCTTAGTGATGCGTCCATATTCCATAAGGCAGAGTCGGACATTGATACACGAAAGGAAAATTAATGAGTGAAACTGGATTATATCCTAGAGCTATCTATTCTCCTACTTGACCCACTTTCGTAATTCTTCTAGTGTTTATTTTATTTTAATTGTATATTTATATTTTCATAGATTAATAATTCAAACCTCAAACTTAATTGTCATCTTGTCTTAATTAATTTAGTTAATAATTAAATTGATAATACGCCATCCTTTGGGTTCGATAATTGTGTGTTGAGAAAACGCTCATCATGTAGCAGGAGGTCAAATGTGTGCCAGAAAGTGTTATGTAGATTCAATTAAAGCTACTGATAAAGCTGCTTATAGTGATTTGATGCGAGTGAAAGAAGATGATTTACATCCCAAACTCATTTACATCCCAAACTCAGCAAGGTTTTGGAAGAAGACGAGCTCAAGCCATCAATACAAGCAGAGGAAGAGTTAATGTTTGTGAAACAGTACCCCGACAAGAAGGGGTATGTTACAAAAATTGTAACTCAGATAGAGCACCATTTAGCTGAAGGAGTGATAACGGCACTAAGAAAGAATGTAGACATCTTCGCATTTTCTGCGCAAGATATGACAGGAATTCCTCCTAAGGTATCGATGCATTGTCTCAATGTGGTTCCCCAGGTGAACCCGTGACGATCACTTGTAGTTTTTGAATGATTACAATATATTTAATGGTAGATCTTGTGTGAGATCGTCGCACGTGAGACAATTTTTTACTTTTTAAAATAGTTATCACTTTCGCTATAAATCGTTATTACTTTCGTTATAAAATGTTATCACTTTTTATATACACTAAATTGTTCATGAAAGAGCATTATCACTTTTCATTAATTTATTATCACTTTCCTTCATGAGAGTTATCACTTTTGGACCATCCCACGTAAGTCCTTATGTGAGACGGTCTCACACAACTCTTTGTCTATATTTAAAATATGACAAAGATTTGGGTGAGACCGTCTCACGAATCCCCTTATGTGAGATGGATCACACATTAACTCATTAAGCATATTTTAATTGTTATTAAATTAAAAAAATTTTAAAATCCTTATAATACTTAATTAAGACTTGTATTTCCTCCACGCCGAAAACTGAAACTGAGTGGAAGCAGCCCATTTAAAATCCTTATAATACTTAATTCGTAAAGCATCTGATAAGTTTCGAATGCAAAACAATTTATTTTATGTATTCAATTTTTTTTACGCTTTTTTCTTTATATTTTTATTATTTAAAATTTTAATAAATTTTTTATTAAAATTTTCTTGGCAAAAAATTGTGTGAGACCGTCATACGTAAGAGCTTATGCGAGACGGTCAGAAAGTGATAATTATTATAAAGGAAAGTGATAATAAATTAATAAAAAGTGATAATATTATTTCATGAACATTTTATAATATAAATAAAAAGTGATAACATTTTATAGCAAAAGTGATAATGTTTTATAGCAAAAGTGATAAGTGTTTTAAAAAGTAAAAAATTGTCACACGTGAGACAGTCTCACGCAAGAACTACCCAATTTTCTATTCATTTAATTATTTTAAATTTAATTATTATAAATTTACAAAATGTGATCTACAATTGATGAAAATGATAACGATACTTTGAATTATTTCATGAACAACTTATAATATAAATGAAAAGTGATTTCACTTAAAAAAAAGTGATAACAAATTTAATAAAAAGTGATAAGTAATTAAGAAAGTGTATTTCATGTACAATTTATTGGAATAATAAAAAGTGATAACATTTCTAATAAAAAGTGATAATTAATTTAAAAAGTATATTTCACGAACAATTTACTAGAATAATAAAAAGTGATAAATTTTTTAATAAAAAGTGATTCGTAATAAAAGAAATTTGATATTCGTTTAATTAAATTATTTCACGAAAAATTCACTATAATAATAAAAAGTGATAATATTTTAAATAAAAAAGTGATACATGATAAAACAAATGTGTTATCCGTTTGATTAAATTATTTTATGAACAAATCTTAAAATAAATATAAAGTGATAATAATAATAATAATAATTTTATTAAAATTGATTGCTAAGCAATAAAATATGACTTGTTTTTTCATTTATGATGATGTATAACATTAACATAAAATTTTAAGAAACTAGACATTCATTTATTTTTTAAAATTAATAGATAGAATTGATAAATGAAATTTAATTAATTTTTCGATGATTTTAAATAGGACAATTAAATAACAAAAAGGTTAGACCACCCTAGCGTCGTGAACGTGAGCGACATGGACAATAGCAATCAGCGTGTGGCAGGTAGTTATTAGAATTTGTTAAATTTAATTACACCAAACATGACCTTCTTTTTTCTTAATTTCTTTTTAATTTAATTTGAAATATACTTATTTAGTTTAATGGATAGTCCGCCTTACGTAAGGAGATCCGTAAGACGGTCTCATTCAAAACCTACCCTTAAAGTATTACTAGTAAAATTAATAATTAATAAAATAATTAATTTTAAAATGTATAAAAAAAAGAATATCGCACTTAACTAATTGCATTCATATTCGTGATATTAACGTGCCATTACTTTCCAGTTTGCAAGGTGACCGGCCAGGCCGCATTTTTCGTTAATCCATCTCACGTAAGGAGAACCCTGAGATGGTCTCGTACAAGACTCACCCTAATTTTATTGATTGGTTTAGTTATCTATTCCTAACCAATAAAAAAAGTATAATTAAAGGTGATATTTAATTAATAGATATACATGAACATGAACAATAATAAATAAATAACTAAATAAAAGTAGAAAGATTATATATTTAAAATTAAAATAAAAAAATATCACAATTAACCACGTTGCGACACCTCATACTTTAAAAAAATTATTTATAGCAGCGTATTCGTAATTAGTATATATAAGATATATTAAATATAAATTATATAATATAATTTTAATTATTCATACCAACTTATACATATGTTAAAATGTTAATTATTTATGTTATTAACCGTACCAATTACAATATTTTACTGTGTTCTGCATTTAATTATCCCTTCAGGTATTTTTTTTTTATCAATTGTGTAATTATTTAAAATTTAAATAATTAATTAAATTTGAGGCAAATTATGTGAATTTTTTTATGAATTGTTTTACAATTTATTTAATATTTAAAATGTATGCATTATATTTAAATTATTTAATGTGCATTGATTTTTCATTAATAAAAGAATTTTAAACAAATAACAAAATATAAAAGATTAAAATAAAAAATTTGTGATTAAATTGAAAAAAAACAAAAAATCATGTATTTAATTGATAAAAAGATTGTTTGGGATTAAATTGAGGAATAATTAGAAGGTCATGTATTATTTTGACAATAAAAAAGTTCGTGATTAAATTGAAAAAAGAGGAAAATGTCATGTATTTTAATGTAATTAACCTTTTTCTTTTTTTTTTGTTAATTTTATTTTGAGCCGTTGATTAGGGATTTCTTACTTCTTTTGAATTTTTTTTATTTAATTTATTTTAAGTTTCCATTAATTTTAATCCAAAACCTTCCTCTCTTAAGGGAATTCAGTTCCCTAATTGATGGGGTGATTAGATTGGTGTCCGTTGTTGAGCATGAATTGAGATTTTTGGAGGGGGTGTTGGCTTGGCAGCGGGTGGGCACCGGAGGTGTAGCCATGAGGCCTTATTAAGCGGGGCGGGGCGGGGCAGGTCGGACCCGTCCCTTACAAGGGCGGGGAATGAGCCTGTGATGTAGGACCCGTGCGGATTTTGGAGCGGGTCTGGGCGGACATTTTTAAAACGGTCAACTCTGGACCTGATCCGTTGATATCCTAAATGTAATATTGTAGAGATTAATGAAGAATGAGAATAAAATAAAATATTATAAAATTAAAATAAATATATTTATTTTTTGTTCAAATTCTTGGTAATCAGGATACGGTACAATTTATAAATATTTATTTTTAAATATTAAAGAAAAAATATTTGATGTGTGAAATTGTATCCAACATAAGAAGAGTATATAGTAGAGATTAATGAAGAATGAGAATAAAATATTATAAAATTAAAATAAATATATTTAATACTCCCTCTATCCCAAATTCATCTACACGTTTACTGTAGATATGGAGTTTAAGAAAAATCACTTTTTGACTTACTTTTGGGAATAGTATGATATTTTTGGGTAATAAATTAATAATAAAGTAAGTTATGTGTGTTAAAAAGGTAATGATAAATTTGTAATTAAAGTATATTGAAGGGATATTAATTAGTTGCTTTTTACTTTTATGGAAATGTGAAATTGAATTTGGAATGAATCAAAACATAAGGTGTGAAGTTGAAATTTGGATTGAGAGAGTAGCATACTATCCGTAACCTGGCAGATTTGGATCACCATCGTCCAGGGTCAACTATGAACTATCCCAAATTTTTAAGTAATGTTTAAAGGAATATTTTGATGCAAGCGCATTGATTGATTTGAGGCGTGAGAAACGGATCTGATTCTGATCTAATAAATAAATAAGGAATCCGCATTAAATAACAGGGCGTACAAAATGCATGTATATTAGTATTTTATACAATCACTAGTGATCCTTCTGTCCCACGTATAATCCATTTCCAATATCGAGGTGTCCCACGTATTTTTAGTGATTTTATTATTAATAATAAAAATACATTATATATTACTTTTTACACTTTATTTATTGGTTTCAACAACTTTATTTACTTTTTTACACTTTATTCATCATCCCCAACAATTTCATTTACTTTTCCTTTCAAAATTACCAATTTATCCCTACTTTTTCTTATATTATATGGAGTATTAAAAAAACACTTCTTAATTTTCTTACCCGTACAAACAGGCAAAAATACCCAGAAATGAGAGAGTACAAGCCCTTTTTTTTTCTTCGTGTAATCGCTAGCCCAACCCAATTTTGCATACGGTTTCCGCTAACACCTTATTGCTGTTTGTTTTTTTTTTCTTATTTATTTAATGGTACCTCTTTGTTTTAGGAAATATTTTATTCCTAGGATTTAGTGCATAATGATAATTTTACCCTTATAATTTAGGGTATATTTTACTTTAGGGTTTAGGGTTTAGACTATAATTGTAATTTCATTCTTGTGGTTTAGAGTATATTCACCCATCCGAGTTTAAAGTTTAGGGTATAATTGTAATTTAACTCTTGTGGTTTAGGATATAATAATCATTTAAGTATTTTAAATTAAAAAAATAAAAATAATAGTAAAAAATGAGGAGAAATTAATTAAAAAAATAGGGACCACATGTTCCACCAATTCATTTGTGGGAGTGGTTCACCCAAATTATGCTCATTATTTTATAATAGAATAAAAAAATAATTTATTATAATAAATATGATGCGGAGAATGATTATTTGATGAAATAACAATAAAAAAACCATGGCAGCGTGAGAAACGGATCTGTAATTAATAAATACAGCGTTCGAGGGGGTCATGAATTGAATAAGAATATTTAAAATTTAGTTATTCTTTTCATAACCTTTCGCTAATTATTTTGTGCATCCAATTTAAAAAAATTTTACACAATAAAAATGCGCAAATATTCATGTAAATCGAGAGTTCACGCTGTTATACCCTACATTTTGCTAAGGTTTAAATTAAAGAGACATCACTAACTATGACATTAACTAATAAAATATACTCCTTTCGTCCCGAAACAAGGTATACATTTACTTTTTGCACTAAGATTAAGAAGTAAAATATTTTAATGTGTAATGAGTGATTGCATTAATATAGTGTGTGTGACCATGTGGATTAAGAAGTATAATATTTTAATGTGCGATGAGTAGTTGTTGTATTAGTATAGTGTGTGTGACCATGTGGATATAATAATGGTATTGTATAGATCACATCAAACAAAAAAGGAAATGTAAACTTTGTTTCTCTCATTGCACTATGTTTACTTTCGGCGTTATTTTGCCCAGCTTCCCTGTTATATATATATATATATTAATTTCGACTAATTTTCTCCCATCTACATTTGACATAATTTATATATATATATATATATGCTGTGGTAAGTTTTTTATTTCTTTCTTTAGTTAAAAAAATGATATTTGATTTATAAGAAGTGATAACTATTCAATTCATAAACTATTTCATGACTAACTTTAGTATGAAATATGAAAAGTGATAACATCGTTAATGCAGGTGATAATTAAATAAGGTTTACCAGTAAGAAAATTACAATCATTCCCCCTAGGGTTTAACCTTTCCTTTAAGAATTTTTTTTAATCAGACTTTCCTTTTAAAATATATGTTTTATTATATATATATATATATATATATATATATATATATATATATATATATATATATATATATATATATATATATATATATCAATCATCCAACGGTGCGCAACCAGAAATGTAACACTAGAAGAATCAAAACCTAACAATATATTGAAATGATGCCATCAAAAGACAATCTAACAAAAAGGCTAGCTATAAAAATAATTATGCTATTATTGAATTATTATTATTATTGAGAAGTAATTTCTTTATTTAATTTTGTATAAAGCACATGTCTTATATTGTTGATCTCTAATTTTTTTTTGAAGTGGTGGGCTCTCATTGATTGAACAATAATGATTAGATTAGATATATTAATACCTAAGATAATTGTGTTTTAATAGTAGGAACTTTAATGCGAGTAATTTGAGACTATTATTTTTCATCATCTAAAGTTTTTTCATCATTAAATTTTAGGTTAATTGTTGGGAAAGTTTAAATCTTTACTTCTAGGCAGCAGGAGGCTACCCATTCGTTGACCACACTCTCTCTCCAATGTCATACGCCACCTGTAAAAAATTACGTCGTTTTACTTCATTCAAATAGTATCATAAAACTTAATTTTTCCGAAATAATCTCATAGCAATTAAATTATTATTCAAAAATGTCATTTTACTTAAAAATGTTTAATTTTTCTAATTCCATGAAATTGAAATGAATCGATGTTTTTACAAAGTTATGGGATAAAGGTAAAACAAATTGATTTGAGATGAAATCAGAGAAAAACTAAAAGATTTGAGACAAAAATAATTAAATGTCCTAATTATTTTAAAATATTTTCGAATTATGTATAATATACATTTTAAACTCATATTTTGTATACACCCACATTACTTTTATATCAATACACTTAAACCTTAACTTACCCACACTTTTAAAAATCATCACATGTTTGTTACATACATCCATCATAACTCACCCACAACACCAATTGCTCACCCAACATCAACCATGTGGGAGAAAAAAAGAAAAAGAGTCAATTTGATCACCATTCTCATCAAGTAAACACTACCCTAAATACAATAATATTCGGTGAAAGTGATAACATGTGAGGTAGATTGTGAGACGGATCGATTAACTGTTATAGTATAATTGTTGTATAAAAGGTGGTTTTGCTTATCCCAAGGGCCCTCGCATTCCGTCCAACAGCTTGTAAGGGAGGTAAATCATGGTAACTCAACCAAGTAAACACCGTTTAATTAAGAGGTTGCTCCCATTCTGCGGTTGTGATTCGGTCTTTGATCATTGTACAATATGTCTTTTTGTTTGACCAGTTGAGCTGCCATGCAGAGTTTTATAGTATATTGTTCGTAAGTAAAGTATGTTTACAGATAATTAGAAGGGGACAGTTATTTGCACCACCGACTTTACTAAAGTATGTTTACAGATAATTAGAAAGGGACAGTTTTTCTTATATATAGGCAAAGATGATCCATACAAAGATATATTATTTAAATTTATTTTGGATTATATTATATGTAAAATTTAACATCATCATTCATCAAATTCGCAGTATATATTATTATAAATTAATAAAATAAAAAGAGTGTATATTGGGTGCACCCGGGTGCAAGGGTGCACCCATATGTGTATATATTTTTATTCTATTTTGTATATATATTATTCTATTTTGTATACGTGTTTTGTAATAATTGTATAATTTTTTCACATTAAGTTTTCATTAAAAAAAAACTAACATCCATATGTGTATAACTTTTTATTGAATATAATATACAAATTTTCATTAAAAAAATTAACAATTAAATTGTATACATTTTTACTCTTAATTGTATATGTTTTTGTTTATATTTGTATATGGGTGCACCCTATCTTTAGGTGCACCCGGGTGCACACTATAAATTGCCAAATAAAAATTACTTAATTTAAAATATCCATTATTATATTTTGAAATATTTTTAATTTTTTGTTTTATAATGTTAAAATTTAGGGTCATTTTGCGGTGCACCTGGTGCACCCATGCACCCCCCAATTTATATCTAAAATGGGTAGTAGGGTGGTTTTTTTATTCTAAAAAAAATAATTATTTTAAATTATTTAATGGTAGAGATTGATTTAAAAACTAATCTAATGGTTACGATTGTCCAGGTGCACCGGTGCACCAGGTGCACCCTAGTCGGACTCTAAAATTTGATATATAATTGTTTAATTTTATTTAAAATCTAACACACTAAATTTTACCATGATTATATTAAATAAAATTTAGCACGTTGGGATGGAATTAATCATAAAATTCAATTTTAATATACATATTTATTTTATTTTAAATTAATAGTAGTTTTAATAGATGAGATAATATTAATAGAGATTTTTCGTCTAAATACGTCCACCAACAAATAAAATAAAAAATTAAGTGCAAACAAAATTTTAACAAATTATCACATTTAGAACATATATTTTTTTGATGGTTTCATCGTATCATTCACCATTAAATAATACACATGATAAATAGCTGATAAAAACGATAATTTCAATTACAATCCAAGTTCTATATACATGATTAACAGCTGATGAAATCCATGGTTTCAATTACAATCCAAGTTCAACAAGACACATTTTAAATGATAAATTACTGATAAAATACATGCTTTTTTAACAACTGATGAATTAAGAACTTTCAATAATTGTCTCAAACCCCAAAACTGACAGAACTACAATTCGCAAATTGAAATTATTGTGATCTTTCAGATTCTTAGTCTAGTATAACCTTGTTCATGCAATCAAAATGAAAAAACTTATTATAGTTGAGGCATAAAGCAGACTCTTCAAGCAGTAAAAGATTATGACATTGATGTTTAAATAGTATCATCAATACATTTCAAGATAAATAGGATTCTAATTTCTACCTCAAAAGCACAACAAAATCGAAACAAGTATAACAACTCAGTAATCCATTCAATAGCTTAATTATTGGAATTGCCTCTTGGGGACAGGAAAAACAGAATGCCACCACTAAAGATAGGTTTTGGTTAATTGGAATAAAAAAACATGTTGGTTAAAAAAGAATACCAATTGATAAATACAGCTTTATCACTATAAGAAACATCTTGATGAAACTGACTGTTTTGAGAATTAAGAGCAGGGTCTAGAGTAGAAACAAGTAATTGCAATGCATAACAAAAGAGGCCCCTATTAATTCATGTCAATGAAATTAACAGAATATTATTTTGGGGAAACAAGCACTCACATTATGTTTAGCACCAAAGATAGGAGATGCCAAGATATCCATTGTCTTTTCCAATTACAATTCAGGCACATGCAACGACAACCCTCTTAGCCACAACACCAATTGCACTTCCATGCATTCCACATATATATTCTATAACAAGAATTAAAAAAATCAATCAACTTTAGAATCAAGAATCTCTGTATATAACTAAAATAGATAAATGGATTGCGAAACAAGCCATTGTGGTAGCCAATTTACAAGCGGTGTTAAATTGAGAAGGCATGAGTATCACAATCACAAAAAAAGGTCCAAATTACAGTATTAGATTAATGGCAAAAGCTCATGTGCCCTGGGACACACCGTGTCCCCATGGGAACACAACACGCTCTCTCCATATTCTATTTAAACCTATGTATAGCTAGGGGTTTAAATTGCAAAGGGAAAATTGCAAAGGGGCACGACGTCCCCGGGGACACCAGAGCCTCACTCTATATTAATAATCTGTGTGCACCTGTATATGTAATTCAATCCCCTGAATACAATCATTTAACAAAAAATAGAAATACAATCAAGCATCTTAAAATATTTTCCCCCAAATTTTTAAACCTAATTCACACTCATAGAAATATCCTAAATTCTAATTCAAGTAATAACCCTAAAAATGAATAAAGTTCTACTTAACAATAGATGAAGTTACACAAATTTGATTAGGGTTTCAATTTTGCTTTAAAAAAAATGAGTCACGTATAAATTGTGCAATATAATGGGATACACAATACAAAGATGAAACCTTAAAAATATGAGTTTTACTCATTTTGTTCGCCTTCCATTCTCGATTGAAATTACAGAAACTTGTTGCATTGGTGTTACTCACTTCACATTTTCGCTGGAAATGGAAAGAACTTATGAGACATGTGTTGGGCTGCATTTAAATTGGAGTGAAGCTCCTGTGCACCCGGGCGCAAGGAGGACATTCGCCTTTGCAATTTCCATGCCCCTTTACAATTTAAACCTCTAGCAATACATAGGTTTTCTCAGTTTTAAAGTCGAAACACGAGCTAATCTAATGAATCTGATGAATCACTTTGTAAACTTATCTCACCGAATCAAGGATTGATTCAAACTCTCAGTAAGAAAACTAAATCAAAACTCAAAGTGTGTGCTAGTGTGTGATTGAAGAAAATTGAAGAACAAGATGTATAGTGGTTCGGCTTATCAACCAAGCCTACGTCCACTTCTGATGATGATGAATTTGTATTTTTTGCAGAGGGTTTTAGATGGTTACTAATACATACAAGCTAAGATTACAGCTATATATATACATAACATGTGATAACAAACTTATGGGACCAATCGAGTGCAGCATCTTCCAGCTGTCATATGGGTGGTTAAATGGAATCTATTTCTGTTGCAACCACTTCCAGCTCATAGCTAGCATTATGAGCTTTCTATCCATGCATAGAATTGCTTCCAACGAACTACCATAACTTCTGTACAACCGCTGTAAACCGCCCCAGTCACAACTCATCACATGCATTGATTTTCAGTTCATTAAGTATGATCATGCACCCGTTTCTGGTGTTTAACATGATCACACACACAACTAAACTACAGATACACTCCTACTGATGTTGATCAGACATTAAGTGTGAGGTTTCCATTTCAGGTTCAAATAGAATTGAAGGGGGAGGATTGTGTTCACATTGGGACATGAAGTATCCTTCCGTGTCCCGGGGCGCAAGAACTTTTGTCTTTAAATTGTGCATCTCATAACAACAACATCGATTCTATTCAGGAATTACACATTGACGAAGAAATTGGAGATGAATGTTAAATTGGAGCGAGCGAGAGAGAGGAGACAGAAGGAAAATGAGAGAAATTGATCCGACTTTCTTCTGTTTTATTGTCAAGGGCAAAGTAGTAATTTCAAGGAGAAATTATCACAAATGGTCCTCTAAGTATGAGAGAACCCACAATTAGTCCTGTAACTTTTGAAATTATCAATTTTAATCCTTTTTAGTCCAATTTTAGTCCTATTTGTTCAATTTTAATTCTTTTTCCCAATTTTAGTCCAATTTTCTGAAAAAAATTTAGAAGCTCGTCGGCGGCTCAAATTTGAAACATATTCCGGCAGAAACATTTTACAAGGTCCACGTAGGATGACACAAAAGCATTTTTAATACAAATCACTCATTTGACTTGCCACGTAATCATCATTCACGGGGTTCTCCAACATCAAACTGAGAAATAATATCACAAAATCTTCACCATCTTGGCAGCATCCTCATCCGCCGGCGCAGCCTCATCTTCGGCAGAGGAACCCAGAGAATCTGTATCATCCCCAAAAATAAAAAATAAAACCCACCGGAGGTTGATTTTTCATCGATTCTAGCAGGACACATTATGCAATATCCAACTTGGCAACAAACCCTACCCTCTCTCCCTTTCTCTACCAATCAAACCAAACCGTACTCTTATGAACAAAATTATCACAAATCAAAACCCTAATCATAGGAAAAAAATCAAAATTTCCAGATCTAAATCTAAGGAAAAAATCAAACTCGAATGGCGGCGTCTTTTCCGGGTATGCAGATAGGCACCGGATTAAAGTCCTAGATCTTGACGCCACCGTGAGCAGCAGGAGCGGCTGCTCTCATGGTTGTCGACGGTGCACCAGATCGGAATCATCCTCTCTGCAGATTCTTCGTTGGAATCTGCCAGCCCTACAACCTCACTCTCTGCGTCGCTGCCGTCAGCAGCGTCCTTATCGTCAAAAAGAAACGCCACCTCCGACGCCGGAAAATGGGAAAGGCGGCGGCGTGCTCTACGTCTCCGAACCCTCCTGGACCCGGTCTTCCACAGCACCACCCTTGGGAGCCCCTCACCGCCGTCACGTACAGCCTGAGCAAGATGTCGGGGCTCATGGCACCGCTGAAGATGGTCCAGTAGGCCAGAGACCGTGACCGCTACGGCAAGACGATGAGGTGGCTGCTCTGGGAGGGGGACCTGGAGGTGTGCCCGGAGGGGACCACATGCAGGGAGCCATACCTGCTGCGATTCAGCTCCCTTTTCGAGGAGCTAATCGAACGAGATCGTGCCGGTGGGAATGGGACAGATGTTGATGAAGATTAACTTTTCTTGTGTTCATCGAGTTCTACTGGAAGATGTTCAAGTGATGTGGCAGCTTAAATTTTTTTTTATATTGTCACGTGGGATGTTGCTGGCATAATGTGGGCTGCCGGAAATGTCTAAAAACTGAAGATGAAGATCTTCGATGTGTTTTATTTTTATTTTAGGAAATTGAATTAAAATTGGACAAATAGGACTAAAATTGATTAATGTACAAAGTTACAGGACTAATTGTGGGTTCTCTCATACTTAAAAGGACTATTTGTGATCATTTCTCTAATTTCAAGCTTAATAAAGAACACTGTTTCACTCCATATATTACTAATACCACGGTCATCGAGATATTAATTACTACATCAGTCCCTCAAAGTATTTCACACTTTCCTTTTTTATTCGTCCCTCAAAGTATTTTATACTTCACTTTTATTAAAATTGGTAAAAAATAAGTTATTACAATATTAACTTTTTACACACATCCAATATAATACTCACTTTTTCAAATCTTCCAACAACTTTACATACCTTTTTCATTAAATTAACTAAAATATATATTCTCTCTTACTTTATACATTAAAAATAAAATTTTCTTAATTTATGCGCACACCAATACCTGAAATACTTCACGGGACGGAGGGAGTATGTATGTAAAGAGGAATAGTGTTTAAGAACGAGCCAATGGTTTTGTACAGGCCCTCAATTATTTGTTATGCACTATCAAACAACATATTACATAATATTATATATGCAGAGTACCCATATTAATTACTACCAAACGAAGGGTTAAAAACAATTTTTTTAGTCACCTATCGTAAAAACAATTTATTCTAGCCACTTTTATTGGAAGAGGCCAGAAAGGGACCCATTAATCACATGTTGAGAAATCTGATTCCTCTCTTTTTAACAAAAAAATACCATACAATAACTTATTTTACAGTCTATTGAATGCATTATTTTGTTGCTTTTACATGCCCTATGAATGTATTTATTTATTAAAATGCAAAAAGATGCATTCTACGATTTTTTTCTGGGGAAAAACATATAGGTAGAATAGAACAACTATTTTGGCTGAATAGAAGATATGTAGGTCGAATAGAAGAAAACTTTTATCCGTATGAAAAAAATTTCTATTTTTTCTGAAGGAAAAAAATATAGGTAGAATAGAACAACTATTTTGGCCGAATAGAAGACATCTAGGCCGAATAGAATAAAAATGTTATCCGTATGAAATTTTTTTTGAAAAAAAATATAGGACGAATAGAAGAAAAAATTTATCCGTATGAAAAAATTTCCTAATTTTTTTTGGAAAAAAATATAGGCCGAATAGAAGAAAAAATTTATCGATATGAAATTTTCATCTATTTTTTCTGAAAAAAAATAGGCCGAATAGAAAAAAAATTATCGATATGAAATTTTCATCTAATTTTTCCTGAAAAAAAATAGGTCGATCTGGAAAAAAAATAGGCCGATTAGAAGAAAAATTTTATCCATATGAAAAAATTTTCAAGAAAAAAAATATAGTTTGAATAGGCCAAGTGGTATAGGCCAAATGGAAGGAATTTTGGGTTGAATAGAAGAAACTTAGGCCGAATAGAAGAATAAATTTTATGAGATTTTTCTATAATTTTAAATGTGGTCCAACCCACCACCATTTAATGCGGTCAACACAATCATAATGATGGCCCCATGATTTTTGTCCTTTCTCCTGACAGATATGGGGTAATTGGGAATGAGTGAGACTCTTGTGCCCTCGAGAAAACCGTGTCTCTTTGCAATTTAAATCCCTAATAATACATAGGTTTAAAATAGAATATGGAAGGGGTGGGTTGTGTTCCATGGGGGCACGGCGTGTGCCCCGGGGGCGCATGAGCTTTTGCCATAGGGAATAACTCTTAATAGTGGATAGAAAAAATTCTTTTTTATATAGGTGACCAAATAAAATGTAACTTAATAATGCATAGTGACCATTTTAAATTTTGTCCCTTTTTTTAATTTATTAAATTATTTTAGTCGTTACATTTAAAAGAAGTTATAAGATTGAAGGGGGAAAAATCCACTGAGATTATTTTAATAGTTATCACTTTTTATTAGAAATATTATTACTCCTTCTGTTTCATAATAGTTTTCAAACTTTCACATCTTAAAAAAAATTATTTCATCACCTAAAAAGTTATTTTAATTTCAAATTTGTCACTCTTTTTTTATAATCATAACATTACTTTACACTTTATTTATTACCTAAAAATACTAAAATACCCTTAAAAGTCAATAAAGTTGATCAAAAAAAAATTTCTTAAACAACGTGGAACAGTAAATATGAAAACTGTTATGGGGGCGGAGGAAGTATTTTTTATTGAAAATATTATTACTAGTCATTTATATTACAAATTCTTCACTTTCAATAATTTATTACACCCCTATAACTTTTCGTCGATCACTTTTTATTAATATACTATGAACTATATCTTTTCATCAATTCGAATATCACTTTTTTTTATTAAAATATTAGTGCTTCTTATCCGTCTTACATAACTCTTCACAAGAGACAGTCTCACACAACGGTTTGCCCTATATATAAAATATTAGGATAAATACACTTTTTTATCCATTAACTTTCTCCAATTTTGAAATTAGTCCATCGGTTTCACACATTTTAAAATTGGTCCATTAAGTTTAGAAAAATTAACAAAATAGTCCTCCTACCAACTATAGCGAATGCTCATCCAATAATGCAGACGTGGATATTTTTTAAAAGAGACGTGGACTGGCCGATGTGCTTCAGAGTAAGAGAGAAACCATATTGAATATTCTCCTCCTTTTCTCTCGACAAATTGCCCACTACCCTCTTGCCGGAGAAGCGAACCCAGCCACCACTTCTCCACCCAATCATTCCCGTCACCATCGCTCAGGGCATCAATCGGCTCCGATGGTGGAAGTTGGGCCTGCCGAACTCTGCATGCTTCAGCGTAAGGTCCAAGATGCGGTCGCCATCCCGGGGTTGATCCGGCAGAAGGCTATCTGGGATGGTGGCGATGCGGAAGCCGGGGTAGCGAGAGATGTGGGGTGATGGTGCCGTGGCGGAGGAGGCGATCGTGGAGGTAGTCGGTGAGGATAATGGTGATGTGGAGACCGAAGAGGAGGAGATCTCAGCAAGATTGAGTATGGAGTTCATTGGTGATTCCTCTTCGGGTGATGTGGATAAATATTAATCTATAATATTAATAAATATTATATTTAAAAGGTTGATTTTGTAGATAGCCAAAGCTAAACTGACGAGCTTTGATCAGCACACACACATTGCTATCCCTATTCTGGTACGGTATTTTAGGAGCATAACAACATAGAAAATTATCTAATAGGAAGGTATATACCGATATTTTAGGTATGATACGGTATACCAAAATATCGGTAAGTAGAAGGTATACTATTTTTTCTATATCGAAATATACGGTATGACTTGTTTTTTCATTTATGATGATGTATAACATTAACATAAAATTTTAAGAAACTAGACATTCATTTATTTTTTAAAATTAATAGATAGAATTGATAAATGAAATTTAATTAATTTTTCGATGATTTTAAATAGGACAATTAAATAACAAAAAGGTTAGACCACCCTAGCGTCGTGAACGTGAGCGGCATGGACAATAGCAATCAGCGTGTGGCAGGTAGTTATTAGAATTTGTTAAATTTAATTACACCAAACAGGACCTTCTTTTTTCTTAATTTCTTTTTAATTTAATTTGAAATATACTAATTTAGTTTAATGGATAGTCCGCCTTACGTAAGGAGATCCGTAAGACGGTCTCATTCAAAACCTACCCTTAAAGTATTACTAGTAAAATTAATAATTAATAAAATAATTAATTTTAAAATGTATAAAAGAAAAAGAATATCGCACTTAACTAATTATGTGAATTTTTTTTATGTGAATTAAGAAAAGAAGATGCCATGTGTTGTCTCTTTTATTTGCAACCAATTCTTATGTAGGGATCATGCTGTCCCTCTCTCATATTCCTCCCATCCGTATAGAATAACCTTTACACTTTTTTCATTTATTTGTTATACAAAACTTTTCACATCCTAAAAAAGAAAAAAATCATTTTATCCAACAACCTCAAATTTACTTTAATTTCAAATTTGTCACTATTTTTTCACACACATATCATTACTTTATATATTTTTATTACCTAAAAATACTTAAATTAATAAAAACATACCAACTTTTACATATGTTAAAATGTTAATTATTTATGTTATTAACCGTACCAATTACAATATTTTACTGAGTTCTGCATTTAATTATCCCTTCAGGTATTTATTTTTTTTATCAATTGTGTAATTATTTAAAATTTAAATAATTAATTAAATTTGAGGCAAATTATGTGAATTTTTTTATGAATTGTTTTACAATTTATTTAATATTTAAAATGTATGCATTATATTTAAATTATTTAATGTGCATTGATTTTTCATTAATAAAAGAATTTTAAACAAATAACAAAATATAAAAGATTAAAATAAAAAATTTGTGATTAAATTGAAAAAAATACAAAAAATCATGCATTTAATTGATAAAAAGATTGTTTGGGATTAAATTGAGGAATAATTAGAAGGTCATGTATTATTTTGACAATAAAAAAAGTTCGTGATTAAATTGAAAAAAGAGGAAAATGTCATGTATTTTAATGTAATTAACCTTTTTCTTTTTTTTTTTGTTAATTTTATTCTGAGCCGTTGATTAGGGATTTCTTACTTCTTTTGAATTTTTTTTATTTAATTTATTTTAAGTTTCCATTAATTTTAATCCAAAACCTTCCTTTCTTAAGGGAATTCAGTTCGCCTAATTGATGGGGTGATTAGATTGGTGTGTTGTTGAGCATGAATTGAGATTTTTGGAGGGGGTGTTGGCTTGGCAGCGGGTGGGCACCGGAGGTGTAGCCATGAGGCCTTATTAAGCGGGGCGGGGCGGGGCAGGTCGGACCCGTCCCTTACAAGGGCGGGGCATGAGCCTGTGATGTAGGACCCGTGCGGATTTTGGAGCGGGTCTGGGCGGACATTTTTAAAACGGTCAACTCTGGACCTGATCCGTTGATATCCTAAATGTAATATTGTAGAGATTAATGAAGAATGAGAATAAAATAAAATATTATAAAATTAAAATAAATATATTTATTTTTTGTTCAAATTCTTGGTAATCAGGATACGGTACAATTTATAAATATTTATTTTTAAATATTAAAGAAAAAATATTTGATGTGTGAAATTGTATCCAACATAAGAAATGATATTTGATGTGTGAAAAAATATATATATGCTGTGGTAAGTTTTTTATTTCTTTCTTTAATTAAAAAAATGATATTTGATCTATAAGAAGTGATACTATTCAATTCATAAACTATTTCATGACTAACTTTAGTATGAAATATGAAAAGTGATAACATCGTTAATGCAGGTGATAATTAAATAAGGTTTACCAGTAAGAAAATTACAATCATTCCCCCTAGGGTTTAACCTTTCCTTTAAGAATTTTTTTTAATCAGACTTTCCTTTTAAAATATATGTTTTATTATATATATATATATATATATATATATATATATATATATATATATATATATATATATATCAATCATCCAACGGTGCGCAACCAGAAATGTAACACTAGAAGAATCAAAACCTAACAATATATTGAAATGATGCCATCAAAAGACAATCTAACAAAAAGGCTAGCTATAAAAGTAATTATGCTATTATTGAATTATTATTATTATTATTGAAAAGTCATTTCTTTATTTAATTTTGTATAAAGCACATGTCTTATATTGTTGATCTCTAATTTTTTTTTGAAGTGGTGGGCTCTCATTGATTGAACAATAATGATTAGATTAGATATATTAATACCTAAGATAATTGTGTTTTAATAGTAGGAACTTTAATGCGAGTAATTTGAGACTATTATTTTTCATCATCTAAAGTTTTTTCATCATTAAATTTTAGGTTAATTGTTGGGAAAGTTTAAATCTTTACTTCTAGGCAGCAGGAGGCTACCCATTCGTTGACCACACTCTCTCTCCAATGTCATACGCCACCTGTAAAAAATTACGTCGTTTTACTTCATTCAAATAGTATCATAAAACTTAATTTTTCCGAAATAATCTCATAGCAATTAAATTATTATTCAAAAATGTCATTTTACTTAAAAATGTTTAATTTTTCTAATTCCATGAAATTGAAATGAATCGATGTTTTTACAAAGTTATGGGATAAAGGTAAAACAAATTGATTTGAGATGAAATCAGAGAAAAACTAAAAGATTTGAGACAAAAATAATTAAATGTCCTAATTATTTTAGAATATTTTCGAATTATGTATAATATACATTTTAAACTCATATTTTGTATACACCCACATTACTTTTATATCAATACACTTAAACCTTAACTTACCCACACTTTTAAAAATCATCACATGTCTGTTACATACATCCATCATAACTCACCCACAACACCAATTGCTCACCCAACATCAACCATGTGGGAGAAAAAAAGAAAAAGAGTCAATTTGATCACCATTCTCATCAAGTAAACACTACACCTAAATACAATAATATTCGGTGAAAGTGATAACATGTGAGGTAGATTGTGAGACGGATCGATTAACTGTTATAGTATAATTGTTGTATAAAAGGTGGTTTTTCTTATTCCAAGGGCCCTCGCATTCCGTCCAACAGCTTGTGAGGGAGGTAAATCATGATAATTCAACCAAGTAATAAGAGTTAGACATTTTAACTCACCACACAAGGAGTCCGTTTAATTAAGAGGTTGGTCTCATTCTGCGGTTGTTATTCGGTCCTTGATCATTCTAGATTGTAGTTCATTCTGACTATTGTGTGATTCTTCTTCCTTAGGTTGTTGTGTGTATTTTTCTTCCTCTCCTCTTTTAAGTGTTTATAATTTAAAGGGTAAACTTGTCTTAATTGAGGTCTACTTCGTAATATATGTATATTTATCTATAACATATGTGGTGTATTTAATAAATTGAGGTAAATTTAGTGATTTTGAAGGTGTAAATAGAGATTCACTGATTAAAAATATAAAGAAATAATGGGGAATTTGAATGCAAGTTGTGGGAATGGATGGGGTTTGGTAAAGAAAGAAACGCAGGAGTAAGAGTGAGAAGAGGATTGAATCAAAAGGAGTAGAAAAATGTTGTACTTAGTACCAACTTTTTTTTTTACATTTATTAATTTAATTTAATTTAATTAATTAATTATTGTTTTTATCTTATTTCTTGAAAACACGACAATTGTTCACCGTCGCTGGAGTATCTAGACTTCCAAATATTTCGGGAGCATATTTGTGGGATTTTTTTAAGGGGAAATGATACATATTAGCCATTTTCACAACGGCTCATTTGGTAAGTTATACTGTAAGATAAAGTATTATGTATGTGGATATAAGTGGGTTATATGAAAAAATGAGTTTGTTTGGTAGGATATACAAAAATTGAGATTAATATTGTGAAGGTGTTTGGTAGATAGTAGTAATAATAAGTATAAAGTATAGTTTTACTTTTATACCCTTGTTAAATTTATGGATTAATACATTTTTTTCTTATATATAGGCAAAGATGATCCATACAAAGATATGTTATTTAAATTTATTTTGGATTATATTATATGTAAAATTTAACATCATCATTCATCAAATTCGCAGTATATATTATTATAAATTAATAAAATAAAAAGAGTGTATATTATAACATTTTGGCATGCAGGAGGTGATAAACTCCAGATTAATTATAAGCTGCCTAAAGTTTATGTATGTGATAATAACAAATGTATTTCGCAAAGTTTTATACTTGCAAAAAATATTTCAAACCAAGTTATACTTGGTACTCCATTTTTAAATAATATTTATCTTATAAAAAAGATTAATAATAAAGGTATTATTGGTACTTTTAAAGGAAATGATATTTTCCTTGAATTCATTATTGAGCCTTTCACAAAAGTTTTTCATAATCTTTATAATAATATCAAAGCAAAACAAGATCAAATTAGTTTTTTAAAATAAGAGATTAATATTATTACTCTTGATGATCAATTAAAAATCCTAGATTACAGGATAAAATTAGTCTTTTAAAAAATCAATTTTCATCAGAAATTTGTAATGATCATCCTAATACTTTTTGGGATAGAAAAAACATATTATTTCTTTACCTTATGAGGATTCTTTCAATGAAAAGAATATTCCGACAAAGGCTAGACCTTATCAAATGAATTCAAAGTATTTAGAATTGTGCAAAAAAGAAATTGAATCTTTATTACAAAAAGGACTCATTAGTCATTCTCAATCTTCTTGGTCATGTACTGCATTTTATGTTAATAAACATTCTGAGATTGAAAAAGATATACCAAGATTGGTTATTAATTACAAACCTCTAAATAAAGTTCTGAAATGGATCAGACATCCAATTCCTAATAAAAATGATTTATTGGATAGACTTTATAATAGTATGATATTTTCAAAATTCGATCTTAAGTCAGGATACTGGAAAATTCAGATTAATAAATCTGATAGATATAAGACAGCATTTAATGTTCCAATAGGACATTATGAATGAAATGTGATGCCATTTGGATTAAAGAATGCTCATTCGGAGTTTCAGAAGATTATGAATGATATTTTTACTCCTTATAGCGAGTTTATAATTGTTTACATTGATGATATTTTGGTATATTCAAAAACCATTGAAATGCATTTTAAATATTTGCATATTTTTAAATCATTAATTATTCAAAATGGATTAGTAATTTCTAAACCAAAAATGGAATTATTCCAGACTAGAATTAGATTTCTAGGTCATATTATTGAAAAAGGAAATATTATTCCTATTAACAGAAGCATTGATTTTGCTGATAAATTCCCTGATGAGATAACTGATAAAACTCAGTTACAAAGATTTTTAGGAAGTCTTAATTATATTGCTCCTTATTATCATAATTTGGTTAAGGACACAACTATTTTATATGATAGACCTAAGAAGAATCCTAAACCATGGATTAATAGTCATACTGATGTTGTTAGAAAGATTAAATCCAGAGTTAAAACTCTACCATGCTTAATGATTAGCAATCCAAATTGGAAAAAAATTATAGAGACAGATGCCTCTAATATAGGATTTGGTGGTATATTAAGCCAGATTAATCCGGACAAATATATCTTGTTAGATTTCATTATGGGAAATTGAATGATTCTCAGAAAAATTATGCTACTATTGCTAAAGAGATTCTTGCAATTGTTAAATGTGTTTTAAAATTTCAAGATGATTTATATAATCAGAAATTTACTATTGTAACAGACTGCAATGCAACTAAATTTATATTTCAAAAAGATTTCAAACATGATGTTTTTAAGCAAATGTTTGCTAGATGGCAGGCTCATTTAGCTCCATTTGATTTTGATATTGTTTATAAAAAAAGAGAAGATAATAGTCTTCCAGATTTCTTAACTCGTGAATATTTTCAGGTATGAGTACACGAGGCAGAGGATCTTCCTCTTATAGAGGAAGACGTGACAGAGGAAAAATGTCTGAGATAATATCTCAACATTACAATAAAAAGAAGAATATCAAGAATTTCTTAATAAAAGAAATAAACAGCAAAAACCAAATGAAGAAAGTAATACTTCATCATCATATGCTCAAATAGTTGAGAAAGAAGAATCTGATAATTTTGGATTCATTCAAAATGAATATAAAAAAATAAATTTTCTTTTAGAAGAAAAAGATTTAAAATGGATCAATGATCCTTGGACTTTAATATAAAAATATATGGATAATAGCTCCATGCAAATGAGGACTTATAAGTCAAGATATCTGTATGAACAGATATTAATTCAAACTGGTTCTTGTGATATTACACATTTTACAGAAACTAGTAATGAAATTTATAATTTCAGTAAAATAATAATTAAAAAGGTAATATCCTTGGAAGATTGAGGAATTTCTCCATTGAGAGAATAAGATGTTATGAAAAATAAAGGAGTTCCAATGAAATATAATTATTGAGACTATTGTGATGCCTTTATGAAGGTACTTAATTATGAAAATGATAAAAAGATACATACTTGGTTTATCAAGATATGTTCAAATGTTTATAAGGATGATATCTCACACTGGTTTATACACTGGTTTCATTGTTTTGGCCCCACTTCAATTATTTTACCAGAAAATATGAAAATTTCATTTGATAGATGGGTTGATATATCCCCACAGCTTTTAAAAAAGCAAGATTTAAAATTATACATCGAGGGTATAGCCTCATGCTATTTTTTTATTGAATTTTCAATACCATGGATATTTAAATGGTCTCCAGAAGTAGGTAATACCGAAACAGGAATTTCATGTATATACAGAACATTTTATACTAAATTCTGGGATAAAATATTATGTATAGATCCCAAAACAAATCAGATTTATGGGATAGAGACAATGGATCTCTTTGAGAAAAATTTGAAATTATATAGTAATACTTATAGAGAAGTTCATACTCCTTCTCCATTCGATCATATTTTGAGAAAATTCAAACTGAAATCAGAAAATTTGACAAGAGAGCAGATGATAGCTGACTATATTGAGGAAATGAAGAAGGATTTGATATCCCAATTTGGAGATGATAATAAATTAGAGTCTATTATGGTCTCTGAACAAATGCAAGATGCACAAGATCCAAATGATGTGGATCTAGATGAAATTTTAATGGCAATTCAGGATACTTTGATAGAAAAATTTACACCTGAAAAAGAAGAATCTTCATCCACATCAATTCACAAAGGAAAATAATATACCTTAAGAAGATGGTGTCATTGCTTACGACATCAATAGTAAGCAGCCAGACAGGAGACTATTCATAAACAGTAAAGCAGCCGGACAAATTACTGTTGATGATCTAGGGACAAGATCGCTAACAAGAATCATTGAGGACATTTTACAGAATGAAAATTAAACTGTCATCTTTGAATAAAATCATACACAAATAAAACCTCCAACATGCCCATCACAACGCCTTTCAAACGGCTAAAACTGAGACTTACAGGAGCAACATATTTAAGGTATCATTTTATTTTAAGGCCAGTAAATTTCTATCTAACCCAAAAGATTCTTATCAGAATATCCTAGCCATAAACTATATAAGTTCCATGCTAGCATAATTAATAGTTATGAATCAACACATGGTTAATTTAGCCTATTAGACTAAACATGAACATAATTAAAAAAATAAACAATAAAAATAAAAACTGTAAATACTTACAAAGTATATATATTCAGAATGCTTCTTTTTATTAATACAAATTTATATATACAAAAGAGGGGGATACTCAACACATGAGTTACAAAGTTGATCAGAAGAGAGAAGAGAGATCGTTCTGATCGATGCCTAAAAATGAAAAACTTCTAACCTATTTATACAATAAGAAAATGCGTTCCAACAGTATAAAACGCGTGAATAAACAGTAAAAAGATGAAATTTTTGGTCTACACAGTATAAAGTGCTACAGTAAGTCAAAAGTATACAGTAATTTACTGTTGATGAACAGTAATTACTGTTTATGAACAGTATCCTGTCTGGTTGCTTACTATTGATGTCGTAAGCAATGACATCATCTTCTTCAGGTATATTATTTTCCTTTGTGAATTGATATAGATGAAGATTCTTCTTTTTCAGGTGTAAAAATTAATAATTAATAATAATAATAAATAAATATATAATATATAATAATATTAATAAAAGTGATAACTAATTTAGAAAGTGTATTTCACGAACAATTTACTGAAATAATAAAAAGTGATAACTTTTTTTAATAAAAAATGATTCATAATAAAAGAAAATTGATATCCGTTTAATTGAATTATTTCATGAATAATTCAATAAAATAATAAAATGTGATAATATTTTTAATAAAAAAGTTATACAAGATAAAAAAAATGTGATAATCGTCTAACTAAATTATTTTATGAACAAATTCTAAAATAAATAAAAAACTGACAACATTTTTAATAAAAAATTATATTTGATCATAAAAAAGTGATAATAATAATGTTATTTTTTTATTAAAAGTGATTACTAAGCAATAAAATATGACTCTTTTTCATTCATCCTGTATAACATTAACATAGGTCTTGCGTGAGACCGTCTCACGTGAGACCATTTTTTACTTTTTAAAATAGTTATCATTTTCGCTATAAAACATTATCTTTTGCTATAAAATGTTATCACTTTTTATTTATACAATAAATTGTTCATGAAATATCATTATCACTCTTCATTAATTTATTATCACTTTCCTATGTAAAAGTTATCACTTTCTGGCCGTTTTACGTAAGCTCTTACGTGAGACGGTCTCACACAAGTCTTTGCTTTTTTTTTAAAATTAATAGTAATTGGCAAATACTTGTGTGAGATCGTCTCACGTAAGGGCTTATGCTGAGACGGCCAGAAAGTGACAACTTTTATACAGAAAAGTGATAATAAATTAATAAAAACGGATGATGCTATTTCATGAACAATTTATAGTATAAATAAAAAGTGATAACATTTTATAGCAAAGTGATAACGTGATAACTATTTTAAAAAGTGAAAAATGATCTCACATGAGACGGTTTCAAGACCTACCCATAGTAATTTTGATAAATGAAATTTAATTAATTTTAGATAACTTTAAATATCACAGTAAATAACCAAAAATAAAAATAAAAATTTAGAGGATCACGGCGGCGTGGCGAGCAATCAATATCTTGGCAGCTAGTTATTGGGAATTTGTTAAAATCTAAATTTAATTACAACCAAACCAAACCAAACCAAACAGAGCCCTTCTTTTCCCTTAATTTCTTTTTAATTTAATTTAAAATTATATTTAACTTAATGGATAGTCCGTCTCAGATAAGGGGATCCGTGAGACGGTCTAACCAAAGACCTACCCTACATCTATATATATTACCATTTATATTTTTATTTTTTGTTTTTAACGATTAAGTTAGTTGTGCTTTATTATAACACTAGTATAGATCTCGTATATTACACGGCTTTTTAAGTTACAATTTTTAAAATATTTAATCAAGTTTAGTATAACTATCTATTCAATTATAATCTAATATAATTTAAATTGAAAAATAAAATTCAAATTATATACTCTCATGTAACGCCCTGAGTTACGCTATGGGGTTGGGACACTACTAAATATAAATTCCCCAATATAATAATAGAGGGGTCGAAAATGCACAGCGAAAAAAAAATATAAAAAAAATCCCCAAAGCGATAGTATATAAAAAAAAAGTAAAAGTTGCATAAAAATTATTACATATTAGCATCTACTCACCCGAGTAGAGTGAAATATCCAAAATAAGTACGTTCGGATGATATATCTGAAATAAAGTTCTAACAAAAATACTAAAATATAAGTCATAATATAAAGTCTTCTAAAGGCTTGGGTCAACTGCGAAGGCCTCTCCATCTTCTAAATCTTGTTCTGAAAATCAATAAGGGGTGAGCGTCTAAAATACACTCAATGGGTTAACTTAAATGATTGCACAGTTAAAAATAAATATGCATGTCAAATATACCATAAGATGTAACATATGCCATTTGATAAAATAATTTGCATATTGACGTTCGATAACTTAATGACAATATTTTAGACCGAATCGTCATTCGATAACTTGTGTTAGTTGGTATATGTGTACCAGGCCGTCACCCCAATACAATGATAGCATACTTTGAAATATATTTTAGTACTGAACCGACGTAGCCAGTTACTTGTGTTAGTTGGTATATGTGCACTGAGTCGTCACTCCGTACAAGTATTAGTAGAAAATATTTGTCATCGAACTAACAACACACATGACACATAACATTACATATAAGTAACACATATCACATCTTAACATAGCAATCATGACATAAAATGTAGCACTCGGTAAAGAGTGAAAGTTACCCCCACCTTAATCTTATCGAAAACGTGTAAAGTGGACTAGGCTTGCTCGTGAGTCTCAGGTATGCCTGCAAAGGTATACTAAACTGAGTTCTACTTCTAATAATAATACATATTATTAAAACTAATTTATAAAAATAGTTTACACAAACTAATTATTGTTATATAATAATTATTAATTTAATAAAATAAAAATATATCATTTAAAAATAATAATTTAACAATTATAGTTTTTCTACTTTAATAATAAGTTGTAACATTAAAATATAATTTCAAATGACATTCTTGTTTATATAAAAAAATGGATATAAAATAAAGATTCTACATCTAAATTAATAATAGTGACAAAATTATATGAATATTTAATATAAAAAGTTAAATTAAATAAATAAATATAATAAATAATAAAATAAAATGAAATGAATTAAACAAATAATAAGTAAAAATAATAATAATAATGATAATAATAGTAAATTATAATTAATATTGAAAAGGAATTAAATTAATAGAATAAAATAAGATAAATAATAATAAATAAAATACTAAATAACATAAAAAGTTAAATTAAATAAATAAATATAAAATAAATAATAAAATAGAATTAAATGAAAAAAACTAATAATAAGTTATAATAATAATAATAGTAGTAAATAAATAAATAAATAATTAAATAAATAAATAATGTAAATAAAAAATTCAACATGATTGCTGCTTAAGCAGATCATCAACTTTTAATATATATATATATATATATATATATATATATATATATATATATATATATATATATATATATTACAAAATGACCCAACTTGAGTTATACAACTTCATTTGAAAATCCAAAAGTACATATGGAGTCTTCGGAAGGTGAGGATCACATGCATACCAATATTTCATGAAAATAACGAAGTTTAAAGGGGACAAAATTTTTGATACGAAGTGGGTATCCTCATATCTTCTTCATTTCACATCCAAACTCAAAACTAATTATATGTTTGTGATCCTCGTGAGGAGGGCTTCAAAATGACCTATAATATCAAAGCTATGTCGCAACGAAATAAAACATGTCATTAAAGAGTTAAAAGCATCGACTTAGTTTTTCTAACACATACGAAATCTATTTTACAAAAGAGTTATATATATGAAATCTACACATTGAGACGATCATTTTCGTATATAACATGATAAATTTTATTAACAAAATAAATGAAATTTAAATAGGCAGTGTGTGAGACTAATATATATATATATACATATGTATGTATGATCTGCAAGTATATATATATATATATATATATATATATATATATATATATATATATATATGTGTGTGTGTGTGTGTGTGTGTGTGGGGGGAGTGTGTTTAACTACTTCAACTACTTTTACCATATTAAACTTACCTCTCAATTCACTCTGATTCTCCCTTGAATTTCCAAGAATTAAAAATAAAGTTACTATATATATATAGAATGAATTGGATAATTATGGTTTAAAATTTACTGCATAACTAAATTAATTCTGCTCCACTCATTTTCATGCTTATCTGATGTCATGTCAGCAAACCCCAACCTGTTAAGTTTATTATGCACGTGGTTATGTATAATAATATATATATTTATATATTGTGTCTACTACTTACCATATATATTTATATACCTACTATTATTCTAATATATTATTCAAATCTGTAGTACATAACATATATAATCATAATTATGTGATTATATATATATTAAATAAATAAATAAATATGGTTATTATTAAGGGTATTACATCCACCCCTACTAAAATAAAAATTTCGTCCTCGAAATTTCACTTACTAGGTATGAGAAGATTCGGATATTTATTTCTTATGTCGTCTTCACGTTCCCATGTCGCTTCTTCTATATTGTGTCGGCTCCATTGAACTTTGACTAAAGCAACTTCACGATTTCTTAGCTTATGAACTTTTCTACCAAGAATGGCTGTAGGAAATTCCTCGTATGCTAGGTTGTCATCGATTGTTATAACCTCGTGGTTAACAACATGGCTTGGATCAAACACATATTTTCGTAGCATGGATACGTGAAATACATCATGTACTCCAGCTAGCTCAGGTGGTAAAGCTAATTTGTATGCCAACTCGCCAATTCGTTCTAAAACCTCATAAGGCCCAATGTATCTTGGCTTGAGTTTTCCTTTCCTTCCAAATCGAGAAATTCCTTTCATTGGTGAGACTTTGAGAAAAACTTTATCTCCTTCCTGGAACTGTAAATCTTTGCGTCTCTTATCAGCGTAGGACTTCTGTCGATTTTGCGCAGTCAAAATTCTTCTTTCGATCTTTTCAATCGCTTCAACTGTCTTTTCTACTATCTCTGGTCCTAAAACTTTCTTTTCACCAACTTCATCCCAATAAAGAGGAGATCTACACTTCCTTCCGTAGAGTGCCTCGTAAGGAGCCAAGCCTATTGTGGCTTGAAAACTGTTGTTGTAAGCAAACTCTATAAGTGGTATGTATCTTTCCCAACTTTTCCCAAAATCTAGGACGCATGCCCTCAACATGTCTTCCAATGTTTGAATAGTCCTTTCAGATTGGCCATCTGTTTGCGGATGATATGCCGTGCTAAACTTTATAGAAGGTTTAATCAGTAACGCAGTTAATAATGCTTGAATGCTACTTGGAGGTATTACTACTTCCAAACTCATTCGAGAGAACTCTGCCACCAATAATTCTTGGTTTGTTATAGCGTAGGCTAATTCCCCTTTGTCTTTTCTGCTTAAAGCATCTGCTACCACATTTGCTTTTCCTGGATGGTACAGTATGGTACAATCATAATCCTTGACTAATTCCAGCCATCTTCTTTGCCTCATGTTTAATTCCTTCTGTTCGAAAAAGTACTTCAAGCTCTTATGATCCGTATAAATTTGACATTTTGCTCCATACAGATAGTGTCTCCAAATTTTCAAAGCATGCACCACAGCTGCCAATTCTAAATCATGAGTTGGATAGTTCTGGTCATGGATCTTGAGTTGTCTAGACGCACAGGCAACTACTTTATTATGTTGCATCAGAACACATCTCAATCTTTACTTTGAAGCATCACTATAGATGACAAATTCTTCTGTCCCATCAGGAATTGTTAATACAGGTGCAGTGACTAATTTCTGTTTAAGAAGTTTGAAACTATTTTCACATTCTTCCATCCAACAGAACTTAACTTCCTTGCGAGTTAATTTCGTCAAGGGTCCTACAATCTTTGAAAATCCCTCAATTAATCTTCTATAATATCCAGTCAATCCAATAAAACTCCGTACTTCTCCTACATTTGTAGGTGTCTTCCATTTCTCTACTGCTTCCACCTTGGTCGGATCCACCTCAATTCTTCGGGCTGACACAATGTTCCCAAGAAAGACAACTTTATCTAACCAAAACTCACATTTCTTGAATTTGGCATACAACTTTTCCTTTCTTAGTATCTCTAGAACGATTCTCAGATGTTCTTCATATTGTTCCCGATCTCTAGAATACACTAAGATATCATCAATGAACACGATCACGAATTTATCCAAGTACGAGTGGAAAACACGATTCATCAAATCCATAAAAATTACTGGTGCATTGGTGAGACCAAAAGGCATTACTACGAACTCATAATGTCCATAACGTGTTCTAAAAGCAGTCTTTGAAGTGTCGCTCTGCTTGATTCGCACCTAATGATATCCAGACCTCAGATCTATCTTGGAAAACACACTAGCACCGCCCAGCTGATCAAATAAGTCCTCAATCCTTGGCAAGGGATATTTATTCTTGATGGTAAGTTTATTCAGTTCTCGATAATCGATACACATTCTAAACGAACCATCTTTCTTCTTTACGAACAAAACAGGTGCTTCTAGGGTGAAACACTAGGGTGTATGAAACCCAATTCCAAGAGTTCTTGTAATTGGATATTCAGTTCTTGTAACTCCTTTGGTCCCATTCGATAAGGTGCTTTTGAGATTGGTGCTGCTCCCGGTACTAGATCGATTGTAAATTCTACTTGTCTTTCAGGTGGCAAGCCTAGTAAGTCTTCTGGAAACACATCTTCATATTCCTGTACGATGGGAACATCCTCTATGCTCGTCTTCTCATCTTCACTTTTAACGATACTTACTAAGAATGTTTGGTATCCATCTTTCCTCATCATTTTGTTTGCTTTAATTGCAGATATAACTCGCGGTACTACTCCAGCTTTCGCCCCATGAAATGTAAACTTCTTATCTCCTGGGAGTTGAAACTGTACTTATTTTTCACGACATCTTATCACTGCATGATTAGCTCTAAGCCAATCCACTCCTAAAATTACATCAAAATCTTTCATCCCAATTACGTGGAGGTCTGTAAGTAGGACTCTGTCATTTATCTCTATCTTCAGATTCTTGCACAACTTCATGGTTCGAATGGAGTTACCCGAAGGCATACTAACCTCAAGAGTTGACTCGTCAAACTCTTCACAATTATTTTCTACTTTCTTATACATCTTAGCAGATATGAATGAATGAGTGGCACCCGTATCAAAAAGTATAAGTGCAGGAGTGCCAAATACTGATAGCATACCTGCCATTGTTTCTGGTTCCTCTTCAGCTTCCTGCTGTGTCATAGCATATGCACGTGCTGATCTGGTACTCGATCCTCCTCCTACTTTATTCTTTGGGCATTCTAGTATGGTGTGTCCCGGTTACCGGCATCGATAGCATATTCCAGTTCCATATAAGCATGTTCCGAGATGATTCTTTCCACATTTCGGGCAGGGAGAATTCGTTCCGAGTGGCTTTGGTCCTGATCCTCCTCCTATTTTTATTTGCTTGTTTTGAATTTTAGGGTTTCCCTTTCTAATCACCGATCCTTCCCACGTGCGTTTTGCAGGTATCTCAATTGCCTTATTATTCTGGTTACTGTTGTTCTTCTGTCGGGACTTAATTTCTTGAGCTCTGAAAAATGCTTCTGCAAAAGTCATCATTCCTTGACCAGCCAAGATAGTACTGATCTCGGATCGCAATCCCTTTTCAAATAGCCTAGCTTTCTTCTCCTCCGTGTTGACAAGATGCGTGGCAAATCTGGAAAGTCGATTGAATTCTCTTTCATACTCAAGAACACTCATTGTTCCTTGTTTCAAATGAAGAAATTCACTTTCTTTTTCATCTCGGTACGATTGAGGCATGTAGTTTTGGATGATCACATCCTTGAAGTCTTCCCATGTCATTCTTGCCTTCTGTTCGGGTGTTTTGGTACGTCCGTAAGCCTCCCACCAGAAATTAGCTTCACCCACGAACTAGAAAACAGCACACGCAATCTTCTGTGCATCATTGTAATCGAGATAGGTGAAAATTTTATCCAATGACCTCAACCATTTTTCAGCTTCTGCAGGGTCCTCCGTTCCGTTGAATGTTGGTGGATTGAATCTTCGAAACTGTTCAATTACTGAGGCTGGTTCATTTCTAGGAATATGTTCTGGTAGTGGTGGTCGTGCAGAGTTTGCCTGAAATTGTTGAGCCAATCCCCGAAGGATTGTCACTAAATCATCTCCTGGATCGCCATAAACGTTTTCAAGATTTTCATTAGTAGGTAGGTTTTGTGGTCTTCTTCGACTCATGATCTGTTCAAAATTTTTATACTCATCATTATTATATGTTGATATATCATTAAAATACAATGAATAAGATGTATAAACACACATATAATTATATATACACATATATATTATTAATAGCAAAATGGTGTCGTTGGCACTCTGATTGTTAAGTATATATGCATCTAAAAGTCATTCTTAGTCTAGAATACTGTCAAGAAAGCCTATTTAGTGCAACATCTAGGTTACCTATATACATCACCCAATTATGGGTCAAAAAGGTTACATCTATTGGAACATGTCACTACTAACTATAGCAAAATCTTAATAAGTCTGAGTTAGGCTAACCGCTAGGGTGTCCTAATCCTCCACCACTCCATCAGCAATATCCCCATCAACCTCGAAATCACCAGGTATATCAACGAACACTTCAACTGGATCCACTGGTACAACCATCGGAAAATGCATCATCTTCACACCCAGGAATCCGACAGGGGGAAGAGGTGTCTGGTCTCTAAGGGCCCATGTGTGGTACAAACATACATTAAAAGCCACATAATTCAGCTCGTGGCCTGGAGGAACAACAAACATCTCAAAATAAATCTGCCGAGCAATCTGAGCCCATACGTCGGGCAAGGTATGAATGAGGATGAAACAGTACTGCACCTCCGTCACCCTCTGAGCTCCATGAAAATCCTCATGATGAATGATGAGCATTAAGGCGAAATGTGTGCCTAAATCATCAATCTCAGTCCTGCCTCGAATGGCGGCTCGTTGGACTCTAACAGCGTTAATGTGAGCAATAACTTCTTCCATCTGATTAACAAAATTTAAATATACTCTTAGGTCAATGAAGAATTTAAAATATTTAAGAATTAAAATAATCACACATAAAATCCTAAAGTGTAATTATAGCGTAGTCATAAAATAGTTAATCCTAGGGTCGGCATAAAATTCTAAGTTAGGTACTTGAGCAAGTCTTAGATAGACCGCTCTGATACCATGCTGTAATGCCCCGAGTTACGCTATGGGGTTGGGACGCTACTAAATATAAATTCCCCAATATAATAATAGAAGGGACGAGAATGCACATCGGAAAAAATATAAAAAAATATCCCCAAAGCGATAGTATATAAAAAAGTAAAAGTTGCATAAAAATTATTACATATTAGCATCTACTCACACGAGTAGAGTGAAATATCCAAAATAAGTACGTTCGGATGATATATCTAAAATAAAGTTCTAACAAAAATACTAAAATATAAGTCATAATATAAAGTCTTCTAAAGGCTTGGGTCAACTGCGAAGGCCTCTCCATCTTCTAAATCTTATTCTGAAAATCAATAAGGGGTGAGCGTCTAAAATACACTCAGTGTGTTAACTTAAATGATTGCACAGTTAAAAATAAATATGCATGCCAAATATACCATAAGATGTAACATATGCCATTTGATAAAATAATTTGCATATTGACGTTCGATAACTTAATGAAAATATTTTAGACCGAATCGTCATCCGATAACTTGTGTTAGTTGGTATATGTGTACCAGGCCGTCACCCCAATACAATGATAGCATACTTTGAAATATATTTTAGTACTGAACCGACGTAGCCAGTAACTTGTGTTAGTTGGTATATGTGCACTGAGTCGTCACTCCGTACAAGTATTAGTAGAAAATATTTGTCATCGAACTAACAGCACACATGACACATAACATGACATATAAGTAACACATATCACATCTTAACATAGCAATCATGACATAAAATGTAGCACTCGGTAAAGAGTGAAAGTTACCCCCACCTTAATCTTATCGAAAACGTGTAAAGTGGACTAGGTTTACTCGTGAGTCTCAGGTATGCCTGCAAAGGAATAATAAACTGAGTTCTACTTCTAATAATAATACCTATTATTAAAACTAATTTCTAAAAATAGTTTACACAAACTAATTATTGTTATATAATAATTATTAATTTAATAAAATAAAAATATATCATTTAAAAATAATAATTTAACAATTATAGTTTTTCTACTTTAATAATAAGTTGTAACATTAAAATATAATTTCAAATGACATTCATGTTTATATAAAAAAAATGGATATAAAATAAAGATTCTACATCTAAATTAATAATAGTGACAAAATTATATGAATATTTAATATAAAAAGTTAAATTAAATAAATAAATATAATAAATAATAAAATAAAAAGAAATGAAATGAAATAAAACAAATAATAAGTAATAATAATAATAATAATAATGATAATAATAATAGTAAATTATAATTAATATTGAAAGGGAATTAAATTAATAGAATAAAATAAGATAAATAATAATAAATAAAATACTAAATAACATAAAAAGTTAAATTAAATAAATAAATATAAAATAAATAATAAAATAGAATTAAATGAATAAAACTAATAATAAGTTATAATAATAATAATAATAATAATAGTAAATAAATAAATAAATAAATAATTAAATAAATAATGTAAATAAAAAATTTAACATGATTGCTGCTTACGCAGATCATCAACTTTTAATATAAAAATAAACTTATTATAAATAAATTCGAAGAAACAAGAAAATAAAAAGAAATCAAAACAAAATTAATTAAATAAATTTGCAAATGCATGAAAAATGAAATTAGTAACATAAAAAATTACAAAAATTACTAATAATAAAAAAACAGAATTAAAAAAAATAATTAAATAAAAAAATATAATCAAAAGTATTACAACTAACAACTAAAAAAACCGAACTAAAAAAAATAATAAATAAAAATAATAATCAAAAGAGTATAAAAAATATAAAAAACAATAAGTAAAATATAATCAAGAGTAAAATTATAAAAAAAAATAATTAAAAAATTGTAATAAACATGAAAAAATAAGTTAATTACGAACAAAAAAATCAAAAGATCATAAAGATTATAAAATTACATGATAATTTAAAAATAAATAGAAAAAAAAGAAGTACAATCAAAAAATAAATAAATAAATAAATAATTTAAAAAATATAAAAGAAACAACAAAAATAAATAATAATAATAATAATAATAATAAATGTATACCTTTATTTAAAATTTGAAGAACGCTTTTGTTTGTCGTGATGATTAAATTATGTGTGTAAAACGAATGAATAAAGAGTCTTATTTATAGGTAGAAATGTAATAAATTTTCTAAAACTTATAGTAAATATATGTATTTATCTAAATTATTTTTTAATTGATAGTGATTGATAATATCAGATCAAATCTTAAAATAATATATGTATTTATCTACATTAAATTCTGATTAATAATTAAAATTTTTAATTTTAATTAAAAATTAACATAATTGAGATTAATTCCGATGACGACACCTCATCAAAATTAAACTCTCATATAGTATATTAAAGATATACTATTAATATTGATTATTACATCTATATATTACCATTTGTAAATAAAGCATGAAAAATATTTTCATAAGAATACAATTAATGTAAATTGTGTTAAAATAATAATTTAATTGACAAAAATTGAATGATAATTTCACTTTTGTCAAATACTGGTGTGAACGCACATAGACGGATCGTTATAAAATATTACTTTTGAAATAAAATATTATCACTTTCACTATAAAATGTTATAACTTTTTATTAATATTATAAATCATTTATGAAATAGTTCACTGTCATTATTACTTTTTATCGATTGAGTATCACTTTTCATTAATGATGTTATCACTTTTTTAAAAAAATCATTAAATAATTTAATTGGACATTTATCATTTTTTTTATAAGATATCACTTTTTATTAAAAATATTATTAATTTTATTTGTTCAATAAATTTTTATTAAATAGTTTAATTGGATGTGTATCACTTTTTTCTTAATCAAGTATCATTTTGATTAAAAATATTATTACTTTTTATTTTTCTTACAAATTACTCCATGAAATAATTTGATTAGTCGAGTATCACTTTTTAATGTTCAAATATTATTTTTTATTAAAAATATTATCACTATTTAATTTATTAAAGTTTAATAAAATAACACAATAATAAGTGTATCAAAAAGTACCACTTCTGAATTTTCTGACGATCACTTGTAGTTTTTGAATGATTACAATATATTTAATGGTAGATCTTGTGTGAGATCGTCGCACGTGAGATAATTTTTTACTTTTTAAAATAGTTATCACTTTCGCTATAAATCGTTATTACTTTCATTATAAAATATTATCATTTTTTATATATACTAAATTGTTCATGAAAGATCATTATCACTTTTCATTAATTTATTATCACTTTCCTTCATGAGAGTTATCACTTTCTGACGATCCCACGTAAGCCCTTATGTGAGTCGGTCTCACACAACTCTTTACCTATATTTAAAATATGGCAAAGATTTGGGTGAGACCGTCTCACGAATCCCCTTATGTGAGACGGATCACACATTAACTCATTAAGCATATTTTAATTGTTATTAAATTAAAAAATTTTTAAAATCCTTATAATACTTAATTAAGACTTGTATTTCCTCCACGCCGAAAACTGAAACTGAGTGGAAGCAGCCCATTTAAAATCCTTATAATACTTAATTCGTAAAGCATCTGATAAGTTTCGAATGCAAAACCATTTACTTTATGTATTCAATTTTTTTTACGCTTTTTTCTTTATATTTTTTATTATTTAAAATTTTAATAAATTTTTTATTAAAATTTTCTAGGCAAAAACTTATGTGAGACCGTCTTACATAAGAGCTTATGCGAGACGGTCAGAAAGTGATAATTATTATAAAGGAAAGTGATAATAAATTAATAAAAAGTGATAATGTTATTTCATGAACAATTTATAATATAAATAAAAAGTAAAAACATTTTATAGCAAAAGTGATAATGTTTTATAGCAAAAGTGATAATTGTTTTAAAAAGTAAAAAATTGTCACACGTGAGACAGTCTCACGCAAGAACTACCAATTTTCTATTCATTTAATTATTTTAAATTTAATTATTATAAATTTACAAAATGTGATCTACAATTGATGAAAGTGATAACGATACTTTGAATTATTTCATGAACAACTTATAATATAAATGAAAAGTGATTTCACTTAAAACAAAAGTGATAATATCTTTAATAAAAAGTGATAAGTAATTAAGAAAGTGTATTTCATGTACAATTTATTGGAATAATAAAAAGTGATAACATTTCTAATAAAAAGTGATAATTAATTTAGAAAGTATATTTCACGAACAATTTACTAGAATAATAAAAAGTGATAACTTTTTTAATAAAAAGTGATTCGTAATAAAAGAAAATTGATATTCGTTTAATTGAATTATTTCACGAAAAATTCACTATAATAATAAAAAGTGATAATATTTTAAATAAAAATGTGATACATGATAAAACAAATGTGATAACCGTTTGATTAAATTATTTTATGAACAAATCTTAAAATAAATATAAAGTGATAATATTATTAATAAAAAGCTATATCCGATCATGAAAAAGTGATAATAATAATAATAATTTTATTAAAATTGATTACTAAGCAATAAAATATGACTTGTTTTTTCATTTATGATGATGTATAACATTAACATAAAATTTTAAGAAATTAGACATTCATTTATTTTTTAAAATTAATAGATAGAATTGATAAATGAAATTTAATTAATTTTTCGATGATTTTAAATAGGAGAATTAAATAAGAAAAAGGTTAGACCATCCTAGCGTCGTGAACGTGAGCGGCATGGACAATAGCAATCAGCGTGTGGCAGCTAGTTATTAGAATTTGTTAAATTTAATTACACCAAACAGGACCTTCTTTTTTCTTAATTTCTTTTTAATTTAATTTGAAATATACTTATTTAGTTTAATGGATAGTCCGCCTTACGTAAAGAGATCCGTAAGACGGTCTCACTCAAAACCTACTCTTAAAGTATTACTAGTAAAATTAATAATTAATAAAATAGTTATTTTAAAATGTATAAAAAAAAAAAAGAATATCGCACTTAACTAATTGCATTCATATTCGTGATATTAACGTGCCATTACTTTCCAGTTTGCAAGGTGACCGGCCAGGCCACATTTTTCGTTAATCCATCTCACATAAGGAGAATCGTAAGATGGTATGGTACAAGACTCACCCTATTTTTATTGATTGGTTTAGTTATGTATTCCTAACCAATAAAAAAACTATAATTAAAGGTGGTATTTTATTGATTGGTTTAGTTATCTATTTCTAACCAATAAAAAAAGTATAATTAATGGTGATATTTAATTAATAGATATACATGAATGTGAACAATAATAAATAAATAACTAAATAAAAGTAGAAAGATTATATATTTAAAATTAAAATAAAAAATACTACAATTAACCACGTCGCGACACCTCATACTTTTAAAAAATTATTTATAGCAGCGTTTTTGTAATTAATATATATAAGATATATTAAATATAAATTATATAATATAATTTTAATTATTCATACCAATTTATACATATGTTAAAATGTAAATTATTTATGTTATTAACCGTATCAATTACAATATTTTACTGAGTTCTGCATTTAATTATCCCTTCAGGTATTTATTTTTTTTATCAATTGTGTAATTATTTAAAATTTAAATAATTAATTAAATTTGAGGCAAATTACGTGGATTTTTTTATGAATTGTTTTACAATTTATTTAATATTTAAAATGTATGCATTATATTTTAATTATTTAATGTGCATTGATTTTTCATTAATAAAAGAATTTTAAACAAATAACAAAATATAAAAGATTAAAATAAAAAATTTGTGATTAAATAGAAAAAAAATTCAAAAAATCATGTATTTAATTGATAAAAAGATTGTTTGGGATTAAATTGAGGAATAATTAGGAGGTCATGTATTATTTTGACAATAAAAAAAATTCGTGATTAAATTGAAAAAAGAAGAAAAGGTCATGTATTTTAATGTAATTAACCTTTTTTCTTTTTTTTTGTTAATTTTTTTCTGAGCCGTTGATTTGGGATTTCTTACTTCTTTTGAATTTTTTTTATTTAATTTATTTTAAGTTTCCATTAATTTTAATCCAAAACCTTCCTTTCTTAAGGGAATTCAGTTCGCCTAATTGATGGGGTGATTAGATTGGTGTCTATTGTTGAGATGAATTGAGGATTTTGGAGGGGGTGTTGGCTTGGCAGCGGGTGGGCACCGGAGGTGTAGCCATGAGGCCTTATTAAGCGGGGCGGACTCATCCCTTACAAGGGCGGGGCATGGGCTTGTGATGTAGGACCCGTGCGGATTTCAGAGCGGGTCTGGGGCAGACATATTTAAAACGGGTCAACTCTGGACTTGATCCGTTGATATCCTAAATGTAATATTGTAGAGATTAATGAAGAATGAGAATAAAATAAAATATTATAAAATTAAAATAAATATATTTATTTTTTGTTCAAATTCTTGGTAATCAGCATACGGTACAATGTATAAATATTTATTTTTTAATATTAAAGAGAAAAAAATATTTGATGTGTGAAATCGTATCCAACATAAAAAGAGTATATAGTAGAGATTAATGAAGAATGAGAATAATATATTTAATACTCCCTCTATCCCAAATTCATCTACACGTTTGAGCTTAAGAAAAATCACTTTTTGAGTTACTTTTGGGAATAGTATGATATTTTTGGGTAATAAATTAATAATAAAGTAAGTTATGTGTGTTAAAAATGTAATGACAAATTTGAAATTAAAGTATATTGGAGGGATATTAATTAGTTGCTTTTTACTTTTATGGAAATGTGAAATTGAATTTAGAATGAATCAAAACATAAAGTGTAAAATTAATGGAATATTTTGATGCAAGCGCATTGATTGATTTGAGGCGTGAGAAACGGATCTGATTCTGATCTAATAAATAAATAAGGAATCCGCATTAAATAACAGGGCGTACAAAATGCATGTATATTAGTGATTTTATTATTAATAATAAAAATACATTATATATTACTTTTTACACTTTATTCATCGGTTTCAACAACTTTATTTACTTTTTTACACTTTATTCATCATCCCCAACAATTTTATTTACTTTTCCTTTCAAAATTACCAATTTATCCCTACTTTTTCTTATATTATATGGAGTATTAGAAAAACACTTCTTAATTTTCTTACCCGTACAAACAGGCAAAAATACCAAGAAATGAGAGAGTACAAGCCCTTTTTTTTTCTTCGTGTAACCGCTAGCCCAACCCAATTTTGCATACGGTTTCCGCTAACACCTTATTGCTGTTTGTTTTTTTTTCTTAGTTATTTAATGGTACCTCTTTGTTTTAGGGTATATTTTATTCCTAAGATTTAGAGCATAATGATAATTTTACCCTTATAATTTAGGGTATATTTTACTTTAGGGTTTAGGGTTTAGACTTTCTTGTGGTTTAGAGTATATTCACCCATCGAGTTTAAAGTTTAGAGTATAATTGTAATTTAACTCTTGTGGTTTAGGATATAATAGTCATTTAAGTATTGTAAATTAAAAAAATAAAAATAATATTAAAAAAGGAGGAGAAATTAATTAAAAAAATAGGGACCACATGTTCCACCAATTCATTTGTGGGAGTGGTTCACCCAAATTATGCTCATTATTTTATAATAGAATAAAAAAATAATTTAATATAATAAATATGATGCGGAGATTGATTATTTGATGAAATAACAATAAAAAAACCATGGCAGCGTGAGAAACGGATCTGTAATTAATAAATACAGCGTTCGAGGGGGTCATGAATTGAATAAGAATATTTAAAATTTAGTTATTCTTTTCATAACCTTTCGCTAATTATTTTGTGCATCCAATTTAAAAAAATTTTACACAATAAAAATGCGCAAATATTCATGTAAATCGAGTTCACGTTGTTATACCCTACATTTTGCTAAGGTTTAAATTAAAGAGGCACCACTAACTATGACATTAACTAATAAAATATACTCCTTTCGTCCCGGAACAAGGTATACATTTACTTTTTGCACTAAGATTAAGAAGTAAAATATTTTAATGTGTAATGAGTGGTTGCATTAATATAGTGTGTGTGACCATGTGGATTAAGAAGTATAATATTTTAATGTGCGATGAGTAGTTGTTGTATTAGTATAGTGTGTGTGACCATGTGGATATAATAATGGTATTGTATAGATCACATCAAACAAAAAAGGAAATGTAAACTTTGTTTTGAGACGTGCCAAAATGGAAAAATGTATACCTAGTTGTGGGATGAAGGGAGTATATACTTTATTAGCGATTTTTTGTAAGTTTTTTTGAATGAAATGTGAATGTAAAAAAATTCTACAATTATTAAGAATCATGTATATACAATTGAATAAAAAATTATACATATATATTCAAAATTATATAATTATTAAGAAATATACATAAACTATTAAATAAAAAGTTATAAAAAGTTGTGAATATATACCCTGATACCAACCCTTCTTCGATTAGTTAAATCCCACGAAAATATTAATTAATGTTGACCCTATAGCTAATCTCCTATATAACCACCCTTCCATGCACACTAATTTCAAACACAATACCTAAACACTATTCTATTCACCTCTCTCTCTCTCTTTCTCTTATTCAATTTCTTTTCTCTCATTGCACTATGTTATTCAATTTCCCTGTTCCACCACTGAAGATGTAACGGCCAATACTCCTCCCCTCCCCGTCTCAAGAATACTTGCAATTTAAAATAATTTTTGATATTGGAAAAAGTTCAAATTTTATTTTGTGGTTCAAATACTCTTTTTGAGACGGATTAGAAAGGAGAGTGTGCAAGTATATATTCTTGGGATGGAGGGAGTTTTAATTTAGACTCTTTATTTTAATATTTCTTTAAGCTTGATTTTTCACTAATCAATTATTTGTGCGTGTTTACTGTGCAGGTCAAATAAGAGGGCTTAAAAATTATCACTGCAATGGAGGATATTAATATTGGTGTTAATTCCAACACACAACTAAAAGAAGAATGCCATATATGCAATGTCCTTCACTGTGGTCGTGTTTCGTTTATTGTTTGAATCGTCATGTTGTTTTCTTTGTGTTGTTTGATCAATAATAATATATATATTAATTTCGACTAATTTTCTCCCATCTACATTTGACATAATTTATATATATATATATATATATATATATATATATATATATATATATATATATATATATGCTGTGGTAAGTTTTTTATTTCTTTCTTTAATTAAAAAAATGATATTTGATCTATAAGAAGTGATAACTATTCAATTCATAAACTATTTCATGACTAACTTTAGTATGAAATATGAAAAGTGATAACATCGTTAATGCAGGTGATAATTAAATAAGGTTTACCAGTAAGAAAATTACAATCATTCCCTCTAGGGTTTAACCTTTCCTTTAAGAATTTTTTTTAATCAGACTTTCCTTTTAAAATATATGTTTTATTATATATATATATATATATATATATATATATATATATATAAATATATATATATATATCATCCAACGGTGCGCAACCAGAAATGTAACACTAGAAGAATCAAAACCTAACAATATATTGAAATGATGCCATCAAAAGACAATCTAACAAAAAGGCTAGCTATAAAAATAATTATGCTATTACTGAATTATTATTATTATTGAGAAGTAATTTCTTTATTTAATTTTGTATAAAGCACATGTCTTATATTGTTGATCTCTAATTTTTTTTTGAAGTGGTGGGCTCTCATTGATTGAACAATAATGATTAGATTAGATATATTAATACCTAAGATAATTGTGTTTTAATAGTAGGAACTTTAATGCGAGTAATTTGAGACTATTATTTTTCATCATCTAAAGTTTTTTCATCATTAAATTTTAGGTTAATTGTTGGGAAAGTTTAAATCTTTACTTCTATGCAGCAGGAGGCTACCCATTCGTTGACCACACTCTCTCTCCAATGTCATACGCCACCTGTAAAAAATTACGTCGTTTTACTTCATTCAAATAGTATCATAAAACTTAATTTTTCCGAAATAATCTCATAGCATTTAAATTTTTATTCAAAAATGTCATTTTACTTAAAAATGTTTAATTTTTCTAATTCCATGAAATTGAAATGAATCGATGCTTTTACAAAGTTATGGGATAAAGGTAAAACAAATTGATTTGAGATGAAATCAGAGAAAAACTAAAAGATTTGACACAAAAATAATTAAATGTCCTAATTATTTTAGAATATTTTCGAATTATGTATAATATACATTTTAAACTCATATTTTGTATACACCCACATTACTTTTATATCAATACACTTAAACCTTAACTTACCCACACTTTTACAAATCATCACATGTCTGTTACATACATCCATCATAACTCACCCACAACACCAATTGCTCACCCAACATCAACCATGTGGGAGAAAAAAAGAAAAAGAGGTCAATTTGATCACCATTCTCATCAAGTAAACACTACCCTAAATACAATAATATTCGGTGAAAGTGATAACATGTGAGGTAGATTGTGAGACGGATCGATTAACTGTTATAGTATAATTGTTGTATAAAAGGCGGTTTTGCTTATCCCAAGGGCCCTCGCATTCCGTCCAACAGCTTGTGAGGGAGGTAAATCATGGGAACTCAACCGAGTAATAAGGGTTAGACATTTTAACTTACCACACAAGGAGCCCGCCCGTTTAATAAAGAGGTTGCTCCCATTCTGCAGTTGTGATTCGGTCCTTGATCATTGTACAAGATTTTTTTTTGTTTGACCAGTTGAGCTGCCCATGCAGAGTTTTATAGTATATTGTTCGTAAGTAAAGTATGTTTACAGATAATTAGAAGGGGGGGAGTTATTCGCACCACCGACTTTACTAAACGTACCTCATAAATAAAGAAAATTAAATATTCTTAATAATAAGACATATATACCCTTATTAAAATGATTAGTTTAAATTTAATTAGGAGTTAACTATTCATAACACATAATTACTAAATGTACCCTAATGAAAATTTAATTCTGGTAGTTAGGGTTTTCTATCGCTTTGAGTATATCCGCTCCTTGAGAAATTTCTGTAACTAAGAATCATCTCTTACATATACTTCAATTTTTATCTTCATTTGTATGCGTAGTGTGACCTAACAGATTGATTAAAGTTATATATTTTTGATTCGAGTTGATTGGGAACGTATTCATATTGGGAGAAATTCAAAATTTAAGAAATAGAAAACAAGCCAACAACAGATTAGTGGCGTTGGTGGAAGGCCATCGAATGACAAACCCTTCGGCCTTCACAAGCAGTCGTCTGTGTATTCATTAAATTTTGAGGAGATCTAAATTATGATTTGGCAAAGTAGAAAAGATTTTGGTGCTATGATTTAGAAATTTGGGTTTGTTATCTATGGAGGAAGATTTGTTTCTTGGAAGGTGGTGGATCTTCGCAGAGGCAAGAACATTTAATTATTCCCCCTTCTAGATTGTAGGAGATCATTTTATTCACCATTCTAGATTGTAGTTCATTCTGACTACTGTGTGATTCTTCTTCCTTAACTTGTCTTAATTGAGGTCTACTTCGTAATATATGTATATTTATCTATAACATATGTGGTGTATTTAATAAATTGGGATAAATTTAGTGATTTTGAAGATGTAAATAGTAGGGGATTAAAAATATAAAGAAATAATGGGGAATTTGAATGCAAGTTGTGGGAATGGATGGGGTTTGGTAAAGAAAGAAACGCAGGAGTAAGAGTGAGAAGAGGATTGAATCAAAAGGAGTAGAAAAATGTTGTACTTAGTACCAACTTTTTTTTTTACATTTATTAATTTAATTTAATTTAATTAATTAATTATTGTTTTTATCTAATTTCTTGAAAACACGACAATTGTTCACCGTCGGTGGAGTATCTAGACTTCCAAATATTTCGGGAGCATATTTGTGGAATTTTTTTAAGGGGAAATGATACATATTAGCCCTTTTCACAACGGCTCATTTGGTAAGTTATACTATAAGATAAAGTATTATGTACGTGGATATAAGTGGGTTATATGAAAAAATAAGTTTGTTTGGTAGGATATACAAAAATTGAGATTAATATTGTGAAGGTGTTTGGTAGATAGTAGTAATAATAAGTATAAAATATAGTTTTACTTTTATACCCTTGTTAAATTTATGGATTAATACTTTTTTTTTTCTTATATATAGGCAAAGATGATCCATACAAAGATATATTATTTAAATTTATTTTGGATTATATTATATGTAAAATTTAACATCATCATTCATCAAATTCGCAGTATATATTATTATAAATTAATAAAATAAAAATAGTGTATATTGGGTGCACCCGGGTGCACCCATATGTTTATGTATTTTTATTCTATTTTGTATATATATTATTCTATTTTGTATACGTGTTTTGTAATAATTGTATACTTTTTTCACATTAAGTTTTCATTAAAAAAACTAACATTCATATGTTTATAACTTTTTATTGAATATTATATACAAATTTTCATTAAAAAAATTAACAATTAAATTGTATACATTTTTACTCTTAATTGTATATGTTTTTGTTTATATTTGTATATGAGTGCACCCTATCTTTAGGTGCACCCGGGTGCACATTATAAATTGCCAAACAAAAATTACTTAATTTAAAATATCCATTATTATATTTTGAAATAGTTTTAATTTTTTGTTTTATAATGTTAAAATTTGGGGTCATTCTGCGGTGCACCTAGTGCACCCGTCCACCCCCCAATTTATATCTAAAATGGGTAGTAGGGTGGTTTTTTTATTCTAAAAAAATAATTATTTTAAATTATTTAATGGTAGAGATTGATTTAAAAACTAATCTTTGGTTACGATTGTCCAGGTGCACCCTAATCGGACTCTAAAATTTGATAATATAATTGTTTAATTTTATTTAAAATCTAACACACTAAATATTACCATGATTATATTAAATAAAATTTAGCACGTTGGGATGGAATTAATCATAAAATTCAATTTTAATATACATATTTATTTTATTTTAAATTAATAGTAGTTTTAATAGATGAGATAATATTAATAGAGATTTTTCGTCTAAATACGTCCTCCAACAAATAAAATAAAAAATTAAGTGCAAACAAAATTTTAACAAATTATCACATTTAGAACATATATATTTTTTTTGATGGTTTTATCGTATCATTCACCATTAAATAATACACATGATAAATAGCTGATAAAAACGATAATTTCAATTACAATCCAAGTCCTATATACATGATTAACAGCTGATGAAATCCATGGTTTCAATTACAATCCAAGTTCAACAAGACACATTTTAAATGATAAATTACTGATAAAATACATGCTTTTTTAACAACTGATGAATTAAGAACTTTCAATAATTGTCTCAAACCCCAAAACTGACAGAACTACAATTCGCAAATTGAAATTATTGTGATCTTTCAGATTTTTAGTCTAGTATAACCTTGTTCATGCAATCAAAATGAAAAACTTATTATAGTTGAGGCATAAAGCAGGCTCTTCAAGCAGTAAAAGATTATGACATTGATGTTTAAATAGTATCATCAATCCATTTCAAGATAAATAGGATTCTAATTTTCTACCTCAAAAGCACAACAAAATGGAAACAAGTATAACGACTCAATAATTCATTCAATAGCTTAATTATTGGAATTGCCTCTTGGGGACAGGAAAAACAGAATGCCACCACTAAGGATAGGTTTTGGTTAATTGGAATAAAAAAACATGTTGGTTAAAAAAGAATACCAATTGATAAATACAGCTTTATCACTATAAGAAACATCTTGATGAAACTGACTGTTTTGAGAATTAAGAGCAGGGTCTAGAGTAGAAACAAGTAATTGCAATTACAAGTTTCATGAATTTGTGTAAGTAATTAGGCAAAAATGATTTGTTTGAACCACTTTGTTTATGCAACCCTCTATGCAATGCATAACAAAAGAGGCCCCTATTAATTCATGTCAATGAAATTAACAGAATATTATTTTGGGGAAACAAGCACTCACATTATGTTTAGCACCAAAGATAGGAGATGCCAAGATATCCATTGTCTTTTCCAACTACAATTCAGGCACATGCAACGACAACCCTCTTAGCCACAACACCAATTGCACTTCCATGCATTCCACATATATATTCTATAACAAGAATTAAAAAAACCAATCAACTTTAGAATCAAGAATCTCTGTATATAACTAAAATAGATAAATGGATTGCGAAACAAGCCATTGTGGTAGCCAATTTACAAGCGGTGTTAAATTGAGAAGGCATGAGTATCACAATCACAAAAAAAGTCCAAATTACAGTATTAGATTAATGGCAAAAGCTCATGTGCCCTGGGACACACCGTGTCCCCATGGGAACACAACACTCTCTCTCCATATTTTATTTAAACCTATGTATAGCTAGGGGTTTAAATTGCAAAGGAGCACGACGTCCCCGGGGACACAAGAGCCTCACTCTATATTAATAATCTGTGTGCACCTGTATATGTAATTCAATCCCCTGAATACAATCATTTAACAAAAAATAGAAATACAATCAAGCATCTTAAAATATTTTCCCCCAAATTTTTAAACCTAATTCACACTCATAGAAATATCCTAAATTCTAATTCAAGTAATAACCCTAAAAATGAATAAAGTTCTACTTAACAAAAGATGAAGTTACACAAATTTGATTAGGGTTTCAATTTTGCTTTAAAAAAAATGAGTCATGTATAAATTGTGCAATATAATGGGATACACAATACAAAGATGAAACCTTACAAATATGAGTTTTACTCATTTTGTTCGCCTTCCATTCTCGATTTAAATTACAGAAACTAGTTGCATTGGTGTTTCTCACTTCACATTTTCGCTGGAAATGGAAAGAACTTATGAGACATGTGTTGGGCTGCATTTAAATTGGAGTGAAGCTCCTGTGCACCCATGCGCACGGAGGACATTCGCCTTTGCAATTTCCTTGCCCCTTTACAATTTAAACCTCTAGGAATACATAGGTTTTCTCAGTTTTAAAGTCGAAACACGAGCTAATCTAATGAATCTGATAAATCACTTTGTAAACTTATCTCACCGAATCAAGGATTGATTCAAACTCTCAGTAAGAAAACTAAATCAAAACTCAAAGTGTGTGCTAGTGTGTGATTGAAGAAAATTGAAGAACAAGATGTATAGTGGTTCGGCTTATCAACCAAGCATACGTCCACTTCTGATGATGATGAATTTGTATTGCTTGCAGAGGGTTTTAGATGGTTACTAATACATACAAGCTAAGATTACAGCTATATATATACATCACATGTGATAACAAACTTATGGGACCAATCGAGTGCAGCATCTTCCAGCTGTCATATGGGTGGTTAAATGGAATCTATTTCTGTTGCAACCACTTCCAGCTCATAGCTAGCATTATGAGCTTTCGATCCATGCATAGAACTGCTTCCAACGAACTACCATAACTTCTGTACAACCGCTGTAAACCGCCCCAGTCACATCTCATCACATGCATTGATTTTCAGTTCATTAAGTATGATCATGCACCCGTTTCTGGTGTTTAACATGATCACACACACAACTAAACTACAGATACACTCCTACTGATGTTGATCAGACATTAAGTGTGAGGTTTCCATTTCAGGTTTAAATAGAATTGAAGGGGGAGGATTGTGTTCACATTGGGACATGAAGTATCCTTCCGTGTCCCGGGGCGCAAGAACTTTTGTCTTTAAATTGTGCATTCTACGATTTTTTTCTGGGGAAAAACATATAGGTAGAATAGAACAACTATTTGCGCTGAATAGAAGACATGTAGGTCGAATAGAAGAAAACTTTTATCCGTATGAAAAAATTTTCTATTTTTTTCTGAAGGAAAAAAATATATGCAGAATAGAACAACTATTTTGGCCGAATAGAAGACATCTAGGCCGAATAGAATAAGAATGTTATCCGTATGAAATTTTTTTTGAAAAAAAAATATAGAAGAAAAAATTTATCCGTATGAAAAAATTTCCTAATTTTTTTTGGAAAAAAATATAGGCCGAATAGAAGAACTATTTGGGCTGAATATAAGACATGTACGCTGAATAGAAGAAAAAATTTATCGATATGAAATTTTCATCTATTTTTTCTGAAAAAAAATAGGCCGAATAGAAAAAAAATTATCGATATGAAATTTTCATCTAATTTTTCCTTGAAAAGAAATAGGCCGATCTGAAAAAAAAATAGGCCAATTAGAAGAAAAATTTTATCCATATGAAAAAATTTTCTGGAAAAAAAATATAGGTTGAATAGGCCAAGTAGTATAGGCCAAATGGAAGGAATTTTGGGTTGAATAGAAGAAACTTAGGTCGAATAGAAAAATAAAATTTATGAGATTTTTCTATAATTTTAAATGTGGTCCAACCCACCACCATTTAATGCGGTCAACACAAACATAATGATGGCCCTATGATTTTTGTCCTTTCTCCTGACAGATATGGGGTAATTGGGAATGAGTGAGACTCTTGTGCCCTCGGGAAAACCGTGTCTCTTTGCAATTTAAACCCCTAACAATACATAGGTTTAAAATAGAATATGGAAGGGGAGGGTTGTGTTCCATGGGGCACGGCGTGTGCCCCGGGGGCGCATGAGCTTTTGCCATAGGGAATAACTCTTAATAGTGGATAGAAAAAATTCTTTTTTATGTAGGTGACCAAATAAAATGTAACTTAAAATGCATAGTGACCATTTTAAATTTTGTCCCTTTTTTTAAATTATTAAATTATTTTAGTCGTTAAATTTAAAAGAAGTTATAAGATTGACGGGGGAAAAATCCACTGAGATTATTTTAATAGTTATCACTTTTTATTAGAAATATTATTACTCCTTCTGTTTCATAATAGTTTTCAAACTTTCACATCTTAAAAAAAAATTATTTCATCACCTAAAAAGTTATTTTAATTTCAAATTTGTCACTCTTTTTTTATAATCATAACATTACTTTACACTTTATTTATTACCTAAAAATACTAAAATACCCTTAAAAGTCAATAAAGTTGATCAAAATTTTTTTTCTTAAACAACGTAGAATATGAAAACTGTTATGGGGGCGAAGGAAGTATTTTTTATTGAAAATATTATTACTAGTCATTTATATTACAAATTCTTCATTTTCAATAATTTATTACACCCCTATAACTTTTCGTCGATCATTTTTTATTAATATACTATGAACTATATCTTTTCATCAATTTGAATATCACTTTTTTATTAAAATATTAGTGCTTCTTATCCGTCTTACATAACACTTCACAAGAGACAGTCTCACACAATGGTTTGCCCTATATATAAAATATTAGGATAAATACACTTTTTATCCATTAACTTTCTCCAATTTTGAAATTAGTCCATCGGTTTCACACATTTTAAAATTGGTCCATTAAGTTTAGAAAAATTAACAAAATAGTCCTCCTACCAACTATAGCGAATGCTCATCCAATAATGCAGACGTGGTTTTTTTTTAAAAGAGACGTGGACTGGCCGATGTGCTTCAGAGTAAGAGAGAAACCATATTGAATATTCTCCTCCTTTTCTCTCGACAAATTGCCCACTACCCTCTTGCTGGAGAAGCGAACCCAGCCACCACTTCTCCACCCAATCATTCCCGTCACCATCGCTCAGGGCATCAATCGGCTCCGATGGTGGAAGTTGGGCCTGCCGAACTCTGCATGCTTCAGCGTAAGGTCCAAGATGCGGTCGTCATCCCGGGGTTGATCCGGCAGAAGGCTATCTGGGATGGTGGCAATGCGGAAGCCGGGGTAGCGAGAGAAGTGGGGTGATGGTGCCGTGGCGGAGGAGGCGATCGTGGAGGTAGTCGGTGAGGATAATGGTGATGTGGAGACCGAAGAGGAGGAGATCTCAGCAAGATTGAGTATGGAGTTCATTGGTGATTCCTCTTCGGGTGATGTGGATAAATATTAATCTATAATATTAATAAATATTATATTTAAAAGGTTGATTTTGTAGATAGCCAAAGCTAAACTGACGAGCTTTGATCAGCACACACACATTGCTATCCCTATTCTGGGGGTGATTAATGTTGGGGTATGGATATATTTAAGTGCAGAATAGATATCTTGCAATCTGATATTTGCGTAGCTAATTTTCTGCTTGTTCATTTCATGGTAGAATACATCAATTTATAGTCATTACATGAGATTTAATGCATGAATTTAATGGGTACATTCATCTATCAACCTTCTTGATTCTTCTACTTGACTGCCTCCTCGTATGTCTTCAATGGAGTTGGACCATCATTACAAATTACTTTCAACACCCTCTCTTAATTTGTAATGTTAACATGTCCTCTGAATTGCTCAAGCTTCTCTGACGTAAATGCTTTCGTAAACCCATCTGCAAGTTGCTCCTTAGTGTTCACGAACTCCAGTTGAATTTCTTGCTCACTTACGAGATCTCTTATGAAGTGATGTCGCAATTCGATATGCTTAGACCTTGCATGGAAAACTGGATTCTTTGTCATTGCAATAGTCGACATATTGTCGCAAAAAATAGTTGTTGGAGTGCCTTGAACTTGCTGAATATCATCAAACACTCTCCTCAGCCATACAACTTCACAAGCTGCATCACACGCTGCAATATACTTCGCTTCCGCCGACGAGAGCGAAACGGTCTTCTGCTTCTTAGATGCCTAAGAAATTATCTTAGATCCCAAGCAAAAAATATATCCTGATGTGCTCTTACGATCATCAATCGAACCTGCCCAATCACTGTCGGTGAAACCAACAAGTTTATCATCCAATTCCTTGACATAGTTGATGCCAAAATTTCTTGTTCCTTGAAGATACCGCATGATTCTTTTTGCTGCAGCAAGGTGTAATTTGCTTGGATTATGCATGAACCTTGAGATCAAACTTACTGGATAGACAATATCCGGCCTTGTGTTTGTCAAGTAAATTAAGGAACCTACTAAGCTCCTGTACAATCTCTCATCAACCTTTTCTGCTCCATCATCCAGCTGCAATTTTTCATTTGATGCCAATGGAGTTGCAATAGGCTTGCAACTACTCATATTGAATTTTTTCAAGACACCATCAAGATACTTCTCTTGAGAAATGAAAATCTTACCCTTTGTTTGACGAACTTGAATCCCGAGAAAATATTTCATGAGACCCAAGTCAGTCATCTCATACTCTTTCATCATAGCTTTTTTGAAATTTTCCACCATCACACGATCACTGCCCATGTAGATCAAATCATCTACATATAAGCAAACAATGAGAAAATTATTTCCTTCCTTCTTCACATATAATGAAGCCTCGTTAATGCTTCGAACAAATCCAATTTTTTGGAAATAGCCATCAATCTTGCTATTCCAAGCTTTGGGGGCTTGCTTCAAGCCATATAAAGCTTTCTTCAATCTGCAAACTTTCTTTTCTTCTCCTTTAACAACGTAACCTTCAGGTTGTTGTACGTAGACTTCATCCTTTAAGTCACCATTAAGAAATGCTGACTTTACATCCAATTGATAGATTGGTAGCTCCAACTGTGCAGCAATGGCTAGAACGATCCGAATCGTTTCCATTCGAGCCACTGGTGCAAACGTCTCCGTGAAATCAATACCGGGCTGCTGAGAATATCCTTTCGCTACCAAACGGGCTTTGTGCTTGAGAATCGAACCATCTTCTTTGAATTTTGTCTTGTAGATCCATTTCACTCCAATCACATTTTTCCCATCAGGTGGATCCACAAGTTCCCAAGTTTGGTTTTTTTGAATGCTTGCAATCTCATCATCCATTGCTTCCTGCCAACATGTTTCTTTTGCTGCTTCAACATAGGATTGTGGTTCACAAGAGAATAGTGCCACATTACAAGCATCATAGATATCAGCCAAGCTTCGAAATTTCGAAATCGGACTTTCGGAGTCGGCATGAAACTCTCCACGTGAACTTGGACCAGGAGTACATGGGCTGCTGCAAGTTCCACTTGAGCTAGGATCATCATTCTCCTTTGATGAAGTAGGCATGATCATTGCTTTCCCTCTCTGATTTTCATTCTCCTAATTCCAAGAACCCATTTCATCAAAAATAACATCACGTGAAGTAATAAGTTTGTTGGTCTTTGGATTAAGTAGACGATAGCCTTTCGACTCGTCACTATACCCAACAAATATAAGCTTTTCTCCTTTTTCATCAAACTTTTCTCTTTGCTGTGAAGGAATATGAGAATAAGCAATGCAACCAAACACTTTGAAATGATGTACCTGAGGTTTTCTTCGATGCCATGCTTCATACGGAGTCATGTTTGGTACTGCCTTCGTAGGAGATTTATTGAGGATGTACACGGCTGAATTTACAGCCTCAGCCCAAAAGGATTTCGGAATACGTTTGCCTGTCATCATGCTTCGAGCCATTTCAACAATCGTTCTATTTTTCCGCTCCGCAACTCCATTTTGCTGTGGGCTGTATCGAACTGTTAGTTGCCTTTGAATTCCTTTGGTTTTGCAATAATTCATGAAGGCGTTTCCAATGAACTCGCCACCTCGATCAGTACGAAGACACTTGATCGTTTTGCCACTTTGATTCTCCACAAAAGTTTTGAAATCCATGAACTTGGCAAATGCTTCAGATTTTTGCTTGAGAATATACACCCACATCATCCTTGTGTAGTCATCAACGAACAAAAGGAATACCTGTTGTCATTAAGTGAAGCCGTCTGCGTCGGGCCACAAATGTCGGCATGCACAAGCTCAAGAGCATCTTTAGCTCTATAGGATGTTTTTGGGAAAGGAAGACGATGCATTTTGCCGTAAATGCATCCTTCACAAGGGCCACATTTCTCCTCAATGTTAGGAAGACCCTGCACCATATTTTTGCTTCGCAACAAATTTAATCCTTTGAAACTCAAATGTCCATACCTTAGATGCCATAACTTGTGTTCTTCTTCAGTTGTGCTTTGGAGCACAAGTTTCTCCGAATATGGCAAGTTGAGAGGAAAGACCTTATTCATGCTCATCTTTACTTTCGCCATCGTAAGATTCTTTTGTGTGTCAATAATGATGCAAAGATCATTATTGAAAACCACTTGGTAGCCTTTTTGCATAAGCTGACCAACACTCAACAAATTTTGAGTCAATTGAGGCACAAAGAATACATCCTTGATCATGCTTGTATTCCCCTCCTTGGTTTGAACTGCAATGGAGCCTTTGCCGTTGATCTTGAGAGCTTTTCCATCACCAAGCTTCACCTCTGATGAATACGATTCATCCAAATCCACAAATATTTTCTTGTTTCCGGACATATGATTGCTGCAACCACTGTCGACATACCAAACATTCTCAAGAGGTTGTTGAGAATTTAGGCAAGAGTAGAATACCTGTTCATCTTCATTTTCAGTAAAGTTTGCCTCCTTTGATCCACCATCAGTTTGATACCAACAATCCTTTTGAGAGTGATTTGGATTTTTGCATTTCTTGCATTTGCTCCAGCAACTTTCGGTGTCGTGCCCATTTCTTCGACAAATACGGCAATAAGAATCTTGATCATTGTTATTGTACCTCGAGTTGCTGGAATCTCCTCGTCCTCGGCTTCTTCCTCGACCTCGACCTCGGCCTCGGAAGGTATTGTTGCCTCTGCCATGGCCTCTTCCTCTACCAGGTTGTGTAGACGTTTTGTTTCTGTCAGAAGATGCACTATACTTTGAAGATTCTGAAATATTCACCATCCCTTGAAAAGCTTTCTCCATGCTTTGATTTGAGAACCTGTTCATCCTCTTTTCATGGGCTTCTAATGAACCCATTAGTTCATTCAACGTTAGCTAGGATAGATCCTTTGATTCCTCTATTGCTGCCACTACGTGTTCGAACTTCGCCGGCAAACATCGTAGCACTTTTTCAATGATCTTTTTCTCATCTAAAGTATCACCGTAGCCCCTAATCTGGTTGACAACAGTAGATACTTTAGACAAAAATTCTTGAATGCCTTCATTTTCTTTCATCATCAAGTTATCGAAATCTCGCCATGAATTTTGTAGTTTGATTGAGATGACTTTCTCATAGCCTCCGAACTGATTTTTCAGAGTCTCCCAAGCTTCTTTTGATGATTTTGCACTTATAATGCGCGGAAGAATTGATCGACTTACCCTTGATGCAAGAAGGACAAAGCTTTTGCATCGTTCGTCTTGTTCTCCTTATACTCTCTTCAATGCTGCTGTCAAGATTGCCTCCTCCGCAGCAGTGAGAATTTTGAATCCATCGTTAATAATATCCCATAATTCATGAGATATGAATAACGTCTTCATCAGGACGCTCCATAGCTCATAGTCTTGTCCCGCAAAAATCGGAACACCTTGTTGAGAGTATGTGAATGCGAGATCGCTGCTGCTCGCCATGCTTGAATATTTGAAGGAAGAACAGATATATAGTTGGCTCTGATACCAAAAATATATTGGGGTATGGATATATTTAAGTGCAGAATAGATATCTTGCAATCTGATATTTGCGTAGCTAATTTTCTGCTTGTTCATTTCATGGTAGAATACATCAATTTATAGTCATTACATGACATGAGATTTAATGCATGAATTTAATGTGTACATTCATCTATCAACCTTCTTGATTTTTCTACTTGACTGCCTCCTTGTATGTCTTCAATGGAGTTGGACCATCATTACAAATTACTTTCAACAATTAAAACCTCCACGAGGAAAGACGTGGTTTTAGTGGGTTGGTTAATGGGATAATGGAGAGAGTGATATATATATATATATATATATATAATATATTATATATAAATATATATATATATATATATATATATATATATATATGAGAAAAGGCAGAAGGGGAGGTAAGTCACTTTTCATAAAGAAAATACATTAGTACTGAAAATCTATCTTGAGTGAGGTGAAAGTTCTTATCGGTGGATTACAGACTTGAGCGTCGAAGGCCCTACACCGAGAATCACCCCAGCGTATTTTTGCAGTTACCCGAGGTGTTTTTGGGAACTGGTGCAGTTCTGGAGAGCACGTGGAGCTTGAAATATTATACAATTTGAAGGCTTATTCTATTATATTCTTATATTTCAATATCTGCCTTCAACAAGTGGCGCCGTCTGTGGAAAAAATATTGAGTTGAGACGAGAGTTGGTACTTTAAAAAAAGAGAAGAGGAAGGAAAATGGAGTTTCAAATAATTACGAAACTTGATGGAGGAAGAGGATAACAAAACCGTCAATGTGTCGAATGAGGCCAATGTGGAAGATACAGACCATCCGAGAAAGACGACTACACTCGATGTGGATCTTGAAAATATATCGGCACAACTAAGGCTGGAATAAAATACCAAAATTTTGGTATACCACTCTTACCATATCGAAAAATATCGATTTTATCGAAATTTTAGGTATGCAGAAGTTTTTGGTAAGGTATGATACCGTATTGAAAATTTTGATACGATAAAAGTATATAAACTATCAATACCGTGGTATTTCGCTATATACCGAAATACCATAAAATATTCAACTTTTGAGTAATATGATACGGTATATCATACTACATGATATATGAAATTATAATTATTATTTATATATTATAATTTTTAATTAAATTATATATATACACTATTTAAATTAAAAATTAAATCTAAAATCCTATTGTATATTTCGTAATTATAAATGGGTGATAAAGTTGATTGGCTTTCATGATATATTGTACTCCATACTTCTTTTTTAATTATGTAGTTCTATTTTATATGAAAATTTAAAAGTGTTAATTTTAATATAAATTCCATATGGTTCTTGTGTAGATCTCTTGAGTACTATTTATTTAATGACAAACACTTGTATAAACCGGGTTTACATACATTAATTATGTATTTAGTATATAAAAAATTACTCTTTAGCATATAAATTGTTACTCTTCTAAATTAAAAAATTAATTTTCAAATTCTTGTAAATCCTGATTTATCGGTTACTTTTTAGTACATGAGAAATTACTCTTTAGAGACATGAATTATTACTCTTCTGTATAAAAATTATTACTCTTCAAAAAGTATATTTATATACTAAAGAGTAATTTTAAAAAAATATGGTTTACATGTAAACCCGATTTACCTGAGACTCACTCTTATTTAATTTGGTCATTTGTGGATTGTCGTATATTTTTCTTATTATGAATTTGTTATCTATTAGAATTTATTTTATAGCTATCTTTCACTTTTTTAATATAATTTTTAATTAAATTTATTGAATTTTAGGAGCATAACAACATAGAAAACTATCTAATAGGAAGGTATATACCGATATTTTAGGTATGATACGGTATACCAAAATATCGGTAAGTAGAAGGTATACTATTTTTCTATATCGAAATATCGGTATACCGAAAGTTTAGGTAAGGTAACGGTATGATTTTTTTATATATCGAAAATTTTGGTACGGTATTTGGTATGACTAAAAATCTTCGGTATGACATACCGCCCACCCCACCTTCAACAAGTACTAGATGTTTTTCTCTTACGAAGGTGGAACTTAATACTATCGTGATGCAAGCTGTGTAGTCGGCATTAGCCTTCCAGGGTAATGGCGGAGTCAGGAAGGAACCTCCTACCTAGGGAGAGGATTGTAGAGCTGAACAAAACCGAAAGAGAAATCTCTTTCCAGTCTTGGATGGTACGGAAGAGGTCATGGAAGGAGAGTAGTTTCGAAAAGGAGGTCAATTCTCTCAAGCGCAAGGTGAAGAAGAAATTAGAACTGAGGACACATACGACGCGACATATCGCGGCCCAAGTGGTATGAATTCTCAACTATTGGCTTTAAAGAAAAAAATGAAAGCCATGCAATGTCAGTTAAATCACTCACTTGCCTGTGTTCTCCCGGCTATCGGTTGTCAATTCTCTGAAGCTGTTTTACAAGATAACAATTTCAAACCGCTAACATATGAGTACAAATGGAACCTTGGATCCCTATGATCATCTTGTGAGGTTTGAGAATTCTGCTATTTTGCATCGTTATAGTGAGGGAGTAAAGTGTATGGTTTAGCCAATACTATTCATTCTTTTGCGGATTTCAGCTCTTTGTTTTTACACCAATTTGCAAAATACGAGAAGGCAGGCCAAGACAACTTTAAGGTTGTTTAACTTGAAACAAGCAGAGGATGAAAGTTTAAGAGCATATATCAAGAAGTTTAATCACATTCTGCTTTCGTTGAGGTGAAGGTGAATGCACTGACCAACGGATTGAGGGATGGAGATTTTTTCTCTTCATTGGCTATGAAGCCGAACACAACGTTTGATGAATTATTATTCGGAATAGACAAGTATATCACTTTGGAAGATGTAAGGAAGGCTAAGAGTGCTGAGGTGAAATCTCAACCTCAGGATAAGAAGAAAGAGGTGGAGAAGAGAAGCGCTACACCTGATCGTGAGAGGCTCAGATCTGGGCCCCGAGGGAGGTACGAGAGGTACACCCCATTGAAATTGCAACCAGCAGAATTGGTGGCATAGCTGCAGAGCACCCAGAGATGAATTTCCATGGTCGAGAACTAACAGTTTTTTTCATTTGAAGGATGAGATTGAGCATCTTATTAGAGCTGGACATTTGAAAGAATTCACGTATAAAGATCGGGAGATTCCGTGAAACCAGAAAAGGAAGGTGCCAGAGGCAAACCAAAGTGATAAGGGGAAAGCTCCACAGGGAGATGCGAGACGCGCAAGGGTTAATACAGATGATAGTTGGTGGACCTGCCGATGGAGATTCTTTTCGTGCTCGATAGTCGAGTCTTAGAGCCTTACAAATGCTGCAAGGAGGAGACTTTCAACAGGTGGGGGCCTAATATACAATTTGTCAAGGAGGACGAAAGCCCAAACCTCAAACCCCATAGTGATGCTCTAGTCATCACAGTTGAGATTGCGGGATATGATGTCGCCACAAATAGCTCTGCAGACATAATTTTCAAAGATTTTTTTGAAAAGATGAACTTGGATTTTACTCCAGAGCGGGTGGACACAGCTCTTTATGGTTTTGCTGGTGAGTCGATTCTACCTTTGGGACAAGTCACGCTACCGGTGGGACTCGGGACAATTGCTAGAATGAAGGTAATGATGGTGAAATTCTTGACTGTTGATGTTCCCTCTTCGTATAATATGATCTTTGGAAGGCCTATGTTGAGTATGTTTCAGGTAGTTATTTCAACATACTGCATGAAGATGAAATTTCTGGTGGATGACGAAGTGGGTGAGGTAATAATGAGAATGAAAATAAACATATTTTAATGTCCAATTTAATACTTTTTTTATGGGAATTATTATTTTATATTAGCACAGGTATCTTATATTCAATATATTTGATAAAAAGTATATTTGAGGTATTTTATTTTGTTTTAGTTGGAAAAAGGATTAAAAGTGCAAAGTTGGAGAAAATGTGTAACTTGTGCAAGAATGTTGGAAAATACACGTCCAACTTTTATAATTTTTCTATATTCTTGTAGAGCTCAAAACTAGAAGTGTCATACATGGTTGGAAAGCCACAGAAGAGAGGTAAGAAACACCTCAATTGGAATCCAAACGAGAAAGTTATGATCAAAATGGTGACGCGCCGCGGAAGCTGTTCCTGCTCAGCACAGTTGTGTCACTTTGCATGACTTTTTATATATTCAAATATTAGACTTTTAGTTAGTTCTTTATATTTATAGAAAGATAAGGAAGAGAGAATCACGTGAGCATAAGAATCACTTAAATCGAATTTTGAACGAGGAAGTTATGCTTAAAATCGTGAAGTCGCGCAGCTGACAGCGAGAATTTTCTAGAATTTTCGAAAATTTCAGAAAATTACCTATTTCTTGGAGCACAATTAATCTTCTTATCACATAATCCTCCAAGATTTAACCATATATTATATTTTTTTATTTAATTCTCTTCTCATATCTATATATATTTTTACATCATTATTCATGTGAGATGCAACACAATCATCCTACAACCCACAAATGGGGATCACCCCACAACCATCATCCACATCCTTTCCTCCATCCATCCATCACTTTGAAGATTCGTTTGCTGAATCAAGAAGAGAACCAAGAGGAGAATTCAAGATGGAGAAGGACGCGACAACTCCCACATCTAGGATTTTATTCATTTTCTAATTTATCTTATAATTTTTCGGATATATGGATAAGATCTATCCGACGCCCATGATTGTTCTTTGCAACATCATGAGCTAGAAACTTTTTGGTAGATTTAGGAATTTGAAGGTTTTTATGAATGAATTGAACTTTCGTGTGTATACTCCGTACAACACTACTTGTGGATTTATTTTATATAAGACTATGCATTTTTAATTCATACTCAGAGTTGTTTTATGTATAATTAACTGTTGTGTAGAGTCTGAATACATATATTGGTTATTGATTGAGTGTGTTCACTCCTGAGCAGGATTCCATGTTATGATTCTAAGTGAGGGGACCCGAAGCTTCATTAGAACTATCTTATATAAATACTTATTAATTGAATTGAATTCGGGTTAATAAGTAGGATAAAGAGGATAATTTTGTAGTACCTATAAAGGGAGTTCATATCGGGTTAGAGTACCAAACGCGCAGGAAAATAATTGATACTGATAGTACCTAGAAAGGGGAGTGAAATTATATTTCTTGCTCCGATGTAATTCACACGTGTTACATGCATATTTACTTGTGTCTATAGAGTAGATTTGCATGGCTTAGTGATGCGTCCATATTCCATAAGACAGAGTCGGACATTGATACACGAAAGGGAAATTAATGAGTGAAACTGGATTATATCCTAGAGCTATCTATTCTCCTACTTGACCCACTTTCGTAATTCTTCTAGTGTTTATTTTATTTTAATTGTTATTTTATATTTTCATAGATTAATAATTCAAACCTCAAACTTAATTGTCATCTTGTCTTAATTAATATAGTTAATAATTAAATTGATAATACGTCATCCTTTGGGTTCGATATTTAACTTGGCTGCTTATCTAAGCTACAATAACATCCTTCATACTTGGGGATTAATTGTGTATTGAGAAAACGCTCATCAGGTAGCAGGAGATCAAATGTGTGCCAGAAAGTGTTATGTAGATTCAATTAAAGCTACTGCTAAAGCGGCTTATAGTGATTTGATGCGAGTGAAAGAAGATGATTTACATCCCAAACTCATTTACATACCAAACTCAGCAAAGACGAGCTCAAGCCATCAATACAAGCAGAGGAAGAGTTAATGTTTGTGAAACAGTACCCCGACAAGAAGGGGTATGTTACAAAAATTGTAACTCAGATAGAGCACCATTTAGCTGAAGGAGTGATAAGGGCACTAAGAAAGAATGTAGACATCTTCGCATTTTCTGCGCAAGATATGACAGGAATTCCTCCTAAGGTATCGATGCATTGTCTCAATGTGGATCCCCAGGTGAACCCGTGACGATCACTTGTAGTTTTTGAATGATTATAATATATTTAATGGTAGATCTTGTGTGAGATCGTCGCACGTGAGACAATTTTTTACTTTTTAAAATAGTTATCACTTTCGCTATAAATCGTTATTACTTTCGTTATAAAATGTTATCACTTTTTATATACACTAAATTGTTCATGAAAGAGCATTATCACTTTTCATTAATTTATTATCACTTTCCTTCATGAGAGTTATCACTTTCTGACCATCCCACGTAAGTCCTTATGTGAGACGGTCTCACACAACTCTTTGTCTATATTTAAAATATGACAAAGATTTGGGTGAGACCGTCTCACGAATCCCCTTATGTGAGACGGATCACACATTAACTCATTAAGCATATTTTAATTGTTATTAAATTAAAAAAAATTTAAAATCCTTATAATACTTAATTAAGACTTGTATTTCCTCCACGCCGAAAACTGAAACTGAGTGGAAGCAGCCCATTTAAAATCCTTATAATACTTAATTCGTAAAGCATCTGATAAGTTTCGAATGCAAAACCATTTATTTTATGTATTCAATTTTTTTTACGCTTTTTTCTTTATATTTTTTATTATTTAAAATTTTAATAAAAAATTTATTAAAATTTTCTTGGCAAAAACTTGTGTGAGACCGTCTTACATTAGAGCTTATGCGAGACAGTCAGAAAGTGATAATTAATATAAAGGAAAGTGATAACAAATTAATAAAAAGTGATAATATTATTTCATGAATATTTTATAATATAAATAAAAAGTGATAACATTTTATAGCAAAAGTGATAATGTTTTATAGCAAAAGTGATAAGTGTTTTAAAAAGTAAAAAATTGTCACACGTGAGACAGTCTCACGCAAGAACTACCCAATTTTCTATTCATTTAATTATTTTAAATTTAATTATTATAAATTTACAAAATGTGATCTACAATTGATGAAAGTGATAACGATACTTTGAATTATTTCATGAACAACTTATAATATAAATGAAAAGTGATTTCACTTAAAAAAAAGTGATAACAAATTTAATAAAAAGTGATAAGTAATTAAGAAAGTGTATTTCATGTACAATTGATTGGAATAATAAAAAGTGATAACATTTCTAATAAAAAGTGATAATTAATTTAGAAAGTTGACTTACTTTTGGGAATAGTATGATATTTTTGGGTAATAAATAATAATAAAGTAAGTTATGTGTGTTAAAAAGGTAATGATAAATTTGAAATTAAAGTATATTGAAGGGATATTAATTAGTTGTTTTTTACTTTTATAGAAATGTGAAATTGAATTTGGAATGAATCAAAACATAAAGTGTGAAGTTGAAATTTGGATTGAGAGAGTAGATCCGTAACATGCTGCAGATTTGGATCACCATCGTCCATGCTGCAGATTTGGATCACCATCGTCCAGGGTCAACTATGAACTATCCCAAAATTTTAAGTAATGTTTAATGGAATATTTTGATGCAAGCGCATTGATTGATTTGAGGCGTGAGAAACGGATCTGATTCTGATCTAATAAATAAATAAGGAATCCGCATTAAATAACAGGGCGTACAAAATGCATGTATATTAGTGATTTTATTATAATAATAAAAAATACATTATATATTACTTCTTACACTTTATTCATCGGTTTCAACAACTTTATTTACTTTTTTACACTTTATTCATCATCCCCAACAATTTTATTTACTTTTCCTTTCAAAATTACCAATTTATCCCTACTTTTTCTTATATTATATGGAGTATTAGAAAAACACTTCTTAATTTTCTTACCCGTACAAACAGGCAAAAATACCAAGAAATGAGAGAGTACAAGCCCTTTTTTTTTTTCTTGGTAACCGCTAGCCCAACCCAATTTTGCATACGGTTTCCGCTAACACCTTATTGCTGTTTGTTTTTTTTTCTTAGTTATTTAATGGTACCTCTTTGTTTAGGGTATATTTTATTCCTAAGATTTAGAGCATAATGATAAATTTTACCCTTATAATTTAGGGTATATTTTACTTTAGGGTTTAGGGTTTAGACTATAATTGTAATTTCATTCTTGTGGTTTAGAGTATATTCACCCATCGAGTTTAAAGTTTAGAGTATAATTGTAATTTAAACTCTTGTGGTTTAGGATATAATAATCATTTAAGTATTGTAAATTAAAAAAAATAAAAATAATATTAAAAAAGGAGGAGAAATTAATTAAAAAAATAGGGACCACATGTTCCACCAATTCATTTGTGGGAGTGGTTCACCCAAATTATGCTCATTATTTTATAATAGAATAAAAAAATAATTTAATATAATAAATATGATGCGGAGATTGATTATTTGATGAAATAACAATAAAAAAACCATGGCAGCGTGGAGAAACGGATCTGTAATTAATAAATACAGCGTTCGAGGGGGTCATGAATTGAATAAGAATATTTAAAATTTAGTTATTCTTTTTCATAACCTTTTCGCTAATTATTTTGTGCATCCAATTTAAAAAAAATTTACACAATAAAAATGCGCAAATATTCATGTAATATTCGAGTTCACGTTGTTATACCCTACATTTTGCTAAGGTTTAAATTAAAGAGGCACCACTAACTATGACATTAACTAATAAAATATACTCCTTTCGTCCCGGAACAAGGTATACATTTACTTTTTGCACTAAGATTAAGAAGTAAAATATTTTAATGTGTAATGAGTGGTTGCATTAATATAGTGTGTGTGACCATTGGATTAAGAAGAATAATATTTTAATGTGCGATGAGTAGTTGTTGTATTAGTATAGTGTGTGTGACCATGTGGATATAATAATGGTATTGTATAAGATCACATCAAACAAAAAGGAAATGTAAACTTTGTTTTGAGACGTGCCAAATGGAAAAGTATACCTAGTTGTGGGATGAAGGGAGTATATACTTTATTAGAGATTTTTTGTAAGTTTTTTTGAATGAAATGTGAATGTAAAAAAATTCTACAATTATTAAGAATCATGTATATACTATTGAATAAAAAATTATACATATATATTCAAAATTATATAATTATTAAGAAATATACATAAACTATTAAAATAAAAAGTTGTGAATATATACCCTGATACCAACCCTTCTTCGATTAGTTAAATCCCACGAAAATATTAATTAATGTTGACCTATAGCTATCTCCTATATAACCACCCTTCCATGCACACTAATTTCAAACACAATACCTAAACACTATTCTATTCACCTCTCTGTCTCTCTTTCTCTTATTCAATTTCTTTCTCTCATTGCACTATGTTATTTCAATTTCCCTGTTCCACCACTGAAGATGTAACGGCCAATACTCCTCCCCTCCCCGTCTCAAGAATACTTGCAATTTAAAATAATTTTTGATATTGGAAAAAATTTCAAATTTTATTGTGGTTCAAATACTCTTTTTGAGACGGATTAGAAAGGAGAGTGTGCAAGTATATATTCTTGGGATGGAGGGAGTTTTAATTTAGACTCTTTATTTTAATATTTCTTTAAGCTTGATTTTTCACTAATCAATTATTTGTGCGTGTTTACTGTGCAGGTCAAATAAGAGGCTTAAAAATTATCACTGCAATGGAGGATATTAATATTGGTGTTAATTCCAACACACAACTAAAAGAAGAATGCCATATATGCAATGTCCTTCACTGTGGTCGTGTTTCGTTTATGTGTTGTTGTTGAATCGTCATGTTGTTTTCTTTGTGTTGTTTGATCAATAATAATATATATATTAATTTCGACTAATTTTCTCCCATCTACATTTGACATAATATATATATAT